>OZ024826.1:44464977-45169977 GCA_964016985.1 Anodontia alba
CGTTAGAACCACCTCGGCGAGGCGGTTCTAACGAGTACTTCTAACGAGTACCAGCAATCTATGTTTTGAGCAGAAGTAAGAAAAATAATGTATACCCCTGTAAACCCCAGTTTTACTATATAAAAGTGGGGTTTAAGGGGGTCAGTATTGTATAGGCATGTTTTCGTGATGGGGTTTGAATCCTGCTAGAGGCAAAATTATAAGCTCACGATTATATGGTGCTTCAGTGTACAGAGACTTTCATTATCATCCTTCCATTGTCTCAATATGACTTTAATAATTTATAACACCAAGCTAGACGTTAATAATGTATAACACCAAACTAGCATCATCCAGGAGATAAAGATGTTTATTCTAAAGTGCCTGTACATGTATAGACATTTGCAAAGATCTAGGCCCAGTTGTTCAAAGCGTCGTTAGCTTAACGAGCTCGTTAAGGGTCATTTCGTTAACTGTTTTAGCAGATTCAGTATACAAAATTCTGATATTTTTTGCTGAAAAAAATGTGAGTAGCTTTTGCACTGCAAAAGCTACTCACATTTTTTCAGCAAAAAATTTCAGCATATTTGTGTATCACTCGATTTAAATTTTGACGAATCGTTAACTGACGACGTTGTTAGCTTTGAACAACTGGGCCCTGTGTTTTATTCGGCAACAAAGTCACTGGGTCTAAGAAAGTGACACAAATGATCATGCTTTCATGACATGTCAGGTTATCATTATTTCCTTGAAGTTAGACAGTGTAATGAGTTTTTCTCGCATGAGGTATGTTTTGAAAATAGGCAACTACATCTGTTACAGTGAAACATGGTGGTATTCCTCCAAATAGTGATGGAAGGTTGGTTAGGAGAATCTCAATTAAACAAACAGCATTTTCAGTGACTTTTAGTGTGTAATAATTGAAATACCTTAACAAGAGGGCCAAGGTGACCTTTTATGGCTCACCTGATTACCAGACAATTTTGAGTTAACTGAGAAGAAGTTCATTATTGATTTTCAAGATTGCGGCAATCTTGGATTTCCAATCAGAACTATTTATATTTAGCTACTTTTGATCTACAAGTCACCTCAGTACTTCCAGTGAACTTTAGAGTCACTTGCCCTTTTTGTTCAGGAGCTGAGAAAAAGTTCATAATAGATTTTCAACATGGCTACTAGGGCGATCATCTTGGATTTCCGATCTGAATGACCTTAGCTATTTTTTTTATCTACAAGTAACCCTGATACTTCCTATCAAGTTTTGAGTCAGTGAGCCTTTCTGTTCAGGAGAAGTTGAAAATAGATTTTTTAAAATGGCATCAGTAACTGCCATTGTGGAATTCCAATCGTAACAATTTTAGCTATTTTTTTAGCTCGCCTGAGCTGAAGGCTGAGAATGAGCTATTGTGATCACTCCCCATCCATCGGTCCTTTCATTCACACCTTTGAATGACATCTCCTCCGAAACTCCTGGGCCAAATTTCTTAAAACTTCATGTGGAGCCTTGTGTTAAAGGGGGATTTACAAATAAATGATCATGGTCCGTTAATCAAGATGGCCACCATACCCATATATAGCACCCATATAGTTCTAATGAGGAAAACTTAAAAAAAGAGGCCCACAGCGTATATATTTAGTATGTAGCAATGCCTAGTGATCCCCTACATATATTCTGCCAGTCAAGTCCCTTGGCTCCAAACAGGCCACATCCCAGGGGGTCATATGTTTATATAGAGCTATATAGCTAAAGAACCTTCAAAAATCTTCTTCTCTGAAACCATGAGGCCTTGAGCTAAAAGATTAAATATGTAGCTATGTTTACTGGTCTCCTACATAAATCCTGCCAATCAAGCCCCTGGGGTCCAAACTGGCCATGTCCCGGGGATCATTCGCTCCCATAGACTAATAATGGGAAAAAATTAAAAACAGCTTCTCTGAAACCATGAGGCCTACAGCTTATATATTTAGTATGTAGCAATGTTAAGTGGTCCCCTACATAAACCCTGCCAGTCAAGCCTGTGGAGTCCTAACTGGTCACGTCCCAGTGGTCATTAGCACTCACAGACTTATAATGGAAAAAACTTAAAAGCTCTTCTCTGAAACTTTGAGGCCCACAGCTTATATATTTAATACATAGCAATGTTTAGTGGTCCTCAACAAAAATCCTGTCAATCAAGCCCCAGGGCTCCAAACTGGCCACATCCCAGGGGGTCATATGTTTATATAGAGCTATATAGCTAAAGAACCTTCAAAAATCTTCCCTGAAACCATGAGGCAGAGAGCTAACAGATTAAGTATGTAGTGATGTTCAGTGATCTCCTACATAAATCCTGCCAACCATGTCTCTGGGATCCAAACTGGCCAGGCCCCAGGGGTCATTAGCTCCCATAGACTTGTAGTGGGAAAAATGTAAAAACTTTCTCTCAAGCCATGAGAACCACAGCTTACATATTTAGTATGTAGCAATGTGTAGTGGTCCCCTACTTAAATCCTGCCAATCAAGTCCCTGGAGTCCAAACTGGCCACATCCTAGAGGGTCATTTGTTTCAAAAATCTTCTTCTCTGAATACATGAGGCCAAGAGCTAACAGATTTAGTATGTAGCAATGTTTGGTGGTCTCCTACGTAAATCCTGCCAACTGTGCTCCTGGGGCCCACATTGGCCATGCCCCAGGGGTCATTGGCTCTTATGGACTTATAGTGGGAAAAAATAAAAATCTTCTCTGAAACCATGAGGCCCACAGCTTAAATATTTAGTATGTGGCAATGTTTAGTGGTCCCTACATAAATCCTGCTGGGTCTAAATTGGCCATGCCCCAAGGGTCATTAGCTTCCATAGACTTGTAATGGGAAAACTTTAAGAAAGTCTTCTTCTCTGAAACCATGAGGCTCACAGCTTATATATTTAGTATGTAGCAATGTTTAGTAGTCCCCTACATAAATCCAGCCAACCATGCCCCTGGGGTCCAAATTGGCCATGTCCAGGGGTCATTAACTCCCATAGGAATATTGTGGGGAAAAAAAATCTTCTTCTCTGAATCCATGAGGCCCACAGCTTATGTATTTAGTATGTAACAATGTTTAGTGGTCCCTTACATAGATCCTGCAAATCATGCCCCTTAAAAAATCTTCTCTATAACCATGAGGCCCACAGCTTATATATTTAGTATATATCAATGGTTAGTGGTCCCCTACATAAATCCACATAAATCCTGCCAGTCAAGCTCCTAGGGCCAAACTGGCCATGCCCCAGAGGGTTGTTTGTTTATATAGAACTGTATAGCTAAAGAACCCTCAAAAACTTCTTCTCTGAAGCCATGAGGCCCAGAGCTAACGTATTTAGAATGTAGCAATGTTAAGTGGTCTCCTACATTAATCCTGCCAACCATGCTCCTGGGGTCCAAATTGGTCACACCCTTGGGGTCATTAGCTCCCACAGACTTACAATGGAGAAAACAAAACAATTCTTCTTCTCTGAAACCATGAGACCTACAGCTTATATATTATATTCATTATGTAGCAATGTTTAATGGTCTTGTACATAAATCCAACCAACCATGATCCTGAAGTCCAAATTGGCCATGCCCGTGGGATCATTTATTAATAAGAGCTTTATAGCTAAAACTTAAAGAAAAAACTTCTCTGAAACAAAAAGGGCCCTAACCAGGTGCAATCATCATGAAGCTTGCTCAAAATGTTTGTCTTGATGATTTCTAGGTCAAGTTTGGACCTGGGACACTTATGACCTATACTTCACAGTCCAGTGACTTTCTAAGTTTTTCTATTTAGGTCAGTTTCTCAGTAACTGTTGGTCCTACAGCAATGATACTTGGCATTTGCAGACATCTTAGCATGGCCTCTTGAATGCTTTCATCTATATTTGACCTTGACCACGGTCCACTGATTTTATTAAATTTTTGCATTTAAGTCAGCTTCTCAGTAATTATTGGTCCTACAGCCAGTGATACTTAGCACATCTTAGCATGGCCTCTTGAGTGCAGTCATTCATATTTGACCTTAGTCTATATTTCATGGTCCATTAGGCATGCTACATTGTCTTACTTGTTTATATAATCATCTGACCAGGAGGTCGTGGGTTCAAACCCCCACCCCCACCAACCAAGGTCGGCAACATTCTTTCATGGAGATTGATAATGAAATATTTTCTACTATCATTCTCTCCCTTCCACTGATTCAAGGTGGGCAGCTGTCAGTTTCTGGCGAAAGAATGTGCAAAATACTGGTTAACTGCTTAGAGGACTAAGCCTGCCCAGTAAACGTGTGGTTAGGTAAACTGATCGTGCTGTACATGACCCTATTGGGTTGACTGGGCCGTAAAACCTCGATACAAACAAAAATTTATATAATCATCATGAATCTTGGCCAGAATGTTTGCCTTGAATATTTATGGGTCAGGTTCTCTAAGTACTATGATACTCAGGTGAGCTTTACAGGGCCATCATGGCCCTCTTGTTTATCTACAAGTCATCCTTATGCTTTCTACCAAGTTTCTAGTCTTTTGGTTCAGGACAGAAAGCGCAAAATAGATTTCCAAGATAGCGACCATAGAGGCAATCTTTGATTTCAGATCGGAATAATTTTAGCTATTTTTTATCTACAACTCGCCCTGATGCTTCCTACCATGTCTAAAGTCAATTAGCCTTTCGATTCAGGAGAAGAAGGGAAAAATAGATTTTCAAAATGGCGGTTATCTTGGATATCTGATCGGAAAGATTTTAGCTATATTTGATCTCTTCAGAGTAGTTTTTAATATTTATGATGATGCTAAACCCAGCTAGCATTCTACGTAAATCTACATCGGGCCGTCATCGGCCCGTCAGCTACCCTGACGGGCCGATGACGGCCCGATATAGAGTTACGTAGAATGCTGACTGGGAAATCTTGTGTGAAAGCAGGCGGTGATATTTCTATGTGTTTTAGTAGTATGTCGAGTGCTCGCCAAGGTGAAAATTTGTCCTCAGTCTTGTTCTTGTTATTCTTAGATGGTCTTGTACAGTTAATGTCAAAGTCATACAATGGTCTAGCCATATTTTCTGAAGATATTGGATTTATCTTGAGTAATGAAGTTATTGAAGTATTTTTCAAGTTTTACTCGCTGCTTTACGCAGATAATCCTTTTTTTTTGCAGAATCCCCTGAAGAAATTAATAATTGCTTTAGAAGTCATATTGTGATTCATGGAAATTACAAGTTAATGTAAATAAAACCAAAGTAGTGGTTTTTCTCAAAAGGAAAATTAGGCAGAAACCCGTTTTTTATACCCCGCCAGTAGCGGGATATTATGGTTTCACATTTGACGTCTGTGTGTCTGTCCGTCCATCCGTCAGTTGTAAGTCTGTCCGTCTGTTTGTCCGTATTTTGTTTCCGGATGGATGATAACTTGAGTAAACATCAATGGATTTTCATCAAATTTGGTATGTGCATTGATATTGTGGAGATCTGGTTTCGGATTGCTAATGGGCAAATTTCGTCAAATTTTGACGGAGTTATCAGCCCGAGACATGCCCGTATTTTCTTTTCTGGATGATAACTTGAGTAAACCACAATGGATTTTCACCAAACTTAGTATGCGCATTGATATTGTGGAGATCTGGTGTGGGATTGCTAATGGGCAAATTTCATCCAATTTTGACAGAGTTATCTACCCGAGACATACCCATGTTTTTGTTTTCGGGCAATAGCTTGTGTAAATGTCAAGGGATTTTAAACGAACTTGTTACACGCATTGATATGAAGGAGATCTGGTTTTGGATTGCTAATGGGCAACTTTCGTCAATGTTTTGACAGAGTTATCTGCCCACAACACGATAATGGCGAGGTATTATAGTTTAACATTTTTATTATTATAATGGTGAAACTTGAAATTTTAGAGGACTTGAGCTATTTGGGCATAAAATTTAATTATAATGGTAAATTTGGAAAAACAAAAAAAAAAAACAAAAAAAAAAAAACAAAAAAAAAAACATTTAGTAGATCAAGCTCGAAAAGCTATGTTTTCATCGGTTAGGAAAGCAAGGAAATTATTTTTACCTCATGACCTTCAGTTACATTTGTTTAATTGCATGATCACCCCAATATTACTGTATGGTAGTGAGGTTTGGGGATGTGAAAATGTGGATATAACTGACCAGTTTTATTGAAAGTTCTGTAAGTCTTAGATGTAAAGCAATTAATGCCTAGTGTCATGGTTTATGGAGAGCTTGGCACTATGCTGTTACATTGAAAATAAAAACTCGAGTTTTGAATTTCTGGTATAGAATAGTTAGTGGTAAAACGGACAAAATGTGTTACAATTTATATCAGCTAATGCATTACATGTAGTTGCATTTAAACGACTTATTTCTTTCAGATTGGATAAAAACAGTTCACGATTCACTGGATAAATTAGGACTTTCAGATATTTGGCTGGCCCATAATACTTTCTATTCTCAGGCAGCCTTTAAAAACAAAGTTAAAACTAGGATAACTAATCAGTTTCAGCAAGAATGGATGGCCTCGGTGGCTCAGTTGGATGCGCCATCCGACTGGAGACCAGGAGGTCGCGGGTTCAACCCCTGCCGAGGTCGGCAACATTCTTTCGTGGAGATTGATCATGAAATATTTTCTACAGTCATTCTCTCCCTTCCGCTGATTCAAGAAGGGCAGTTGTCAGTTTCTGACGAAAGAATGTGCACAGTACTGGTTAACCGCTTAGAGGACTAAGCTTGCCCAGTAAACGTGTGGTTAGGTAAACTGACCGTGCTCGACATGACCCCATTGGGTTGACTGGGCCGTAAAACCTCAACACAAACAAACAAGCAAGAATGGAACAGCAAAGTTAATGTATCAGATAAATGTTTAAATTACATACGAGGGTCCTGCAAAAAATTTTGTCACTGGGTTCGGATTACTTCAGTCCTACATTTCATCAAACATATTTTTATTACAAACCTTCAAAGTATTCCTCCTTTACTGAAAAGTATTCCTTCTTTACTCAAAGTATTCCTCCTTTACTTTTGTAACCGCATTACCTAGTCGCGAAAAACAGATAAATAGTCTTCTTTTTGTATCTGTTGGAGACACTGATAAATAGCGCTGCCAAGAGAACTTTTAGACATATACTTATTTCCAGAAAGCATTTTCTTAAACCTTGGAAATAAAAAGAAGTCACAGAGACTCAGGTCAGGTGAATAAGGTGGATGGGTAAAAACATTCACCTTTTCAGAAGCCAAAAAAGAACCTCACACTTATGACAGGAGGCGCTGTCATGTAAAAGGTGGACTCCTGACCATCCTTTGCTTGGTCGTTTCTTATTGTAAAACTCTTTCACCTTCAGTACAGAATTCTTGTAGAATCGGCCAGTGACTGTATGACCAGATGGACAAGGCACTTGAACGACTTGCCCACTTGAATTAAAGACAATTGCGTACAAGATCTTTTTCGAACTTATGGTTCTCTTGGCAATACATGGGCGTTTTTGATCTTTTCGCTTCCATTGCTTATTATCAGCCCTTCTTTGTGGCTCAAACATGTGCACCCAGGTTTCATCACCTGTTAGCAAGTTAGAAATAACCCGACTATTAAAGCCTTTGTATGTTTTCAAAAGTTCCCGGGCACATTTAAGGCATTGTGTCTTTTGCTTCTCAGTGAGCAATTGAGGTACCCATCTATCTCAAACCTTTCTCAGGTCCAAACGCCCTTTCAGAATTGTTTGCACACTGCCTTCTGGTATGCCAGCACAACTAGCTATATCTTAGACAGACAATCGCGCATCCTGTTCGACCACAATCTATACAGCAGCAGTGTTAGCCTTGGTAACAGAGGTTTTAGGCCTTCCAGAACAGGTATCATCTTCAACAGAAAATTTTCCAGTTTAAAAGCTTTAACCCACCTAAAAACTGTGCGCATTGAAATAGTCTGAGGTACATATATACCACACAATTCATTAAATATCTGCTTTGAATCTATATTAAGCCTAATGTGCCATTAAATATAACTACGAATTTCAGTCTTCTGTTCCAGTGTTACAAGTAAATTGCTCTGTGTATATGAATGCATCTATTTCAATTTAAAATAACTCGGTCAGTTGGAAGCAATTTGCACAAAATGAACGGGTATCGTTAGCTATTCAACACACCATTCAAGTGCAGTGAAGCGTTTTAAAATATACCTGGGATAAAACTAAGGAAGCCTATTAGTAATAGAACTTTTAGCATGACCCTCGTATTATACAAAAAAGATTTCTGTTTTGAAAAATATTTGAATATTTTACCATTACCATTATCCAAATATATATCTAAATTCAGATGCCTCAGCCATATATTACCCATTGAATTCGGTCGTTTTGTTTTAAATATTGAGAGATACGACAGCATTCGTAAGTTATGTTATAAAAATGAGTTTGGTGATGAAGTTCAACTGTTTAACTGTGATTTTTTTTTCCAGAAACCGAGTTAAATTTCTTCCCCTTTGCAGCTATCAATGCCCTAATACTTTAAACATTTGAGCAATTAATGGTCTCTGATGATAGAAGAGTGTTAACTAAATTAGCACTTTTTATAAAGGAAGTACTAACTAAATTCAAATAATATTGAAACTGCCATCTTCCTCTTAAAATTCGTTCTAAATAGTTTTTTTTTATGTATTTTCTAACCTCTTCATGACTGTTACCATGGTGATATTAAGTCTCCTACAGGAGCACTCTGATCGGGGTCAACACAGTTTACCATTCCTTCTGTATTTTTAGCTATGCTCAGGATGAGCTATTTTGATCACTTTTCGTCCGTCGTCCGTCCGCGCATCCGTCCGTGCGTGCGTCCGTCCATTAACAATTTCAAACGACTTCTCCTCTGAAGCCCCTGAGCCAATTTTGCTCAAATTTCATATGGAGCCTCCTTTGGTTAGGGGAACGAAAAATTGCTAAAATGGTCACGGTCCATTGACCAAGATGGCCGCCATGCCCATATATGGTAAAAACCTTTAAAAATCTTCTCCAGAACCGAGGATGCCTTGGGGCTGAATCTTTGCATAAGTCATCGGGGACGGGAGGTCTACAAAAGTTGCTAAAATAAACATCGTATATTGACATTTGACCTTTTTACGGCAAGGTCAAGTTTGCTTCCCTATGCATTTGTATGTGAAAAACCTTTAAACATTTCTTCTCCAAAACCGAGGATGCCTTATGGCTGAACCTTTACATATATCATTGGAAACTGAAGGTCTTCCAAAGTTGCTAAAATAATGGTCGTACATTGACATTTGACCTTTTTATGGTAAGGTCAATTTTGCTTCCTTATGCATTTGTTTGGGAAAAATGTTCAGAATTTCAAACGACCTTCTCTGGAGCCTCTGGGCCAATTTTGCTCAAATTTCATATGGAGCCGCCTTAGGTTGGGAGAATGAAAGATTGCTAAAATGGTCATGGTTCATTGACCAAGATGGCCGCCGTGCCCATGTATGTTAAAAATCTTGAAAAATCTTCTCCTCCAGAACCGAGGACGCCTTGGGGCTGAATCTTTCCTTAAATCATCGGGGACAGGGGGTCTACCAAAGTTGCTAAAATAATGGTCGTACAAGTTTGCTTCCCTATGCATTTGTATGGGAAAAAGCATTTAAAAATCTTATTCTCCAAAACCGAGGATGCCTTATGGCTGAATCTTTGCATATATTATTGGGAACATCTGCATGTCTGCAGTGGCTATGTCACTCAGATGAGCGAACCGTGGCCCGTGGGCCTCTTGTTAAGATGCTTTGTTCTCTTGTGGTGACTGTTCTTGTCAGTTGTTAGTGTGATTGCAGCAAGTGTTTAGGGTAGATCCGAATTCTTAGGACTTTTATGGTATTGAATCATAATGATGTGCCATCTAAGAACTATCTACATAAATTGTATCATTATGTTTCACATGAAATTTAAATTTCATGTGAAACATAATGATACAATTTATGTTTGTAAATATGCTGTTTCATGTTTCATTTTAGCTCTTAAACCTTCAAATGCTGGAGTTGCCCAGTGCGTCATGCCGTTGCCGCTTGGTCATGTCCAGTGGTGTGACCAGGGGTCAATGTTTAAGTTTACATTGACATTTATGTCCGCATTTATCTTGGAGGGTGGGACTAGGGGTCAAAGTTTAAGTTTACATTGACATTTACATCCGCGTCTCTCATGGAGGTCATAGCTTGGGTAACTTTAAGCTATGTTTGTTTGTAAATATGTTGTTTCATGTTTCATTTTAGCTCTTAAACCTTCAAATCTGTGCTAGAGTTGCCCCGTGCGTCATGCTGTTGCCCTTTGGTCTTGCCCTCTGTCCACATTTCTCTTGGTCA
Source organism: Anodontia alba (assembly GCA_964016985.1). Lineage (NCBI taxonomy): Eukaryota > Metazoa > Mollusca > Bivalvia > Lucinida > Lucinidae > Anodontia > Anodontia alba. The sequence continues at coordinate 44,475,278 of OZ024826.1, forward strand.
TAACTTCATAACTTGGGTACCTTTCATGCTTGGAAGACCTTTGCTAGATTTGCCCCTGGGTCATGCCCTAGGGTGGGACTAGGGGTCAAAGTTTAAGTTTACATTGACATTTACATCCGCATCTCTCATGGAGGTTATAACTTGGGTAATATCTTTTAAGCTATAAATTCGAAATTTGGTATGCTACTTACCCAGACCTAAACATTCAGCTCTATGCTAGTTGCCCATGAGTCATGCTCTGGGCTGGGCTAGGGGCCAAAATGTATAACAGGTCAAACTGTGGTACCTTTTATACTAGGAAAGTAAATTTGGTATGCTACTTAGGTCATAATTTGGGTACTTTACATGCTAGGAAGTTGAAATTTGGTACCGTTCTTTCGACGTTTAGTCCAAATTGGCTTAGGGGTTTAGGAGGGAGATCGTCAGTTGTTGACACAATGGAGTACTGGCCTATTAGAATAGTTCATTAAGCACTACATGCTCACTGGTGAGCTAAAGAAAGCCTGTTTTACTACATGTTGATTTGTCTAAATTAGTATTGGATGAATGTTCTGCGTGCGTCTGATCTGAGTCTATACTGTCTGTTCAGGCCTGTCTGTCCCAATATTTAGAGTTATAATAGTACCCACAATATGTTTCATGGAGAAATAAGTGAATTATCAACAATTTTTGGTTAAAAAAAAAAGAAGAAAAACAGAAAAAAAAGAAAAAACCCTTATTTGGGGCTGAGAGTGTTTGCAGTGTCCATATGTAAATGCATCCATAGGTGAATAGATTTGTAGTTTGGAGACCCCTTAAAGTGTAGTTTGGCAAGCAGTGTAGATATTGGCTATTTTTAGATGCAGAATGCAGCATCTGATCAGGGACTCCACTGTTTGCAAAAAGTTTAGCCATTTTAACTTTGTAATACATTAACCTATAGATAATGTGTGCTATTCTCTTCTGTTTTCACACCTTCCACAGAAAAACGACCTTTCAGTCGTCAATTAAAGTCTGAAACCAGAAGGCTCCTTAGGTAGTTACCTGTGTGATGTAACTCTTCCCGCTCAATTCAACACTGTCAGTTTCTTTTCTGTGGACAAAGAAATTCAACAAGGATTATTTACCTGTGAAAGAAATTTGGATTATTTCTTTTCCTCACGGATAAATTTCTGTACCCTTGTGTTTCTTTTGTTTATTTATCACTCCTTTCACTTTCTATGTTATTATTTAAAATTTTCAGTTTTCGATTTCACGTATTTTTTGACTGGCCTTTTCTTGACATGCGTTTTCGCGACTCTCGCTATTTGGCACAACGCTCCTGCGCGGTCGGTTCGGAAGTCGTGTTTATATATGCAGAATATTTTTTGTTCTTTTCGTTCCAGGTTATTCAGCGTTTACGATATGATTTTCCTGGTCTTTTATTTGCAGAGATCTTCAATTGGCTAAAGATTCTCATGGTGGAGAAGCTGATTGTAAAGAGCTTGTCTACCCTTGATGGGTTATACGACAATTCTTTACTGATGGGAGCCCCACCCCATATGGCTATACTGCCGGGGTAAGACCCATCAAGGTGGCATCCTTGGGTACACAGTATCCGATAAAGCCTAAGTCCACCAGTCACCAGTCACCGGTCAACCAGTCACCAGTCAGCTAGTCTCCAGTCAATAATTTAATTATTTTCTATTTTCACCAGACAAAATAGTCACGTATACTAACTTCCGGTCATTATGTCTAATTATTAAAAAAATTCACCGGGCAAAGTATCAGTAATATTTCTGATACTTTTACCAGGTCATTATATCATATTATTTCTGATTTTTCACCAGGCAAACTTTTACAGAATAGAGTCTGGTCAATTTTGCCTAATATTTAATTATCACCGGGAAAAGGTTTCGAATACTTGTGCTCGGTCAATTTCATATATAATCTCTCTTTTTCATTGGACTAGAGTTACGAATACTACTATTCCGATCAATTTGTCAAATTATTTATAACTTTACCGGGCAACAGTTACGAATACTAGTGTCCGGTCATTATGTCGGGTAACTAGTGTCAAAATAATGATCACTAATTCCCGAACAATCTATTATTGTTCATAGAGCTTCATACACAATTGAGTCAATGGATATAAGTTATTAAATGAAATACATAGTAACCTTTTATACATAAAATTCTGTACAGTCTTTCCCGAATCAGACTAGAATCTTTAATATTTCATTGACTTATTATAGGAGTGTAATTCCATTAATATTTTAAATTAACTTATGTTTTGCCTCTTTCATTTGCTAGAAAGAGTTAAACTTCCGACTCTAACAAAATTTTCACCGGGCAGCAGTTCGTAGACTTGTGCCAGATCATTCAAATTGTTTTATCTCTTTCATTCGCTAGCTAACGAAATTTTCACCGGGCAGCAGTTCGTAGACTAGTGCCAGGTCATTCTAACGAAATTCCACCGGGCAGTAGTTTCGTAGACTAGTGCCAGGTCATTGTGTTGGATTACTAGTGACCGAGTAGTAGTCACGTGACTACTACTCGGTCAATCAATTTTTATTCTAGTACTCGCTCAATCTGTTTTTTATTTATTCATTAAGCACTATAGACATGTCTAGTCTTTGGTTATAGGTTATAGAATGACAGCGATGGGTTCTAATACCTAGTAGCCCCTTATATTGTTGAATTCTGTCTAGTCATTTTTGAACTAGACTTAAAATTCTATATATATATTTATTCTGGAAAACGAATTAAGAATTATCGGTTATGATCAAATTCGCAATTCATTCACTAAGTGTAGAAGATACTTCCACCAATAATTATATCTCTTTTGATTCGCTACAAAGAGATTAACTTCTTAAGACATTCACCTTATTCAGCTCTAAGGCAAAGGTGAACTCTATAAAACTATCGTTATTTCTAAGAAGAAAAATATACATGAAATCTAAAAATTTTCTTCTTTCCTCCCTTGTTTTTCTACATGCTCCCAATATGTAATCAGCATGTAATCTAAGGAGTAAATTGAGAAGAAAGTAGCAATTGATCCTTTCTACTTTCTATTAATATTTCATTCATCAGGTATCAGAAATCTTCATGAATCAGATAAATAAATTAAGAGTATATTTATTTATCTGCTACCTCTCTAGTTAACTACGATTAAAAAATCTTGTTGAGGTACATATTTCCTTTTCCCTTTGTACATGGAAAATAGTTGATTCGTTGCTATTATTCTATTTTATACTATCTTTGATTGATTATATAAGAGTCTAGGTCAGTCCTGCTCTGTCTAAACTCTACTATAAAATAAAAAGGTAAGAAGAAAATCTTATATTTAGGCATATATATAATTCGATACGTTCTTTACTTTGCCTTTTTAGCTCACCTGAGCACGAAGTGCTCATGGTGAGCTATTGTGGTCAGTCAATGTCCGTCGTCCGACGTCAACAATTGCTTTAAAAGCCTACTCCTCCTACACCCCTGGGCCAATTGACTTGATACTTGGTAGGAAGCATGGGGGTGACTTGTAGATCAAAATTAGCTAAAATCATTCCAAGCGGAAATCCAAGATGGCCGCCATGGCCGCCATCTTGAAAATCTACTTTTTGCTTCTTCTCCTGAACCGAAAGGCCAAGTGACTCCAAACTTGCTAGGAACCATCAGGGTGACTTGTAGATCAAAAATAGCTAAAATCGTGCCGATCGGAAATCCAAGATGGCCGCCATGGCCGCCATCTTGAAAATTGATTTTTCGCTTCTTCTCCTGAACCGAAAGGCCAATTGACTCCAAACTTGCTAGGAAGCATCAGGGTGACTTGTAGATCAAAAATAGCTAAAATCGTGCCGATCGGAAATCCAATTGAAAATCGATTTTTCGCTTCTTCTCCTGAACTGAAAGGCCAATTGACTCCAAACTTGCTAGGAAGCATCAGGATGACTTGTAGATCAAAAATAACTAAAATCGTGCCGATCGGAAATCCAAGATGGCCGCCATGGCCGCCATCTTGAAAATCGATTTTTCGCTTCTTCTCCTGAACTGAAAGGCCAATTGACTCCAAACTTGCTAGGAAGCATCAGGGTGACTTGTAGATCAAAAGTAGCTAAAATCGTGCCGATTGGAAATCCAAGCTGGCCGCCATGGCCGCCATCTTGAAAATCAATTTTTAGCTTCTACTCCTAAACCCAAAAGCCAATTGACTCCAAACTTGGTAGGAGGCATTGGGGTGACTTATAGATCAAAATAGCTAAAATCATGCCTATCGGAAGTCCAAGATGGCCGCCATGGCAGCCATCTTGAAAATCTATTTTTCGCTTCTTCTTCTGAACTGAAAGGCCACTTGACTCCAAACTTGGTAGGAAGCATCGGGGTGACTTGTAGATCAAAAATAGCTAAAATCGTGCTGATCGTAAAACCAGGATAGGCGCCATGGCAGCCATCTTGAAAATCTATTTTTCGCTTCTTCTCCTGAACCGAAAGGCCAGTTGACTCGAAACTTGGTAGGAAGCATTTGTGTGACTTGTAGATCACAAATAGCTAAAATCATGCCGATCGTAAATCCAAGATGGCCGCCATGGCGGCTATCTTGAAAATCTATTTTTCGCTGCTTCTCCTAAACTCAAAAGTCACTTGACTTGAAACTTAGTAGGAAGCATCAGGGTGACTTGTAGATCAAATATAGCTAAAATCGTTCTGATCAGAAATCCCAGATGGCCGCCATCTTGAAAATCTATAGTTAGCTTCTTTTCCTGCACCGAAAGGCCAATTGACTCCAAACTTGGTAGGAGATTGGGATGACTTGTAGATCAAAAATAGCTAAAATCGTGCCAGTTGGATATCCAAGATGACCGCCATGGCAGCCATCTTGAGAATCTATTTTTCGCCTCTTCTCCTGAACTGAAAGGCCAGTTGACTCGAAACTTGGTAGGAAGCATTGGGGTGACTCTTAGATCAAAAATAGCTAAAATCGTGCCGATCGTAAATCCAAGCTGGCTGCCATTTAGAGTTTGTTCAAATGAGCGTGATCAATTGACTGGCATGCCATATATCTTCTTCTTCAAAATAAAGAACTGCTTAAATGATGATCTTTTCATTAGTTGCGATGACAGGATTGGAAAAATGTTGCATAACATCTGCATATCTGCAGTGGCTATGTCACTCAGGTGAGCGACCCGTGGCCCGTGGGCCTCTTGTTTTCCCTATATATCTATATAGAAAATTTTAAAAATCTTCTTGTCAGAAACCACCGACCGATTTCAATATAATTTTGCAGAAATTTTCCTTTGGTGATCCTCTACCAAGATTGTTCAAGCTATTTGGATCCATCAAAAACAAGGCCGCCAGGGGGCAAGGCTTATTTTCCCTATATATCTATATAGAAAACTTTAAAAATCTTCTTGTCAGAAACCACTGGATCTATTTCAATATAATTTTGCAGAAATGTTCCTTTGGTGATCCTCTACCAAGACTGTTCAAGCCATTTGGATTTGTCAAAAAATATGGCCCCCAGGGGAGCAAGGCTTATTTTCCCTATACACTGTATATCTATATAGAAAACTTTAAAAATCTTCTTGTCAGAAACCACTGGACTGATTTCAATATAATTTTGCAGAAATGTTTCTTTTGTAACCTTTTACCAAGATTGTTCAACGCGTCATGATTCGTCAAAAAACATGGCCACCAGGGGGCAGGGATTATTTTCCCTATATATTTACATAGAAAACTTTAATAATCTTCATGTCAGAAACCACTGGACTGATTTCTATATAACTTGGCAAAAATGTTTCCTTGGTGATCCTCAACTAAGATTGTTCAAGCTGTCATGATTTGTCAAAAAACGTGGCCGCTAGGGGCAGGGCTTATTTTCCCTATATATCTATATAGAAAATTTTAATGATCTTCTTGTCAGAAACCACTGGACTGTATAACATTGCAGCAATGTTTCTTTTGTAACCCTCTACCAAGATTGTTCAAGTCGTCATGATTCATCTGAAAATGTGGCCGCCAGGGGGCGGTGCTATATTTCCCTACATATCTATATACAGTAAACTTTAAAATCTTCTTGTCAGAAACCACTGGACCGATTTCACTATAACCCTCTACCAAGATTGTTCAAGTTATCATGATTTGTCAAAAAACATGGCTGCCAGGGGTTGGGGCTTATTTCCCTATATATCTATATAGAAAAATTTAAAAATCTTCTTGTCAGAAACCAATGGACCAATTTCAATATCTGTTGGCAGGAATGTTTCTTTGGTGACCCCCTACCAAGTTTGTTCAAGCTGTCATGATTCGTCAAAAAACATGGCCCTTAGGGGGCAGGGCTTATTTTCCCTATATAGCTATATAAAACATTTTAAAAATCTTTTTGTCAGAAACCACTGGACCGATTTCAATGGCAGAATTGTTCCTTTGCTGACTCTCTTTCAAGATTCAATTCAAACCATCATGATGCTTGAAAAAAAACATGGCTGCTGAGGAGCAGGGCTATAAAATTTATACGAAAATCTTAGAGCAGTGAACTTGGCTGAAACTTCAACATCATGGTCCTCTTGTTTTTTTTTGTTTATTTTTAGCTCACCTGAGCCAAAGGCTCAAGGTGAGCTTTTGTAATCAGTCTTCGTCTGTCATGCGTTGTCCGTTTTCCATCTGTCAATAATTTACTTAAAAGACATCTCCTCCTGAACCTGTGAATGGATTTTGAAATAATTTTACAGGAATGTTCCTTGGGTGACCCTCTACCAAAATTGTAAATGGTTCCTCTCTGCTAAACAAAATGGCCGCCAGAGTTAAAAATAAGAAAAACCTTTAAATGACATCTCCCCATCCAATGGCTGGATTTCAAAATAATTTTACAGAAATGTTCCTCTCATCTCGTGCCCCTTTTACCAAAATTGCCTAAATGGTTCTGCTCCGCTAAAGAAAATCGCTGCCAGAGCTAAAAATAGAAAAAACTTTCAACCACATCTCTTCTCAGGCAAATGGCCTGATGTCAAAATAATTTCACAAGAATGTTTCTCTAATACCCTTTTACCAAAATTGCTAAAATGGTTCAACTCTGCTGAACAAAATGGCCACCAGAGCTAAAAAGAGAAAAACCTTTAAACAAGATCTCCTAGGCCTATGGCCTGATTTCAAAATAATTTCGCAGAAATGTTCCTCTGATAAGAGTACTATGATGCTCAGGTTAGCAATAAAGGGCCATCATGGCCCTCTTGTGTAAAATAAATGTATATATAATAACAATGATAATAAAAATAACAGTAATAGTAATAACAGTAATGATTGTAAAACCGCATAATTTTGTGGGGGAAAAGAAATTATGGAATAAAGTATTCAAAATTTATAGGACATACTATATGTGTCTTAAAATGGCAGACTAAATGATGGGAAAAGCAGACCCTGATCAAACTGGGGGTGGGGGGTGTGGGGGGGGGGGGGCAGATTTGAAGGATATTTCACCTTCAAGTAAAGATGACTTCAATTTACATGTCTGTGTAACTTTCAAAGAGGAGAAATAAGAAAAATATCAATATTTTCAGAGTACATATTGGGGAGGAGTATATGAAGGTAACTTCATTTCTTCAATTTCTTAATAAAAATATATTTTGTGGGTATCATTAGCAGTGCCTTGGCGAGTTGCTTTTAATGAGTACTCACAACCTATGTTTGTATGGAGAAAATAGTAAACAGTTATTTCTTGTCTGTCATTGAAAAAATATGTTGCAGGTACTTATTAGAAGTGCCTCACTGAGAAACTTTTTAAGAGTACCCACAACATATGTTTTCATGGAGAAACAAGAAAAGGTTTTTTTTTTTTTCTTAAATATTTCTTATCTGTCATTGAAAATATATGTTGTGGGTACTCATTAGAAGCGCCTTGGCAAGGCACTTCTATTGAGTACCCACAACATATGTTTTCATGGAGAAATAAAAAAAAATATCAAAACTTTTCGGTTGAAAAAAAAGTCTTATCTGGAGCTATGATAATATAATTTCCTCAGTAAAACACTGTCAAATTGCAAACCAATTTTTTTTTTTTTTTAACATATATTGTTCGTCTGGTTAAACTTCATTAGTGTGTATGTCCTCTTCATTAGAGTGAATTTCCTTGATTGTCTCAACTTGTCCATTTGTAAGTCTCAAGCATTATAATGGTATGTCTTGGCCCGCTGAAATGATGAAAAAAATCTTGAGAATCTTGACTTTGGTCATTATATTTGGCCAGTGTATGGAAAAGATGAGACCTTTATCTCTTTTTCCTTCATTGTTACTGTTTTTGCCTTGTAATAAATCACAAAAATTGTCAAAACAAAAAAAAATCTAGACAGGTAATTTTGATGATAATTTATTTTAATTTTTGTTACATTTGCAGCATTGGGTTGACTGGACCATAAAACCTTAACACAAACAAACATTTGCACCACGACATGTCTAATGAGTACATGCGAAAGACATTTCTGTTGAGTGCCATATTAACCCAAAGTATTCAGACACTTTTACAGCTTACCATACTTGTCCTTAATTTTGAACAGGTCCATTTTTTTCTACTTGTTGATATGCCTAAAGTATTGCCCGATGAGTGGCAAACAGTGTAGACTCCGATCAGATGCTGCATTATGCAACATCTGATCTGAGTCTACACTGTTTGCTCAGGCCTGTCGGAATACTCAGGGTAAATTAGGTACCCTTAAGACGTGTTTTGGAGAGAAAAATATTTACAACTCTTCATACTTAGTGAAATATGTTTTAATAGATGAAATTCAGTTCAAGATTCTGCAGATGAGTTTCATGGTTCAGTCCGTAACCAACTTTTTCATACTTTGACCAAATTAATTTGTTACATAATATATATAAGATATGACCAAATTAATTTGTTAGATAATATACATGATATTCTATAAAACAACAAAGCAAACATAGCAAACAAAATCATTATGAAAAATAGTGACTGATGCAGTTTGTTTATTCAGGGTTTTCTTTCAGGGTATCAAAACAAGGGTCCCAGGAACTCCTTTATATGGAGTTAAGGGGTCTAATAAGATTAAGGGATTTGTTGCTTTAAATAGGCCAATCTTTAAAGTGCTTATTATAACTACAGCAGACAACACTCTGTAATATTTTTTAACATGAATGTCAGATCTTATATTCTGGAAAATGTAATGAATTTTAGAATACATGTATCTGCAACAAATTTGCTTTAAGGGTAGCTATTGCCCAAATGTTGATTCTTGCCTGTTAGATTATAAATAAGGCGGGCCCCCGTAGCCTGGTGGATAAGAGAGTTGACTCTTAATCCATTAGGTTTCTCACCGCTGTGGTTCGAGCCTAGCTCGGGTCATATGTGGGAAAGCCAAGTTCTGCTTACGGATGGTCAGGTGGTTTTTCTCCGGGTACTCCGGTTTTCGCCCACCTTCGATGAACGATCGGCTCGATATAAGTGAAATATTCTTGAAAGGGCCGTAAAACCCAAACCAAAAAAAAAAAAAAAAAAAGATTATAAATACAAACCAACAGAGTAATAAAATGAGTTTTAGATTGATCATACATTCATTACTCATGACCCCTGCCCCTTATATTTGATGGTTCAAAACAACTGCCAAAATGTGAGTCAGGGAAAACCTGTAATTGATAAAAGCATTACCTTTTCTGTGAGTGAATCATTTCTCACAACAATATTAAGCGAAAGAAGTGAAACAATTATTTCTATCTATCCTTTACCATTATTATCCCAAGTACCATATTCAACCTAATTACTGCACATACCCCTATAAGCACACAGTCTAATCAGTCTGTAATCTTCAGATTAATGCCAGTGTACTTTTTGTCTACTTTATAAAGCATATGTTATGGGTAACCATTTGAATTGCATCAACTTGTCAATGCAATTCAAATTAGTACCCACAACATATGCTTCTATAAAGAAAATCAGAGGGAAAAAACACACAAAAACATTGCATAAGCATCACGGTAAATCCTTTGTTTATCTTGTTTTTGCCGGCCTCAGTGGCTCAGTTGGATGCGCCGTCCGACTGGAGACCAGGAGGCCACGGGTTCAACCCCCGCCGAGGTCGGCAACATTCTTTCGTGGAGATTGATCATGAAATATTTTCTATGGTCATTCTCTCCCTTCTGCTGATTCAAGAAGGGCAGTTGTCAGTTTCTGGCAAAAGAATGTGCACAATACTGGTTAATCGCTTAGAGGACTAAGCCTGCCCAGTAAATGTGTAGTTAGGTAAACTGACTGCGCTCGACATGACCCCATTGGGTTGACTGGGCCGTAAAACCTCAACACAAACAAATTATCTTGTTTTTAAGTATTTGCAAACAGTGTAGATCCAGATCAGTTGGCTTCTAAAGAGGCCAACCGATCTGGATCTGTACTGTTAGCCATTAAGTACGTGAATTTATATCGACAACCTGGATCAAGTTATCTGATTGGCTGAAAATTAGAAATGGACACGACATCTTAATTTATTCAACAGGACAAGGGTTAATATAGGGTGATACCTATTTTACTGCTTTTTCCAGTAATTTTGATAAACCTAAGTGCATGGTGCAGTAATTAGGTCCAATACGGTATTTGGACAGAGGCTTAAACAAACAGTGTAGACCCAGATCAGATACCACAGAATAACAGATTATGGCATCTGATTAGGGTCTGCACTGTATGTTACTCAGTCACCCAATATTTTAGACACAACAATTGGTCCAAATTCTATGATAATTATGGTATGGAGTCAGAGTGTCCAAATATTTTGGATAATTATTATACTATCCTCAGAGGATAAGTTGACAGGGATGTCACTAGTTGTTTATATTGTTAGACCAAGTCCATTTTAATAAAAAGGTAAACGCCACCTGAATAGCTACCTTCAATAAATATTATAAGCAGCGGTACCCTTAAATCCACAGTAGCTCAGTGGTAGTTCTCCAAAACTACAAATCTGGACATTGTAGGTTCGAATCCTAGTGTATCATTATTAAGATTTAAATATTAAAGAAAAATATGTTAGGAAAGAAAATGTATTTTGCTTTATAAAAAGCATACATGTATTTATATTTGTTTCAAATATAAAACATTTTCAGTGTAGCCTTTTAAAGTTAAATAAAGACAAGAAGAAAACCAGTAAGTCTAGTTAACTTTTAGTTTGAATGATAACCACGTGCTGACAGTCCTTGTAAATACATGTAGAGACAAGAAAGTTGGACGCATGTCATTTGTATAAAAATGTCAACAACGCCACAATAATGTCTAAAATATATATTCAAAATAGTACAAAATTTAACATACAAAAAAAGAACCATTAGCGAAGTAAATAATTTAGAAAAAAAAAATATTGAGGTGCTGCTATGATCTCGTGTACTAAATAATCATCCAGTAGTTCATCTAGAGCGCTTCGCTCTACCACCTGCACTATTGCAACATACTAATCAAAAACATATGTATAGCTATAAGATTGTGTATGACATAAAATTAATAGTAACGTTTTCCCGATAATTCATGCAAAACCTGCTGTACCCAAGTAGAATGGTAGGTACGGTGACGTCACTGTCAAATTATCCTCCGAGTGCTATACTATTATAAGATATTATGACTATCACACAATGTATCAATGACTAGAGTCTAGACTATTCAGAAGTCCAAAGACAAGAAGTATTTTGAAGACAATTCTTGAACCAAAACAACTTGTTCAAATTTCAGGAAACGTGGTCTGAGGTTACATTTTTTTACAGATGTATTTGGACAGACAGGCCTGAGCAAACAGTGTAGATCCAGATGAGCTGCTGCAGAATGCACTGTTTGCCATTCATTTATTTAGACAAAATATCAGGTAGTAAATTGTACTTGTTCAAATTTTAGAACAAGTATAGGAAGGAGTTGAGGTGTCCGAACACTTTGGGTAGATACTGTAATGTGTCTGAAGATTTAGGGTAACTATTGTAAGATGATCAAGGCCTTGACCAGTTTGCCTGCATATACAGGCCCTTCTGGGCCTTCTTTTATGGCATGTGCATTGATTACAATCTTTACTGACCCAAAAACAAATGCAATACTGCTTTACCCAGGTTGTTGATACAAATAGTGTGGATACAGATCAGTTGGCTTCTTCAAGCCAGCTGGTCTGGATCTACACTGTTTGCAAAAGCAGTTTATATCCAGGTTCAGTAGGACCAGGGTTAATACATTGTCATTTTCTGTTGCCAAAAAATGTATCTGTAGGTATCGGTCTACAATTTCTTGCATGTATATACTTTATATTATCACACAATGGCCTGCCGGCCTCGGTGGCTCAGTTGGATGCGCCGTCCTACTGGAGACCAGGAGGTCGCGGGTTCAAGCCCCGCCGAGGTTGGCAACATTCTTTCGTGGAGATTGATCATGAAATATTTTCTACAGTCATTCTCTCCCTTCCGCTGATTCAAGAAGGGCAGTTGTCAGTTTCTGGCGAAAGAATGTGCACAATACTGGTTAACCGCTTAGAGGACTAAGCCTGCCCAGTAAACGTGTGGTTAGGTAAACTGACCGCGCTCGACATGACCCTATTGGTTTGACTGGGCCGTAAAACCTCAAAACAAACAAATACACAGTGGCCTAAATTACAAACATTCAGCATAAAATATCTTGCGATGTAGATGATCTACATGCATGAAAATGTGATAAATCAGTTATACCATGGTTCTGTGCATGTACGTGTGATAATGCACTCTCTCACGCTCGTGCATTATAGCGTCATGCGCATCCGCACAAACCATAGTATAACTAAGACATCACATAGTAGCCTGAATTTCCAACATTCAGCATGAAATATCTCGCAATGTTGATGATCTTCAGGCATGAAAATGTGATAAATCAGTTATACCATGGTTCTGCGCATGTATTGTGATAATGCTCACGCTCGTGCATTATCACATCGTACATGCGTACGTACCATGGTATAACTAAGACTTAAGGAACGAATAATTCAAATATATCCTCAATTGTAGATTTACCTGCTGGTTTTACTTGATCAATTTTATAATCTTAACCCTTGTCCTGCTGAACCTGGATATACTCTGCCTTTGCAAACAGTGTAGATCCAGATTAGTTGGTTTCTGAAGAAGCAAACTAATCTGGATCTGCACTGTTTGCCATTAAGTATGTGAATTTATAGCAACAATCCCGATCAAGTAATCTGATTGGCTGAAAATTAGAAGTAGGTGTGGCATCTTAATTTATTCAGCAGGACAAGGGTTAATACTAGTCTTAACCCTAGTCCTGCTGACCCCGGATATACCTTGCCTTTGCAAACAGGGGAGAGCCAGATCAGCTAGCTTCTGAAGAAGCCAGCTGATCTGGATCTGCACTGTTTGTCATTAAATATGAGAATTTATATCAACAACCTCGATCAAGTAATCTGATTGGCTGAAAATTAGAAATGGGCACGACATCTTAATTTATTCAGCATAACAAGAGTTAAGAAACTTGTCTTAATTTTCTTGCTATTTCATAGTATTTCATTTTTTTTTTTTTTTTGTTTCAGTATATAAAGGGTGCCCTAGGCCTAGATAAGAGTGGGTATCAGGTTAATAGTGTTTTTATTTCTCAACATATGCTGTGGATACTCATTAGAAGTGCCTTGGTGAGGCACTTTTAATGAGTACCCACAACATATGTTTTTGTCGAGAAATAAGAAAAATAGAGGTACTTTTTGATTGAAAAAAAATGCCTTATCAACAGCTATGGACTCTTGTTTTGTATTTGTATGAAATGGATAAAGCTGATATGAAATTGGAAATTGAAATACCACAAAAAGCATTACAAACAAGAAATACCTTATTTATCCTAAGTATTGTGACACGTTAATTCCTTACCATATCCTAAAATTTGAAGAAAGTCTGTTCCACTATCTGCTGATATCTTTAAATATTGCTTGACATGTGGTAAACATTGTAGACCCTAATCAGATGCTGTGTTCTGCTTTGTTTGTTCAGGGCTGTTTGCCCCAGTACTTAGTGCTATTATGGTGCCACAAAAAGCATTACAAATAAGAAAATTACAAGTTATGCACAATAGCTGACAATACAAAATGTCTTGGTCTTAACCCTTAAACTGCCAGTCACAACTATTGTCGTCTGCTTTGTCATCTGCTTGTGATTTTAAAAGTCATTTTTGCAAACTGTGGACCCAGATCAGACTGCTCCTTTAGGAGCAGTCTGATCAGGGTCCACACTGTTTGCCTGTATGCAAAAATAGGTTTGAAAAGTCTGCAAGAATATTCAGCAGGCAACATAAACAGACGACATTTTCAGATGCAGTTTTTCATGGTGCTTTAAGGGTTAATCTTTAATATTTTACACTTCGGTAAAATTATTTTACCTAAGTAAAACCTTAACCGTTAATATTTTACACTTCGGTAAAATTATTTTACACTTAGGTAATATTTTACACTTAGGTCTTAACCTTAAATATTTTACACTTAGGTAAAATTGTCAGATAACAACACTTTGAAATATTTTCCTTTTTTAACTCCTTACCATGCTGTAGGCAAATAAAGCAGACAACAAACTGATGATATTTTTTTTTTTTATTTTTCCTTGAAAATAGGATCCGACACTTCATGCAAATTGTGTCCTATTTTTGAGGACAAAGAAAATGTTGTCTGCTGAAATTTTTACCCAGCATGCAAAGCCATAAGGGAGGACCTTTGCTGGAATTCATTGCCAGATAAGAGGGAGTATAAGGTAAGGAAAATATTTTTCTTAATTCTCCATAAAAACATGTTGTAGTATTCATTTGTTCAGATGAGTACTCACAACAAAAAGTTTTCATGGAGAAATATGAAAAATATCAGATATTTTTATTGAAAAATAAAGCACCTTATCTGGAGATATGGAATGTCTAGCCCTATTTTCTTTTGTGAAAATAAGAAAAGTGTCACTCATTTGTCATCATCTAAATTCACCTCCAGCATGCAAAAACAATATGACCGGATAAGTCTCCTTTTTATTTTCAGAAAATAGGGCTTGATTCTGATTCTGGAAAACAGGACTTGATTCCATAGTACCCTAGTCTGACACCTTAAGTCCTTACCACACTTGTCTTAACCTAGACTGGCTCCAGTCTCCAGTGACTAAATATTTATTCTTATAATCCTGTTTGATAATCCACTGAAACAAAACCAAAGTAATATCTTGACTGGTCACTAGTGATCTGCCTTTATAGTCATGATATTATTTTGGTTTTATTTTAGTGGTATCAAACAGGATTATAAGAGTAGACTGAAGACTGGAGCCAGTCGAGTCTTAACCCTTAACCCATTATAGTCGGGAGATCCGTAAAAGGGTAACTGGCAAACAGTGCAGACCAAGATAAGACGCCATCAGAGCTAAAAATAGAAAAAGGGCATAGACTGTCATGCGTCTGTCAACAATTTACTTAAAAGACATCTCCTCCTAAACTGGTCAATGGATTTTGAAGTAATTTTACAGGAATGTTTCTTGAGTGACCCTCTACCAAAATTGCTAAAATGGTGCCATACCGCTAAACAAAATGGCATCCAGAACAAAAAAAAAAAAAAAGAAAAGAAAAAGAAAATCTTTAAACAACATCTCCTCCTAGGCCAAGGGCCCAATGTCAAAATAATTTCGCAGAAATGTTCCTCTAATACCCCTTTACCAAAATTGCTAAAATGGTTCTGCTTTGCTAAATAAAATGGCCACCAGAGCTAACAAGCAAATTCCATGGGGAATTTATGTCCCCTGCCTTATTTTTATTTGAGGTGTTAAAAATGGTAAAGTTAACCAGAGGACCATTAGTCCTGTATCACTTACCTAAGTATTGAAGCAGGAAACCAGTGATATAAAATAATTTCAAGATTCTGAAAAAAACACATGCATATCTTCAGACCATCCTTAAAGCACCTGTAAAGTTTCAAAAGGATCGGCTTAAAACTGTGGTAGGAGTTACGGCGTCAAGGTACCTACTCCCTATACGCTTCTGTAGTATTAGAACTAAAAAAATGTCTAAGTTAAAAATGCGGAAAAAGTAATAAAGAATTATTTCAGGATTCTGAAAAAAAAACACATGCATATCTTCAGGCCATCCTAAAAGCCCTTGTAAAGTTTCAAAAGGATCGGACAAAAACTGTGGGAGGAGTTAAGGGGACAAGGTACCTGCACCTTATACACTTCTGTAATATTAGAACTAAAAAAATATATAAGTTAAGAATGCGGAAAAAGTAATAAAAAATTATTTCAGGATTCTAAAAAATCCACCTGCATATTTTCAGGCCATCCTAAAAGCCCACGTAAAGTTTCAAAAGGATCGGCCAAAAACTGGGGGAGAAGTTAAGGGGACAAAGTACCTACTCCCTATAGACTTCTGTAATATTAGAACTCAAAAAATGTCTACGTTCAAAACGTGTAAAAAATAATAAAAAATAATTTCAGGATTCTGAAAAAACCACATGCATATCTTCAGACCATCCTTAAAGCACCTGTAAAGTTTCAAAAGGATCGGCCAAAAACTGTGGGAGGAGTTAAGGGGACAAGGTACCTGCTCCCTATACACTTCTGTAGTATTAGAATTCAAAAAAATGTCTAAGTTAAAAATGCAAAAAAAGTGATACAAAATTACTTCAGGATTCTTAAAAAAACACATGCATATTTTCAGGCAATCCTAAAAGCCCATGTAAAGTTTCAAAAGGATCGGCCAAAAACTGTGGGAGGTTAAGGGGACAAGATACCTTCTCCCTATAGACTTCTGTAATATTAGAACTCAACAAATGTCTAAGTTCAAAATGTATAAAAAGTAATAAAAAATAATTTCAGGATTCTGAAAAATCCACCTGCATATTTTCAGGCCATCCTAAAAGCCCACGTAAAGTTTCAAAAGGATCGGCTAAAAACTGTGGGAGGAGTTAAGGGGACAAGGTACCTACTCCCTATACACTTCTGTAATATTAGAACTCAAAAAATGTCTAAGTTAAAAACGTGTAAAAAAGTAATAAAAAATAATTTCAGGATTCTGAAAAAACCACATGCATATTTTCAGACCACCCTTAAAGCACCTGTAAAGTTTCAAAAGGATCGGCCAAAAACTGTGGGGGGAATTAAGGGGGCGAAGTACCTGCTCCCTATACACTTCTGTAGTATTAGAACTAAAAAAATGTCTTAAGTTAAAAATGTAGAAAAAGTAATAAAAATTGTTTCAGGATTCTGGAAAAAAACACATGCATATCTTCAGGCCATCCTAAAAGCCCATGTAAAGTTTCAAAAGGATCGGCCAAAAACTGTGGGAGGAGTTAAGGGGACAAGGTACCTACTCCCTATACACTTCTGTAATATTAGAACTCAAAAAATGTCTAAGTTCAAAATGTGTAAAAAGTGATAAAAGATAATTTCAGGATTCTGAAAAAAACACTTGCACATCTTCAGACCATCCTTAAAACACCTGTAAAGTTTCAAAAGGATCGGACAAAAACTGTGGGAGGAGTTAAGGGGACAAAGTACCTACTAAAAATTCGGAACCACGCACTACGCATCACGCACCACGCACATGCACGCACCACGCCCCACGGAAAACAAAAAACAGTGTCCCTCCGCTTTTCTTCGAAAAGGCGGGGGACAAAAAATAGAAAACCTTTAAACAACATCTCCTCCTAGGCCTATGGCCTGATTTCAAAATTCCGCAGAAATGTTCCTCTGATTAAGTCATATTCTCCTTGAGTGCTGTGAAACTCAGGTGAGCAATATAGGGCCATCATGACCCTCTTGTTTTTTTTGTTGTTTTTTTTCAGAGACCATAATGCTTGATATTTCATGTGAATTTTCTGCTGATGCAGATGATTTGCATGAAAGGCCAAGCCTTTTTTTCTGAAAAATAATTATGAAAAAAAAAAAAATAAATAAATAAAAATAAAAATAAAATAAAATAAATAAATAAAATGTTGTCTGCTATATTTTTGCTTAGTGCTTTAAGGTTTAAAATTTTAACAAGTCCATTTCACTACGTATTGACGAGTCTAAAAATTGCTAGATGGGTGACACTTTTTATTTTTCTTTGAATTATTGATACCCTACAACACAGAGAAAATTTCAGAAAAAAAAAATAATCAAGTGAGACATGTTTAAATTCTACCTCCCAATTACCTACCCTGTATAATTTGCTTTCAATTTTACTGTGGGGACGAGGTTAAAATATATTATATTTTTTTTAAACCAATGACTAGAATTAAATTTATTATGTTTGGGCAGTTACAGCAAATGGTTTTGCATGAAACCATGACAAAAGCTTACAAATGTACTTCTGTGTAAAGCGCCAAGCCAAAACTTCCCCGCCGAAAGACGTCAAAAGCACAGTACAAACAAAGTCATTCCCAAACAGGCCCAAAATAAACCAATATTTGACAAATAAACATAAATTTGACAGCTGCTCTTAGTCTAAGAAAGCTTTTTAAAAACTGGATACAATTTTCTATTTAATTAGAATATGACCCAGAAAATATACAAGGAGGAGCTTAATCTTGCAGAAGGAGGATGTACATGCCAAAAAAATCATTATGCCATGAATTATGCAGTTTAGACTAAAGGGTTGTTTTTTTGGTCTTTATGAACCTGTCCCTAAATGACGAACTTCTTTATATTAAGTTATTTTTCTCTGTCAAACATAGTATAAGCTTATAAACTCATATACAGAGGCTGATGCATTATGCGAGGGATTTTTTTTTAGATTCCTTGGTTATTATTCAGAACCAACAAAACTATTTGGAACTAGCCAAATCAGTGGTGAACTTCAGTAATTGCAAAGGCAGATAACATAAAACAAATGTCAAATTCTTTAGTGTTGTATTTCAAGAAAGGAGTGTACTCTATATCAACAAAAAACAATCAAGTTTTGTTCAGTCAGTTAGTTGGAAATCGTTCTGAAGCATAGCCTTACCCGGAACTAGCCAAATAACTGTAGGCCTACACACAGCAAGACTGCTAAAAAGGGTTGTTTAAGGTTAACAAATATTGGGGAAATGGTTTTGGGAGATGGTAGCGAAAGACTAGGGACGGGGGTTGTCGGGCGAAACGACGAAGAGTGAAAACAGAGGCGGAGCAACTAGGGTGGAAACGTTTTGGTGGCGATATAGAAGTTTAGAAGTTTATTAATGCAATAAGCCATACGGCCCATGAGCATATATACAAGTGACAACATACAATGATATACAGGATAGCAATAGCAGATTATATAAACATATATATTCATTTTCACCCATCTTTGGGAGAGGTGCGCATATAGGTTTGCTAAAATTTGAAATAATTGAAAAGAAACATCATCTGAAACCCTCTAATATCATAAACATGTAGCTAGTACTCACATCTAATACATATACATGAATCTATCCTTTCATACTGAGATTGTGTATTTTTCACTGCTGAAATATCAGCACGTAACCTTAAACTAACACTACCAGTGCCCTCATTTTAAATGCTTTTTCTATAAAGTAACTTAGGTTTTTAATTATTTTTCTGTTTTGGGAGGTTAACAATTCAATAAATTTCGGCATATTCGGACTCTGCCAGTAGTATCTTTTAATATACGTTTTCCGTAGGTCATCATAAATAGCACAATCTAAAATGAAGTGAAATTCATCTTCTAGTACCCCATAAGCCCTGCATTTTCTATTATCCAGAGGAATTTTATTCGGCTTTGCCCATCTACCCATCTCAACTTCGAGTCTATGTGAAGATATTCTTAATTTACACAAACTTCGCCGGTATTTTTCGACCTTTATTAATTCCAAATATTTTTTATGCTGAAAATTTGCTATATTAATATAACTCTCGCTCTAGTGGAGGCCTCAAGTCTTGCATGCCAATCCTGAACAAATATATCTTTCACTCTTGTTTTAAATGTATTCAAAAAGTTATTTATATTTCCTACCCCTTGTGCATTCCAAACCTCCAAAAAACCCAGACGACTTAGTAAGTGCTTATCATGTGAAGCCCAATTGCGTTTATTTGGATGCAATTCCATGTCGTTTAACATCATAATATAGATACATTTAATATATTCATGTTCATCAGTATATATAACCTTTAACCAGTACTTTATAATATTAATGTATCTATGTGCTTGATAATCGATTCGACCTAACTCTCCATATACAAAACCGTTCTGTGTTGACTGTTTTACTCTTATCATTCTTTTGCAAAATTGCATATGTAGTGTTTCAATTGCTTTTGCTGCATGAAATCCCCAAACTTCCGATCCATAATTCAAAATTGGAGTAATTAATTTGTCAAACAAATCTAAAATATGAGCTGGACTTAACGGAGTGAAGTTGTGCAAATATTTGTTTAGTGTAAAAATCGCCTTTAATGCTTGTCCTGAAAGGGTCTTTTGAGTTTCGAAAGAGGAACCGCCTGCGGTAAAAACTATTCCCAAATAACAGAATTTTTTTACGATTTCAATGGCGTTTCCCTTGTATTTAAACTGTAAATCACCCGACAATCTGCCCCCCTTTCTGAAGATAAGTATCTTTGTTTTACTAGTATTTACAGTTAATCGCCACCTATCACAATATTCTTCGAGTACATCTAAAGATTTCTGTAGTTCTTCGGACGTATTTCCAAAAAGAACAATATCGTCTGCGTAAAGAAGCAATAAAAGTTTAAACATGCCTATATCAATTCCATTCACCCCATTGTTTTCTAACTCTTGTTCCATGTCATTGATGTACATAGCGAACAAAAAAGGTGAAAGAGACTCGCCTTGTCTTACACCCATATTGCAGGAAAACGCCTCACTGAGTGTATTGTTACATTTGACTCTTGACTTTTCACTGTTGTAAATGGATCTTATAATATTTAACATTTGACCCCTAACGCCGATTTTAATTAATTTGTACCATAAAATGTCTCTGTCTATATAATCGAACGCTTTTGTGAAGTCCACAAAACAACAGTACAAATACTTATTTTCATTTATACAATGCGTGATAAGCCCATTTAATACAAAAATATTATCCACTGTTCCCATATGTTTTCTAAAGCCAGCTTGTGCCTCAATATAAACATTATAGATTTCTGCCCATGCATTTGTTTAGTCTGTTGTTTAATATTCTTGTAAACAATTTCCCTAATGTGCTAAGTAGAGTTATGCCCCTGTAGTTAGAAACCTCATTTATATCCCCCTTTTTGAAAATTGGTACAATGAAGCCTTCTGACCATTGCTCGGGAAAATAGCCCATATGAAATAATTTATTGAATAGAGCAAGTAAATAATTAATTAATGATGCCGATCCATTTTTGAAAAATTCATTGAGTAACATATCTGGTCCTGAGCTGGCTCCATTACGTAATTGTTTAATTGCGGTAAGTATTTCATCCTTTAAGATATCTGAATTTAACTCGTCAAACATGATTTGAAACTCGCCTCTGACATAACATTCATTATAAAACAAAATATCATCATCAACCTGATAAAACCTACCTTCAGGATCATTTATCGCTTTGAAATAATCGGCAAATTTTTTTGGAGCTAATAGGATGTTTCATATATTTATTCGCAGTTTGTTTTAATAAACGCCAATATGCTTTTGCATTTTCATATTTTGAGGCAATAAATTTCTCCGTTTTCGATTTATCGTATGCATATCGCTTTTTTCTTATTACATTTTTAAAATTTGATCTGGCATTTATCATCTGGGCCTCCGTTATATCATTTTTATCTCCCCTGTATTTATTCAATTCTCTATAAAATCGATTTCGTAATGTCTGACATTCTTCGTCAAACCACGGTTGGTTTTTCTGATCATGTCTTCCGGTTGGTCTTGTTACCTAATACAGGTAGAGTGATATCAATATCAAGTCTCGTCTACGAGAATAACAGGTAATATCTAATTGGAGGTTACCTGTGACCAATAAACAATTATCTTTCAGACGATGCAAACAGACGATGCAAAATAGTTTTTTGAAAAACACTCGCTTGTTTCGCGTTACTGAACGCAGCCCTATTCAGTTATGCGAAACACTGGAGAGTTATTTATTTTATTATTATTATTTTCTTTTTTTTTTTCAAAATTATTTTCATTCTTCAGAACGATTATCGTGAAGCCGAGTCGTGTGAGCTCCAGTTAGAGAGTAGCCGTTATTCTCGTATACAGGATTTGATGTTAGATTGAATCATTTATATCAGTAATTATGCATTTATTAAAAAAATCAAATAAATACCAATGCAGTAAACATTTTCTCTTTTTTGGGGGGGGCTACCAACAAGCATGCACAAATTTTATTCACACAGGCCGCCATCTTGGTTGTGTCAAAAGACAGCTTTGCGATTGACCGTGACCGTCTAGGTTAACTGATTACAGTCATAGACTCTACAACAATCGAAAAAAATTGCAATTTAAGTGGATGCATTTGTGCCCTGTGTTACCTGCGGTTACCCATGTTACCCTGTTACCCGAACACAGTCCAATAAATATGCAATTTAAGTGGATGTATTTGTATCTTTGTGTTACCTGCGGTAACCCGTGTTACCCTGTTACCCAAACACTGTACAGTACATTTGCAATTTAAGTTGAGGTATTTGTGTCCCTGTGTTACCTGCAGTTACCCATGTTACCCTGTTACCCAAACATAGTCCAGTAAATTTGTAAATTAAATGACTGTAATTGTATCCCTGTGGTTACCTGTGTTACCCTGTTACCTAAATACACTGGAGTAAATTTGCAATTTTTCTTGAGGTATTTGTGTCCCTATGTTACCTGCAGTTACCTGTGTTACCCTGTTACCCAAACACAGTCCAGCAATTTACGTTAAAGTAATTGTGTCCCTGTGTTACCTGCAGTTACCCTTGTTACCCTGTTACCCAAACACAGTCCAGTATATTTGCAATTTGAGGTATTTGTGTCCCTGTGTTACCTGCGGTTACCCGTGTTACTCAAACACAATCCAGTATATTTGCAATTTAAGTTGAAGTATTTGTGTTCCTATGTTACCTGCGGTTACCTGTGTTACCCTGTTACCCAAACACAGTCCAGTTAATTTGCATTTAAATTGGATGTATTTGTATCCCTGTGTTACCTGCGGTTACCCGTGTTACCCTGTTACCTAAACACAGTCCTGTATATTTGCAATTTAAGTTGAGGTATTTGTGTCCCTGTGTTACCTGTGGTTACCCATGTTACCCTTTTACCCAAACACAGTCCAGTAAATATGCATTTAAATTGAGGTATTTGTACCCCTGTGTTACCTGCTGTTACCCGTCTTACCCGGTTACCCAGACATAGCTCAGTAAATTTGCAATTTAAGTTGAAGTACTTGTGTCCCTATGTTACCTGTGGTTACCCTGTTACTCAAATACTATCAAGTAAATTAACAATTTGTTGGGTTCTAAGTGCACCCCTGTGTTACCAGTGATTACCCGTGCTACTCTGTTACCCACACAATATCAACCTGAGCCATTTAGAGGCGTTAGCTTGTTACCTGGTGTTACTTTAGGTAACAAACACAGACTGCTGAGAAAAGAGCAGTATTTTCAGGACATATCTAGACATTTTATCCGTATTTGCTAACTACCCAACACAAAAATAACACGAGTCTCTCCAAATAAAAGCAGCAACCATTGTAGTTCCAGATCAGCATGTGCATACATTTTTCTCTGATAGATTGTGCAAGCTGTATTCAACATGCAAGACTCTGATCAATATATTTCAGCGGACACACAGACTAATCGGGATCTACTTTGATCGCATAATTCATGAGGCCCATTTTTTTTGTTTTGAAAAGATTCAATCTAATTGTTTCTTATTTTACTTGAAGACACCTCAAAGTTCTTGAAACGATCAACAAAACATTTTACTTTCATTTATATTAGCATTAAAATAAATGTTCAAACATATATAAATACAAGTTAAATAACAGCACGTAGTTTATTTTCTGGTTCCATTTGTGTACTCTTATTATCATTATCCAGTGGGAACTAGAAGCCTCAGGCTACTGGACAAGTTAATAATAGCTAGATCTATAACTCATGCAATAAAAACAAAGCGGTCAAAACATCAAATGAACATCAACATTTGAAAAGGACCATTATGACTATGATCTAAGAATATGGGCAAACAAAGCGCCATCTTTAACTGTGTAACTAAAGAAACACTGATTACTGTAGAAAATATTGATTAACTGTGAAAATCCTGATCAGAGTGTGCAGATGCACAGACTGATCTGGATTTTTAGTGTTTGCATAATACATAATTTCCCCTTTTTCATAATCTGACACAACTGCCCTTTATCTGAAACAGGTCACGGGGTCCTGCAATTCTTGAGATGATAAGATAAGACTAGAAATAACATATGCTACATTAATTTTTATGTAAGTTTTTTGACAGTTTGTCTATTTTTTTTTTCTTAAGTTTAAATAATTATTAAACAACGTTCATGCATCAAGGGAAAAGTGATGATGATATTCTTATTTCTTTCAAGAAAGTAGGCTTTGGCATGTCATGCGAATCGTCTCCAACAGAGACAGTTTGTATGGACTGTCAAACCTTTTTTTTCTTCTTTTTTTGTGGGGGTGGGGGAGGGGTAAAAATTTTAACCCTTAACCTTTTCCATTCTCTGGGCTAATTCAGCAGCAATAAACTGGTGATATTTCTTGAATTTTCCCCAGAAAAAAGGATTTGACATTTCATGCAAATTGTTTGCAATGGAGATGCTTTTCCTTTTCAGGAGTAGGGGTGATATTTGATCCCTTAACGTTTATCACTTTCTGGGCTAATTCAGCAGGCGATAAAGTGGTTATTGTCTTAGTTTATCCAGAAAATAGGATTTGACACTTCATGCAAATAGTCTTCATTGGAGACAATTTTCATGAAATGTCAAATCCTGTTTTGAAAATAAAACATACTGAGGAATTGTTCAGGATAAGTATTTGGTGATTGTATTTTTTTCTCCATAAAAACATAGGTTGTGGGTACTCATTAGATGAGCCTCACCAAGATTCTTCAAATGAGTACTCATAACATGTTTTTGCTTCACCGAGGTGCATCAAATTAATACCTACAACATATGTTTTAATGGAGAACTGGAGAAAATTATCCCATATTTATGTTGTCTGCAAAACTTTTACCCAAAGTGCTAAGGGCTTAACTGATAAGTACTATGCTAATTCGCTCCACCAATGGGTCCTAAGTTTATGAAATAGAATTGTCTTTATGCTGTGAACAAATAGCCCTAAGCTACTTATGTACCTGTCTTGAAAGAAATGTCCTGTTTGTACACCTCTCTCCAGCTGATGGTCTGTGTGAGCTTTGCAGACTGGTTTCAAACTACTAAATTATCAAATTACCTACCAATAATAATTAAAACCTCTAAGTTTACGGGTTTGTTTTTGTTGTTCTAATCATGTACCCTTATACTACTAGAAAAGGAAATAATGACTAGCGTTGTTTGTATACTTTAGACCCAGACCAAACTGTGCTCAGGCACAGAATGACCAGGAGGATTGTTTAGCATAAGCATCTGCACATATTGATCTTAACAACCAGATCTGTAACACACATTAAGCAAAGAGCACAATCTTGCTCAGAAAGCGCAATGAGGTCTTGGTCTACAAAGGGCACATACCTGAAGGTTGCTTAAAACACTGTAATATTTGATATTACTCATCACTGACAACTAGATAAGAATTTTAGACCCAGATCAAACGCCGCATATCATGGTGTCTGGTGAGCATTGATTAAACACACTTGACTGCATTCTGATTAATAGGTTTCTTTAACCTGTGGTGATAGTATTCATGTGAAGTAGGTTACCGAGATCACCTTAAAGAGTAGGTATCTTTAATTACTGTACTAACAAA
Source organism: Anodontia alba (assembly GCA_964016985.1). Classification (NCBI taxonomy): domain Eukaryota; kingdom Metazoa; phylum Mollusca; class Bivalvia; order Lucinida; family Lucinidae; genus Anodontia; species Anodontia alba. The sequence continues at coordinate 44,501,082 of OZ024826.1, forward strand.
TGTCTAAGGATAACCTAACTTAATAACGGAGGTATGAAGACTGCCCTTTGAGGTTAAGAAGTGGATGACATAGGCCTTTCCCCTGTATTCATTATCCATATGCTTCTTTCTTTCTTTCTTTCTTTTGTATTGTAACAACAAATGTCTTATGATAACTTAATAACGGAGGTACGCAGACTGTCCTATGATCTTAAGAAGTGGATGACATAGGTCTTTCTCCTGTATTCATTATCCATAGGCTTCTTTCTTTCTTTCTTTCTTTCTTTAGTTAATGATTATCATAAAGTATTTTTTTATTCATTCATTCATTTTTTCAAATTACTTATATTTTAAATTTTCCCATTTATTTTCTCCAGGTGAAATGATAGTTTTTCTTTCAAAAATTGTACCGAACTATCACCAGTAATTAAATACAACCTGAATTAATTAACTCATTTGTTTTCTTAGATTAACTATTGTCCTTCATTTTAAAATCTTACTGAATTTTCATTCATTAAATATAACACTTTTTTAATTTATTAATTACTTTTGTTTCCTTAAGTTAAACTATTGAAATTCGTTTAAAAATCATATTGATCGATTATCTATAACTGAATACAACACTTTTACTGAATTTTCATTCATTAAATATAACACTTTTTTAATTTATTAATTACTTTTGTTTTCTTAAGTTAAACTATTGAAATTCGTTTAAAAATCATATTGAATTATCTATAACTGAATACAACACTTTTTATTTAATTTGAAATAATAATAATAATAATAATAATAATAACAATAATAATAATAATTGATTTTAATCAATTAATTAATATTTATTTATTATCATTATTAATTAATTCTTAGATTAAACTATTGATATTCTTTTGAAAATCATACTGAATAATCTGCTGATATTCATTCATTCATTCATTCATTCATTCATTCTAACTCGGACCTAGTCCAGTGTATATTGGGTCCAAGATTCTAAAGAGCATCCATACATAATTTAATCTGAATTGTAGTAGTACTGTAGGTGTGTGACACTGGGTTGATTACACACCAGTTACACAGGTAAGACGACGCTTACGGGACTCCGGTCAAAGGGAATTAATCGAAGCCTATCTAAAATGGAATATCGATAACCTGAGTGACAGTTCCTGTAGTACGATAATTCCTGGTAGTGGTAGGCTCACTGGGTCTCATCTTCGCCCTCTCACGGTTTGCAGTTCTCTACAGGTTCTTCACATTCGGCAGCTGATGAGCTTCCGGTTCTATGTTGTCCAGCATGGCATCATCGACCATCACGAAAACACTCCCATATAATTCTGACCCCCTTAAACCCCATTTTTATATAGTAAAACTGGGGTTTACAGGGGTATACATAAGTTTTCTTATTTCTGCTCAAAATAATAGATTGTTTGTACTCGTTAGAATCGTCTCGATGAAGCGGTTCTAACGAGTACCCACAATCTATTATTTGGAGCAGAAATAAGAAAAATATCAGAATTTTATATCTGAAAATTTTCATATTTTGGTGATAAAATTTTCAGTATATTTGCATAGGCATGTTGTCGTAATGATCGAATCTGACGGGCTGGTCGGTTGAGATTACCACGAGCCGTTGTCTTCACCTGTAAAAAAATAATGAGACAAACCATGAGAGTTTGGTACTTATCTCAATTAGCCTTCACTACTCGCACATATGAATTATAGTACTAGACGAAGGCCAAGAAACAGCTTAGCTGCATAGCTGAGTATGCGCATTTGAAGACTGTCGTTACGGATGACAAAAAGTACAAAAACCTCATGAGACAAGAATTGAAGGTATGTAAAAACGAAGATAAACAGTTAAGTTAAAATATAAATAAAATATGTATGGTATGCCAAGGACAAAAAAATAGACAGATTTTTTATTTATTTATTTATTTATCTTTTTTTAGCTCTTTTTTCACCTAGGTGTGCAAATATAGGCTTGTTACATATTAAATGAACGAAGACTAAATGTAAACAATATTTCTTGTATCTAAAAAACAAATGATAAAATTACAACCTCCTTCCGGAAGATAACTTTCTCGGTAGCTCCTTTGTCGGCTGGGTGAGTGTGTCTGGAATTCTTCTTGAAGTTGCTGCCTTTATGGGAAACGGTCGCTGTACAGTTCATGGTCTTCGAGCTCTTATTATATCGCCAGTATGTAAGGCCAGTCTTGAAGTTTGTCGACTGAAAACAAAACACATTAATGAGTCGTCACATCATATTTTGGTACTTTTTAGTCTTCCATAATTCTTCAAATGCGCATGACCAAAAATCTAGCTGAGCTATAGGAATTTTGATCTGAAACTTCATCTAGTTATACTCTAGAAGTTTGCGATGAGTGAAGGCTCTGGCATGATTGCGTAGATACGCAATCGCACCTAATCCTTCGCTGTTCACATATGTAATAAGTACCAAAACCTCATGTGCCGGCTTAATCTAAATCAAAGATATGTTCGTCGCTTAACACATTTTCAATTTAACACAAACGCGCCATCGCCATACATAATACATTGCATGTACAAAGTTCAAGATTTTAAACAAACAAGTGTACACATGCACTGTTATGTGAATTAAAAGCAGAAATATTCATCTATTAGATTTTGTATAAAACATATGTATAGATGTTACCTTCTTGGTATACTCGAAACCGTCGCTGCTAACAAGTTTCATCATGTTACGGTTGGTTCCATTCTCTACGACTGTGAACGTCACTGGCACGTTCGGGAGTATCTCGCCTAGCATCGACGTCTCTCGTAGTGACCTGAAACGGCAAAATAATATGCACTTGAGTTACAAAGTAAAATTGAGACACGTGATTCAATGGCGGGTGGTTGTTGTAATTTTTCTCTCCCGGTCTTAAAAACTTAAAAATGTAAACCTTTCTGTGTCTTCCTGAGGAGGAATTGAGTGAATTTCAATGTTGTAGCGTCGGGATATGAGTCGGATACTCTAAAACAGATAGATTCACAAGGAAGATGGTATTTTTTACGCTTTTTCAAGATTCTAACACCAAATAGTGACTACTTATTACTCAATATTACTCAATCTTTGTTTACATCTAGAACTTTAACTCTTTTGGGTCTTTTATGAATGAAAAGTACTACTATTACTACGACCTACGCTAAATGATTTTCAAGGTATACTGCACAAAATAAGTAGCTTGCATTGGACTAATATGAGCGAACAAGCCACACCAAGTTCTATGAGCACCAAAAAGAGAAGCTTATCCTCTCCTGAGTTTAACTTAGACTTAAAAAAGAACCGTGTACATATAAGTTCTTTATCTGAATCGGAGTCAGACGTGTCTCTGGTCGAAGATAGAAATATGGCGTCGAACATTGACACAGACACAAACACTGTTACTGCTGATACAGATGTAATGGCTGATCATTCGACACCACTTACACAGCTCACACTTCAAGATGCACACTTGAAAAAAATAGCTACTTTCATAGAAGAGGCTTTTCAACCTAAACTAAATACGCTTGTGCAAGACTCTATACAGTCTCAATTAGCAGGGCTAGTCACCTCAATTGTTAATGGCGTCTTAGAGGGTTTAAATGCAAAAATTACATCTCTTGAAACTGAAAACATAGAGCTCAAGAAGAGAATTTCAAAGCTGGAGACTGTAGCAGACAATGCTGAACAGTACAGTAGGCGTAACTGTTTGAGGATCTCCGGTATAAACGAAAACCCGAATGAATGCACGGATAGCATAGTGTTAGATCTCGCTAAGGCCATCGACGTCGAGCTCAAAATTGAGGACATTGATAGAAGCCATCGCCTTGGAAAACCAGGTTCTGAAGCGTCCCCAAGATCCAAGCCGCGAGACATTATTGTCAAGTTTGCTACTTATAGGATGCGTCAAAAGGTTTATAAATCAAGAACACTTACCAAAGAAAGAAATTATAGAAGAGTCTTTATAAATGAGGATCTGACTATACTGCGTAGTCAACTCCTATATGAAGCCAGACGACGGGTAAAGTCTAAACAATTGAAAAGCGCTTGGTCCTCGGACGGCACAATACTAGTCAAGCACATTGATGACAATGGAACTGTATCACGCGTAACATGTGAAAGTGATCTTCCAGCTTACGTCCCACTACCAAATGAGCCGGGCACCAGATCCACACGATAACTGAAAATATGCTATCATTCCATTTCAATTAACCAACCATCCGTGTTGTGTCTAGGTTAATAATTTTTTGCAGTATAGACAAACTCTACCATTACGATATACAAAATAGCTCACGGTTATTTCTTGCAGCACGTGTTTGTAAACTTTCCAGCCTGTCAAAAATGTACTTGGAGAATTTGTCATGACATATTTTATTTGACCCACATATGTCGGTGTTGCTCCTGTATTAGTGCAGTTGATATGGCAGTGATGACCTAGATCGGATGCCGTGATGCAAAGGCACTGATCGGGGCCTACACAGCTTGACATGCCTTTATCAAGAAACAAACAATATATCTTCTTAAATAGCACTTTATCAAGAAGCGTAAACCCAGATTGGAAGCAGACAGTCTGGACCCTGACCGGACGTCGCGGATTACGATGTCTTGTCGGGGCTGACTCTGTTTGCTAAGGTATCCAATTTGTATCAAGATATACTGAATGTGATCACTGATTGATGTTAATAGCCTGGGCCTGGACTAGAAGCTTGAGAGTTCGGTTTCTGGTTGGGATCCTTTCCTGTTTGCTATGATGTTACTGGTACCAGCAGATCCTGAATGGAGTGTAAGTACACGTATGTGCTCGTGCGCTCGCATGCTTATAATATAAATGCATGTGTGTATACTAATGTACATGTGTGTATTGGTGCATGCGCACGAGCATGTACGTGTAATGTGCATTTTAGCAGGCTCAAACACCAAGATACATTCCCTACCGCATTAAATATGTTAAATTATCGGCAAGAGTTTTGTCAGATTGTTTGCTCCATTTCAGTTTTGCATCCTAGCTACAAATGTAAAAGACCGCATCTCAGACAAACATCGATTTTCATCTATAAAATTGCTCATTAAGTATGTCTAACAAAAAGACCTTGTCCGGCTAAATGATGCTGACACGGTGTACTTAACGATCATGATATTTGGAACCGATGTTTGCCTTTGATATGCGTTTACATGCTTGTATGTGTGTGTTTGTGTATATATACATGTATATGTGTGTATATATGTGTATATGTGTATGCATGTGTATGTATATGTATGTATATGTATGTATATGTATATATGTATATGTCAATGCATGTATGTATGTAAATGTATACGTATGTATATATGTATATGTATGTGTGTGTACGTGTATATGTGTGTATGTGTATATGTATGTATATGGATGTATGTATATATATGTATATGTGTATATGTGTATATATGTATATGTATATATGTATATGTGTGTATATGTGTATATGTATGTATGTATATGTATATGTATGTGGATATATATGTATACGTGTATGTGTGCGCGAGTGCGTGTGAGTGTGTGTATATATGTGTGTGTGTGTGTGTGTGTGTGTGTGTGTGTGTGTGTGTTATAATACCTTGATGATATACACTCACATCAACTTGGAAAAGCCAAACTCTTTATGCGTGTTACATCTGTTTTAATTTCTTGCTAACCTAGCGGAATCAAGATTTACTTTTATCTGTTTGCACTCTAGGTAAGCTTTTTTCGGCGGATGATGTATTTGGGTGTTCATACTTGTTTTTGGCCAGGGCGGATTTTCGGCATTTCGTACAAGTTGTCTCTATCATAGACAAATTGCATGGGCTGTCGGACCTGCTCTCTGCGTGGGAGAGGGAGGGATTCTCCGGTTTGTCGTCTGCTGATTTAGCCCAGAGAGTGGTAAAGACTGAAGCTATCACAAGAATATTCCAAGATCAAAATAGCTACACTAAAATCTAGCTGATGTATATATACTTCCTCCAACTGTTATAATCATGTTTTTGTTCCTTGCTGTTATTTATGACTTTGCTTCTTTCGCGGAGATCTGGAAACGGGGTTGTGCACTGGTAATGTCATGTACTATCGAATCAAAACTAACGTATGTGACTGTTGGTATGATGGAGATTATGTTGTTTCTGTGTTTGCTGTCAACAACTACATAAAATCCTGCTATAACAAACGACATATCTCTATCATGCCAATATACCGTCGCATAAGCTACTTGCCTATCACAATTCATTTTTTAGTAATACTCAATATACATTTTCAGGTTTGTCAAACTTTATCCTTGCAAAAGTCAATAGAAATCAGTGCAAATCTTGTAAGTCAAATTTTACCTAGAAACTTAAATAAGGCGGTAATACCCGGTAAGTGCCTTACAGCAAATGTCGAATTTTCAGTTCGTCTCTCAGTATGCTTCTTTACTGTCCTTTCTTTAACGTGGCTCTTTATACTTATGATGTGCTCAGGTGATATACATCCTAACCCAGGGCCTTCTTCAACTACCTCATCTAGCAGCTCATCTGATTCTACCACCAGTACGACTAGCTCTATCATAAACTCTCTTAATCTAAATCACCACCTATCATTTGTTCATTATAATGTCCAGAGTATTACTTCTAAATTAGATGTTCTGTACACAGAGCTCTTAGACTTTGATATACTAGCTTTCTCAGAAACCTGGTTAAGTCCAGCGATATCGACTGAAGACCTCTTATTGCATTCGTACGGTACCCCAGAACGTAAGGACCGTGAAAGAGATAGGTATGGCGGTATCATGGTATATATAAAAGAGGGCATTTACTATAAACGTAGATATGATTTAGAACCACGAGAAACTGAGTGTATATGGATAGAACTCATAAATAAACATAAGCATGTATTATTCGGCATTTTCTACAGGGCACCTAACTCGGACGCGCTTTACTATTCCACAATAGAAGATTCGTTGCATTTAGCTGTAGATACTGGCATAAATGATATAATAGTGACTGGCGATTTTAATTACAACATGCTTACTTCACAATCATCAAGGAAAATCGAGGATCTCTGTAGACAATTTGCCCTATTCCAGACAATAAATCAGCCAACACATTTTACTGAAAATTCCTCATCCCTTCTTGATTTAGTTCTCGTTAGTAACAAGGATCATTTGGTAACAAGCGGAGTGGGAGACCCTTTTCTTTGTCAAGATATGCGTTATCACTGTCCAATATATGGCATATTTAAATTTTCTAAACCAAAACTGCAATGTTATAAGAGACACATTTGGTCTTACAATCAAGGTGATTATAATCTTTTAAGAGCCAAAGCAGCAGCTACAGACTGGGAAGCCTTAAAAAATTCAAATATAAATACCTATGCCCAAAACATAACTCAACACATAATTTCAATCGCGAAAGAATGCATACCTAACAAAATCGTCACTATAAATACTTCAGACCTACCCTGGATCACCACAACTATCAAACGCTATATCCGGAAACGTAAAAGAGCTTATCGTAAAGCAAAATTACTCAACACTTTTACAATTTGGGCCAAATTTAAAAAACTGAGGAACAAAACCAATTCTATGATACGCAAATCAAAAACCAAATTCTATGATGATATTGCAGAGAAGCTAAAATCAGATTCTTTGACTTCGAAAGACTGGTGGACTACACTCAAATTTTTTATATCTCCAAAAGCATCATGCACTATCCCACCCCTCGCAATCAATGGTTGTATTTTTAATGATGATCATGATAAGGCTCGTGTTTTGAATGAATTTTTTTCAAGTCAATCCCTCCTTAACGACAGTAATGCCGTGCTTCCTGATTTAACGCCACATGCGACCAACTCAGTACTTGATACTATTATTATAACGCCACTAGAAGTTGAATCGTCTCTCAAATCCCTTGACACTTGCAAAGCTTCTAGTCCAAATGGTCTAAGTAATCGCATCCTCAAAGAATTATCTGAAGAACTCTCTACTCCCCTCTGTTCACTTTTCAACTTATCTTTAAGCACAGGAATACTTCCGATTTCACACAAAGAAGCAAACGTTTGCTCTGTTTACAAAAAAGACGACCCTTCATTAGTCAGTAGTTACCGACCCATATCACTACTTAATTCCGAGGACAAGGTATTTGAACGAATAGTTTTCAAACATTTATTCAATCACTTACAAGACAATAATATACTCACACCTCTACAGTCTGGATTCATACCAGGCGACTCTACTGCAAATCAACTCACTTTTCTATACAATACCTTTTGTCAAGCTTTGGACGCTGGTAAAGAGATCAGAGTTGTCTTCTGTGATATAAGTAAAGCATTTGATAGAGTGTGGCATAAAGGTCTTATTCACAAACTCGAAGCCGCTGGTGTTACCGGAAAACTCCTCGCCTGGTTTAAGAACTACTTATATGACAGAAAACAGCGTGTAATACTACCTGGTGTTAGTTCCGATTGGTCCAAAATTCTAGCAGGTGTGCCGCAAGGCTCAATTCTTGGCCCATTATTATTTTTGATTTACATAAATGATATTGTAAACGAAATAGGTTCCAACATTCGGCTCTTTGCTGACGATACTAGCCTTTTTATGATTGTTGAAAACCCTATAACATCCGCCGAGCAGCTTAATGCAGACTTAGTCAAAATTCTCAAGTGGGCTGAAACATGGCTTGTGTCTTTTAATCCAACAAAAACTGAATCACTTCTTATTTCCCGTAAAATTAACAGACCTTTACACCCACCCCTTTATATGCAAAACCAACAAATAACTGAAGTCGAATCTCATCAGCATCTAGGACTTTACTTTTCAAACAATTTAACTTGGCACAACCAAATTAATTATATACTTGAGAAGGCCTGGAGAAGAATAAATGTCATGAGAAAATTAAAGTTTAGATTAGACAGAAAGTCACTTGAAGTAATATACACATCATTTATTAGACCAATCCTGGAATATGGTGATGTTGTTTGGGATAACTGCTCTCAATACGAAAAACAAGAAATTGAAAAAGTACAAATCGAGGCAGCTAGAATAGTTACTGGTACCACCAAATTGATTTCTTTAAACTTACTGTATATTGAGGCAGGATGGGATTCACTAGAAAAAAGACGAAAATACCACAAACTTACTCTTTTCTACAAAATGATTAACAATATATCTCCTTCCTATCTCTCTGATCTAGTTCCCCAGTCTGTCAATTCCATTTCCCATTATAATCTACGGAACGCAGATGATCTTGAATCTGTAGCCTCAAGAACGAATCAGTATTACAATTCATTCTTGCCGTCGGTAGTTAGAGAGTGGAACGAACTAACTAATGATGTTAGACAGTCAGACTCGCTTCATTCGTTCAAATGTAATATTAACAGGGAACGAACTACAGTTCCGAAACATTTCTACAGTGGCACAAGGAAAGCACAGATACTGCACACACGACTTCGTACAAATTGTAGTTCACTAAATAACGATCTCTATTCAAAAAACTTAACTGATTCGCCATTGTGCCGCTGTGGATCTGTGGAAAATACCAACCATTTTTTCCTTCAGTGTACGTATTATAACGAACAAAGAACAACGCTATTAAATTGTGTCGCCCAGTACCAGACAGTAACGCTCAAACTGTTATTATTTGGAGATGTTACACTCCCTCTTGACATAAACATATCTATATTCAATAAAGTTCAGAAGTACATATTAGATACAAAACGGTTTATATAACTCTTAACAAATGGGTTGTTACAGAGTCAGGAATGCGATGGTACTCAATATGTTAATAGAACAAAACCCCGAAAGTCATGTTGTTACCGGTGCACAAACCCTAAACCCCTTCCTCTGCCTCCCGAAAAGCAAAATTCCATTTCACTTGTTGTCATTCTGTACATTTCCATCTTGTAATTCTCCTTATTTATTTATTTTTTTTTTTTTTTTTATTTTTTATTTTTTTATTTTTTTATTTTTTTTTTTTTGTCCAAAATTCTGACATCATATTAACTCAATAAACATTAGAGTCTACTCTCATTGTCTCAAGCATCAAGGACTTGACTTGGTCAATATTGGTTTGCGATATCAGCGTTTGAGATAATGCGAATGGACTGTAATTGCTCCATCAGGGAATTTATTTCTCCTAATATTTCATAATGGACCATGTTAATTTGTTTTCTTTCACTCAAAACTTGCCATATACTTACAATGTAGACTTTGTATGGAGAAGAACTATATAAGCTTGTATGCTTCCGTTCTAATCCTGTATTTTATTGTTTACAATATTGTAGTTTAAATTGATACTTTTGAATAAAATATGTTTAAACCAAAGTAAAATTGCTTATCAAAATTGTTAATGTTTACATGTAAAATTAGTATACCCTATGTACTTGGTGTTTTCTTACATACAAAATTAATACGCGCCGGATCACAGCAATTTGCATTCATTTGCTCCAGCGGAAGATGCAAAGCCTTTGTTGAAAGAAGCATTGGGCGCTTAGCTATCCATACAGTGTATAAGAAATACTCAAATCTGACTGCATGGATGCCTGAGCTGAGCAGAGTAGTTGCTGTGGTCTGGCTCGTACATTAAAAAGAAAAACTGCTGTCTGTGCAGTGTCCTAAACAGACATACTCACCAATAAACACACACACAGACGGACGGACGCAGTTTCCGACTAACGGACCCAAACATTGAGCGACTTTGATTTTTTTTTAAATAATAATAATCAAACTTACTCTTCTTCTACCTCTGCTTCTTCAACCTCACCATGGACAGTAAAGTCAAATGAAGCATCTAGGGCAGGACCAGCACCATCGTTCATCGTCACCGTGGCATCTATAGAGGACGTCGCAGCACTCACGTTGGTCGCCTGGTTCTGATCTGATCTGTATCAACAGTGAAGGTCACTTGCAGTGGTCTTGTTGTGGTCTCGTCGACTGCTGATTCCAATGTCGACGGTTCGTCTGTCGTGGAGATGTTGATCTCACTATATCCAACGACCGTCTCTCTATTCTTGTAGATTCGAGTGGTACCTCCGTAGGATGCTGCTCGACAGTACTGAAACACAAAGAAAATAAGTCAAACAGGGCCCAGCAATTTCTACAATTCGCCCAGAAATGATTTATCAGCCTACGCATCCGCACATTATGATCATGTACCCTGCTTGGGTAGTAGGTGTTGTTGCCACTAATTACACATAATTAATTAGGCAACGTCAAATAGATCACTACTCAGTTTCTGATCCAAAAACAATTACAAAGTTCAGAAATATCTTTTTCTTTCTGAATTAACATACCCTCGATAATGTTTTTATTATTATTATTATTATTTCATATAACTTTTTTCATTACAAAAGTTCATAACGAGAAAACTCATAAGTGAGGGAGGTGAAAATGATGATATACGAGTAAAGGCCGAGCGGTAAAAAGGGGTTTAGAAAAATATTCATTCTTTTCTTTCATTATTACTTTCACTAACTATCTTCTTGTTTTTCCGCTGATATGTGGCCCTATACAAGCCTCATTATCATTTATGGGCCGAAATTGCTATGAAGCGATTTTGACATGGACCGATTTTGTCATGGGCCGACTTTGTTACGGGCCGAATTGACCCGGACACCTCCCCCCCCACCCCACCACCACCACCCCAACCATCACAAACCCAACTTTTATATAATATACCCATCGTTTCTACAACCCAATCCCATCTTGAAATAATTACATGTGTTTTTTATGCAGAAGTTGGTGTTTTTCAGTTAATAAGGTGTTTTTCGGTCTTTTTATGCGAAACGTCTTGAGACGAAACGGCTTGTTACCGACACGACTACTGTATGAACAGAACGAAATCCTGCAGCGTTCCTGATAAAAAGTAAAACTGTCAACAGTAATTGCACCTCAGAAACAGTTCTAATACGTTTTAATGGTACAACAGGCATTTAATTTTCTTATCTATTTTAATTCATTCGAATATGATTATGGTGGCATATAACTGACATCTAAATATTGAGATTACTGTCCTTTCGACATCTCTTGGAAAGACGTTTTTTGCTTGGCGTTTTATTGTAATGAAAATATTTTGTTCTGACTGACCATATCTTATCAGAAACCATTTGTCTTTCCTATTTCTGTGTTTTGTTCTCAAATGTTTAAACTAAAATTAAATTTGCGGCTAAAAGTTGGCCTGACCTATGCAATTTCTATCTCGTCCTGTCATGAATTTTGACGCACATCTAATTTGACGCGCTTACATGTTTCCTCCTAATCTTGGACTTGCAGAAACTCTTTTGTAATGTCTCATCATTGTTTGGGTAGAGCAACATAAGAGAGTCACATCCAGTTGTTTAAGTAGAAATTCTAGGATCTTCTTGGAAAATTACAACCATGTAACCATGAATGGTCAACATTTTGAAAGAAATGCCTAAAGCACATTTTTCCTTTGAATTGAAGCTCAAAACTTTAAAGATGCATCAGCTATATCTGAAACAAACATGCTTCTTTGTTACAGTGTCACATGATGCATTTATTCACAAGTATGATATATGATTGAAATGCTGTTGCATACACAATATTACTTTTCAAATAAATATAAGGTCTTATATGAAAATATTTTGCAACTGGAAGAAAAGAAATTCATAAAGTATTTTTCTGCGTATTTGTTTGATGCCAAGCATAAATAATTCGATGAAAAATATTTTTTTGCTGACAATAAATAATCTATTTAGAATATATTTTATTAAGACATGTAGCAAATTTGTACATGCAAGCAGGAGAAAGAAGCATTTCAACTGCCTTGCCCCTTAAAAGTGAGATAAAAATGGCGGCAATTCGCAAAATGAGGTCAGATTTTTAAAATCTATACAGGTGTCATTCAACAGTGATACTAGTCATTTTATTTTGTTCTACCATGCTGCCTGAACATGGCCTTGGTATTATTGTAAAACTTATATTACTTTCTTGCAACAAAAATAGCAGCCTATTAGATGCGTCATTTCATATGAGTGTAAACCAAAATGACAGTCACCATGGTGGTCCTATTTCACTTGGAATATTTATAAAGGCAGTTGATGCAAATTTATTTTAATGATATTAAATAATGTTCTAGATGTCTATGATTGTCTTACACAAAACAAATGTACTGGGAGTTGTCCGTGAAATTAATGACATGTCAAATAATGCTTAAGTGCGTCAAAACCCATGAGTCTAGGCTATAGCCTAGAATCATGGGTTTTGACGCACTTAAGCATTTTTTGGCATGCCTATAATTTCACAGACATCTCCCAGTACATTTGTTTTGTGTAAGACAATCATGGACTTCTTGAACATTATTTGATATCATTAAAATAAGTTTGCATCAATTGCCTTCATAAAAATTCCGTGAAATAGGACCACCATGGTGATTGTCATTTTGGTTTACACTCATATGAAATGACGCATCTAACAGGCTGCTATTTTTCTTGCAGGATAGTAATTTAAGTTTTACAATAATACCAGGACCATGTTCAGGCAGCATCAGTTGTCTGTTAGAACAAAATAAAATGACAAGAATCACTGTTGAATGACACCTGTATATATTTTAAAAATCTGATTTCATTTTGCGAATTGCCACCATTTTTATGTCTCAGTTTTAAGGGGTAGGGCAGCTGAAGTGCTTGTTTCTCCTGCTTGCATGTACAAATTCACCACATGTCTTAATAAAATATGTTCTAGATAGATTATTTACTGTTAGCAAAAATATTTTTCTTTAAATTATTTATGCTTGGTTTCAAATAAATACACAGAAAATTACTTTATGAATTTCGCTTCTTCCAGCTGCAAAATATTTTCATGTAAGACTTTACATTTATTTGAAAAGTAATATTGTGTATGCAACAGAATTTCAACCATATATCATACTTGTGAATAAATGCATCAGGTGACATTGTAACAGACAAGCATGTTTGATTCAGATGTAGCTGATGCATCTTTAAAGTTTTGAGCTTAAATTCAAAGGAAAAAAGTGCTTTAAGCATTTCTTTCAAAATGTTGACCATACAAGGTAACATGGTTGTAATTTTCCAAGAAGATCCTAGAATTTCTACTTAAAACACCTGTATGTGACCCTCTTATGTTGCTCTACCCCAATAATGATGAGGCATTACAAAAAAGTTTCTGCAAGTCCAAGAATAGGAAGAAACAGGTAAGCGTGTCAAATTAGATGTGCGTCAAAATACATGACAGGACGATAGTAAAGTGATTTTTTGGAATTTTTGTCTAAGAAAATAGTTTTTACTTTCCTTTGCTGAATTTGAATTATTGATGTTTCACAACAATATTGTGAAAATTTCAGAAAAGTTGAACAACTGGAACTAGTTGAAAATCCGGCTCCAAGCTACCTACCCTACAGATTTCTGCATGATTTGGCTTCATTTTTACTATGGGAAAAAGTGAAAATATTTGATTTTTTAAAAACCAATGAGTAGAATGAAACTTTTCGTACATAGGAAGTTACGACAAATGGTTTTGCATTAAATCATGACAAAAGTTTGCAAATTTACTTCTTATGTGCAAAGCGTCAAGCAAAAAACGACTTTCTGAAAGATGTCGAAAGCACAGTAGTCGACTTCTTCTGCTTTTATGTCGACTTGCAATGTATGACTTGATGCTAATCGACTTCCGTTGATAAAGGTTATCGCGTCTGCGGGTCGTAATATTGCTCTAAGCTGCCTTCAAGAAAACAAAGCGTGTTAACATTGTATGACGACTTATTTTATATTACTTCTTTATTATCTCGACTTATGGTTCTTTTACATGTCATGATTTGACAATTATAGCGTTGAGATACGTTTTTGCTGTCGTGAAAGTTTATTTTTAGACCAAAATGATCACACAGACAGCACCAGTCTTATTACAATCACAGAGTTGTTTACAAGAAACGATAATTATATAACATCTATAAGCCACCAAACATTATATTAAGCCCTAAACTTAATATGTCACATCGTCCCGAATTTAAGTGTCTCGACCGGCACAGTCACTATCTGACTATCATTATCTTCCCTACAAATCCTACTACATAACATGACTGGAAGTAGAGATAATAATTATAATGTCGACATATAGTTGTAAAAGTGTTTCATGATGCTGAAGTTGTGGACGACACTTCTGGACAGTAAATTACAACCTGCTGTCACGATAACCATTGTCAACGGAAGTCGATATAGCATCAGGTCATACATTTTAAGTCGACATAAAAGCAGAAAAAGTCGACTTAGTATCTCAATATTTAGATGTCAGTTATATGCCACCATATATGATGATTCGCATAAAATTCTGTAATAGGTTATTGTCACATGTTTTCGTGGGTATAGCTAAACAGCGAAAGGAAGGTTCCTTTTCGCGAAAGGAAGGTTTTTTTCCTATGAAAGGAAGATATCAGTGGGTCCAGGGAAGTATTTTATGTATCTAGTGAAACTATTGATACAATTTAATGGATATGGGGTACTTTTTCAAAAAAGGTAGGTACACTGGGATTAAAGGGAGCGTGTCTTTCAAGGAACAAACTATCATAAAAATGATTCATTATACAGGTTCCTTTATCTTCAAACACTGCTTACGCCCTCGTGAGCATTTTTAGCAGGTCTGCGTGTCGTGTTATGAAAAAAAAAAAGTAAAAGCATGATAGTGAGTCTACTCTATGTCAAGATCATAGGTTAAAATCTAGATCGACAAGGGGGTTGAGACATAAAAACAAATGACTTGGACGGGTGGGATATGGGGTTAGGGCTAAAAACAATAAAATCAGGTTAAAAGCAAGCACATGTATGTTTAGGGTTTGGGGAACTGCAACTTTCCAATTTCTGCCTTGAATGAATCAAGACTTGGAGAAGTTACAGCTGTCTCTGGGAGGGTATTCCACTGAACAATGGCCAGTGGAAAGAAGGAGTACTTATAGGAGTCCTTGCCTGTGTGGATCTGACGAAATGTCATAGATTGGCAATATTTGGATATCCTATGAGTACGGGGCTGAATGTAGTCAGGAAGGGGGATGCCACGAGACCATTGACTACTTTTTAAAAGAGGCAGAGATGGGCCACTGATCGTCTCTCTTCAAGGGTCTGCCAGTCCAGCTCATGCAACAATGAAGAGACACTTGTTGTCCTGGCGTAATCATTCATAGTCCAATGGGCTGCACGTCTTTGGACCATTTCAACCTTATAGATGTTTCGTTTGGTGTGGGGGTCCCATATAGCTGAAGCGTACTCCAGCTGGGGACGTACAAGGGTCTGATAGTCCATTTCTCGGACTTTAGGGGACTTTGTCTTTACATTTCTTTTAATAAATCCGAGAGGCGGGTTGGCATTAGCAGTAACTCTGTCCACATGAGTGTTCCAGCTAAGGTTGCTGGATATGTCTACCCCCAAGTACCTGGCACTGGTGACCACCTCCAGAACCTGCCCGTGCAGTATATACTCTGTATTGAAGGGGGTCCTAGAAGTAGTCACCCATATGACCTGGCACTTGGAAGGGTTAAGTTCCATATCCCACTTAGATTCCCATGCCTGAAGTAGGTCCAAGTCGCGTTGTAAACAGTTACTGTCATGCTGAGACTCAGTTGTCAGATATATGGCAGTGTCATCAGCGAAGAGACGCACCTGTGAGACTACATCCTGGGGAAGGTCAATGATGTAGGCCAGGAACAAAACCGGACCCAGGACGGAGCCCAGAGGGACCCCTGATGTCACTGGGACAGTCTGAATTCTCGCCATCAACAACAACCCTCTGCTGACGATTGCTTAGGAATGCCTGAATCCAACGTAAGGTAGGGCCTCTTACCGTATGCATGCAGTTTCTGGATCAGCTTCGAATGGTTTACCTTGTCGAACACCTTGGAGAAGTCCAGCAGGATCAGGTCAGTCTGTTTATCCTGACTGGACCTGCGTGCAAGATCCTCGACAAGGGAGGCCAGTTGTGTCTCACAAGAGCATCTCTCTGAAACCGTGCTGTAGTTCGTACATGAGGCCATTTGAATCGAGATGTTTTACCAAGTTGGAGGCTATTATGTGCTCCATTACCTTACACAAGATACATGTAAGGGAGATGGGTCGGTAATTGGTAGCAGAGGAATTGTCACCTTTCTTGAAAAGAGGTGTCACATTAGCAGATGTCCAATCACTGGGGACAATACCATTCTGGAGGGATCTCTCAAAGAGGATTTTCAGTATGGGGGCAAGTACCTCTCTGAGTTCTTTCAGAACCACAGGTTTAATCTTGTCAGGGCCTGCTGCCTTTCAGGGATTGAGATTTTTTGACAACTTCAGAATCCCATCTGTTGAAAGTTGGATTTGTGGCATAACAGGGGTTGGGTTTCTCAAATCTTCAGGGAGACATTCAGTTTCTATGACCTTGTTGTCAACGAGGTCTTGCACTTTCATAAGAGATAGCTCTTTTAAAGAATGTGGGGGAGAGAGGGGTAAATACTGACTGAAGCTGCTCATTTAATATGTTGGCTTTTCGCGAAAGGAATGTTTTATACGCATTACGAAAACACGCCTTTTCAAATATATAGAAAATTTCATCCCCAAAAACTAAAAATTTTCAGATAAAAATCTCTGACATTTTTCTCATTTCAGCTTAAAACATGGATTGTGGGTACTCGTTACAGTTAGAACCGCACTCTATGTTTTTTGAACAAAATTAAGAAAAGTAATGTATACCCCTGTAAACCCCAGATTTACTATATAAAAGTGGGGTTTAAGGCGGCCAAAATTATATAGGCGTGTTTTCATGATGGAAAAGAAGATAATTATGAGACCTTGTTGGTACATTTATGTATTATAAGGATACTTATGTCAAAGGTAAGCAGCTTTAGTGTGCAAACTTTTTATCTTTACCTCACACCTTATGTACGATGAAAATAAGGTACATTCCCAAATTAATTAGATAAATAAATAGTAAAACAAGAATAGTTTGAATACGGATTTTTAATAAATACATCTTTTCAAGCGTACTTGTAAAATGAATGAAAGAATGGTTATTATTATTAATTTTTATTATTATTATTTTTAGTTTGTTTAAGAATAAATGCATATCTCCTAAATTTGTCCTTTCGTAGGCGAAATTTCATTTCGGAGACAAAACCTTTGTTACGTAATATTTTTAAAACAGCTTAAACTTTAATCTAATACATGAGAACCCTCCCTTTTATAGACCAAACCTTCCTTTCGTAGACAAAAACTTCATTAAGTAATTTGTTAATTTTGTAACAGATATATGAAAGTACTACAATATGCGATTATATATGGCAAGCCGTTTTACTATTTATTAAGCAAAATAGATACCTTATATATTATATCATATAAGATATCTGATATACTAATTCAGATATCTTATATCCTATATTAGATATCTTATATCCTATATAAGATATCTGATATAATATATGAGCTATCTTATTTAATTCCGCATATAAGATATCTAATTTACCATAGAAGATATCTTATTTGTAAAATAAGATATCTTATTTATTAATATAGATATCTACTATACTAAATAAGATATCTGATATACTAAATGAGATATCTTATTTGATTGAATAAATGAGATATCTTCTTTAGTAAATAAGATATCAGATATCTTATATAGGATATAAGACATCTTATATAGGATATAAGATATCTGATATACTAATTCAGATATCTTATATCCTATATTAGATATCTTATATCCTATATAAGATATCTGATATAATGCATAATAAATAGTAAAACGGCTTGCCAGCAAGCTGTTTTACCATTTATTCTATAAATCAGATATCTGATTTAATATATCAGATATCTTATATAATATATAAGATATCTGATATACTATATCAGATGTCTTATATAAAATAGATATCTTATATGTCAACTAAGATATCTAATACGCTAAATAAGATATCTGAATTGACATATAAGATATCTAATATGCTATATAAGATATCTGATATGCTATATAAAATATCTCATATAGGATGTAAGATATCTTATTTACTAAAGAAGATATCTAATTTATTCAATCAAATAAGATATCTCATTTAGTATATCAGATATCTTATTTAGTATATTAGATATCTATATTGGTAAATAAGATATCTTATTTAACAAATAAGATATCTTATATGGTAAATTAGATATCTTATATGCAGAAATAAATAAGATATCTCATATATTATATCAGATATCTTATATAGGATATAAGATATCTAATATAGGATATAAGATATCTGAATAAGTATATCAGATATATCGTATATTAGGTATCGTATATCCTATATAAGATATCTGATATAATATATATAAGATATCTATTTTGCTTAGTAAATAGTAAAACGGCTTGCCATATGTGCGGCAAAATATTTTGGCCTCGGCCTGGTCCCAGGCACATGATTTCGAAAGCTGATGCACAAACTATCCAGTTTTTTCGGTGTGAGAATTCCCTAGCATGATTTTGGTTAGCGTGTACCAGAAAAACTACTTGTCATAAATCTACAATTTTGGTGATACTTGCATAGTTTCTGGACATGGTCATTTGCACAAAAATTAGGTTCCATCTTTTCTCTGACCTACATGGATCTATTCAATAGGCAATGATTTCTTAATAATGGGAAATATTTGAACATCTGAATATGCATTTTGGAGAAGACTCTATAACTAATATGCCTGCAAAAAATCATTCAACCATTAAGAATAAAGGCTTTTTCTGGGTGATCAAACTTTGGTCCTGTTTTTTGGTTCCGTCTGTTTCTGCGCGGTCCCATTGAATGCAACTACCCATTTGTTCAAACGAGTTCAAAATACTTATTTCTTTTAATCTTATATTACCTTATCTTTTAATAACTTGCTTATTTATGATTTTATATTCATTTTTCCATTCAAAAGAGGTATGAAATACAAGGCCGCGAAAGGGATAACTTTTGGCCAGATTGTGAACGAATGGCGATAATTTATAATCTAAACATATGACAGAGGTTGCAAAAAGATATTTAGAAACTTAGATTCATTATAACATGCAGAAACTGTTTATGTTTCCCATTATTCTTCTTTTTCACTTAAATAACATGGATCGGCAGAATCTAAAAATAGAAGAACATATACTAAATGAAAATAACTCATTTGAACAAATAGTTAATACAAGAATACACTATATCAGGCTCGGCAGCTCGGCCATGGCTTTCATATCCAACCTCAATAATATTCTACAGTCTCACTGTGTTTTAACTCTCAGATGGCAGGCAGCCATAGGAAACAGGGTGTAAAAAAGTACTGGCTTTACCATGTCTACAGGGCTTTTCAATAGCCCGTTTCTGCTTGTCAAAAAGTTAATCCTCGAAATTTCAGTTAGGAGTCAGAAAAAATGTTTGTTGTGCTGTTTACTAGAAATGATAAAAGAAGCTAAAGTCCTTCACTGTGTTTTTTTTTTTTTTTTTTCAACATCTCCACCATCCGTCTTCCCATAAAAGGAACATGCTGAGCCATCTTTGGATACAGTGTGTTAATGTAAAACAACAACTGGTGACAACTACCAGTGATAACATCCTGCATTACTACCTCATGCCACGTACTGAGTGTTCCACTACTAAGGGTAGGCAGGTCAGTCATTTTTGAAAACATTGAAATATTGCAAAGATTTTCATATGACAATAAACCGGTCACATAAAGTACTGGAACACAACCAAAATACCGGAATACCCATGAAAAATACAGGAATACCTGTGAAAGATACCTACTGAAGAAACCAATACTGGCTTTAATTAATTAAGAAATATTATGTCAACATAGGAAAAGAGACAGTATTGTAACAGCAAATAAGGTGCAAATTGTCTTAGAAGTGCTGTCTTTGAAAACATTGTTGATAGTCTGCTAATTATACCACCGGAATACCCGTGGAAAACATGAATAACCATCACTTTAAAAAAAAAAAAAAAAAATTATGTTCACGCTGTTATTGCCTTCATATTCCAGCAACATACATGTAAATTTGATCGGCATCAACTTGATCTGGATCAACTTGGCCTATTGTGTGAACGCAACTTGATGTAGATCATCTTGATCCGCATCAAATTAGTCCTGATGTGAATGCAATTTGATGCAGATCATTTGGATCTAGTAGTGTTTTGACGCAGATCAGTTGGATCTAGTAGTGTGTATGCAGCCTATATCTCCATGTGGCACTAATGCCTCTCACCAAGTTTGGGCTCAATCTGACCTAGGATTTGGGAACAGATGTGGTTTAAAGATTTTCAAGATGGCCGAACAGGCGGCCATTTTGGATAGGCCAACAGAACAATTTTAGCAATTCTGAATCTCAGTGTCACTCCGGTGCTTCCCATCAAGTTTCGGATCTATCCAACTTACGCGGTTTGGGAGGAGATGCCATTTGAAGAATGGTGGCCATCTTGGATAGCCAAACAGAGCAATTTTAGCAATTCTGACTCTCTGTCCCCACGATGCTTCCCCATCAAGTTTCAGATCAATCTGTAACTCCGCCGCACCCCCCCCCACTCTCTGTCCCCACGATGCTTCCCCATCAAGTTTCAGATCAATCTGTAACCCCCCCCCCCCCCCCCCCCCCCAGTGGTGGCCATCTTGGATATCTGAACAGAACTATCTTGGCAATTCTGTATCTCTATGTCGCTCTGATGTCTCCCATCGTTTTGACTCAGTCTGACTTACGGTTTGAAGAATTTCTAGATGGCCGCCATGGTGGCCATCTTGGATATCAGAATGGAACCATTTTAGCAATTCTGAATCTCCATGTTGCCACAATATCTCCCACTAAGTTTCAGCTCAATCCAATATAGGGTTCTGGAGCAGATATCTAAAATGTGAAAAGCTAACGACAGACGGACAACGGACAACAGGCCATGGCAGATGCTGACCTGGAGCAAAGCTTCAGGTGAGCTAACAGCTAGCCAAATATTACATTAATATATGCCATTTAATTTAGCCAGACTAGGTGGCTCAGTTGGATACGTGTCTGAGTGGTGACCAGGAGGTTGCGGGTTCGACCCCTGCTTGGTCAGCAACATTCTTTCGTGGAGATATTTTCTACGGTCATTCTCTCCCTTATGGTGATTCAAGAAGGTCATTTGTAAGTTTCTGGCAAAAGAATGTGCTCAATACTGGTTAACCACTTAGAGAACTTAACCTAGCCAGTGAAAGTATGGTTAGGTAAACTGACTGTGCTCGACATGACACCCTTGTGTTGACTGGGCTGTAAAACCTCAACACAAACAAACCATTTAATTTAACCCAAGTCTTCATGTGGGTGAATTATTATACCCCCGACATATGAAGTATGTGGGATTATATAGTTTTCGCTTTTCCGTATGTTCGTTCGTTCGTCTTTTCGTCACAGGGTCAAAGTTTTTGCGTTAAAGTTTATAAGACCTCATATTTTGAAGACCCTTTGATGGATTTCATTCATATTTGGCATGATGGTAGATATAGGTCTAAAGTTTTTATCAGCACCATCCCCACCCCGGGGCTGACCTTGGGGTCAAAGTCATGGACTTAGAATTTTCATAAAAAAGACAAAGTTTTTTGTGTTTAAGTTTATATAGCTATATCATCAAGACCCTCGAGGAATTTCATTTATATTTGACATGTTGGTAGATATCGGCCTAGAGTCTTACTCAGCATGATCCACATCCCTGGTGTGACTGAGGTCAAGGTCACAAACTTAGAATTTTCATATAAAAGTAAAAATTTTTGCGTTTAAGTTTATATTGCCATATCATCAAGACCTTTTGTTAAATTTCATTATCCCCTAACTGAAAGGTTGAGCGGATATAGCTATCAGCAAGGAATCTGTTCCTCTGTCCATCCATCCGTTGAAGCATTATTCGTTCATACTTTATTTTTGTCTTAGGGTCAAAGTTTTTAAGTTAAAGTTTATAAGACCTTATATTATGAAGACCCTTTAATAGATTTCATTCATATTTGGTCTGGTGGTAGATATAGGGCAAGTTTTTATCAGCACCAATCCTACCCCGAGAGATAACCTTTGGGTCTAGGTCACAGACTTGAATTTTCATAAAAATGTCAAAATGTTTGTGTTTATGTTTATATAGCTATACCATCAAGACCCTTTGAGGAATTTCATTTATATTTTACATGTTGGTAGATATAGGTCTAGTTTTACTCAGCATGATCCCCATCCCGGGGTATGACCTCAAGGTCAAAGTCACAGACTTAGAAATTTTATATAAAAGTAAAAAAAAATTGCATCTAAGTTATAAGCTATACCATCAAGACCATTTGTTGAATTTCGTTATCCTCCTACTGATAGGTTTAGGGGATATAGCTATCAGCATGGAATCCGTCTGTCCATCCATCCATCTGTCTGTCCATAAACGCTTTATTGTGCACCCCATAACTCCTAAGTACCCTTTGAGCTATTTTCATGAAACTCTGTCAGGTTGAAGAGGGCATTTGGTAGGGGTGTCAGGTATAAGAAAGACAACTCTAACTGACTTGGTCCATGAGTTATATCTCCTTGTCTCCAAAATTGTAAAAAAATTGTGCGAACCATAACTTTGAAACACATTAAGATATTTTCATGATACTTCACCAGTATGTAGAGGACATTGAGTAGGCATATGACATTCAAGAATGACAGTCTAACCGATTCCATTCTGCAGTTTTTGCCCTTGGTAAATATTTAAATCTTGTGTAGGCAATAACTCTAAAAATTCTTTAAGATATTTTTTTGATACTTTACCGATATGTAGAGGACATTGAGTAGGCAGGTCAGGTTAAAATTTTCATTAAAATTTATATAGCTGTATTATGAAGACCCTTTCATTGGTTTCATTAATATTAAACATGATGGTATATATAGGTCTAAAGTTTTTCTCAAGCTGGGGTATGGCTTTTAAGTCAAGGTAACAGACTTTTCATACAAGTGTCATTTTTGCTTATATTATAAAGACTGATTAATTTCACTGGTCTATGGTGATAGTTATAGGGCTAAAGTTTTAATTAGCTCAATCCCTGCATCTGTTCCTGACCTTTGAGGTCAAGGGCTTCACATTATGTGTGATTGAATTCTTTCAATGTTATAACATGCAGCATACAACTGCCATCTCCAGGGTCAAAGCTACATACTTTGTGCTCTTTAAAAAGTGGCGGTAACTCTGGTCGGGGGTATACGTGCCCTACTGGGCACTTTGTCTAGTTTTGGTTCCAGTCTGGTCCCGGGCATATTATTTCTAAAACTTATGCATGAATTTATTAAAGATTTTGCAGTTTTGTAGTTCCTTTATAATGTGGTCAAGTAACCAGTAAACCATTTTCATTGAATTATCAAACAAATGGCCAAACATTATGGGAATCTATACCATTTAAGTTAACCAAAGTCTTCATGTGCAGTAAACTATCTTGTCCCCCGCCTGGTCTAGGGCATATTATGTTGCAAACTTAGGCATGAAAGTTAAAGATTTTGCGGTTTCCCAGACCCCTTTAAATATGCTCAGGTAACCAGTAAACCATTTTGATTGATGTATCTGTCAAATGGCCAAACATTATGTACATATATACCATTTAATTTAACTGGAGTCTTCATGTGTGGCAAACCATTTTGGTCAGAGCTTGCTCCTGTGCATATTATTTTGAAAACTGATGCACAAATTTTCAAAATTTTGCAGTTTGAGATTTCCTTAGAATGATTTTGGTTAGCATATACCATTAAAACAACTGTCATTTACTCTTTTGGCAATACTTGCAGAAATTTAGGACATGGTCATTTGTGCCAAAATGTGTTCCTGTCTTTTCTCCAGCCGACATGTGCTTATTCATCTGGTAGTATTTCCTTTATAAAAGGAAATATTTGAAAGTCTTGATATGCATTTTGTTGAAAAAAAAAAAAAAGACTGTATAACTAATAAGCCTGTCAAAAAACCATTAAATTCCATGAAAGCTAAAGGCTTTTTCTTGGTGATCAAACTTTGGTCTTGTTTTTTGGCCCTGTCTTATTCTGTGCTGTCCCGACAAATACAACTCCGTGACGTTCATCTTTTTGTGTGCTACAGAGAAAGGGACATTTTTTTTTTATTTCTACCGTTTAAGGCTGGCACGTTTAATCGGACAATCGATTAACTGGTCGATAAATTCCACAAAAATGATTATCATTACAGATTTGCTAATAATCGATCATTTGATTTCTGTGTTTGTTACTTTACCATATTTACACTAAGTATTCAGACACCTAAATTCCTTACCATACATAATCTAAACTTTGAACAAGTATAACTTACTGCCCATTGTTGTATCTGAAAATAACTGGATGGGTGGCAAACAGTGTAGACCCTGATAAGATGCCACATTTGCAGCATCTCATCAGGGTCTACACTGTTTGCTCAGACCTGGCTGAATATATGCAATAAAGTATAACATATGGTAAGAGTCATGCTCAGACAGGTAGAATTATGACCAACTCTTCAGTGATTACTAATCGATTATTGATCACAATGGCAGGACTGATAATCGATTACCTTTTCAGCTCCGATTAGCCAGCCTTACTGTCATTACAGCAGTTGTTTGTATTCCACCATACTTGCAGTGAGCCAGTTTTATAGAATGGACACTTAGGGGCAGTTTTTTCAATAGTGAGATATTCAATATGTATAGGGGCCTGCCAGGTAATTTCTCAATCTGAAGGACAGTAACAGAAATTTTACTGGTGATATGTCAAATTTTACTGGTGATATGTCCAATGACGTTCATCCACTACGACCTATGGGAAACTAGTCCTCATGAGCTCTCACAGTACACTGTTTTAATATTATTTCTACCAATGATGCAAATGAAGTATGTTCCGACCCAGAAAATTTCTCACCCTTATTTTGTTAATATCATGGCTTGGAGAAGAAAGGACTGAGAGTAAATGCAGGAAAGACAAAGATCATGATCTGCGATACGGGACTGGACCTCCTGCAGAGTTCAGGCAAGTTTCCATGTGCTGTCTGTCGCACTGGAGTGGGCAGCAACAACATCTTCTGCAATGGCTGCAAGCACTGGGTGCACAAGAAATGCAGTGGGCTCAAGCGCTTGAAAAAGGACCCTGACTATAGATGTACACGGTGCCAGGGAACTCACGCCTCTTGGATGGCAGACCACAGAAGGAAGTTCAGGTCAAACCTGACAAGCTTGAGGTGGTAGCTTCCTTTTGCTACCTAGGAGACATGCTCTCAGCAGCAGGTGGCTGTGAACTTTCAACCACAACACGTGTGAAAACTGCCTGGAAGAAGTTCAAGGATCTGCTACCAGTCCTCTCTTCACGCCACCTCTCTTTCAAAACACGTGGCCATGTGAACAGCTCTTGTGTGCGGAGCGCAATGCTCCATGCCAGCGAGACTTGGCCATTGACAAAGCCGAACCTCCAGCATCTGCAGCGAAATGACAGGGCAATGATCAGACAGATCTGCAATGTCAGGCTGCAAGACATTGTCACCACCAGGTCCAGTGATCTACTTGTGCAGCTTGGCTTTGAGGATCTGGAACTCATTCTGAAGGAGAGAAGACTTCGATGGTACATGTATGGACATGTGGAATGCTCCAGTGGTGCAATCAAGACAGCCTTTAACATACAGGTTGATGGAAAGTGTGGGCCTGTGAGGTCCAAAATGACATGGAAGCAGCTGACAGAGAGGGATTGCAGAGAGTGGAAGCTCTCGGCTGTCAACCCTCATGATAGACGTACCTGGAGATCTGGTGTGAGATCTGCCATGCTTGCAGCAAGCCAGCTATCTGGAAGGGGGCCCACTGATGTGGATGTTGCCCCTGTACCTGCATGTTAATCAAAAATCCGATTATGAATATTATGAGGTGACTTTAACCTAGCGGATATTTATTGGCAGACCATGTCTGTAAAACAGTACCCTACCCCAGGTGCACAGTGTCAGCAGCTGCTCAGTGCTCACCAT
Organism: Anodontia alba; assembly: GCA_964016985.1. Lineage (NCBI taxonomy): Eukaryota > Metazoa > Mollusca > Bivalvia > Lucinida > Lucinidae > Anodontia > Anodontia alba. The sequence continues at coordinate 44,527,975 of OZ024826.1, forward strand.
TGCCAAGGGCACCTACCTCAGCCAAATGGTGGATGAACATACCAGAACCACAGGGACAACCTTTGAATTCTTTCTCATGGCCAACGAGAGGCTATAGAGTCAATCAAGTAAGAGTGATACCTGATATATCAGATCATGAGGCTTTGTTCATTGAGTCCAGCCTTTGACCAATCAAGAAAACACCCTCAACACGCAAGATCTACATGTACATGTTTTACCAAGCTGACTTATGATAACATCTGAAAAGAATTTCAGGGCCCAGTTGTTCAAAGCATAGTTAGCTTAACGAGCTTGTTAAGGGTCATTTCGTTAACTGTTTTAGTGGATTCAATACACAATATTCTGATATTTTTTGCTGAAAAAATGTGAGTAGCTTTTGCACTGCAAAAGCTACTCACATTTTTTCAGCAAAAAATTTCAGCATATTTGCGTATCACTTGATTTAAATTTTAACGCATCGTTAACTAACGACATCGTTAGTTTTGAACAACTGGGCCCAGGAGTATGCAGAGAGTTTCATTGATTAGGCACAGACCCTAGATGTCCAGTCTCTGTGGCATGATTTCAAGTCCACTATCCTTAGGCTGATGGAGAAGCAAGCCCTGGCAAGATGATTCATGGTGATAAGAAAATCAAGCCCTGGATTACAAGAACAATCTGAGCTCTTCTTTGTAGGAGGAACAAGCTGTTAATAAAGCAGAGGGCCACCAAAAAGTTCAAGGATATTAACAATTACAAAGGATTAAGGCAAAGGTTAGAGGGCTTAAAAAGCTTACTGGCAGCATCTAGATACTGGATTGATTTTGGTGATCCAGACAGTGAAGATAGACCTGGAAATAGAAAAAGTTCTGGTCATTTATAAAGTCATTGAAGAAAGACAATAGTGTCGCCCCACTCAATCTTTTAGAGGCAAGATGCATGCTGATCCATTAGATGAAAGTAACATCCTCACTGGGAAGTATGAGTCTGTCTACACTAAAGAAGACTAGGAGGGAGACATTCCTTGACTGAAAGGCCAACCTTACGGGACAATGCCAGATATCACTATCATAAAGTAGGGGGTTTCAAAGCTTCTAAAGAGCAATCTGTGCAAAGCCTATGGACCAGATGTGATACCTGCATGATATAAGGGATCTGGCCCATGAGATGGCCCCAGCCCTCACCATTATTTTCCAGAGTACCCTGACTCAAGGAGATGTTCCTGATGACTTGATTGAAAATCTGCTAACGTCACTCCCATCTTCAAAAAAGGAGACAGATTCAAGGCATTATCCGCTCTCGGTGGCTCAGTTGGATGCGCCGTCCGACTGGAGACCAGGTCGCGGGTTCAACCCCCACCGAGGTCGGCAACATTCTTTCGTGGACATTGATCGTGAAATATTTTCTATAGTCATTCTCCCCCTTCTGCTGATTCAAGAAGGGCAGTTGTCAGTTTCTGGCGAAAGAATGTGCACAATGCTGGTTAACTGCTTAGAGGACTAAGCTTGCCCAGTAAACCTGTTGTTAGGTAAACTGACCGCGCTCCACATGACCCCATTGGGTTGGCTGGGCTGTAAAACTTCAACATAAAAAGATTCAAGGCATCAAACCACTGGCTAGCCTCTGCAGCAAGCTTGAAGAGCATATAATCACCAGCAACATCATGGTGCACCTGGAACAACACAAGATCTTGACAGACTGTCAACATTGTTTTAGGCAGTCCCGATTGTTAACACTCGTTCATGAACTTGTCCAGACAGTTGACAAGGGTGGACAGATGGACATTGTAATGTTAGACTTTTCTATAGCCTTTGATTGCGTTCCACACTGGAGGCTCTTAGGAAAGCTGGGTTGTTATGGTACCAGAGGCCAGGCTTACACCTGGATCAAGTCTGTTTTGACAGTCAAACACTGAATGCACCCGTTGTCAGCAGAGTTCCTCGAGGCACAGTCCTCAGACCACTTCTCTTCCTGGTGTTTATCAACGACTTACCTCACAGTGTGACATCCAGAACACAGCTGTTAGCAGATGACTGCCTAGTTTCCAGACAGATACAAAGGACTCTTAAACAACTTCAACATGACCTAGAAAGCCTTGCAGAGTGAAAACAACATGGGGCATGCATGTCATTCCACCCAGGGTCAAAGCTACTCCACCCCGGCCACCAACCAAGCATAGTTACCAGCTGAAAGGCCAACAGCTTGAAGAGGTTGATACATCTAAGTACCTATGTGTAGATCTGTCCAGCAATCTACAGTGGAAAGATCACATAGACTAGTCGTGACCGGACTTTGAAGAAAGCCAATAGAACCTTGGGCTTTCTATATAGGAACTGTGGGTTAGGAATGGTGACATCAAGTTAGCAGCCTTTAATTTACATCACTCATGTCGGACCCCACCAAGAGTATTGTGCATCTGTTTGGAATCTTCATACAGCTCAGTCAAAGAACAAAATCTAAATGGTCCAGAGAAGACATAGCTACAGATAAGAGGTGGTATCCACATAATATTTTTTCTTATTTCTCAATGAAAATATATGTTGTGGGTATTCATTAGAAGTGCCCCGCCAAGGCGCTTCTAATAAGTACCAACATACAAGATATATGTAATTGCCTATATCAGTATTTTGCTACATGATCATTTTATGGCAAAAGAAAGCTTTATTACATAAATCTTTCTTTTCCTTGAAGTCGAGACGTGTTTATATATAAGATGTTTAAAATCTTTTAAGTATCATTATTTTCATGTTTACTGCAAGTTTCTGTAGAGCTTTCTGGAAAATCATGTTTACGATAACAAGCTGTTTTTATTCCTTTTAGAACTTTCTGGAAGGAATGGAATGTTCATGAATTTTCTTGAAACTGGTAGAAACTTCTTTTATAGAAGGTCATGAAAGCCCATAGCACATACTGTAACGTCAAAGAGCATTCTGGGCCCAGTTGTTCAAAACTAACGATGTCGTTAGTTAACGATTCGTTAAAATTTAGATCGAATGATACACAAATATGCTGAAATTTTGTGCTGAAAAAATGTGAGTAGCTTTTGCAATCTCACATTTTTTCAGCAAAAAATATCAGAATATTGTATATTGAATCCGCTAAAACAGTTAACCAAATGACCCTTAACGAGCTTGTTAAGCTAACGACGCTTTGAACAACTGGGCCCTGGAATATTTTTAACCTTCGAGAAAAACTAAAGAAATTTATGAAACTTTCTGGATTGAGCTATTTTTAGCATGTTATAGAACATATAGAACATTCTTCACTTAAACTAGAAAAGGAGTGATGTCTCTGGCAAGTTCTCTTTCATAATATATAAGGGGAAAACTTTTTCATATGTTCAACCCCCGCCGAGGTCGGCAACATTCTTTCGTGGAGATTGATCATGAAATATTTTCTACGGTCATTCTCTCCCTTCCGCTGATTCAAGAAGGGCAGTTGTCAGTTTCTGGCGAAAGAATGTGCACAATACTGATTAACCGCTTAGAGGACTAAGCCTGCCCAGTAAACGTGTGTCTAGGTAAACTGACTGCGCTCGACATGACCCCACTGGGTTGACTGGGCCGTTAAACATCAACACACATAAAAAAAAAAATAAAAAAAAAAAAAAAAAAATCTATTCATTCTGGAATTAAACTCTGAATTCAGATTGTGGGATCAGAAACTGTTATTCAGAGGATTTTTTTTTTTTAAAATATGCTTGTGGAATATTTCTGAGGGACTAAGTGAAATAAAATCTTGAAAGGTATTGTTTACTTATATTCTTCTATTTTGAATCTTTCGTCATTTTTTGTATATAAATATTGTAAATACAGTCAAATCTCAAAAACTGGAAGGCCTCGGTGGCGCAGTTGGATGCCCGTTCGACTGGAGACCAGGAGGTTGCGGGTTAGACCACTGCCGAGGTTGGCAACATTCTTTCCTCGAGATTGATCATGAAATATTTTCTGCGGTCATTCTCTCCCTTCCGCTGATTCAAGAAGGGCAGTTGTCAGTTTCTGGCAAAAGAATGTGCACAATACTGGTTAACTGCTTAGAGGACTAAGCCTGCTCAGTAAAGATGTGGTTAGGTAAACTGACCACGCTCGATATGACCCCATTGGGTTGACTGGGCCGTAAAACCTCAACACAAACAAAATCAATAACTCGAACGTCTTTGGGACCATGTAAATTAGTTGGAGACATGGGTAGTTCCAGCCCCTGAGGGTTAATCATATGCATAGCATCAGGTCAGGAGACAAATGGATATAATTTAGGGATGTATTTTCTATCTTCTGTATAATAATAGTATGTTGAGTCTACTCATTAGAATCACCATGATGAGTACGCACAGCATACATTTCATGATAAAATAAGAAAATTTCCCTTAAATATCCATAAATATTTGCTTTCTTGCATTTCAAGAGAATTTCCTAGGGACTCAAAAAAGAGTTTGAATTAGCCATGGTAAATGGGTCATCGGTGTTGTCATCTAGAGGATAACTGCATTCAAATTTGTCATTTGGGGAGGTAAATCGGCAGTTTTAGGGTCGGAAATTTCGTTTTACGACGACACATCAGCGGAGCCGTTAAACATAATTTGTGACCATAAAACTGCCGATTTACCTCCCCAAATGACAAATTTGAATGCAGTTATCCCCATTTTAATGCATTTATTCATTTTTCTGATGAAAAATGTACTATATGCACAAAGCGACAAGTGCTGTGAGCTGCGTAAAACCAAATGCCTGACAATGAGAAGTGACATTACGTGCTAATGTCAGATTTCCGACAGTACATCGCAGAATATACCGTCGGAAATTTTTGGCGTTATCCAATCAGACATCGCGTTACATACGCAAGTGCATTAGAATGAGGTTTTACTGTAATTTGAAAGCTTGCTGGTTTTAATTTCATTTCTTTCTTGTAACGCCTGGCTCATAACAATCTACATGTATATAGAATGCTGTGGTGGTTGGGTGTGGCAAAGGTGTCAGGTATCTTACATCACTGGGGCGTCCAACTGATATTGGCTTACAGTTGGGCAAGGCCTGATATCCTTGTAACAGGTAAGGGTAAAGGGGGAATGTTTTTAGCTCACCTAAGCTGAAGACTCAAGGTGAGCTTTTGTTATCACTCACTGTCCGTCGTCGTCGTCGTCGTCCGTATGTCGGTCCGTCCGTCCACAATCTTTAAACAACATGTCCTCCTAAACCACTGATTGGATTTTGACCAAACTTCACTGGAATGATCCTTGGTTGGTCCTCTTTCAAGGTTGTTCAAATGGTTCTGGTCCGTTGCATATCTAGGTCACAGGAGCTAAAAATAGATTTTTTTTTACTAAAAACTGAAAAAATCTTCATGTCAGAAACCACTGGACCGATTCAATATAATTTTGCAGAAATGTTCCTTTGGTGATCCTCTACCAAGATTGTTCAAGCCATTTGGATTCGTCAAAAAACATGGCCGCCAGGGGGCAGGGCTTATTTTCCCTATATATCTATATAGAAAACTTTAAAAATCTTCTTGTCAGAAACCATTGGACAGATTTCAATATAATTTTGCAGAAACGTTCCTTCGGTGATCCTCTACCAAGATTGTTCAAGCCATTTGGATTCGTCAAAAAACATGGCCGCCAGGGGGCGGGGCTTATTTTCCCCATATATCTATATAGAAAACTTAAAAAATCTTCTTGTCAGAAACCACTGGACCAATTTCAATATAATTTTTCCAGAAATGTTTCTTCGGTGATCCTCTACCAAGATTGTTCAAGCCACCATGATTTGTCAAAAAACATGGCCGCTAGGGGGCGGGGCTTATTTTCCTTATATATATATATATATATTTATATATATATATATCTATATAGAAAACTTTAAAACTCTTCTTGTCAGAAACCACAGGACGGATTTCATTATAACTTTGCAGAAATGTTTCCTTGGTGACCATCTACTGAGATTGTTCAAGTAATCATTATTCGTCAAAAAACATGGCTGCCGGGGGCGGGGCTTATTTTCCCTATATATCTATATATAAAACTTTAAAAAATCTTCTTTTCAGAAACCAATGGACCGATTTCAATACAACTTGGCAGGAATGTTTCTTTGGTGACCCTCTACAAAGATTGTTCAAGCCGTCATGATTCGTCAAAAAACATGGCCGCTAGAGGGCGGGGCTTATTTTCCCGATATATCTATATAGAAAACTTTAAAAATCTTCTCGTAAGAGACAGTTGGACTGAGTTCAATGTAACTTGGCAGGATTGTTGCTTTGGTGACTTTCTACCAAGATTGTTCAAGCTTTCATGATACGTCAAAAACCATGGCCCCCAGGGGGGCGGGGCTTATTTTTCGTATATATCTGCATAGAAAACTTTAAAATTCTTCTTGTCACATACCCCATGACCAATTTCAATATAACTTGGCTGGAATGTTGCTTTGGTGACCCTCTTCCAAGATTGTACAAGCAATCATGATTCGTCAAAAAACATGGCTGCCATGGGATGGGGCTTATTTTCCCTATATATCTAAATAGAAAACTTTAGAAATCTTCTTGTCAGAAACCACTGAACAGATTTCAATATAATTTGGCAGAAGGTTCCTTTGGTGACCCTCTACCAAGTTTGTTCAAGCTGTCATGATTCGTCAAAAAACATGGCCGTTAGGGGTAGGGCTTTATAGCTATATAAAACACTTTTAACCACTGGACCAATTTCAATATAACTTGGCAGAAATGTGACCCTCTTTTAAGATTCAGTTCAAGTCGTCAAGATGCGTTAAAAAAACATGAACGGGGGTGATACAAAAATCCTGTGAACTTGGCTGAAACTTCAACAGTAAATATGCAAATCTGTTTGCACAGGTGAGCGATATAGGACCATCATGGTCCTCTTGTTTATTTCTTCTGTTTTTTCACTTTCACTCCTGATCCTCTTTCTTCCCTGTCCCTCTCATTCATCTCCTCTACTATCTCTTATTTTCACTCTCTTTCTCTGGAAGGTGACACAAAATGACGCACAAGGGTTGATGTGTCGTTAAACCCCAAAACAATCAATATATAGAAAGCTTTGAAAACCTTGTCAGAAACCACTAGACTGATTTCAGTGTAATTTGGCAGAAATGTTCCTTTGGTGACCTGTTCCAGGATTGTTTAATTGCTGATGTTTCATCAAAAAAATTGGCCACCAAGGGTTGGGGCAAGGCTTATTTTCACCTGTATAATATATTTATATCTCCCCTCTTTAGGGTTGGGGGACATACCTTTTTTACCCCCAGGTGTCTGTCTGTCTGTCACACTTGTGTACACATTATAACTTGAAAACTGATCAAGCTGTCTTCATGAAACTTCATATAAATATCAATCAAAATTTGACAAAGTGCAGAGCACAAGGGCCGTAATTCTTGCATTTACCGTATACTTTTTTAAGTTATTTTCCTTGGACTCTTTCACAAAATCATGTCTGCTCTGTAACTTGAAAACCGTTCAAGCTGTCTTCATGAAACTTCATATAAATATCAATCAACATTAGACAACATACAGAGCGCAAGAAGCGTAACTCTTGCTTTTATACTTTCTTTAGATATTTCCCTTGGACTATTTCACAAAATTGTGTCTGCTCTGTAACTTGAAAACCATTCAAGCTATCTTCAGGAAACTTCATATAAATATCAATCAACATTAGACGACGTGCAGATTGTAAGAACCATAACTCATGCATTTATATTTTTTAGTTATTTCCCTTGGACTCTGTCACAAAATCGTGTCTGCTCTTTTAACTTGAAAATCTTTCAAGCTATCTTCAGGAAACTTCATATAAATATCAATCAACATTAGACGAAATGCAGAGCGCAAGAACCATAATGCTTTTATTTATACTTTTTGAGTTATTTCCCTTGGACTCTATCACAAAATTGTGTCCGCTCTATAACTTGAAAACCGTTCAAGCTATCTTCATGAAACTTCATATAAATATTAATCAACATTAGACAATATGCAGGGGGCAAGAACCATAATTCTTGTATTTATTCTTTGTGAGCTATTTCCCTTGGACAGTCACAAAATCGTGTCTTGCTATATAACTTGAAAACCGTTCAAGCTTTCTTCACGTAACTTCATATAAATATCAATCAACATTAGATGACATGCAGATGGCAAGAACCATAATTCTTGTATTTATGCTTTTTGAGTTATTTCCCTTGGACTCTGTCACAAAATCCTGTCCGCTCTATAACTTCAAACCATTCAAGCTATTTTCAGGAAACTTCATATGAATATCAATGAACATTAGAGGACATGCAGAGTGCAAGATCCATAACCTTTGCATTTATACTTTTTTTAGTTATTTTCCGTGGACTCTGTCACAAAATCATGTCCACTCTATGACTTGAAAAATTTTTTCAAGCTATCTTCACGAAACTTCATATAAATATAAATCAACATTAGATGACATGCAGAGCACAAGAACCATAACTCTTGCATTTATACTTTTTGAGTTATTTCCCTTGGAATTTTGTCTGTCACAAAATCGTGTCTGCTCTGTAACTTGAAACCTGTTCGAGTTATCTTCAAGAAACTTCATGTAAATATCAATCAACATTAGACAACCTGCAGAGTGCAAGAACTATAACTCTTGCACTAATACTTTTTGAATTGTTTCTGTTGGAATTTTGTCTGACATAAAAAACGTGTCTACTCTATTACTTGAAAACTGTTCAAGATATCTTTACCAAACTTTCTATGAATATTAATCAACATCACAGTGGTGCAGAATGCAGGAACCATAACTCTTGCATTTATACATTTTGAGTTTTTCCCCTTGGAATCTGTTTAGTTAATATAAATGTTTGCTGTATATACAATACAATATGACACCAACAAAGGGGGGAGATATCTATGTTTTTGTAGAAAAACAAATTCTAGTAATACTTATAAAGAAAACTGTACAAATCTTCTTGTCAGAAATCACTAGTCTGATTACAATATAATTTGGTAAGATTGTTCAAGCCGTCAGAAAAAATGGCAGCTGGAGTTGGGGCTTAATTTCCCCTATATGTCGATATGAAGAGCTTTAAAAGTCTTCCTCTCAGAAATTAATGGACAGATTTCAATATTACTTGCCAGAATTGTTGCTTTGATAACACTCCAGCAAGATTGTTCAAGCCATCTTGAATCATAAAAATATGTGGCCACCAGGGGTTTGGGCTTATTTCCCCTATATATACATGTATCTGTATTGAAAATGTTAGAAGTTTTCTTGTTAAACTCCATTGGACTAATTTTGATATTATTTGGCAGAAATATATCTTTGGTGCCCCTTAGCAAAATTGTTCAGGTCAAAAAAACACATCAAAGAAGGCATTTATTAGTCACTGCCTTCTACCAGTAGCTGAATTACCACTACACATACAAAATTTGAACAATTAGATAGTGAAATACAGGTGAGTGATTTAGGGTAATTTGACCCTCTTGTTTCTTTTTCAGGCTGGGACAATTTTAAAAATGAGGCAAATGACGATGGTGTTATTCAGGCACCGTCACAAAGAATCTGGTTCAATTTCTTTGTGGCCAAGGCTGCTTTACCCTTCAGATGCTTTGAGCCATGAGAACAGAGTATTCTGTAGGCATAACTATTTGTCAGCTGAGGTGAACCCAGAGATCGAAGAGACCTCGTCCTTCAGGCTGACAAGAGAGCTCAAAGCAAAAGAGATTTTAGATAATCTTAGTGAAGAAGAAAAGCTGAAACTGGAATACATTAAAGTCGAATATGAAATGTTTAAAGCAAAATTAGTTCTGGTGAGTAAATTGTTTATATACTGTACAGTCCATAGTTCTACTTTCCTTTCTACATGTTTCAGAAAGTAGTCTTTTGTCTGGCACTTTACATAGAAGAAGTAGATTTACAAACTTTTACCATAATTTAACCCTTATCCTGCTGAATAAATTAAGAGGCCCTGCCCATTTCTAATTATCAGCCAATCAGATTACCTATTATAAATCCAGAGTTTTGATACAAATTCACATATTGAATGACAAACAGTGCAGATCCAGATCAGTTGGCTTCTTCAGTCTTCTATATTATTTGCAAAGGCAGGTATATCCTGGATCTGTGAGCAGAACAAGGGTTAATGCCAAACCATGTGTTATAAGTATGTATACACAAAAAGTTTTATTCTAGTCATTGGTTTTGAAAACATTGAATACTTTCATTTTTTCCATAGGATGTCGAAAGTACAGTAGGTCTGATGGGGTGTCAAGTGACTCTCATTTTTTCAAACTACACTGAGGAACAAGACATTTTGGTTTGAGATAATATTAGTTTAAGATAAGAGGAATTAAGCAGAAGGAACATATAGCAGACTAACATATTAACCCTAATTATTGGGACAGACAGGCCTGAGCTAACAGTGCAGACTCAGATCAGAAGCTGCAGAATGTGGCATCTGATCAGGGTCTACACTGTTTGCCATTCATCCAGCTTGATTTTAGACACATCAACAGTTAGTAAAATAGACTTTTTCAAATTTTTGGACAAGTGCGGTCAGGAGTTTAGGTGTCCCAATTACTTAGGGTAAATACGGTAAACCAGTATGCACTATTTTTGGCTTGACTTATTTTGTTGCATCTGGGTAATTTTGCATGCTTTTTTGTCATCTATGGATTTTTAGCTCACCTGAGCTGAAGGCTCAAGGTGAGATATTGTGATCACTCACCGTCCGTCGTCCGTCTGTCCGTCCATCCGTTCACAATCTTTAAACAACATCTCCGGTCACACGAATCACCGAAATACCGGAATACTACCGAAATACCGGAATACCCTTGAAAAATATAGGTATACCTGTGAAAGACACCTATTAAAGACACCCAACATTGGCTTTAATTAATCAATTAAGTAATATTATGTCAACCTAATGGAAAAGGGATAATATTTTAACCTCAAATAATTTGCAAATTGTCTTTGTTTTTTTTTTGTTTTTTTTATTTGAAAACATTGTTGATAGTCCGCTAAATCAGAGCCGGAATACGACCGGAATACCCGTGAAAAACGTGAATTACCTACACTTCAAACAAAAAGTACATACGACTTTTTGTATAAAATATTTATCAATTGAGTGAATAATTTTATATAAAAAAATATATGGCCAGAAGTAAGTCTCTAACACGACACACCGAAAGTTGATCATTTACGCATGTTTGAAAGTTACGCAGATTAAATAACCACTGCAATAATGATGAGTAACGTCATCCTTACATCCATGGAGCTTGTATGAATATTATTTTAAATATTATTTTAAATACAATGTATAATATAAATATATTAATATAAATAATGTGTTCCAGCAGCACGCCTTTATAAATATGAGAATCGTTGCATCAATCTGTGTAACTATTACCCCGAATACATCGCAAAATTTTATATATAGCGCTCTCCCCGCAAAAAAAAAAAAAAAAAAAATACTTTGCAGGTGCTGCTGCTGCAAGAAAATAGTTTGAACCCCCGAAGCTCTGCTGAAAGTTCTAGAGGAGATGTCGATCTTACTGTTTTAGTATTTTACGGTGAAAATTAGGATGAACATTTCTTTTGAATCGTCTGCCCCAGCAGATGATTCACATGTAATGTCACGCTTAATTTACACAGGAAAATAAGAAAAAAAATGTAAATGCCGTCTGCTGAATATGCTAAGCGCTTCAAGGGTTAAAGTATGGATACATTTCATTTGACAAGGGAGACAGAAACGGACACGCTGGAATGTATCTACACTGCTCGGATCGAGGCCTGGACGGTTGATGATTGGACCAGGGATACGACTGTCCATTTAAATCGCCGTGACTTAATGTCTTATGCCTTTTTCAACAACAACAACAGCAAAAAAAAAAAAAAAAAAAAAAAATGTCATATTGAGATGATAGAATGCGGCGTCTGACTGTTTGCAAAAACAGTTTAGCCATTTTTCTAGGAATAACCAAATCTCATAGCCGGATGTACCTGAAATGGACCAGCCAGAATCTTACAAGTTTTGCAAACTCTCTCTCTCTCTCTCTCTCTGGAAAGCTCTTTCGTTATACCCTCATATAAATATGACACATCTGCTTTCGAGCTATAAGTTGTTTGCACTGACTACATTGGAAAAATGATATCGCACCGGCAGGAATCGAACGCGATTCGACCCCCACTTAACATGAAACACGTATTTGCTGCGGTCATTCGCTTCTTCCACTGCTTCAAGATTGGCAGTTACAAGTTTCTTGAGGAAGAGGGTTCAGTGTACTGGTTAAACGCTTATTTTATAAGCTTAATTGGCGCGATTCGTAAAAAAAGTGCTGTTCCCCATCCCGTTTCGCATGGGCCAGACTCGTAAAGCAATTGCAGTTAACTCCCTTTTAATAGTCAGTTGCAGTTAGCTCCCTGCAGTGTGAGGACGTTACCCCGCATTTACCAGGGTACAAGTGAATATTGTTATGTTATTCTCTAACGGTATATACATTAATAACATTATCTTTAATGGCTTATAGAGCAATCTTCAAAACTTTCGTTTCCATGTAAAGTGTTCTGGTTTTGTGTCTTCAACATTCGATATGCAAAACCAAGACCGTAATTTATTTAACGAGTAAAAGGGACGCACTTATAAACCTAGTATCGGCGGAAAATATTGTCATGTCTTCGCAGACATTCTAGGCAGAGTCTTCCTGGGTAGAAACCAATACTAAGATACGAGGATAAAGTGTCTTGCTCAATGACACCACACTTGGTGCTCGCGGGTATCGAATTACCACTATCTGGGCTAATTCAGCAGACGACAAAAAAAGAAAAAAAAATCGTTATTTGTTTTATTACCAAGAAAACAGGATTTGACATTTCATGCAATGGAGACAATTTGCATGAAATGCAAATCCTGTTTTCTTGGAAGAATGATAAAAATATTTCAAAATGTCTGTTGAAAACTTTACCCAGAATGTTAAGCGTTATGGTTTGCAGAAACAAATCGCGCATGGGTCTGTGCATGGTAAAACCTATAATAACTTGTACGAAGAGACGAATTAGCCTGCACCCTCTGAGCCTGCACATCAGTAGTCTGATCAGAGCCTTCGCTAATCGTATGTACCGCCTACAATCTATGGGTTTAACAAAACGTCTTGTGCGATGAGCGAAGACTCTGGTCAATCTGCGCAACTGCACATTCTGATCAGAGCATTCGCTGATCGTATTTACCTTCGATAGCCGGGCTGTCCAAAGCGGGATAAACAGTGTGACTGTAACATCATATTCTGATCAGATCCTTCGTACAATATGCACCTTCTTCGGACTCCGGGCTATCCAAGAAGCTTGCTTTATATAGTGGGTCGATGCACAAACTGACCCGAGTCTTTGCTGGTCGCACGTACATTTTACTATAGTACGTTTTGTCGTCTGGTTCATTGTAAGAACATTGTAAATCATACTTTTGTACCGACGTAATTTTGGTTTAAACTGGAGTTAAAAATGGCCCAGTCAACACTATATAGGTCTTGTCGAGCCCGCACACTTTTCCGGGGTGGGCTTATTCATAAGCTATTAATCATTTCAACAGTTCATATACTTTGACGATAGAGCCTACTTTTGGAGTTATGGCCCTTTGAACACCGAAAATATTTTAGTGATTTCTGTAATATATTTTTGTCCACTCTATAACTTGAAAACTATTTGAGATATATATATGAGATACTATATGACCTAGCTGTTACTGGGATGTAAAAAAACTCACTCACTCATTTGAATTGTCATTAGCGTCTCTTGCCCCTTGTGTGCGTAAAATGTGTGTTTTTGTGTGACAGACACCCTTTTCACATGGGCTGTTTTATTGATTCATTGCCTCTTTGATAGCAGAAGCGCCCCTTTAAGTTGATTAATATTGACACGTGCGGTTGCTGCACGCGAGTGAGAATTTCTCGGTCTTTTACCATAGTACGTCATTTATATTGAGCGCGTGCGGTTGTTGCATGGGAAAAGGCAGTTACAGGAATACCAAATATAAATATGTAATTCCTCGATTGGGGGGCAGATGTTTGATTATCTTTGTGATTTTTGTGATTTTCATGTGTTTGTTTTCTTTTCTACAGCATATTATGTAAAAATGACCATGCCGGACCCACTTATGTGGCCGGAGTAGACTAAGCCGAAGAATCCAGTACTTTTTCATATGGAGCGTTGTTGAGGCCCATGTTACGTGCTCGAACAGTGAATGGGGCTACCGGGGTTTTCTTTGGACCTAGGGAGCACCCAAATATATTCAGGGAACAAGGCAGCATTGGTAAATATTTTAAGAAAACAAGGGAATTGACCTAACTTTGGTGGATCGGAATGCGGAAATTTGGAAAACACTTTTGGGATAATAAGACCTTTGCGACAAGCGCAGACTCAGATCAGCCTGCGCATCAGCATGAACGTGGACGATATAACCTTCACACAGACTGTTCTTTATGGTGGAAAAATGTCTCCGGATACAACATTACGATTCTGAGTAACTTTGCACAACTTTGCATAACATACTTTGCGTGGACTTGCGAGTGTTGTCCGCCGAATATTACGTTTACTCGGTTTAATTCCGAGTGTTTGGGGGAAGTCCGCAAAACGCCGATATTCGGGGTAAAGAGATTTTTTGTTTATTTTGTTCTTTTACCTGAGCTGTACTGTATGTACTTTTCCTTTGAAGTGTAGGTAATTCACGTTTTCACGGGTATTCCGGTCGTATTCCGGTTCTGATTTAGCGGACTATCAATAATGTTTTCAAATAAAAAAAAAACACTTCAAAGACAATTTGCAAATTATTTTAGGTTAAAGTATTATCCCTTTTCCATTACGTTGACATAATATTACTTAATTGATTAATTAAAGCCAATATTGATGTCTTTAATAGGTGTCTTTCACAGGTATACCTATATTTTTCACGGGTATTCCGGTATTTCGGTAGTATTCCGGTATTTCGGTGATTCGTGTGACCCCAACATCTCCCCCTGAACCAGTGATTGGATTTTGACCAAACTTCACAGGAATGATCCTTGGTTGGTCCTCTTTCAAAGTTGTTCAAATGGTTCCGGTCCATTGCATATCTAGGTCACAGGAGCTAAAAATAGGTTTTTTAACTAAAAACTTAAAAAATCTTGTTGTCAGAAACCACTGGACCGATTTCAATATAATTTTGCAGAAATGTTCCTTTGGTGATCCTCTACCAAGATTGTTCAAGCCATTTGGATTCGTCAAAAAACATGGCCGCCAGGGGGTGGGGCTTATTTCTTCTGTATATCTATATAGAAAACTTTAAAAATCTTCTTGTCAGAAACCAATGGACGGATTTCAATATAATTTTGCAAAAATGTTTCTTTGGTGATCCTCTACCAAGATTGTTCAAGCCATTTGGATTCGTCAAAAAACATGGCCGCCAGAGGGCGGGGCTTATTTTACCTATGTATCTAAATAGAAAATTTTAAAAATATTCTTGTCAGAAACCACTGGACCGATTTCATTATAACTTGACAGATATGTTTCCTTGTTGCCCCTCTACCAAGATTGTTTAAGTTATCATGATTCATCAAAAAACATGGCCGCCAAGGGGTGGGGCTTATTTTTCCCTATATATCTATATAGAAAAGTTTAAAATTTTCTTGTCAGAAACCAATGGACCAATTTCAATATAATTTAGCAGGAATGTTTCTTTGGTGACCCTCTACCAAGATTGTTCAAGCCGGCATGATTTGTCAAAAAAACATGGCCGCTAGGGGGTGGGGCATATTTTCCCTATATATCTATATAGAAAACTTTAAAAATCTTCTCCTAGGGAAATGGTTGGGTCGAGTTCATTGTAACTTGGCAGGAATGTTGCTTTGGTGACCCTGTACCAAGATTGTTCAAGCCCTCATGATACGTCAAAAAACATGGCCGCCAGGGGGCGGGGCTTATTTTCCGTATATATCTGTATTGAAAATTTTAAAATTCTTCTTTTCAGAAACCACCTGACCGATTTCAATATTACCTGGCAGGAATGTTGCTTTGGTGACCCTGTGCCAAGATTGTTCAAGCAATCATGATTCGGCAAAAAACATGGCTGCTAGAGGTGGGGCTTATTTTCCCTATATATCTAAATAGAAAACTTTAGAAATCTTATTGTCAGAAACCACTGAACCGATTTCAGTATAACTTGCAGGAATGTTCCTTTGGTGGCACTCTACCAAGTTTATTTAAGCTGTCATGATTCATCAAAAAATATGGCCATTAGGGGGTGAGGCTTATTTTCCCTATATAGCTATATAAAACACTTCAAAAATCTTTTTGTCAGAGACCACTGGACCAATTTCAATATAACTTGGCAGAATTGTTCCTTTGGTGACCTTCTTTCAAGCAGTCATGATGCATGAAAAAAACATAGCGGCTCTGGAGTAGGGCTGTAAAATGTATACAAAAATCTTAGAGCAGTGAACTTGGCTGAAACTTCAACAGTAAGTTTGCAAAGCTGTTTGCTCAGGTGAGCGATATAGGACCATCATGGTCCTCTTGTTTTTTTTTAATTAACCCTTGTCCTGCTGAACCCAGATATACCCTGCCTTTGCAAACAGTGTAGATCCAGATCATTTGGCTTCTTACTGATCTGGATCTGCACTGTTTGCCATCAAGAGTGAGGATTTAGAGCAATAATCCATATCAAGTAATCTGATTGGCTGAAAATTAGAAGTAGGCGTAGCATCTCAATTTATTCAGCAGGACAAGGGTTAACTTTTTCAAAAAAAAAAAAAAAAAAAAAATCAGGAATATCATCAGAGTGTCAAGCAGTTTAGATCCAGCCTGATATGGGTCCTCTTTGCAGAGGATATCAGCAGATGACAAAAGTCGCCACTAGCGGGGAAAGAGTTAGGCAGCAGTTTTGTTATCATTATTTGAGATAATGAGAAGCAACTGTATTTTTAGCTCACCTGAGCTGAAGGCTCAAGGTGAACTATTGTGATCACTCGTCGTCGTCCGTCCACAATCTTTAAACAACATCTCCTCATAAACCACTGATTGGAATTTGACCAAACTTCACAGGAATGATCCTTGGTTTGTCCTCTTTCAAAGTTGTTCAAATGGTTCCGGTTCATTGCATATCTAGGTCACAGGAGCTAAAAATAGATTTTTTAACTAAAAACTAAAAAGAATTTTCTTGTCAGAAACCACTGGACCGATTTCTATATAATTTTGCAGAAATGTTTCTTTGGTGACCCTCTACCAAGATTGTTCAAGCCATTTGGATTTGTCAAAAAACATGGCGGCCAGGGGGCGGGGCTTATTTTCCCTATATAATCTATATAGAAAACTTTAAAAATCTTCTTGTCAGAAACCACTGGACCGGTTTCAATATAATTTTGCAGAAATGTTCCTTTGGTGATCCTCTACCAAGATTATTCAAGCCATTTGGATTCTTCCAAAAACATGGCCGCCAGGGTGCGGGGCTTAGTTTCCCTATATATCTATATAGAAAACTTAAAAAGTCTTCTTGTCAGAAACCACTGGACCGATTTCCATATAATTTTGCAGAAATGTTCCTTTGATGATCCTCCACCAAGATTGTTCAAGCCATTTGGATTTGTCAAAAAACATGGCCTCCAGGGGCAGGGCTTATTTTCCCTATATATCTATGTAGAAAACTTTAAAAATCTTCTTGTCAGAAACCACTGGACCGATTTCCATATAACTTTGCTGGAATGTTTCTTTGGTGATCCTCTACCAAGATTGTTCAAGCCATTTGGATTTGTCAAAAAACATGGCCGCCAGGGGGTGGGGCTTATTTACCCTATATATCTATATAGAAAACTTAAAAAATCTTCTTGTCAGAAACCACTTGACTGATTACAATATAATTTTGCAGAAATGTTCTTTTGGTGATCCTCTACCAAGATTGTTCAAGCCGTTTGAATTCTTCAAAAAACATGGCCACCAGGGGGCGGGGCTTATTTTCCCTATATATCTATATAGAAAACTTAAAGAATCTTCTTGTCAGAAACCACTGGACCTATTTCCATATACTTTTGCAGAAATGTTTCTTTGGTGATCCTCTACCAAAATTGTTCAAGCCATTTGGATTCATCAAAAAACATGGCCACCAGGGGGCGGGGCTTATTTTCCCTATATATCTATATAGAAAACTTAAAAAATCTTCTTGTCAGAAACCACTGGACCTATTTCCATATAATAATGTAGAAATGTTCTTTTGGTGATTCTCTACCAAGATTGTTCAAGCCATTTGGATTCGTCAAAAAACATGGCCGCCAGGGGGCAGGGCTTATTTTCTTTATATATCTATATGGAAAACTTAACAAAATCTTCTTGTCAGAAACCACCAGACCGATTTCAATATTATTTTGCAGAAGTAGTCCTTTGGAGATTCTCTACCAAGATTGTTCAAGCCATTTGGATTTGTCAAAAAACATGGCCGCCAGGGGGGCAGGGCTTATTTTCCCTATATGTCTATATAGAAAACTTAAAAAATCTTCTTTTCTGAAACCACTGGACTGATTGCTACATTTGTATATAATTTTGCAGAAATCTTCCTTTGATGATTCTGTACCAAGATGGCTGCCAGGGGGCGGGGCTCATTTTCCTTTTATATTTATATAGAAAACTTGAAAAAATCTTCTTGTCAGAAACCATTGGATGGATTTCAATATGACAGAAATGTTTCCTTGATGACCCTTTACCACGATTGTTCAAGCCGTCATGATTTGTCAAAAAACATAGCTGCTAGGGATGGAGCTTATTTTCTCTGTATATACAGAAAGCTAGAAGAAATCTTCTTGTCAGAAACCACTGGACTGATTTCAATATAACTTGGCAGAAATGTTTCCTTGGTGACCCTTTACCAAGATTTTTCAAGCTGTCATGATTTGTCAAAAAACATGGCTGCAAGGGGCTGGGTCTTATTAGCTCACCTGAGCTCTGCTCAGGATGAGCTATTGTGATCACTTTTCGTCCGTCCGTGCGTCCGTCTGTTCGTTAACATTTTCAAATGACTTCTCCTCTGAAACCGCTGAGCCAATTTTGCTCAAATTTCATATGGAGCCTCCTAAGGGTGGGGGAACGAAACATTGCTAAAATGGTTGCGGTCCGTTGACCAAGATGGCCGCCACACCCATATATGGTAAAAACCTTTAAAAATCTTCTTCTCCAGAACCGAGAATGCCTTTGGGCTGAACCTTTGCAGGAATCATCGGGGACGGGAGGTCTACCAAAATTGCTAAAAGAATTGTCATACGTTGACGTTTGACCTTTTTACGGCAAGGTCAAGTTTGCTTCCCTATGCATTTGTATGGGAAAAACCTTTAAAAATCTTCTTCTCCAAAACCGAGCATGCCTTATGGCTTAATCTTTGCATATATCTTCGGGAACAGGAGAGCTACCAAAATTGCTAAAGTAATGGTTGTACATTGACATTTGACCTTTTTACTGTAAGGTCAATTTTGCTTCCTTATGCATTAGTATGGGAAAAATGTTCAGAATTTCAAACAACTTCTCCTCTGGAGCCTCTGGGCCAATTTTGCTCAAATTTCATATGGAGCCTCCTTAGGGTGGGGGAACGAAAAATTGCTAAAATGGTCATGGTCCGTTGACCAAGATGGCCGCCACGCCCATATATGGTAAAAACCTTTAAAAATCTTCTCCTTCAGAACCGAGAATGCCTTTGGGTTGAACCTTTGCAGGAATCATCGGGGACAGGAGGTCTACCAACATTGCTAAAAGAATTGTTGTACGTTGACGTTTGACCTTTTTACGGCAAGGTCAAGTTTGCTTCCCTGTGCATTTGTATGGGAAAAACCTTTAAAAATCTTCTTCTCCAAAACCGAGCATGCCTTTAATATGGCTGAATCTTTGCATATATCTTCGGGAAAAGGAGGGCTACCAAAATTGCTAAAATAATGGTCGTACATTGACATTTGACCTTTTTACGTTTAGGTCGATTTTGCTTCCTTATGCATTTGTATGGGAAAAATGTTCAGAATTTCAAACAACTTCTCCTCTGGAGCCTCTGGGCCAATTTTGCTCAAATTTCTTATTAAGCCTCCTTAGGTAGAGGGAACAAAAGATTGCTAAAATGGTCACGGTTCGTTGACCAAGATGGGCGCCATGCCCATATATGGTAAAAACCTTTATAAATCTTCTTCTCTAGAACCGAGGATGCTTTGGGGCTGAATGTTTGCATAAATCATTGGGGACAGGGGGTCTACCAAAGTTGCTAAAATAATGGTCATACATTGACATTTGACCTTTTTACGGCAAGGTCAAGTTGCTTCCTTATGCATTTGCATGGGAAAAAACATTTAAAAATCTTATTCTCCAAAACGGAGGATGGCTTGTGGCTGAATCTTTGCATATATCATCTGGAACGGGCGGTCTACCAAAGTTGCTAAAATAATTGTCATAGATTGACATTTAACTTTTTTACGGCGAGGTCAAGTTTGCTTCTGTATGCATTTGTATGGTCCCCATACATTTGTATGGAAAAAATGTTGATAATTTCAAATGGCTTTTCCCCTGAAGCCTCCTGGCCAGTGTTGCTCAAATTTCATGTGGAGCCTCTGTGGGTAGGAGAATGAAAGATTGCTGAAATGTGTATTGATAGTTATTCAAATGATCATGCGCCATTGACTGTCAGGCCCATATATTCTTCTTCAAAACTAAGAACTGCCCAATTGATGATATTTTCATTAGTTGCGATGATAGGATTGGAAAAATGTTGCATAACATCTGCATGTCTGCAGTGGCTATGTCACTCAGGTGAGTGAATCGTGGCCCGTGGGCCTCTTGTTTTCCCTAAATATCTGTATAGAAAACTAGATTTCAATATAACATTGCAGAAATGTTTCTTATTTTACCCTCATTCAAGGTTGTTCAAGCCGTCATGATTCGTCAAAAAACATGGCCGCCAGGGTTGGGGATGTGGACTTATTTTCCCTATATATCTATATAGAAAACTTTAAAAATCTTCTTGTCAGAAACCACTGGACTGATTTCATTATAACTTGGCAAAAATGTTTCCTTGGTGACTCTCTACCAAGATTGTTCATGTAATTGTGATTTGTCAAAAAACATCACTGCTAGTGGGTGGGGCTTATTTTCCATATATACCTGTATCTATATATAGAAAACTAAAAAATCTGTGTCAGAAACCAATGGACCGATTTCAATATAACTTGGCAAGAATGTTTCTTTGGTGACCCTCTACCAAGATTGTTCAAACAGTTATGATTCGTCAAAAAACATGGCCGCTTAGGGGGCGGGCTTATTTTCCCTATATATCTATATAAAAAACTTTAAAAATCTTTTGGTAAGAAACCTTTGGACCGAGTTCAATGTAACCCTCTACCAAGATTGTTCAAGCCTTCATGATACGTCAAAAAACATGGCCCCCAGGGGGCGGGGCTTATTTTCCATATATATCTGTATAGAATACTCTTCTTGTCAAATACCTCCTGACCGATTTCAATAATGCTTTAGTAACCCTCTATCAAGAATGTTTAAGCAATCCTGATTTGTCAAAAAACATGGCTGCTAGGGGGTGGGGCTTATTCCCAATATATATCTATATATAGAAAACTTTAAAAATCTTTTTGTCAGAAATCACTGAACTGATTTCAATTTAACTTGGCAGGAATGTTCCTTTGGTTACCCTCTACCAAGTTTGTTCAAGCTGTCATGATTCGTCCAAAAAAAAAAAAAAAATGGCCGTTAGGGGGTAGGGCTTATACATGTAGCAAGATAAAACACTTTAAAAATCTTTTTGTCAGAAACCACTGGACCAATTTCAAAATAACTTGGCAGAACTGTTTCTTTGGTGACCTTCTTTCAAGATTAAGTGCAGGGCTATAAAATTTATACATAAATTTTAGAGCAGTGAACTTGACTGAATCTTCAACAGTAAGTATGCAAAGCTGTTTGCTCAAGTGAGCGATATAGGACCATCATGGTCCTCTTGTTCTTATTTCTGGATGAAAATTTATGTTTTATGTATTATGTTAAAAGCACCTCCATGGGAAGCTTTAATGAGTATTCAGAACACGTCTTCATCGAGAAATTAGAAAAGAGAGACTTTCTTCTCTGTGCAATGTCTTTTGAACAAATTTGGTAGTGGGGTCATCTGTTTTCTCTGAAAACATTGTTCTTGTATAATTTGTTCAGAACCCTTTTTGTGATTTACTTAATTCTTGCTTGCCGAAAAGCTTCTGCCGACAACATTTTGAAATATCTTTTTTAATTTTAATCATCCTTAGGGTCAATTAGCATGAGATGTTTAAACCTTTGAGGTATTGGATATGATGTGATACCCACCAGAGAATACCAATATTGACCGAGGCAGTAGCCAGAGTCAACAATGGGGATTCAGTGGTGGATAGCAATGTCATATCTGATAACTCAGTAGTCAACAATTGTTTTATTATATGTAACCAGCCATGAGATTTTGGGTCCAAATGAGGTCCATGGGGCAAAATGAGATAGTGGTATTTTCTGGCAGGGTTATAACCCAGGAGTCCGCATATAAATTTTATACCACTATTGAAGTACTTTTGGAGATATAACCAAAAGTTTGAAAGACCCAAGATTGTGAGTTCTTGCGTTACGGCTTCCATAATACTTATATTTTGTGTTTTGTTTTGATATCTTTCTGCTAAGAAATCGTGCAGATTGTGGGAAGTGACATATGGCAGAATGCTTACACCTGTGTTCCCACTTACAAAAAATAGTAAAAACCTTAACAGAAAAAGAGCATGCCTGCTGCATTGAACGGTTGTCATGGAAACCAGTGTTTAAGATTTCAACAATAAGGGCACATTGAGTTTACATGATTGGTTATGATGTTCCAAAAGAAGATAAATTTCTGTGGTGTATTAGTTTTCTCATAAATAGAAGTTTTCAAGTTTGTTCCAAAGACTGTATGATAAGAAATATCAGTCAATAAATTGTCACCTTTCTTAGTAGCTCAATGACACCCCAGCAGCCATTTCAGTAGTGGGTTAAAAATAGACATTTTCAAATGCCATTGTCTCCTTTAATAAAAGGGATAGGAACTACTGTGCAATGTAAATGAAAATCACCTCTTGATAATTACCACAAAAAAAAGCATTATAATGGTCACCAAAGCAACCAAACTTGTGTACCGTCACAACCATCACAAAATAGACTTTTGAAGGACAATTATCTGTAATCAGCAAAACCGGATAAGAAATTTTTCAAGTGGATCAACATAATCAATATCCATAATATAATTACACATAATAAAATGCTCATCAAGTATTATTAGCTCACCTGAGCCGAAGGCTCAAGGTGAGGTATTGTGATCACTCACTGTCCGTCGTCGTCGTCCGTCTGTCAGTCTGTCCACAATCTTTAAACAACATCTCCTCCTTAACCACTGATTGGAATTTGACCAAACTTCACAGGAATGATCCTTGGTTGGTCCTCTTTCAAAGTTGTTCAAATGGTTCCGGTCCATTGCATATCTAGGTCACAGGAGCTAAAAATAGATTTTTTAACTAAAAACTTAAAAAATTTTCTTATCAGAAACCACTGGACAGATTTCCATATAATTTTGCAGAAATGTTCCTTTGGTGACCCTCTACCAAGATTGTTCAAGCCATTTGGATTCGTCAAAAAACTAGCTGCCAGGGGGCGGGGCTTATTTTCCCTATATATCTATATAGAAAACTTTAAAAATCTTCTTGTCAGAAACCACTGGACCGATTTCAGTATAACTTTGCAGAAATGTTCCTTTGGTGACCCTCTACCAAACTTGTACAAGCCATTTGGATTTGTCAAAAAACATGGCCACCAGGGGGCGGGGCTTATTAGCTCACCATGAGCACGAAGTGCTCATGGTGAGCTATTGTGGTCAGTCAATGTCCGTCGTCCGTCTTGCGTCGTCTGTGGTGCATCGTCAACAACTGCTTTAAAAGCCTACTCCTCCTACACCCCTGGGCCAATTGACTTGATACTTGGTAGGAAGCATCGGGGTAACTTGTAGATCAAAAATAGCTAACATCGTTCGATCGGAAATCCAAGGTGGCCGCCATCTTGAAAATCTATTTTTCGCTTCTTCTCCTGAACCGAAAGGCCAATTGACTCCAAACTTCCTAGGAAGCATCAAGATGACTTGTAGATCAGAAAAAGCTAAAATCGTGCTAATCGGAAATCTAAGATGGCCGCCATGGCCGCCATCTTGAAAATCTATTTTTTCGCATCTTCTCCTGAACCGAAAGGCCAGTTGA
This sequence comes from Anodontia alba, assembly GCA_964016985.1. Classification (NCBI taxonomy): domain Eukaryota; kingdom Metazoa; phylum Mollusca; class Bivalvia; order Lucinida; family Lucinidae; genus Anodontia; species Anodontia alba. The sequence goes on from OZ024826.1 coordinate 44,552,191, forward strand.
CTCCAAACTTGCTAGGAAGCATCAGGGTGACTTGTAGATCAAAAGTAGCTAAAATCGTGCCGATCGGAAATCCAAGATGGCCAACATGGCCGCCATCTTGAAAATCTATTTTTCGCTTCTTCTCCTGAACCGAAAGGCCAATTGACTCCAAACTTCCTAGGAAGCATCAAGATGACTTGTAGATCAGAAAAAGCTAAAATCGTGCTAATTGGAAATCTAAGCTGGCCGCCATGGCCGCCATCTTGAAAATCTATTTTTTCACATCTTCTCCTGAACCGAAAGGCCAGTTGACTCCAAACTTGCTAGGAAGCATCAGGGTGACTTGTAGATCAAAAGTAGCTAAAATCGTGCCGATCGGAAATCCAAGATGGCCACCATGGCCGCCATCTTGAAAATCTATTTTTCGCTTTTTCTCCTGAACCGGAAGGCCAATTGACTTCAAACTTGCTAGGAAGCATCAGGGTGACTTGTAGATCAAAAATAGCTAAAATCGTGCCAATCGAAAATCCAAGATGGCCCCCATGGCAGCCATCTTGATATTCTATTTTTCGCTTCTACTCCTAAACACAAAAGCCAATGGACTCCATTGGTAGGAAGCATTGGGGTGACATAGATCAAAAATAGCTAAAATTGTGCCGATCGGAAATCCAAGATGGCTGCCAGGGCAGCCATCTTGAAAATCTATTTTTCGCTTCTTCTCCTGAACCGAAAGGCCAGTTGACTCCAAACTTGCTAGGAAGCATCAGGGTGACTTGTAGATAAAAAATAGCTAAAATCATGCCGATCCGAAATCCAGGATGGGCGCCATGGCAGCCATCTTGAAAATCTATTTTTCTCTTCTTCTCCTGAACCGAAAGGCCAGTTGACTCAAAACTTGGTAGGAAGCATTTGGGTGACTTGTAGATCAAAAATAGCTAAAATCATGCCGATCGTAAATCCAAGATGGCCACCATGGCGGCTGTCTTGAAAATCTAAATTTCGCTTCTTCTCCTAAACCCAAAAGTCATTTGACTCGAAACTTAGTAGGAAGCATTTGGGTGACTTGTAGATCAAAAATAGCTAAAATCGTTCTGATCCAAAATCCCAGATGGCCACCATGGCAGCGATCTTGAAAATCTATATTTAGCTTCTTCTCCTGAACCAAAAGGCCAATTGACTCCAAACTTGTTAGGAGACATTGGGGTGACTTGTAGATGAAAAATAGCTTAAATCGTGCCAATCTGATATCCAAGATGGCCGTCATGGCAGCCATCTCGAAAGTCTATTTTTTGCTTCTTCTTTTGAACCTAAAGGCCAGTTGACTCGAAACTTTGGGCAGCATTGGGGTGACTCGTAGATCAAAAATAGCTAAAATAGTGCTGATCGTAAAACCAAGCTGGCCGCCATTTAGAGTTTGTGTAAATGATCACACTACATTGACTGGCACGCCATATTATTCTTCTTCAAAATTAAGAACTGCTAAAATGATGATCTTTTCATTAGTTGGGATGACAGGATTGGAAAAATGTTGCATAACATCTGCATATCTGCTGTAGCTATATCACTCAGGTGAGCGACCCGTGGCCCGTGGGCCTCTTGTTTTCCCTATATATCTATTTAGAAAACTTTAAAAATCTTCTTGTCAGAAACCACTGGACTGATTTCCATATAATTTTGCAGGCATGTTCCTTTGGTGATCCTCTACCAAGATTGTTCAAGCCATTTGGATTCGTCAAAAAACATGGCCGCCAGGGGGCGGGGCTTATTTTCCCTATATATCTGTATAGAAAGTTTTAAAAATCTTCTTGTCAGAAACCACTGGACCGATTTCCATATAATTTTGCAGAAATGTTCCTTTGATGATCCTCTACCAAGATTGTTCCAGCCATTTGGATTTGTCAAAAAACATGGTCACCAGGGGGCGGGGCTTAGTTTCACTATGTATCTATATAGAAAACTTTAAAAATCTTCTTGTCAGAAACCACAGGACGGGTTGCGATATAATTTGGAAGAAATGTTCCTTTGGTGATCCCTACCAAAGTTGTTCAAGCCATTTGGATTCATCAAAAAACATGCCTGCCAGGGGGCGGGGCTTATTTTCCCTATATATCTATATAGAAAACTTTAAAAATCTTCTTGTCAGAAACCACTGGACCGATTTCAATATCATTTTGCAGCAATGTTCTTTTGGTGATCCTCTACCAAGATTGTTCAAGCCATTAGGATTTGTCAAAAAACATGGCCGCCAGGGGGTGGGGCTTATTTCCCTATATATCTATATAGAAAACTTAAAAAATCTTCTTGTCAGAAATCACTGGACCTATTTCCATATAATTTTGCTTTGGTGATCCTATACCAAGATTGTTCAAGCCATTTGAAAAAATCTTCTTGTCAGAGACCACTGGACAAATTGCAATATAATTTGGCAGAAATGTTCCTTTGGTGATCCTCTACCAAAATTATTCAAGTCATTTGGATTCGTCAAAAAACATGGCTGCCAGAGGGCGGGGCTTATTTTCCCTATATACATGCATCTTCATAGAAAACTTAAAAAATCTTCTTGTCAGAAACCACAGGACGGGTTGCGATATAATTTGGAAGAAATGTTCCTTTGGTGATTCTCTACCAAAGTTGTTCAAGCCATTTGGATTTGTCAAAAAACATAGCCCCCAGGGGGCTAGGCTTATTTTCCCTATATGTCTGCATAGAAAACTTTAAAAATCTTCTTGTCAGAAACTACTGGACAAAATGCAATATAATTTGGCGGAAATGTTCCTTTGGTGATCCTCTGCCAAGATTGTTCAAGCCATTTGGATTCGTCAAAAAACATGGCCACCAGAGGGTGGGGCTTATTTTCCCTATATATTTGTATAGAAAACTTTAAAAATCTTCTTGTCAGAAACCGATTTCATTATAACTTGGCAAAAATGTTTGTTTGGTGACCCTCTAACAAGATTGTTCAAGTAATCGTGATTCTTCAAGAAACATGGCCACTAGGGGTAGGGGCTTATTTTCCCCATATATCTATATAGAAAACTTTAAAAATCTTCTTGTCAAAAACCAATGAACCAATTTCAATATTACTCGGCAGGAATGTTTCTTTGGTGACCCTCTTCCAAGGTTGTTCAAGCCGTCATGATTCATCAAAATATATGGCTGCAAGGGGGTGGGGCTTATTAGCTCACCTGAGCAGAAGGCTCAAGGTGAGCTATTGTGATCACTCACTGTCCGTCGTTGTTGTTGTCCCCCTCTCCATCCACAATTTTCAAACAACATCTCCTCCTAAACCACTGATTGGATTTGACCAAACTTCACAGGATTGATCCTTGGTTAGTCCTCTTTCAAAGTGGTTCAAATGGTTCTGGTCCATTGCATATCTAGGTCACAGGAGCTAAAAATAGACCTTTTTAACTAAAAACTTAAAAAATCTACTTGTCAGAAACCACTGGACCGATTTCCATATAATTTTGCAGAAATGTTCCTTTGGTGACCCTCTACCAAGATTGTTCAAGCCAGTTGGATTTGTCAAAAAACATGGCTGCCAGGGGCCCGGGCTTATTTTCTCTATATATCTATATAGAAAACTTTAAAAATCTTCTTGCCAGAAACCACTGGACTGATTTCAATATAATTTTGCAGAACTGTTCCTTTAGTGATCCTCTACCAAGATTGTTCAAGCCATTTGGATTCATCAAAAAACATGGCCGCCAGGGGTCGGGGCTTATTTTTAGCTCACCTGAGCTGAAAGCTCAAGGTGAACTTTTGTGATCACTCACCGTCCGTCGTCGTCATCGTCCGTATGTCCGTCCGTCCGTCAGTCCACAATCTTTAAACAACATCTCCTCCCACAATCTTTAAACAACATCTCCTCCTAAACCACTGATTGGATTTTGACCAAATTTCACAGGAATGATCCTTGGTTGGTCATCTTTCAAAGTTGATCGAATGGATCCGGTCCACTGCATATCTAGGTCACAGGAGCTAAAAATAGATTTTTTAACTAAAAACTTAAAAAATCTTCTTGTCAGAAACCACTGGACCAATTTCAATATAATTTTGCAGAAATGTTCCTTTGGTGATCCTCAACCAAGATTGTTCAAGCTATTCGGATTCGTCCAAAAAAACATGGCCGCCAGGGGGCGGGGCTTATTTTCCCTATATATCTGTATAGAAAACTTAAAAAATCTTCTTGTCAGAAACCACTGGACCAATTTCAATATAATTTTGCACAAATGTTCCTTTGGTGATCCTCTACCAAGATTGTTCAAGCCATTCAGATTCGTCAAAAAACATGGCCGCCATTGGGCGGGGCTTATTTTCCCTATGTATCTATATAGAAAACTTTAAAACTCTTCTTGTCAGAAACCACATGACCGATTTCAATGTAATTTTGCAGAAATGTTCCTTTGGTGATCCTCTACCAAGATTGTTCAAGCCATTTGGATTTGTCAAAAAACATGGCCGCCAGAGGGCGGGGCTTATTTTCCCTATATATCTGTATAGAAAACTTTAAAAATCTTGTCAGAAACCACTGGACTGATTTCAATATAATTTTGCAGAAATGTTCCTTTGGTGATCCTCTAACAAGATTGATCAAGCCATTTGGATTTGTCAAAAAACATGGCCGCTAGGGGGCGGGGCTTATTTTCCCTATATATATATATATATAGAAAACTTTAAAAATCTTCTTGTCAGAAACCGCAGGGCTGATTTCCATATAATTTTGCAGAAATGTTCCTTTGGTGATCCTCTACCTAGATTATTCAGGCCATTTGGATTCGTCAGAAAACATGGCCGCCAGGGGGCGGGGCTTATTTCCCTATATATCTATATAGAAAACTTTAAAAATCTTCTTGTCCGAAACCACTGGACCAATTTCAATATAATTTTGCAAAAATGTTCCTTTAGTGATCCTCTACCAAGATTGTTCAAGCCATTTGGATTTGTCAAAAAACATGGCTGCCAGGGGGCGGGGCATAATTTCCCTATATATCTATATAGAAAACTTTAAAAATCTTCTTGTCTGAAACCACTGGACCGATTTCCATATAATTTTGCAGAAATGTTCCTTTGGTGATCCTCTACCAAGATTGTTCGAGCCATTTCGATTAGTCAAAAAACATGGCCGCCAGGGGGGGCGGGGCTTATTTTCCCTATATATCTATATTGAAAAATGTAAAAATCGTCTTGTCCGAAACCACTGGACTGATTTCCATATAATTTTGCAAAAATGTTCCTTTGGTGATCCTCTACCAAGATTGTTCAAGCCATTTGGATTTGTCAAAAAACATTGCCACCAGAGGGCAGGGCTTATTTTCCCTATATATCTATATAGAAAACTTAAAAAATCTTCTTGTCAGAAACCACTGGACCAACTTCAATATAATTTTGCAGAAATGTTTCTTTGGTGATCCTCTACCAAGATTGTTTGAGCCATTTGGATTCGTCAAAAACATGGCTGCCAGGGTAGATACTGCATAAAAACCACGCAGGTTTTTTTTGGGCACGTTTTTTTCTCCGTAACAGAAACAGATGAAACAATTAAAATATATAAGGAATACTCTAAAATGGACTGAAAAAGAATGAAACAAATGAAACAGACCAATAGCAGTTCTCACTGATGGTCTGTTTCATGCGTTTCATTTGTTACGAAACAGGATGAAACAGTTCAAACACCTTGGTCAGTGCTTGTTACGAAACAGGGTGTAACGTAATGTAACAATGAAACAGATACTTTTCTTAGCCAAGCATTTTTTTTTATAAGCCCATTTCTGTTTCGTAACAAATGAAACAAATAAGATATAGAGGAAAATCTCTGAAACAGGATGAAACAGACCAAAAGACTTGTTCAAAGCTTGTTACGAAACAGGGTGAAACGAAATGTAACAATGAAACATTCTTCTTTTTTTTTTTTTTTTGATAAACCCATTTCTGTTTCGTAACAAATAAAACAATTATGATATATAGTGAAAACTCTGAAACAGGATGAAACAGACCAAAAAATTTAAAATATGCTCGTTACGAAACAGAGCGAAATGAAATGAAACGATGAAACATTCATCTTTTTTTTTTATAAACCCCATTTCTGTTTCGTAACAAGTGAAACAAATAAGATATAGAGGAAAATCTCTAAAACAGGATGTAACAGACCAAACAATTTGAAATATGCTCGTTACGAAACAGAGTGAAACGGAATGAAACGATGAAACATACATCCTTTTTTTTTTATAAACCCATTTCTGTTTCGTAACAAATGAAATGATAAAAATATATAGTGAAAACTCTGAAACAGGATGAAACAGACCAAAAAATTTAAAATAAGCTTGTTACGAAACAGAGGGAAACGAAATGAAACGATGAAACATTCATCTTTTTTTTTTATTAACCCTTTTCTGTTTCGTAACAAATGAAACGAATAAGATATAGTGGAAAATCTGTGAAACAGCATGAAACAGACCAAAAAATTTGAAATATGCTCGTTACGAAACAGAGTAAAACGGAATGAAATGATGAAACATACATCTTTTTTTTTTATAAACCCATTTCTGTTTCGTAACAAATGAAACAATTCAGATATATAGGAAAAAACTCTGAAACAGGATGTAACAGACCAAAAGACTTGTTCAAAGCTCGTTACGAAACAGGGTGAAACGAAATGTAAAAATGAAACATCATCTTTTTTTTTTTATAAACCCATTTCTGTTTTGTAACAAATGAAATGATAAAGATATATAGTGAAAACTCTGAAACAGGATGAAACAGACCAAAAAATTTAAAAAAAGCTCGTTAGGAAACGGAGTGAAACAAAATGAAACAATGAAACATTAATTTTTTTTTTTTTTTAACCAATTTCTGTTTCGTAACAAATGAAACAAATAAGATATAGTGGAAAATCTGTGAAACAGGATGAAACAGACCAAACAATTTGAAATATGCTCGTTACGAAACAGAGTAAAACGGAATGAAACAATGAAACATACATCTTTTTTTTTTATAAACCCATTTCTGTTTCGTAACAAATGAAATGATTAAGATATACTGGAAAAACTCTGAAACAGGATGAAACAGACCAAAAGACTTGTTCAAAGCTCATTAAGAAACAGGGTGAAACGAAATGTAACAATGAAACATCATCTTTTTTTTTTTTATAAACCCATTTCTGTTTCGTAACAAATGAAACGATTAAGATATATAGTGAAAACTCTGAAACAGGATGAAACATACCAAAAAATTGAAAAAAAGCTCGTTACGAAACAGACTGAAACAAAATGAAACAGTGAAACATTCATCTTTTTTTTTTATTAACCCATTTCTGTTTCATAACAAATGAAACGAATAAGATATAGTGGAAAATCTGTGAAACAGGATGAAACAGACCAAAAAATTTGAAATATGCTCCTTATGAAACAGAGTAAAACAGAATGAAACAATGAAACATACATCTTTTTTTTTTTTATAAACCCATTTCTGTTTAGTAACAAATGAAACGATTAAGGTATACTAGGAAAACTCTGAAACAGGATGAAACAGACCAAAAGACTTGTTCAAAGCTCATTACGAAACAGGGTGAAACGAAATGTAACAATGAAACATCATCTCTTTTTTTTTTATAAACCCATTTCTGTTTCGTAACAAATGAAACGATTAAGATAGTGAAAACTCTGAAACAGGATGTAACAGACCAAAGACTTATTCAAAGCTCGTTACGAAACAGGGTGAAACGGAATGAAACGATGAAACATACATGTTTTTTTTTTTATAAACCCATTTCTGTTTCGTAACAAATGAAACGATTAAGATATAGAGGAAAATCTCTGAAACAGAATGAAACTGACCAAACAATTTGAAATATGCTCGTTATGAAACAGAGTGAAACGGAATGAAAAGATGAAACATACATCTTTTTTTTTTTATAAATCCATTTCTGTTTCGTAACAAATGAAACGAGTAAGATGTATAGGAAAAACTCTGAAACCGGATGTAACAGACCAAAAGATGTTTCATCGTTTCATTCCGTTTCACCCAGTTTCGTAATGAGCTTTGAACAAGTCTTTTGGTCTGTTACATCCTGTTTCAGAGTTTTTCCTATATATCTTAATTGTTTCATTTTTTACGAAACAGAAATGGGTTTATAAAAAAAAAAAAGATGAATGTTTCATCATTTCATTTCATTTCACTCTGTTTCGTAATGAGCATAATTTAAATTTTTTGTTCTGTTTCATCCTGTTTCAGAGTATTCCCTATATATCTTAATCGTTTCATTTGTTACGAAACAGAAATGGGTTTATAAAAAAAAATATGTTTCATCGTTTCATTCTGTTTCACCCTGTTTTGTAACGAGCTTTGAACAAGTCTTTTGGTCTGTTACATCCTGTTTCAGAATTTTTCCTATATATCTTAATCGTTTCATTTGTTACGAAACAGAAATGGGTTTATAAAAGAAAAAGATGTATGTTTCATTGTTACATTTGGTTTCACCCTGTTTAGTAACGAGCTTTGAACAAGTCTTTTGATCTGTTTCATCCTGTTTCACAGTTTTTCCTATAGATCTTAATCGTTTCATTTGTTACGAAACAGAAATGGGTTTACAAAAAAAAAAGATGTATGTTTCATCGTTTCATTCCATTTCACCCTGTTTCGTAACGAGCTTTGAACAAGTCTTTTGGTCTGTTACATCCTGTTTCAGAGTTTTTCCTCTATATCTTAATCGTTTCATTTGTTACGAAACAGAAATGGGTTTATAAAAAAAAAAAAAGATGTATGTTTCATTGTTACATTTCGTTTTACCATGTTTAGTAACCAGCTTTGAACAAGTCTTTTGGTCTGTTACATCCTGTTTCACAGATTTTCCTATACAGTCGACTCTCGTTATCTCGAACTTGCTTATCTCGAACAACCGCTTATCTCGAAGTGAAAGTCTGGTCCCTGTTATAACACAGAAATCTACCAACAGGCAACAAAATATTGTGGAAAAGAGGAGAAATTGCTCCTTAGGAGCAATTTCTCCTCTTTTCCACAATATTTTCAATGTATCTCTAACTTAGGAGTCAAATTACATATTCATTCTGTTAAAGGTGGTTGTTCGATTAATTGTTTTCCTCAGTTCCGCAAATCTGATATGTCGAAGTACGGATATCTCGAAGTGTTTCATAGAGTCCCTTGGAGTTCGAGATAACGAGAGTCAACTGTATATCTTAATCGTTTCATTTGTTACGAAACAGAAATGGGTTTATTAAAGAAAAAAGATGTATGTTTCATAGTTTCATTCCATTTCACCCTGTTTTGTAACGAGCTTTGAACAAGTCTTTTGGTCTGTTACATCCTGTTTCAGAGTTTTTCCTATATATCTTAATCGTTTCATTTGTTACGAAACAGGAATGGGTTTATATAAAAGAAAGATGTATGTTTCTTTGTTACATTTCATTTCACCCAGTTTCATAATGAGCTTTGAATAAGTCTTTTGGTCTGTTTCATCCTGTTTCACAGTTTTTCCTATATATCTTAATTGTTTCATTTGTTACGAAACAGAAATGGGTTTACATAAAAAAAAAAAGATGTATGTTTCATCGTTTCATTCCGTTTCATTCTGTTTCGTAACGAGCATACTTCAAATTTTTTTGGTCTGTTTCATCCTGTTTTACAGATTTTCCACTATATCTTAATGGTTTCATTTGTTACGAAACAGAAATGGGTTAATAAAAAAAAAAAGATGAATGTTTCATCATTTCATTTCATTTCACCCTGTTTTGTAATGAGCTTTGAACAAGTCTGTTGGTCTGTTACATCCTGTTTCAGAGTTTTTCTTATATATCTTAATCGTTTCATTTGTTACGAAACAGAAATAGGTTTATAAAAAAAAAAGATGATGTTTCATTGTTACATTTCGTTTCACCCTGTTTCGTAACGAGCTTTGAACAAGTCTTTTGGTCTGTTACATCCTGTTTCAGAGTTTTTCCTATATATCTTAATGGTTTCATTTGTTATGAAACAGAAATGGGTTAATAAAAAAAAAAGATGTATGTTTCATCGTTTCATTCCGTTTCAACCTGTTTCGTAACGAGCATATTTCAAATTTTTTGGTCTGTTTCATCCTGTTTCAGAGATTTTCCACTATATCTTATTCGTTTTATTTGTTACGAAACAGAAATGGGTTTATAAAAAAAAAAAAAAATGGCCGCCAGGGGGCGGGGCTTATTTTCCTATATATCTATATAGAAAATTTTAATAGTCTTTTCAGAAACCACTTGACCGATTTCAATGTAACATTGCAGGAATGTTTCTTATGTAACCCTCTACAAGATTGTTCAAGCCGTCATGATTCATCAAAAAAAATGGCCGCCAGGAGTCGAGGCTTATTTTCCTTATATATCTATAGAAAACTTTAAAACTCTTCTTGTCAGAAACTACTGAACTGATTTCATTATAACTTTGCAGAAATGTTTCCTTGGTGACCCTCTACTAAGATTGTTTAAGTAATCATGATTCGTCAAAAAAACATGGCTGCCGGGGGCAGGGCTTATTTTCCCTATATATCTATATATAAAACTTTAAAAATCTTCTTTTCAGAAACCAATGGACCGATTTCAATACAACTTGGCAGGAATGTTTCTTTGGTGACCCTCTACAAAGATTGTTCAAGCCATCATGATTCATCAAAAAAATGGCCGCTAGGGGGCGGGGCTTATTTTCCCAATATATCTATATAGAAAACTTTAAAAATCTTCTCGTAAGAAACAGTTGGACCGAGTTCAATGTATCTTTGTCATTTTAACCCTTGTTCCAGTTCTGCTTTTAGGAACCTTACGAGTGCGACTCCTCCTGCAGTTTTATACCATTCCCACTGAAACTATCCAAATGTTTTAACCATAGTCTGAAAATATGCATATGCTTTTTACAGAATCTTGAAATTACTTTTTTTTTTTTACTTTTTTCACATTTTTTGCTTATGAAACTTTACAGGCATTTTGCTTGTGGTCTGAGGATATACATGCGCTCCTGGAATCTTGAAATTATGTTTTTTCATTTATTTTTTTTTTTTTCACATTTTTAGCTTCATTTTTTTCCTGCTTCAATACTTAGGTAAGTGATACAGGACCAATGGTCCTCTGGTTAATTTACCCACTTTTAACAGCTCAAATAAAAATAAGGCGGGGGACATAAATTCCCTATAGAATTTCCTTGTTTTTCTAGTTATTTCCCCTGAACAAATTTCTAAGCTAAATTCTTGTGCACTCCTTAACTTCTTAATGGTTTGAAATATTCTGATAATATTTAGTAGAGGCATAGATAAGGTCCAGAAGGGGTGTCGTGTTCAAGAGAGACAACTCCCACTTTCTTTGTTGTATAGTTATCTCCCATGAAACCAAAATCTTATGCAGGCTATAACTCTTATACTGTTTGGGATAATTTGATAATATTAGATAGGCGGACCCCCGTAGCCTAGTGGGTAAGAGAGTTGACTCTTAATCCAATTGGTTTCTCACCACTGTGGTTCAAGCCTCGCTCGGGTCACATGTGGGAAAGCCAAGTTCTGCTTACTGATGGTCAAGTGGTTTTCCCCTGATTTCTCAGGTTTTCGCCCACCTTTGATGAACGATTGGCTTGATATAAGTGAAATATTCTTGAAAGGGACATAAAACCCAAGTCAAAAAAAAAATCTTAGATAGGGGCATAAAGCAGGTCAAGTAGGAATGTTGCATGCAAGAAGGACAACTCTTGCTTTGTCCTTTTTTTTTCTAGTTATCTCCCCTGAATGAATTTCTAAGCTAAATTCTTATGCACTCCATTATATATCATAACAGATGCCTGACCAGAAACAAATTGTTTTAGTCTGCTACATACACTTATGTACCTGAGAGATGATGGCAATATTGGAATGGAACTGCTGTCAGTTTTGGTTAAATACTCGCTTTTAAGACATATCTAATTTTCAGCGATTTTCAATGCCCCAACTTTGCGCAAAACCACAACATGTTTATATGCCCGTTTGAAAAACGGGACGTATTATGTTACGGGGTATGGTGTCCGTCCGTCCATCTGTAAACATTTTCGTTTCCGGCTAACTCCTCCTACAGTTTACATCCGATCAAAGTGAAACTTGGTATATAGTTAGACCATGATGTGGTGCAGTGCATATTGTTTCGAGGTTACAGTCCACCAAATATTTGCAGAGTTATGCCCCTTTGAAAATTTCTGTAAACTTTTCATTTCCAGTTAACTCCTCCTACATTTTACATCCGATCAAGCTGAAAATTCATATATAGTTAGACCATGATGTGGAGCAGCACATATTGCTTCGAGGTTACAGTCCACCAAATATTAGCAGAGTTATGCCCCTTTGAAAATTTCAGTAGACTTTTCGTTTATGGCTAACCTCCTACAGTTTACATCTGATCAAGCTGAAACTTGGTATATAGTAATAACCCATGATGTGGCACAGCGCATATTGTTTCGAAGTTACAGTCCTCCAAATATTTGCAGAGTTATGCCCCTTTGAAAATTTCTGTAAACGTTTCATTTCCGGTTAACTCCTCCTACATTTTACGTCCGATCAAGCTGAAACTTCATATATAGTTAGACCATGATGTGGAGCAGCACATATTGTTTCGAGGTTACAGTCCACCAAATATTAGCAGAGTTATGCCTCTTTGAAAATTTCAGTTTTTGTTTCCGGCTAACTCCTCCTACAGTTTACATCCGATCAAGCTGAAACTTGATTTGTAGTTAGACCATGATGTGGAGCAGCACGTATTATTTCAAGGTTACAGTCCACCAAATATTAGCAGACTTAGCAGACCCCTTTGAAAATTTCTATTAATTTTTCGTTCTGGCTAAATCCTCCTACAGTTTACATCCAATCAAACTGACACTTCATGTGCAGTTAGACCATGATGTGGAGCAGCGCATATTGTTTCAAGGTTACAGTCCACCAAATATTAGCAGAGTTATGCCCCTTTGAAAATTTCAGTAGACTTTTTGTTTCGGGCTAAATCCTCCTAAAGTTTTCATCTTATCAAGCTGAAACTTGATTTGTAGTTAGACCATGATGTGGAGCAGCGCATATTGTTTCACGGTGTGAAATAGTGTGCAAATTTTATTATATAATAGGCATATTTTTTGCAAATAACTAAAGTTTTGGTCATACGAGCAAGATATTGGTTTTCTTTTTTTTTTTTTTTTTTTTAACATCTTCTTTTATTAGACTTGCAAGGAAAGGTTGTCATTATTAAATCTTTATAAATACATAATTCTTTTTTAATTTTTTTTTTAATACTCTTCTGATTTGGCTCCCTTGAAGAACATAAATAAAATCAGTATTAAACAAGTTAAAGGGTTTCAGAAAAAATTTCTTGCAGCATTTTTTTTTTTTTTTTTTGGTTGTTTATTTTTGTTTTGTTATTGTTTGGTCCAATATTGAAGTGTAGGAAAAACAAATCAGCTCATATGAGCTTATAATATAGCCATACTTCTGTGGTGTGTCCTCTGTCAGAAAGCACTTCTCCCTAGAAGCAGCAAACTTCTCCCTATTTTCCCAGGAGGGAGAAGTCACTTCTCCCTTAATTTCTGGGCCAGCTTGGACCCTTAGGTTACAGTTCACTAAATATCAGCAGAGATATGCCCCAATGAAATTTTTTTAATTTTTTTTTTTTTGTCATTCCACTTACAGTTTGTATCCAGACCATTGAATTATGCAGGAGCCAGTTTATGTGCTACATCTTATTACTTGCCATGGGCGTATAATGCCCTGCTAGGCGGAGCTCTTGTTTTATTTTTGGTGTGATCCCAAAGATATTTGGCAGTTGAATAAAAGATATAATATTTGAAGATGCCAAATGTAGTTTGAATAAATCTGAAGTCCAGTTGGTTTTCGAAAATGAAGTTTTTTAGCTCACCTGAGCTGAAGGCTCAAGGTGAGCTATTGTGATCACTCACCGTCCGTCGTCGTCTGCCCGTCTGTCCGTCCGTCCACAATCTTTAAACAACATCTCCTAAACCACTGATTGGAATTTGACCAAACTTCACAGGAATGATCCTTGGTTGGTCCGGTTTCAAAGTTGTTCAAATGGTTCCGGTCCATTGCATATCTAGGTCACAGGAGCCAAAAATAGATTTTTTTAAACTAAAAACTTGTCAGAAACCACTGGACCGATTTCAATATAATTTTGCAGAAATGTTCCTTTGGTGATGCTCTACCAAGATTGTTCAAGCAATTTGGATTCGTCAAAAAACATGGCTGCCAGGGGGCGGGGCTTATTTTCCCTATATATCTATAAAGAAAACTTTAAAAATCTTCTTGTCAGAAACCACTGGACAGATTTCAATATAATTTTGCAGAAATGTTCCTTTGGTGATCCTCTACGAAGATTGTTCAAGCCATTTGGATTCGTGAAAAAACATGGCCGCCAGGGGGCGGGGTTTATTTTCCCTATATATCTGTATAGAAAACTTTAAAAATCTTCTTGTCAAAAACCACTGGACTGATTTCAATATAATTTTGCAGAAATGTTCCTTTGGTGATCCTCTACCAAGATTGTTCAAACCATTAGGATTCGTTAAAAAACATGGCCGCCAGGGGGCAGGGCTTATTTTCTTTATATATCTATATAGAAAACTTTAAAAGTCTTCTTGTCAGAAACCACTGGACCGAATGCAATATAATTTTGCAGAAATGTTCCTTTGGTGATCCTCTACTAAGATTGTTCAAGCCATTTGGATTCATCAAAAAACATGGCCACCAGGGGGTGGGGCTTATTTTCCCTATATATCTATAAAGAAAACTTTAAAAATTTTCTTGTCAGAAACCACTGGACCAATTTCAATATAATTTTGCAGAAATGTTCCTTTGATAATCTTCTACCAAGATTGTTCAAGCCATTTGGATTCGTCGAAAACATGGCTGTCAGGGGGCGAGGCTTATTTTCCCCATATATCTATATAGAAAACTTTAAAAATCTGTCAGAAACCACTGGACTGATTTCAATATAATTTTGCAGAAATGTTCCTTTGGTGATCCTCTACCAAGATTGTTCAAGCATTTGGATTCGTCAAAAAACATGGCCGCCAGGGGGCGGGGCTTATTTTCCATATATATCTATATAGAAAACTTTAAAATCTACTTGTTGGAACCATTGGACCGATTTCAGTATAATTTTGCAGATATGTTCCTTTGGTGATGCTCTATCAAGATTGTTCAAGCCATTTGGATTTGTCAAAAAACATGGCCGCCAGGGGGCGGGGCTTATTTTCCCTATATATATCTATGTAGAAAACTTTAATCTTCTCGTAAGAAATCGTTGGATCGAGTTCATTGTAACTTGGCAGGAATGTTGCTTTGGTGACCTTCTACCAAGATTGTTTAAACCCTCATGATACGTCAAAAAACATGGCCGCCAGGGGGCGGGGCTTATTTTCCCTATATATCTATATAGAAAATTTTAAAAATCTTCTTATCAGAAACCACTGGACCAATTTCAATACAATTTTGCAGAAATGTTCCTTTGGTGATGCTCTACCAAGATTATCAAAGCCATTTGGATTCGTCAAAAAACATGGCCGCCAGGGGGCGGAGCTTATTTTCCCTATATATCTATATAGAAAACTTTAAAAATCTTCTTGTCAGACACCACTGGACCGATTTCTATATAACTTAGCAAAAATGTTTCTGCTGATCCGCTACCAAGATTGTTTAAGCCGTCATGATTTGTCAAAAAACATGGCCCCTAGGGGGCGGGGCTTATTTTCCCTATATATCTGTTTAGACAACTTTAATAATCCTTTTGTCAGAAACCACTGGACTGACTTCAATACAGCATTGCAGGAATGTTTCTTTGGTAACCATCTGCCAAGATTGTTCAAGTCGTCATGATTCATCAGAAAATGTGGCTGCCAGGGGGCGGGGCTTATTTTCCCTATGCATCTAAATTGAAAACTTTAAAAATCTTCTTGTCAGAAACCACTTATAACTTGGAAGAAATGTTTCTTTGTTGACCCTCTACCAAGATTGTTCAAGTTATCATGATTCATCAAAAAACATGGCTGCCAGGGGGCGGGGCTTATTTTTCCCTATATATCTATATAGAAAAGTTTAAAAATTTTCTTGTCAGAAACCAATGGACCGATTTCAATATAGCTTGGCAGGAATGTTTCTTTGGTGACCCTCTACCAAGATTGTTCGAGCTGGCATGATTCGTCAAAATACATGGCCGCTAGGGGGCGGGGCATATTTTCCCTATATATCTATATAGAAAACTTTAAAAATCTTCTTGTAAGAAATCGTTAGATAGAGTTCATTGTAACTTGGCAGGAATGTTGCTTTGGTGACCTTCCACCAAGATTGTTCAAGCCCTCATGATACGTCAAAAAACATGCCCACCAGGCGGCGGGGCTTATTTTCCATATATATCTGTATAGAAAATTTTAAAATTCTTTTTGTCAGAAACCACCTGACTGATTTCAATATTACTTAGCAGGAATGTTGCTTTGGTGACCCTGTACCAAGATTGTTCAAGCAATCATGAGTCATCAAAAAACATGGTTGCTAGGGGTGGGGCTTATTTTCCCTATATATCTAAATAGAAAACTTTAAAAATCTTCTTGTCAGAAACCACTGAACTGATTTCAGTATAACTTGGCAGGAATGTTCCTTTGGTGGC
This sequence comes from Anodontia alba, assembly GCA_964016985.1. NCBI lineage: Eukaryota > Metazoa > Mollusca > Bivalvia > Lucinida > Lucinidae > Anodontia > Anodontia alba. The sequence goes on from OZ024826.1 coordinate 44,568,822, forward strand.
CCTCTACCAAGTTTGTTCAAGCTGACATGATTTGTCAAAAAACATGGCAGTTAGGGGTGGGGCTTATTTTCCCTATATAGCTATATGAATCACTTCAAAAACCTTTTTGTCAGAAACCAATGGACCAATTTCAATATAACGGTAGAATTGTTCGTTTGGTGACCTTCTTTCAAGATTCAGTTCAAGCCATCATGATGCATGAAAAAAACATGGCCACTGGGGAGTAGGGCTATTAAATTTATACAAAAATCTTAGAGCAGTGAACTTGGCTGAAACTTCAAAAGTAAGTTTGCAAAGCTGTTTGCTCAGGTGAGCGATATAAGACCATCATGGTCCTCTTGTTTAAAGTAAAACATATTTTAACAAGCAATACTTAACCTATAGATAATGTGCTATTCTATTCTGTATTTCAAACCTTCCACATGTTACCCTGTAATATTACCCTCTCAAGTAATAATACTGTCTGACTCCACTTCAGTAACTTAGCTCGAACATATAAAAGGGAACATTTGGATAGACTTTTATGCCCGATAAGAGCATTAAAATTTTACCTTAAAATGACTAGTTCTTATCATCATAATAGAACTAGATTATTTTTTCCAGTTAAAGGCACTCAAGACATCTCTAAGGCTTCTGTCTAGAGATGGGTATCTTATACTATTAAACTTGCCTTTAAGAAACTCAACAGTAGAGACATCTCTTTCCTAAAAATTAGAGCTCATGAAGTTAGGGCACTGTCTTCTTCTTGGGCATTCTTTGATAATGGTTCTGCTCAATGAAATCCTCAAAGCAGCAGTCTGGAATCAATTCTTTTCTTTGCAAAATTCTATTTGAAAGACACACGAGGGTCCTGCAAAAAGTTTTGTCACTGGGTTCGGATTACTTCAGTGCTACATTTTATCAAACGTATTTTTATTACAAACCTTCAGAGTATTCCCCCTTTACTGAAACACATTTTTTGTAACCTTTTTACCCAGTTGCAAAAAGCAGATAAATAGTCTTCTTTTGGTATCTGTTGGAGACACTGATAAATAGCGCTGCCAAGAGAACTTCTAGACATATACTTATTTCCAGAAAGCATTTTCTTAAGCCTTGGAAATAAAAAGAAGTCACAGGTCAGGTGAATAAGGTGGATGGTTTAAAACTTTCACCTTTTCAGAAGCCAAAAAAGACTTAACAACCTCACACTTATAAGAGGAGGCATTTTCATGTAAAAGGTGGACTTCTGACCATCCTTTGCTTGGTTGTTTCTTATTGTAAAACACTTTCACTCTCTTCAGTACAGAATTCTTGTAGAATCGGCCAGTGACTGTATGATCAGATGGACAAGGCACTTGAACGACTGGCCCACTTGAATTAAAGAAAATTGTGTACAACATCTTTTTTGAACTTATGGTTCTCTTGGCAATACATGGGTGTTTTTGATCTTTTCGCTTCCATTGCTTATTATCTTCCCTTCTTTGTGGCTCAAACATGTGCACCCAGGTTTCATCACCTGTTAGCAAGTCAGAAACAACCGGACTGTTACAGCCTTTGTATGTTTTCAAAAGTTCCCGGGCACATTTAAGGCATTGTGGCTTTTGTTCCCCAGTGAGCAAATGAGATATCCACCTAGTGCAAACCTTTCTCAGGTACAAACGCTTTTTCAGAATTATTTGCACACTGCCTTCTGATATGGTGGACAACTAGCTATATCTTTGACAGACAATCGTGCAGCCTGTTTGACCACAATCTTTACAGCAGTGATGTTAGCCTACCAAGGCAGAGGTTTTAGGCCTGTCAGGACGGGTATCATCTTCAACAGAAAATTTCCCAGCTTTAAAAGCTTTAATGCACCTAAAAACTGTAAGCATTGAAATTGTCTGAGGTCCATATATACCAAAACAATTCATTAAATATCTGCTTTAAATCTGTATTAAGCCTTATGCGGCATTTAAAATAGCTATGAATTTCAGTCTTCTGGTCTATGTTCCAATGTAACAAGTAAATTGCTCAGTGTATATGACTGCATTTATTTCAATTTGAAATAACTTTGTCAGTTGGAAAGCAATTTGTATGAGATAGACAGGTATCGTTAGCTATTTAACACACCATTCAAGTGCCGGAGGCTCATGGTGAGCTATCGTGATCACTCACCGTCCATCGTCGTCATCGTCGTCCGGATGTCCGTCCGTCCACAATCTTTAAACAACATCCCCTCTTAAATCACTGGTTGGAATTTGACCAAACTTCACAGGAATGATCCTTGGTTGGTCCTCCTTCAAATTTGTTCAAATGGTTCCGGTTCATTGCATATCTAGGTCACAGGAGCTAAAAGTAGATTTTTTAATTAAAACCTTAAAAAATCTTCTTGTCCAAAACCACTGGACCGATTTCAATATAATTTTGCAAAAAGGTTCCTTTGGTGATCCTCTACAAAGATTGTTCAAGCCATCTGGATTCCTCAAAAAACATGGCCGCCAGGGGGCGGGGCTTATTTTCTGTATATATCTATATAGAAGACTTTAAAACTCTTCTTGTCCGAAACCACTGGACCTAATTCAATATACTTTTGCAAAAATGTTCCTTTGGTGATCCTCTACCAAGATTGTTCAAGCCATTTGGATTTGTCAAAAAACATGGCCGCCAGGGGGCGGGGCTTATTTTCCCTATATATCTATATAGAAAACTTTAAAAATCTTCTTCTCAGAAACCATTGGACCAATTTCCATATAATTTTGCAGAAATGTTCCTTTGGTGATCCTCTACCAAGATTGTTCAAGCCATTTGGATTCGTCAAAAAATTTGGCCCCCAGGGGGCGGGGCTTATTTTTCACTATATATCTGTATAGAAAACTTTAAAAATCTTCTTGTCAGAAATCACTGGACCGATTTCCATATAATTTTTCAGAAAAGTTCCTTTGGTGATCCTCTACCAAGATTGTTCAAGCCATTTGGATTCGTCAAAAAACATGGCCGCCAGTGGGCGGGGCTTATTTTCCCTATATATCTATATAGAAAACTTTAAAAATCTTCTTGTCAGAAACCATTGGACCAATTTCCATATAATTTTGCAGAAATGTTCCTTTGGTGATCCTCTACCAAGATTGTTCAAGCCATTTGGATTCGTCAAAAAACATGGCCGCCAGTGGGCAGGGCTTATTTTCACTATATATCTATACAGAAAACTTTAAAAATCTTCTTGTCAGAAACCACTGGACCGATTTCAATATAATTTTGCGGAAATGTTCCTTTGGTGATCCTCTTGCAAGATTGTTCAAGCCATTTGGATTCGTCAAAAAGCATGGCCGCCAGGGGGCGGGACTTATTTTCCCTATATATCTATATAGAAAACTTTAAAAATCTTCTCGTTAGAAACCAATGGACCGATTTCAGTATAATTTTGCAGAAATGTTCCTTTGGTGATCCTCTACCAAGATTGTTCAAGCTATTTGGATTCGTCAAAAAACATGGCCGCCAATGGGCGGAGCTTATTTTCCCTATATAGCCTCATAGAAAACTTAAAAAATCTTCTTGTCAGAAACCACTGGACCGCTTTCCATATAATTTTGCAGAAATGTTCCTTTGGTTATTCTCTACCAAGATTGTTCAAGCCATTTGGATTCGTCAAAAAACATAGCCGCCAGGGGGGGGGGGGGGGGGGTGCTTATTTTCCCTATATATCTATATAGAAAATTCAAAAAATCTTCTTGTCAGAAACCACTGGAACGATTGCAATAGACTGTGGCAGAAATGTTCCTTCGGTGATCCTCTACCAAGATTGTTCAAGCCATTTGGATTCGTCAAAAAACATGGCCGCCAGGGGGCGGGGCTTATTTACCCTATATATCTATATAGAAAAACTTCTTGTCAAATACCTCCTGACCAATTTCAATAATGCTTTGGTGACCCTCTACCAAGAATGTTCAAGCAATCCTGATTTGTCTAAAAAACATGCCTGCTAGGGTGTGGGGCTTATTTTCCCTCTATATCTAAATAGAAAACTTTAAAAATCTTCTTGTCAAAAACCATTGAACCAATTTCAGTTTAACTTGGCAGGAATGTTCCTTTTGTTACCTTCTACCAAGTTTGTTCAAGCTGTCATGATTCTTCATGGTTATAAAATTTATACATAAATCTTAGAGCAGTGAACTTGGCTGAAACTTCAACATTAAGTATGCAAATCTGTTTGCTCAGGTGAGCGATATAAGACCATCATGGTTCTCTTGTTAAATATACCTGGGATAAAACGAAAGAACCCTATTAATGACATACCTTTTTTCACGACCCTCCTACCTCAGTAAGCAGCAAATCTTCAGACTTTGGGCCCAATAGTTGTTGGCCAAAAGGTGGTGGGGGGGGGGGGGGTGGGGGGGGGAGGGGCGGGGGTCAGGAAGATAGAGCATTTGATGCTTAAAGAAGACTGACAGTACATATATTAAGGTAATTAATATCTTATATATATGTTGGGAATTTTGATTATTCTTAGGCTTATATATCATGAATGTATCTTATTGCTTAGAGTTTCCGGAGTCTTAAGGCCATAATAAATTAATTGTTAGATTGTCATTACCATCCCTCTCAAATTTTTACCCATGCCCCCAACCCCCACTACAATCAATATCCGTTATTGTTTGAGGTGTACTGGATCCCTATTGCTAATGCGCTTCATTATAAATTGCATCTAGTCAGACAACCAGTCGATTTCTACTTTAATTTTCTTGGGGTGGTCGGGTGGTGCGAAGGTGTCGTGTATCTTACGTCACTGGGGCGTCCAACTGATACTGGTTTACAGTTAGGCAAGGCCTGCTATCCTTGTAGCAGGTAAGGGCAGAGGGGGAATGTATTTATTTCGTCTGTTTCTCCACTTTCATTCCTGTTCCTCTTTCTTCACTGTTTCTCTCTGTCATCTCTTCTACTATCTCTTCTATCTCTTTTCTCCCTTTCTCTGGGAGACGACACAAAATGACCCACAAGGGTTGACGTGTCGTTAAACCCCAACACTATCAATCAATTCGAGTCCCGACTAAAAAACATGTTGAAAATAGCGTTTGTGAATGTGAAAATCATTGCCAATTAGACTGTAATAAAAGACTGGTATGGGCTTAAAGCCAGCTATACCCAAAACCTTCTCAACCTCCATAATGTATTTAATTCAGGGGCAATTGATAAAGTGGTGCCGTTTCCCAGTCGGCAAGAATCGAGGCAATTGCTGGGAGATCAAAAAGTATATGCTGTTTGTGAACTGTGTCTGACAGGTAAAAACTGTTTATACAAAAGGGAGCATTTGACAGAAAAAGAAAAATTACATAGAACAGACTTAATTGATGACTTTTATTTTGTCCAACAGTGTTCCCCGAGAAACTGAAAAAAGTGGGTATTTGATTATATAGATTTATTAACTTTCTTCAGCTCTATAGACATATGCCATGTGTATTCATTAAAGTTGCTCTTTCAAGGCTATTCTGATTACTAAACACAACATTTGTTTTTTCATAATACATTGGAATTATGAAAAAGTATTCTTTATTCACCAAATACAGGTGGTTTGCAGCAAATAAATATAATTTCAGTCACCCATCTCGAATTTCTGTGTAGTCCTGAAAAATAAAAAAATAAAATTTCACCCTGCCTTCATTTTGAAAAAAAAAAAAAAAAAAAAAAAAAAAAAAAATGAGAATCAAACTATTAATTTATTGTGTCCTAATCCAGAGGAATAGGGATTATTTTATTTGTGTTAGAACTAGGAGAGCTCCTCCCTCCTAATCTGCAAATTTTAGCACATTATGTGTAGGTTAATGTATTATGCAGTTAAAATAAAGATTTTATAAGTAAAACATATTTTACTTAGTAGCAATACTTAACCTATAGATAAGAGAGTCCCTCCTCCCCCTTCCGCCTCCACTCAAGGTAGCTCAGTTTTTAGCTCACCTGAGCTCTGCTCAGGATGTGCTATTGTGATCACTTGTCGTCCGTCCGTCTGTCCGTGCGTCCGTCCGTTAACATTTTCAAACGAGTTCTCCTCTGAAACCGCTGAGCCAATTTTGCTCAAATTTCATATGGAGCCTCCTTAGGGTCGGGGAACGAAAAATTGCTAAAATGGTCACGGTCCGTTGACCAAGATGGCCGCCACACTCATATATGGTAAAAACCTTTAAAAATCTTCCTTCTCCAGAACCGAGAATGCCTTGGGGCTGAACCTTTGCAGGAATCATCGGGGACGGGAGGTCTACCAAAATTGCTAAAAGAATTGTCGTACGTTGACGTTTGACCTTTTTACGGTTAGGTCAATTTTGCTTCCTTATGCATTTGTATGGGAAAAATGTTCAGAATTTCAAACAACTTCTCCTCTGAAGCCGCTGAGCCAATTTTGCTCAAATTTCATATGGAACTTCCTTAGGGTGGGGGAACAAAAAGTTGCTAAAATGGTCGCGGTCGGTTGACCAAGATGGCCGCCACGCCCATATATGGTAAAAACCTTTAAAAATCGTCTCCTTCAGAACCGAGAACGCCTTTGGGCTGAACCTTTGCAGGAATCATCGGGGACGGGAGGTCTACCAACATTGCTAAAAGAATTGTCGTACGTTGACGTTTGACCTTTTTACGGCAAAGTCAAGTTTGCTTCCCTGTGCATTTGTATGGGAAAAACCTTTAAAAATCTTCTGCTCCAAAACCGAGCATGCCTTATGGCTGAATCTTTGCATATATCTTTCGGAACAAGAGGGCTACCAAAATTGCTAAAATAATGGTCGTACATTGACATTTGACCTTTTTACGTTAAGGTCAATTTTGCTTCCTTATGCAATTGTATGGGAAAAATGTTCAGAATTTCAAACAACTTCTCCTCTGGAGCCTCTGGGCCAATTTTGTTCAAATTTCATATGGAGCCTCCTTAGGTAGGGGGAACAAAAGATTGCTAAAATGGTCACGGTTCGTTGACCAAGATGGGCGCCATGCCCATATATGGTAAAAACCTTTATAAATCTTCTTCTCTAGAACCGAGGATGCTTTGGGGCTGAATGTTTGCACAAATCATCGGGGACAGGGGGTCTACCAAAGTTGCTAAAATAATAGTCATACATTGACATTTGACCTTTTTACGGCAAGGTCAAGTTGCTTCCTTATGCATTTGCATGGGAAAAAACATTTAAAAATCTTATTCTCCAAAACCGAGGATGGCTTGTGGCTGAATCTTTGCATATATCATCTGGAACAGGTGGTCTACCAAAGTTGCTAAAATAATTGTCATACATTGACATTTAACTTTTTTACGGCAAGGTCAAGTTTGCTTCTGTATGCATTTGTATGGGCCCCATACATTTGTATGGAAAAAATGTTGACAATTTCAAATGGCTTTTCCTCTGAAGCCTCCGGGCCAGTGTTGCTCATATTTCATGCGGAGCCTCCGTGGGCAGGAGAATGAAAGATTGCTAAAATGGGTATGGTCCATTGATCAAAATGGCTGCCATGCCCATATATGGTAAAAACCTTTTAAAATCTTCTTCTCCATAACCAAATAAGCCCTGGGTCCTAATTTTTACACAAATTACGGGGGATAGGAGATCTACCAAAATTGCTCAAATGATGGTTCTGTGTTGACATTTGACCTTTTTGCCTCCAAGGTCAAATTTGCTTCCCTCTTTGTGTGGGCCATATACATTTATATTGAAAGTATCGAAGTGACTTGTAGATCAACAGTAGTTAAAATTGTTCTGATTGGAAATCTAAGATGGCCATCATCTGGTTTATATTTATAATATGTCCCTGCCACTGTGCTGTTTACATGTATAAAATCACGATTCTTCAGAAACCACTTAGCCAATTTCCACCAAATTCCACATTGATCCTTCTGTTGAAATGTGATTGATAGTTTATTCAAATGATCATGCTCCATTGACTGTCAGGCCCATATATTCTTCTTCAAAACTAAGAACTGCTCAAATGATGATATTTTATTAGTTGCGATGATAGGATTGGAAAAATGTTGCATAACATCTGCATGTCTGCAGTGGCTATGTCACTCAGGTGAGCGAATCGTGGCCCTCTTGTTATTGTTTTATTCTTCAAAGAAACTGACATGTAATCAACAGAGTGGGAAGAGTGATGTCACAGAGGTAATTGCCTAAGGGACCTTCTGGAGTAAGACTCTTTAAGACGACTAAACTGTCGTTTTTCTGTGGAAGGTTTGAAATACAGAATAGAATAGCAGATTATCTATAGGTTAAGTATTGCTAGTTAAAATATGTTTTACTTTTAAAAACTTCCTTTTGCACATGCTTATAGACACATTTTATCTTAGCACAGCCCATATAGAACTCTGATCATTTTTTTACTTGCAGGTACCGTTAGAAATGACAAACTATGACTGGGTCTGTGTATTGGAAAAAGAAACACCATCAGCTAGAAGACGTGTGTACACTTTCATGGCAGAAAAGGAATTCAAGAAAGAAAAAGAAAGGCAGTTAAAAAAAGAGAAGCAAAAGGAATTGAGTGAACAAAGGGAAGCTCTCAAGAACAAATTAGAAAAATCACACTCCAGATGCTACATTCATACTTCACATAAGAAAGACAAAAGTGTCCGAAAAATAAGGGGCTGCCAGTCTTTATTATTTGGTCGTCCTTTAGTGTTTGACTTAGCACTACAAAAGCAAACAATAAGGGAAGCCAGACACCTTATGCAGCAACTTCAAAGTTGTTATGGTTTGAATATAAATCACCCGGAACCATTTCACTTGCATCTTACAGGAATTTCAGAACACGGAAACACAGCAAACGAATTATCAATGAACCTTAACCCTGAAAAATATTTTATGGATTTTCATAAAAAGGACGTTTCTGATGTCTTCCCACGTGATAGGCTGGTGTATTTGACTCACTATAGCAAGACTAGACTAAGATATAACAATGATGATATCTACATAATTGGAGGCGCTATTGATCTTCATGACAGTAAACCATATGCTTTGGCTAAGGCAAAGGAATTAGGTATACGGTCAGCTTGTATACCCCTAAGCAGTTTTTTCAGGTGCGTCTGAGAACAAATTGAGAGGACTGGCCTCAAGGTTATAAAACTTATGAAGCTGGAACATGAAAGTTTCTCTGCTAATTTACAATTGTTAGCTCACCTGAGCACTAAGTGCTCAAGGTGAGCTTTTGTGGTCAGTCAATGTCCATAATGTTTCGTCCTTAGTGTGTCGAGCGGCATCAACAATTGCTTTAAAAGTCTTCTCCTCCTGCACCCCTGGGCCAATTGACACGAAACTTGGTAGGAAGCATCGGGGTGACTTGTAGATCAAAAATAACTAAACTTAAAAAAGCTAAAATCGTTCCAATCTGAAATCCATCTTGAAAATCTATTGCTTCTTCTGAACCCAAAGGTCAGTTATTTCGAAACTTGGTAGGAAGTATCAGGGTGACTGGTAGATCAGACATGGCTAAGATTTTTCTGATTAGAAATCAAAGATGGTCGCCATGGTGGCCATCTTGAAAATTTATTTTTCTCTTCTTCTCCTAAATTGAAAGGCCAATTAACTTGAAACTTGGTAGGAAGCATCAATGTGACTTGTAGATCAAAAATAGCTAAAATGGTTCTGACCAGAAATCCAAGATGGCTGCCATGGTGGTCATCTTGAAAATCTATTTTTTGCTTCTCCTAAAGCAAAAGGCCAATTGACTTGAAACTTGGTAGGCACCGTTGGAGTGATTTGTAGATCAATAAAATCGTTCAGATCGGAAATCCAAGATGGATGCCATGGTGGCCATCTTGAAAATTTATTTTTAGCGTCTTCTCTTAAATCGAAAGGCAAACTGACTCAAAACTTGGTAGGCAGTATCGGGCTGACTTGTAGATTAAAAATAGCTAAAATTCTTCCAATCCGAAATCCAAAAGGGCCTCCATGGCGGACATCTTGAAAGTTTATTTTAACTGCACAATATATTAACCTATAGATAATGTGCTATTCTATTCTGTTTTTTCAAACCTTCCACAGAAAAAACGACAGTTCAGTCATCTTAAAGAGTCTTAATCCAGATGGTCCCTGTAAGAGATACCTGTGTGAGGTCACTCTTCCCGCCCTTTTGATCACGTTTCAGTTTCTGTTTTGTGGATTCTGTTCTGAGGACCAAAGAAAATAAACAGGAATTTTTATTGAGTGAAAAAATTCTAATTTTCTTTCTGATCTATTTTCTTCTTTCCTGCTTTATTATGTTCTTTGATTATTCCTTCCATGGAGGATCATGTTATTTTCATTAAATCAGTTTTCTATTTCTTGTGAAAGGACGAGTTGCACTTCTGCCGTTTTTGTGCCCACTATGGATTTTAGTGGAATTCATATGTAAGATAGCTTGACCTTTCCTGGTTCACATGAGCACAAGTTGAATTTAACATGACATAAAGTCAGGTGACTTCTGGTTTTATTGCAAGAGGGTGTTTATAGAGGTCTGTCAGTCTGAGTTGACATATTACGAGGGCAAGTCAATAAGTAACCAGCCTATCCCATTTCCAATTGACTGAGACACCCAAGATTTTTATACCTTGTTTCAATACATATTTTAAGCCTGAGGGCAAAATTGCACCCTTATCATGTCATTAACTCATAAGATATTGAATGTCAAACATGGCTAGCGATGCAAAAGTAAGCTTTTCATCAAAAGTTGAGTACCGTGCTGTAATTTGGTACTTGGATTTGAAAAGGGAAATCAGGTCAGGAAATACATTGCAAGTTGACCAATGTTTATGGGTCTTCTGCACCATCGTATGCACAAGTTAAATTCTGGGTTGGGGAATTCAAACGCAAAAACATTAGATACTGCACAAAAACCACGCAGGTTTTGTTTGGGCACGTTTTTTTCTCCGTAACAGAAACAGATGAAACAATTAAAATATATAAGGAATACTCTAAAATGGACTGAAAAAGAATGAAACAAATGAAACAGATCAATAGCAGTTCTCACTGATGGTCTGTTTCATTCGTTTCATTTGTTACGAAACAGGATGAAACAGTTCAAACACCTTGGTCAGTGCTTGTTACGAAACAGGGTGTAACGTAATGTAACAATGAAACAGATACTTTTCTTAGCCAAGTATTTTTTTTTTTAAAAGCCCATTTCTGTTTCGTAACAAATGAAACAAATAAGATATAGAGGAAAATCTCTGAAACAGACCAAAAGACTTGTTCAAAGCTTGTTACCAAACAGGGTGAAACGAAATGTAACAATGAAACATTCATCTTTTTTTTTTTTGATAAACCCATTTCTGTTTCGTAACAAATGAAACAATTAAGATATATAGTGAAAACTCTGAAACAGGATGAAACAGACCAAAAATTTAAAATATGATCGTTACGAAACAGAGTGAAACAAAATGAAACGATGAAACATTCATCTTTTTTTTTTTGATTAACCCATTTCTGTTTCGTACAAATGAACCAAATAAGAAATAGAGGAAAATCTCTGAAACAGGATGTAACAGACCAAGCAATTTGAAATATGCTCGTTACGAAACAGAGTGAAACCGAATGAAACGATGAAACATACATCCTTTTTTTTTTTATAAACCCATTTCTGTTTCGTAACAAATGAAACGATAAAGATATACAGTGAAAACTCTGAAACAGGATGAAACAGACCAAAAAATTTAAAATAAGCTCGTTACGAAACAGAGTGAAACGAAATGAAACGATGAAACATCCATCTTTTTTTTTTATTAACCCATTTCTGTTTCGTAACAAATGAAATGAATAAGATATAGTGGAAAATCTGTGAAACAGGATGAAACAGACCAAAAAATTTGAAATATGCTCATTACGAAACAGAGTGAAACGGAATGAAACGATGAAACATACATCTTTTTTTTTTTTTTATAAATCTATTTCTGTTTAGTAACAAATGAAACGAATAAGATATAGTGGAAAATCTCTGAAACAGGATGAAACAGACCAAAACATTTGAAATATGCTCGTTACGAAACAGAGTGAAACGGAATGAAACAATGAAACATACATCTTTCTTTTTTATAAACCCATTTCTGTTTCGTAACAAATGAAGTGATTAAGATATATAGGAAAAATTCTGAAACAGGATGTAACAGACCAAAAGACTTGTTCAAAGCTTGTTACGAAACCGGGTGAAACGAAATGAAAGGATGAAACATACATCTTTTTTTTTTATAAACCCATTACTGTTACGTAACAAATGAAACGATAAAGATATATAGGAAAAACTGTGAAACAGGATGAAACAGACCAAAAGACTTGTTCAAAGCTCGTTACAAAACAGGGTGAAACGAAATGTAACAATGAAACATACATCTTTTTTTTTTATAAACCCATTTCTGTTTTGTAACAAATGAAACGATTAAGATATATAGGAAAAACTCTGAAACAGGATGTAACAGACCAAAAGACTTGTTCAAAGCTCGTTACGAAACAGGGTGAAATGGAATGAAACGATGAAACATACATCTTTTTTTTTTTTATAAACCCATTTCTATTTCGTAACAAATGAAAAGATTAAGATATAAAAAAAAAACTCTGAAACAGAACAAAAAATTTAAAATATGCTCGTTACGAAACAGAGTGAAAAGAAATGAAACGATGAAACATTCATCTTTTTTTTTTTTTTTTTATAAACCCATTTCTGTAACGTAACACTTGAAACGATTAAGATATATAGGAAAAACTCCGAAACAGGCTGTAACAGAGCAAAAGACTTGTTCAAAGCTCATTACGAAACAGGGTGAAATGGAATGAAACGATGAAACATACATCTTTTTTTTTTTTTATAAACCCATTTCTGTTTCGTAACAAATGAAACGATTAAGATATATAGGAAAAACTCTGAAACAGGATGTAACAGACCAAAAGACTTTTTCAAAGCTTGTTACGACACTGTGTGAAATGGAATGAAACGATGAAACATACATCTTTTTTTTTATAAACCCATTTCTGTTTCGTAACAAATGAAACGATGAAGATATATAGGAAAAACTGTGAAACAGGATGAAACAGACCAAAAGACTTGTTCAAAGCTCGTTACGAAACAGGGTGAAACGAAATGTAACAATGAAACATACATCTTTTTTTTTTATAAACCCATTTCTGTTTCGTAACAAATGAAACGATTAAGATATATACGAAAAACTCTGAAAAAGGATGTAACAGATTAAAAGACTTGTTCAAAGCTCGTTACGAAACAGGGTGAAATGGAATGAAACGATGAAACATACATCTTTTTTTTTTTGATATACCCATTTCTGTTTCGTAACAAATGAAACGATTAAGATATAGAGGAATATCTATGAAACAGGATGAAACAGACCAAACAATTTGAAATATGCTCGTTACGAAACAGAGTGAAATGGAATGAAACGATGAAACATTTATCTTTTGTTTTTTTATAAACCCATTTCTGTTTCGTACCAAATGAAACGAATATGATATAGAGGAAAATCTTTGAAACAGGATGTAACAGACCAAAAGACTTGTTCAAAGCTCGTTACGAAACAGGGAGAAACGGAATGAAACGATGAAACATACATCTTTTTTTTTTTATAAACCCATTTCTGTTTCTTAACAAATGAAACGATTAAGATATATAGGAAAAACTCTGAAACAGGAAGTAACAGACCAAAAGACTTGTTCAAAGCTCGTTACGAAACAGGGTGAAACGGAATGAAACGTTGAAATTTACATCTTTTTTTTTGATAAACCCATTTCTGTTTCGTAACAAGTGAAATGAATAAGATATAGTGGAAAAATCTCTGAAACAGGATGAAACAGACCAAAAAATTTGAAATATGCTCGTTACGAAACAGAGTGATACGGAATGAAACGATGAAACATACACCCTTTATTTTTTTTAAAAACCCATTTCTGTTTTGTAACAAATGAAATGATTAAGATATATAAGAAAAACTCCCAAACAGGATATAACAGACCAAAAGACTTGTTCAGAGCTCGTTACGAAACAGAGTGGAAAGGAATGAAACAATGAAACATACATCTTTTTTTTTTTATAAACCTATTCCTGTTTTGTAACAAATGAAATGAATAAGATAAAAAGGAAAAATCTCTGAAACAGGATATAACAGACCAAAAGACTTGTTCAAAGCTTGTTACGAAACAGGGTGAAGCAGAATGAAACGATGAAACAGATACTTTCCTGAGCCAAGAAATATATTTTTCAGCCCATTTGTGTTTCGTAACAAATGAAACGATTACGATATATAGAGAAAACTCTGAAACAGGATGTAACAGACCAGAAACCATGGTCAGTGCTTGTTACGAAACAAGGCGAAACGATATGAAACGATGAAACAGATATATTTTTTTAATAAACCCATAAACGAAACAGAAATGGGTTTATAAAAAAAAGAAGATGTATGTTTCATCATTTCATTCCGTTTCACTCTGTTTCGTAACGAGCATATTTCAAAATGTTTGGGTTGTTTCATCCTGTTTCAGAGATTTTCCTCTATATCTTGATCATTTCATTTGTTACGAAACAGAAATGGGTTTATAAAAAAAGAGATGTATGTTTCATCGTTTCATTCCGTTTCACCCTGTTTCGTAACGAGGTTTGAACAAGTCTTTTGGTCTGTGACATCCTGTTTCAGAGTTTTTCCTATATATCTTAATCGTTTCATCTGTTACGAAATAGAAATGGGTTTTTAAAAAAAAGAAAATACGTATGTTTCATTGTTACATTTCGTTTCACCCTGTTTGGTATCGAGCTTTGAACAAGTCTATTGGTCTGTTTTATCCTGTTTCACAGTTTTTTCTTTATATCTTAATCGTTTCATTTGTTACGAAACAGAAATGGGTTTATAATAAAAAAAGATGTATGTTTCATCGTTTCAATCCGTTTCACTCTGTTTCGTAACGAGCATATTTCAAATTTTTTGGTCTGTTTCATCCTGTTTGACAGTTTTTCCTATATATCTTAATTGTTTCATTTGTTACGAAACAGAAATGGGTTAATAAAAAAAAAAAAAAAGAAGAATGTTTCATTGTTTCATTTTGTTTCACTCTGTTTTGTAACGAGCTTATTTTAAATTTTTTGGTCTGTTTCATCCTGTTTCAGAGTTTTCACTATATATCTTTATTGTTGCATTTGTTACGAAACAGAAATGGGTTTATAAAAAAAAAATTTGTATGTTTCATTGTGACATTTCGTTTCACCCTGTTTCGTAACGAGCTTTGAACAAGTCTATTGGTCTGTTTCATCCTGTTTCACAGTTTTTTCTTTATATCTTAATCGTTTCATTTGTTACGAAACAGAAATGGGTTTATAAAAAAAAAAGATGTATGTTTCATCGTTTCATTCTGTTTCACTCTGTTTCATAACAAGCATATTTCAAATTTTTTGGTCTGTTTCATCCTGTTTCACAGTTTTTCCTATATATCTTAATCGTTTCATTTGTTACGAAACAGAAATGGGTTAATATAAAAAAAAAAGATGTATGTTTTATGGTTTCATTCCGTGTCACTCTGTTTCGTAACGAGCATATTTCAAATTTTTTTTGGTCTGTTTCATCCTGTTCCATAGATTTTCCACTATATCTTAATCGTTTCATTTGTTACGAAACAGAAATGGGTTAATCAAAAAAAAAAAAGATAAATGTTTCATCATTTCATTTTGTTTCACTCTGTTTCGTAACGAGCTTATTTTAAATTTTTTGGTCTGTTTCATCCTGTTTCAGAGTTTTCACTATATATCTTTATTGTTTCATTTGTTATGAAACAGAAATGGGTTTATAAAAAAAAAAAAAAAAAAAAAAATGATGTTTCATTGTTACATTTCATTTCACCCTGTTTCGTTACGAGCTTTGAACAAGTCTTTTGGTCTGTTACATCCTGTATATCTTTATCGTTTCATTTGTTACGAAACAGAAATGTGTTTATAAAAAAAAAAAGATGTATGTTTCATGGTTTCATTTCGTTTCACTCTGTTTCGTAACGAGCATATTTCAAATTGTTTGGTCTGTTACATCCTGTTTCAGAGATTTTTCTCTATATCTTATTCGTTTCATTTGTTACGAAACAGAAATGGGTTTATAAAAAAAAGTATCTGTTTCATTGTTACATTACGTTACACACTGTTTCGTAACAAGCACTGACCAAGGTGTTTGAACTGTTTCATCCTGTTTCATAATAAATGAAACGAATGAAACAAACCATCAGTGAGAACTGCTATTGGTCTGTTTCATTTGTTTCATTCTTTTTCAGTCCATTTTAGAGTATTCCTTATATATTTTAATTGTTTCATCTGTTTCTGTTACGGACAAAAAAACGTGCCCCCAAAAAACCTGCGTGGTTTTTGTGCAGTATATGTCAAACAAAGTATAACGTCTTTAGAAGATGAAACCAGGTCTGGATGCCCATCAAATGCCACCCTGAAGAAATGTGTAGCAAAGTATGGGATGTGGTGTACTCTGATAGGCGAAATAAGGTGGAAGAAATAGCGAAAGCATTACACATTTCACATGGTAGCGTTTCAACAACTTTACATGATCGCTTGGGTATGCACAAGCTAACAGCCAGTTAGGTCCCAAAATCCCTTAGCGACGAGCAAATGGCAACCAGAGCATCAGTATACAGCGCATTGTTGAAGCAATTTAGGTCAAAGGAAGATGATTTCCTTTCACGTCTGGTGACTGTAGATGAGACCTGGGTCCATTATTATGAGCCAGAGAATAAAGCTCAGTTGCCAGAGTGTAGGGCCGGGGTCTCTGAGGCCAAAGAAGTTCAAAACGCAGCCCTCTGCTGGCAAGGTGATGGCAACTGTGTTTTTGGATGCACAAGGTGTTATTATGTTGGACTTTCTAGCAAAGAAAAGTACAATAACAGGTGCACACTATGCAAATTTGCTCGACTAACTGAGAATTGTGATCCCTGAAAAACACTGAGGTAAACTCTCCAAAGGGATTCTACTCCAACAGGACAATGCGAGAGTCCACACTTGCAAAATTGCAATAATGCTGTTGAGCGGAACGGGTACGAGCTAATACCGCACCCCACCTATTCTCCGGACTTAGCTCCTAGTGACCATTTCCTATACACAAACTTGTAAAAGGATATCCGTGGACGTCATTTCCGGTCCAACGAAGAAGTCATGGCGGCAGTTGAGGAGTGGGTCAGAGACAAGGACCTCCTGATCCGTGAAAAACGCTGAGGTAAACTCTCCAAAAGGATTCTACTCCAACAGGACAATGCGAGAGTCCACACTTGCAAAATTGCAATAATGCTGTTGAGCGGAACGGGTACGAGCTAATACCGCACCCCACCTACTCTCCGGACTTAGCTCCTAGTGACCATTTCCTATACACAAACTTGAAAAAGGATATCCGTGGACGTCATTTCCGGTCCAACGAAGAAGTCATGGCGGCAGTTGAGGAGTGGGTCAGAGACAAGGACCCTGGTTTCTTCAGTTCTGGGCTGATGGCACTGGAACACCATTGGTCAAGTTATCATTCTAGAGGGCAATAACATCAAAAAAGAAGATCAGTCTCACCCAGAAATAAGTTAGGCTGGTTTTTTATTGACTCGCCCTCATAGATAAAAAACAATGACTAAATTAAATTAAAGCATACTCATGTTGTGATCTGTGCCTGCCTTATCAGGTGACAAAATTAAATAATTTTCTATAAGAACACTTTAACTAGATGAAGTTACAAATTGTGAAATTATATTTTATTACTGTTTTTGTTAATGCTTCTGAGTAAGCAAATACAACTGGAGATTTGATCATGAAATATTTTCTATGGTCATTCTCTCCTTTCCTCTGATTCAAGAAGGGCAGTTGTCAGTTTCTGGACAAAGAATGTGCACAATACTGGTTAACCACTTAGGACTAAGCCTGCCCAATAAAAGTGAGGTTAGGTAAACTGACCGCGCTCGACATGACCCCATTGGGTTGACTGGGCTGTAGAACCTCAGCACAAACAAACAAAAGCAAATACAACAACTGACATGTCGTATATTTCACATGCCCGTGTACACCATCGCACATTTTGAAGGTAATGGTGCTTGTATTTGAATATATTTAAGAATACATAGATAGATACTGATTTATATTTTACCTTGACTTTTTAATCACTTGAAGTATCCTTTTGGAAATAATGTACCACAAGCATCCAAAACAATCGAGGCAGTAAACTTTACAGTTGTCGAACCAGACTTTGTCTTCTTTGGCGGGGTGAGCCAGAGTGATTCCATTGTTTAGACTGTTATTTGGATTCTGGTATGAAATGTTGGACCCAAGTTTCATCCATCATCACACACCTAAACAGAAACTTTTCAGGATCTGTCTCAAAAAAGGTTCAGATTAGCACGCAGCCTATTCTGTCTTATGTGCCTCTGATCAACTGTCAGAAGTCCGGGTACCCAATGGACTGAGAGTTTTCTCATTTTCAGATCTTCTGTAAGTGGAATGCACTATTCCCTGAGAACTAGCTCTGCATCTCTCTGTAACTTGTCTGTCTTCCATAACCATATCATGGACTTAAGTGACTATTTCTGGAGTTGTCACAGTGAGAGTTCCTCCAGAATGGGGGTCAACCTCCAGGCTCCCCTTGCCGTGCTTAAATTCTGCTACCATCCTTTTTTAGCTCACCTGAGACAAAGGCTCAGGATGAGCTATTGTGATCACTCTCAATCTGTTGTCCGTCTGTCTGTCCCTCCGTCCGTCCATCTGCCCTTCGTTCACACCTTTGAACGACTTCTCCTCTGAAGCCCCTAGGCCAAATTTCAAACTTTATGTGGAGCCTTATGTTAAAGGAGGATTGAAAATATGTAAAATGGTAGCCGTTCGTAAATTAAGATGGCCACCTGCCCATATATTAGCTCCCATAGACTTATAATGGGAAAAACTTAAAACGTCTACTGACACCATGAGACCCACAGCTTACATATTTTTTATGTAGCAATGTTTAGTGGCCCCATACATAAATCCTGCCAATCAAGCCCCCGGGGTCCAAACTGACCACGCCCCGGGGGTCATTAGCTCCCATAGACTTATAATGAGAATAACTTAAAAAAAATCTTCTTCTCTGAAACCATGAGGCCCACAGCTTACATATTTAGTATGTAGCAATGTTTAGTGGTCCCCTACATAAATCCTGCCAACCAAGCTCCTGGGGCTCAAACTGGCCACGCCCCAGGGGTCATTACCTCCCACAGACTTATAATGGGAAAAAAACTTAAAAAATCTTCCTCTCCGAAACTATGAGGCCCACAGCTTATATATTCAGAACATAGCAATTTTCAATGCTTCCCTAAATAAATCCTGCCAATCAAGCCCCTGGGGTTCAAACTGGCCACACCCCGAGGGTAATTAGCTCCCTAGACTTATAATGGTAAAAACTGAAAAATCTTCTTCCCTGAAACTATGATGCCCACAGCTTATATATTTAGTATGTAGCAATGTTTTGTGGTCCCCTACATAAATCCTGCCAATCAAGCCCCCAAGTTCCAAACTGTCCACGCCCCGGGGTCATTAGCTCCCATAGACTTATAATGGGAAAAACTTAAAAATCTTCTTCTCTGAAACAATGAGGTAAAATTTGAAGGTAAAATTTTCATTATATTCGAATAGGCTTGTTTTCGTAATGGGCAAAAAGTGTAGATCCTGATTGGATGCCTTGTCTAGTTTACACTGTTTGCTCAGGCCTGTCTGTCCCAATACTGGGGGTTATTATTACAATGACAAAACTTAAGTTTCAGTTGCTTCTTATTATTATTCTTTTACAGGTTGAAGAAAAACGTACTGACATTAGATGCTATTATGGCTGTGATGCTGAATATGAACTTTACAAGAGACTGGAAAAAGTCCTTAGAAAGTCTGCCAAAAAGATATTGGGAAGAAAAATACTAAAAATACTAAAGATATGGTTCCACAAGAGCTGTAACAATATTCCCAGTGTTGTCATTGGGTGTCAGGGTTAACGTGTCCACAAATAGTAAATTACTAAATTCAACAAAGCAATTAGGAGAAGAAGTGTCCAGGTTGCTGAGTTGTAGGCTCTCCCAACTTAGAGAATGAGGCCCAGCATTATGTAAACACGCCTATTCAAATATATAGAAAAATTCACCTCGAAAAACTGAAAATTTTCAGATAAAAAACTCTGATATTTTTCATATTTCTGCTCAAAACATAGATTGTGGGTACTCGTTAGAACCACCTCGGCGAGGCGGTTCTAACGAGTACTTCTAACGAGTACCAGCAATCTATGTTTTGAGCAGAAGTAAGAAAAATAATGTATACCCCTGTAAACCCCAGTTTTACTATATAAAAGTGGGGTTTAAGGGGGTCAGTATTGTATAGGCATGTTTTCGTGATGGGGTTTGAATCCTGCTAGAGGCAAAATTATAAGCTCACGATTATATGGTGCTTCAGTGTACAGAGACTTTCATTATCATCCTTCCATTGTCTCAATATGACTTTAATAATTTATAACACCAAGCTAGACGTTAATAATGTATAACACCAAACTAGCATCATCCAGGAGATAAAGATGTTTATTCTAAAGTGCCTGTACATGTATAGACATTTGCAAAGATCTAGGCCCAGTTGTTCAAAGCGTCGTTAGCTTAACGAGCTCGTTAAGGGTCATTTCGTTAACTGTTTTAGCAGATTCAGTATACAAAATTCTGATATTTTTTGCTGAAAAAAATGTGAGTAGCTTTTGCACTGCAAAAGCTACTCACATTTTTTCAGCAAAAAATTTCAGCATATTTGTGTATCACTCGATTTAAATTTTGACGAATCGTTAACTGACGACGTTGTTAGCTTTGAACAACTGGGCCCTGTGTTTTATTCGGCAACAAAGTCACTGGGTCTAAGAAAGTGACACAAATGATCATGCTTTCATGACATGTCAGGTTATCATTATTTCCTTGAAGTTAGACAGTGTAATGAGTTTTTCTCGCATGAGGTATGTTTTGAAAATAGGCAACTACATCTGTTACAGTGAAACATGGTGGTATTCCTCCAAATAGTGATGGAAGGTTGGTTAGGAGAATCTCAATTAAACAAACAGCATTTTCAGTGACTTTTAGTGTGTAATAATTGAAATACCTTAACAAGAGGGCCAAGGTGACCTTTAATGGCTCACCTGATTACCAGACAATTTTGAGTTAACTGAGAAGAAGTTCATTATTGATTTTCAAGATTGCGGCAATCTTGGATTTCCAATCAGAACTATTTATATTTAGCTACTTTTGATCTACAAGTCACCTCAGTACTTCCAGTGAACTTTAGAGTCACTTGCCCTTTTTGTTCAGGAGCTGAGAAAAAGTTCATAATAGATTTTCAACATGGCTACTAGGGCGATCATCTTGGATTTCCGATCTGAATGACCTTAGCTATTTTTTTTATCTACAAGTAACCCTGATACTTCCTATCAAGTTTTGAGTCAGTGAGCCTTTCTGTTCAGGAGAAGTTGAAAATAGATTTTTTAAAATGGCATCAGTAACTGCCATTGTGGAATTCCAATCGTAACAATTTTAGCTATTTTTTTAGCTCGCCTGAGCTGAAGGCTGAGAATGAGCTATTGTGATCACTCCCCATCCATCGGTCCTTTCATTCACACCTTTGAATGACATCTCCTCCGAAACTCCTGGGCCAAATTTCTTAAAACTTCATGTGGAGCCTTGTGTTAAAGGGGGATTTACAAATAAATGATCATGGTCCGTTAATCAAGATGGCCACCATACCCATATATAGCACCCATATAGTTCTAATGAGGAAAACTTAAAAAAAGAGGCCCACAGCGTATATATTTAGTATGTAGCAATGCCTAGTGATCCCCTACATATATTCTGCCAGTCAAGTCCCTTGGCTCCAAACAGGCCACATCCCAGGGGGTCATATGTTTATATAGAGCTATATAGCTAAAGAACCTTCAAAAATCTTCTTCTCTGAAACCATGAGGCCTTGAGCTAAAAGATTAAATATGTAGCTATGTTTACTGGTCTCCTACATAAATCCTGCCAATCAAGCCCCTGGGGTCCAAACTGGCCATGTCCCGGGGATCATTCGCTCCCATAGACTAATAATGGGAAAAAATTAAAAACAGCTTCTCTGAAACCATGAGGCCTACAGCTTATATATTTAGTATGTAGCAATGTTAAGTGGTCCCCTACATAAACCCTGCCAGTCAAGCCTGTGGAGTCCTAACTGGTCACGTCCCAGTGGTCATTAGCACTCACAGACTTATAATGGAAAAAACTTAAAAGCTCTTCTCTGAAACTTTGAGGCCCACAGCTTATATATTTAATACATAGCAATGTTTAGTGGTCCTCAACAAAAATCCTGTCAATCAAGCCCCAGGGCTCCAAACTGGCCACATCCCAGGGGGTCATATGTTTATATAGAGCTATATAGCTAAAGAACCTTCAAAAATCTTCCCTGAAACCATGAGGCAGAGAGCTAACAGATTAAGTATGTAGTGATGTTCAGTGATCTCCTACATAAATCCTGCCAACCATGTCTCTGGGATCCAAACTGGCCAGGCCCCAGGGGTCATTAGCTCCCATAGACTTGTAGTGGGAAAAATGTAAAAACTTTCTCTCAAGCCATGAGAACCACAGCTTACATATTTAGTATGTAGCAATGTGTAGTGGTCCCCTACTTAAATCCTGCCAATCAAGTCCCTGGAGTCCAAACTGGCCACATCCTAGAGGGTCATTTGTTTCAAAAATCTTCTTCTCTGAATACATGAGGCCAAGAGCTAACAGATTTAGTATGTAGCAATGTTTGGTGGTCTCCTACGTAAATCCTGCCAACTGTGCTCCTGGGGCCCACATTGGCCATGCCCCAGGGGTCATTGGCTCTTATGGACTTATAGTGGGAAAAAATAAAAATCTTCTCTGAAACCATGAGGCCCACAGCTTAAATATTTAGTATGTGGCAATGTTTAGTGGTCCCTACATAAATCCTGCTGGGTCTAAATTGGCCATGCCCCAAGGGTCATTAGCTTCCATAGACTTGTAATGGGAAAACTTTAAGAAAGTCTTCTTCTCTGAAACCATGAGGCTCACAGCTTATATATTTAGTATGTAGCAATGTTTAGTAGTCCCCTACATAAATCCAGCCAACCATGCCCCTGGGGTCCAAATTGGCCATGTCCAGGGGTCATTAACTCCCATAGGAATATTGTGGGGAAAAAAAATCTTCTTCTCTGAATCCATGAGGCCCACAGCTTATGTATTTAGTATGTAACAATGTTTAGTGGTCCCTTACATAGATCCTGCAAATCATGCCCCTTAAAAAATCTTCTCTATAACCATGAGGCCCACAGCTTATATATTTAGTATATATCAATGGTTAGTGGTCCCCTACATAAATCCACATAAATCCTGCCAGTCAAGCTCCTAGGGCCAAACTGGCCATGCCCCAGAGGGTTGTTTGTTTATATAGAACTGTATAGCTAAAGAACCCTCAAAAACTTCTTCTCTGAAGCCATGAGGCCCAGAGCTAACGTATTTAGAATGTAGCAATGTTAAGTGGTCTCCTACATTAATCCTGCCAACCATGCTCCTGGGGTCCAAATTGGTCACACCCTTGGGGTCATTAGCTCCCACAGACTTACAATGGAGAAAACAAAACAATTCTTCTTCTCTGAAACCATGAGACCTACAGCTTATATATTATATTCATTATGTAGCAATGTTTAGTGGTCTTGTACATAAATCCAACCAACCATGATCCTGAAGTCCAAATTGGCCATGCCCGTGGGATCATTTATTAATAAGAGCTTTATAGCTAAAACTTAAAGAAAAAACTTCTCTGAAACAAAAAGGGCCCTAACCAGGTGCAATCATCATGAAGCTTGCTCAAAATGTTTGTCTTGATGATTTCTAGGTCAAGTTTGGACCTGGGACACTTATGACCTATACTTCACAGTCCAGTGACTTTCTAAGTTTTTCTATTTAGGTCAGTTTCTCAGTAACTGTTGGTCCTACAGCAGTGATACTTGGCATTTGCAGACATCTTAGCATGGCCTCTTGAATGCTTTCATCTATATTTGACCTTGACCACGGTCCACTGATTTTATTAAATTTTTGCATTTAAGTCAGCTTCTCAGTAATTATTGGTCCTACAGCCAGTGATACTTAGCACATCTTAGCATGACCTCTTGAGTGCAGTCATTCATATTTGACCTTAGTCTATATTTCATGGTCCATTAGGCATGCTACATTGTCTTACTTGTTTATATAATCATCTGACCAGGAGGTCGTGGGTTCAAACCCCCACCCCCACCAACCAAGGTCGGCAACATTCTTTCATGGAGATTGATAATGAAATATTTTCTACTATCATTCTCTCCCTTCCACTGATTCAAGGTGGGCAGCTGTCAGTTTCTGGCGAAAGAATGTGCAAAATACTGGTTAACTGCTTAGAGGACTAAGCCTGCCCAGTAAACGTGTGGTTAGGTAAACTGATCGTGCTGTACATGACCCTATTGGGTTGACTGGGCCGTAAAACCTCGATACAAACAAAAATTTATATAATCATCATGAATCTTGGCCAGAATGTTTGCCTTGAATATTTATGGGTCAGGTTCTCTAAGTACTATGATACTCAGGTGAGCTTTACAGGGCCATCATGGCCCTCTTGTTTATCTACAAGTCATCCTTATGCTTTCTACCAAGTTTCTAGTCTTTTGGTTCAGGACAGAAAGCGCAAAATAGATTTCCAAGATAGCGACCATAGAGGCAATCTTTGATTTCAGATCGGAATAATTTTAGCTATTTTTTATCTACAACTCGCCCTGATGCTTCCTACCATGTCTAAAGTCAATTAGCCTTTCGATTCAGGAGAAGAAGGGAAAAATAGATTTTCAAAATGGCGGTTATCTTGGATATCTGATCGGAAAGATTTTAGCTATATTTGATCTCTTCAGAGTAGTTTTTAATATTTATGATGATGCTAAACCCAGCTAGCATTCTACGTAAATCTACATCGGGCCGTCATCGGCCCGTCAGCTACCCTGACGGGCCGATGACGGCCCGATATAGAGTTACGTAGAATGCTGACTGGGAAATCTTGTGTGAAAGCAGGCGGTGATATTTCTATGTGTTTTAGTAGTATGTCGAGTGCTCGCCAAGGTGAAAATTTGTCCTCAGTCTTGTTCTTGTTATTCTTAGATGGTCTTGTACAGTTAATGTCAAAGTCATACAATGGTCTAGCCATATTTTCTGAAGATATTGGATTTATCTTGAGTAATGAAGTTATTGAAGTATTTTTCAAGTTTTACTCGCTGCTTTACGCAGATAATCCTTTTTTTTTGCAGAATCCCCTGAAGAAATTAATAATTGCTTTAGAAGTCATATTGTGATTCATGGAAATTACAAGTTAATGTAAATAAAACCAAAGTAGTGGTTTTTCTCAAAAGGAAAATTAGGCAGAAACCCGTTTTTTATACCCCGCCAGTAGCGGGATATTATGGTTTCACATTTGACGTCTGTGTGTCTGTCCGTCCATCCGTCAGTTGTAAGTCTGTCCGTCTGTTTGTCCGTATTTTGTTTCCGGATGGATGATAACTTGAGTAAACATCAATGGATTTTCATCAAATTTGGTATGTGCATTGATATTGTGGAGATCTGGTTTCGGATTGCTAATGGGCAAATTTCGTCAAATTTTGACGGAGTTATCAGCCCGAGACATGCCCGTATTTTCTTTTCTGGATGATAACTTGAGTAAACCTCAATGGATTTTCACCAAACTTAATATGCGCATTGATATTGTGGAGATCTGGTGTGGGATTGCTAATGGGCAAATTTCATCCAATTTTGACAGAGTTATCTACCCGAGACATACCCATGTTTTTGTTTTCGGGCAATAGCTTGTGTAAATGTCAAGGGATTTTAAACAAACTTGATACACGCATTGATATGAAGGAGATCTGGTTTTGGATTGCTAATGGGCAACTTTCGTCAGTGTTTTGACAGAGTTATCTGCCCACAACACGATAATGGCGAGGTATTATAGTTTAACATTTTTATTATTATAATGGTGAAACTTGAAATTTTAGAGGACTTCAGCTATTTGGGCATAAAATTTAATTATAATGGTAAATTTGGAAAAACAAAAAAAAAAAACAAAAAAAAAAAAAAAAAAAAAAAAACATTTAGTAGATCAAGCTCGTAAAGCTATGTTTTCATCGGTTAGGAAAGCAAGGAAATTATTTTTACCTCATGACCTTCAGTTACATTTGTTTAACTGCATGATCACCCCAATATTACTGTATGGTAGTGAGGTTTGGGGATGTGAAAATGTGGATATAACTGACCAGTTTTATTGAAAGTTCTGTAAGTCTTAGATGTAAAGCAATTAATGCCTAGTGTCATGGTTTATGGAGAGCTTGGCACTATGCTGTTACATTGAAAATAAAAACTCGAGTTTTGAATTTCTGGTATAGAATAGTTAGTGGTAAAACGGACAAAATGTGTTACAATTTATATCAGCTAATGCATTACATGTAGTTGCATTTAAACGACTTATTTCTTTCAGATTGGATAAAAACAGTTCACGATTCACTGGATAAATTAGGACTTTCAGATATTTGGCTGGCCCATAATACTTTCTATTCTCAGGCAGCCTTTAAAAACAAAGTTAAAACTAGGATAACTAATCAGTTTCAGCAAGAATGGATGGCCTCGGTGGCTCAGTTGGATGCGCCATCCGACTGGAGACCAGGAGGTCGCGGGTTCAACCCCTGCCGAGGTCGGCAACATTCTTTCGTGGAGATTGATCTTGAAATATTTTCTACAGTCATTCTCTCCCTTCCGCTGATTCAAGAAGGGCAGTTGTCAGTTTCTGACGAAAGAATGTGCACAGTACTGGTTAACCGCTTAGAGGACTAAGCTTGCCCAGTAAACGTGTGGTTAGGTAAACTGACCGTGCTCGACATGACCCCATTGGGTTGACTGGGCCGTAAAACCTCAACACAAACAAACAAGCAAGAATGGAACAGCAAAGTTAATGTATCAGATAAATGTTTAAATTACATACGAGGGTCCTGCAAAAAATTTTGTCACTGGGTTCGGATTACTTCAGTCCTACATTTCATCAAACATATTTTTATTACAAACCTTCAAAGTATTCCTCCTTTACTGAAAAGTATTCCTTCTTTACTCAAAGTATTCCTCCTTTACTTTTGTAACCGCATTACCTAGTCGCGAAAAACAGATATATAGTCTTCTTTTTGTATCTGTTGGAGACACTGATAAATAGCGCGGCCAAGAGAACTTTTAGACATATACTTATTTCCAGAAAGCATTTTCTTAAACCTTGGAAATAAAAAGAAGTCACAGAGACTCAGGTCAGGTGAATAAGGTGGATGGGTAAAAACATTCACCTTTTCAGAAGCCAAAAAAGAACCTCACACTTATGACAGGAGGCGCTGTCATGTAAAAGGTGGACTCCTGACCATCCTTTGCTTGGTCGTTTCTTATTGTAAAACTCTTTCACCTTCAGTACAGAATTCTTGTAGAATCGGCCAGTGACTGTATGACCAGATGGACAAGGCACTTGAACGACTTGCCCACTTGAATTAAAGACAATTGCGTACAAGATCTTTTTCGAACTTATGGTTCTCTTGGCAATACATGGGCGTTTTTGATCTTTTCGCTTTCATTGCTTATTATCAGCCCTTCTTTGTGGCTCAAACATGTGCACCCAGGTTTCATCACCTGTTAGCAAGTTAGAAATAACCCGACTATTAAAGCCTTTGTATGTTTTCAAAAGTTCCCGGGCACATTTAAGGCATTGTGTCTTTTGCTTCTCAGTGAGCAATTGAGGTACCCATCTATCTCAAACCTTTCTCAGGTCCAAACGCCCTTTCAGAATTGTTTGCACACTGCCTTCTGGTATGCCAGCACAACTAGCTATATCTTAGACAGACAATCGCGCATCCTGTTCGACCACAATCTATACAGCAGCAGTGTTAGCCTTGGTAACAGAGGTTTTAGGCCTTCCAGAACAGGTATCATCTTCAACAGAAAATTTTCCAGTTTAAAAGCTTTAACCCACCTAAAAACTGTGCGCATTGAAATAGTCTGAGGTACATATATACCACACAATTCATTAAATATCTGCTTTGAATCTATATTAAGCCTAATGTGCCATTAAATATAACTACGAATTTCAGTCTTCTGTTCCAGTGTTACAAGTAAATTGCTCTGTGTATATGAATGCATCTATTTCAATTTAAAATAACTCGGTCAGTTGGAAGCAATTTGCACAAAATGAACGGGTATCGTTAGCTATTCAACACACCATTCAAGTGCAGTGAAGCGTTTTAAAATATACCTGGGATAAAACTAAGGAAGCCTATTAGTAATAGAACTTTTAGCATGACCCTCGTATTATACAAAAAAGATTTCTGTTTTGAAAAATATTTGAATATTTTACCATTACCATTATCCAAATATATATCTAAATTCAGATGCCTCAGCCATATATTACCCATTGAATTCGGTCGTTTTGTTTTAAATATTGAGAGATACGACAGCATTCGTAAGTTATGTTATAAAAATGAGTTTGGTGATGAAGTTCAACTGTTTAACTGTGATTTTTTTTTTCCAGAAACCGAGTTAAATTTCTTCCCCTTTGCAGCTATCAATGCCCTAATACTTTAAACATTTGAGCAATTAATGGTCTCTGATGATAGAAGAGTGTTAACTAAATTAGCACTTTTTATAAAGGAAGTACTAACTAAATTCAAATAATATTGAAACTGCCATCTTCCTCTTAAAATTCGTTCTAAATAGTTTTTTTTATGTATTTTCTAACCTCTTCATGACTGTTACCATGGTGATATTAAGTCTCCTACAGGAGCACTCTGATCGGGGTCAACACAGTTTACCATTCCTTCTGTATTTTTAGCTATGCTCAGGATGAGCTATTTTGATCACTTTTCGTCCGTCGTCCGTCCGTGCATCCGTCCGTGCGTGCGTCCGTCCATTAACAATTTCAAACGACTTCTCCTCTGAAGCCCCTGAGCCAATTTTGCTCAAATTTCATATGGAGCCTCCTTTGGTTAGGGGAACGAAAAATTGCTAAAATGGTCACGGTCCATTGACCAAGATGGCCGCCATGCCCATATATGGTAAAAACCTTTAAAAATCTTCTCCAGAACCGAGGATGCCTTGGGGCTGAATCTTTGCATAAGTCATCGGGGACGGGAGGTCTACAAAAGTTGCTAAAATAAACATCGTATATTGACATTTGACCTTTTTACGGCAAGGTCAAGTTTGCTTCCCTATGCATTTGTATGTGAAAAACCTTTAAACATTTCTTCTCCAAAACCGAGGATGCCTTATGGCTGAACCTTTACATATATCATTGGAAACTGAAGGTCTTCCAAAGTTGCTAAAATAATGGTCGTACATTGACATTTGACCTTTTTATGGTAAGGTCAATTTTGCTTCCTTATGCATTTGTTTGGGAAAAATGTTCAGAATTTCAAACGACCTTCTCTGGAGCCTCTGGGCCAATTTTGCTCAAATTTCATATGGAGCCGCCTTAGGTTGGGAGAATGAAAGATTGCTAAAATGGTCATGGTTCATTGACCAAGATGGCCGCCGTGCCCATGTATGTTAAAAATCTTGAAAAATCTTCTCCTCCAGAACCGAGGACGCCTTGGGGCTGAATCTTTCCTTAAATCATCGGGGACAGGGGGTCTACCAAAGTTGCTAAAATAATGGTCGTACAAGTTTGCTTCCCTATGCATTTGTATGGGAAAAAGCATTTAAAAATCTTATTCTCCAAAACCGAGGATGCCTTATGGCTGAATCTTTGCATATATTATTGGGAACATCTGCATGTCTGCAGTGGCTATGTCACTCAGATGAGCGAACCGTGGCCCGTGGGCCTCTTGTTAAGATGCTTTGTTCTCTTGTGGTGACTGTTCTTGTCAGTTGTTAGTGTGATTGCAGCAAGTGTTTAGGGTAGATCCGAATTCTTAGGACTTTTATGGTATTGAATCATAATGATGTGCCATCTAAGAACTATCTACATAAATTGTATCATTATGTTTCACATGAAATTTAAATTTCATGTGAAACATAATGATACAATTTATGTTTGTAAATATGCTGTTTCATGTTTCATTTTAGCTCTTAAACCTTCAAATGCTGGAGTTGCCCAGTGCGTCATGCCGTTGCCGCTTGGTCATGTCCAGTGGTGTGACCAGGGGTCAATGTTTAAGTTTACATTGACATTTATGTCCGCATTTATCTTGGAGGGTGGGACTAGGGGTCAAAGTTTAAGTTTACATTGACATTTACATCCGCGTCTCTCATGGAGGTCATAGCTTGGGTAACTTTAAGCTATGTTTGTTTGTAAATATGTTGTTTCATGTTTCATTTTAGCTCTTAAACCTTCAAATCTGTGCTAGAGTTGCCCCGTGCGTCATGCTGTTGCCCTTTGGTCTTGCCCTCTGTCCACATTTCTCTTGGTCATAACTTCATAACTTGGGTACCTTTCATGCTTGGAAGACCTTTGCTAGATTTGCCCCTGGGTCATGCCCTAGGGTGGGACTAGGGGTCAAAGTTTAAGTTTACATTGACATTTACATCCGCATCTCTCATGGAGGTTATAACTTGGGTAATATCTTTTAAGCTATAAATTCGAAATTTGGTATGCTACTTACCCAGACCTAAACATTCAGCTCTATGCTAGTTGCCCATGAGTCATGCTCTGGGCTGGGCTAGGGGCTAAAATGTATAACAGGTCAAACTGTGGTACCTTTTATACTAGGAAAGTAAATTTGGTATGCTACTTAGGTCATAATTTGGGTACTTTACATGCTAGGAAGTTGAAATTTGGTACCGTTCTTTCGACGTTTAGTCCAAATTGGCTTAGGGGTTTAGGAGGGAGATCGTCAGTTGTTGACACAATGGAGTACTGGCCTATTAGAATAGTTCATTAAGCACTACATGCTCACTGGTGAGCTAAAGAAAGCCTGTTTTACTACATGTTGATTTGTCTAAATTAGTATTGGATGAATGTTCTGCGTGCGTCTGATCTGAGTCTATACTGTCTGTTCAGGCCTGTCTGTCCCAATATTTAGAGTTATAATAGTACCCACAATATGTTTCATGGAGAAATAAGTGAATTATCAACAATTTTTGGTTAAAAAAAAAAAGAAGAAAAACAGAAAAAAAAGAAAAAACCCTTATTTGGGGCTGAGAGTGTTTGCAGTGTCCATATGTAAATGCATCCATAGGTGAATAGATTTGTAGTTTGGAGACCCCTTAAAGTGTAGTTTGGCAAGCAGTGTAGATATTGGCTATTTTTAGATGCAGAATGCAGCATCTGATCAGGGACTCCACTGTTTGCAAAAAGTTTAGCCATTTTAACTTTGTAATACATTAACCTATAGATAA
Source organism: Anodontia alba (assembly GCA_964016985.1). Classification (NCBI taxonomy): domain Eukaryota; kingdom Metazoa; phylum Mollusca; class Bivalvia; order Lucinida; family Lucinidae; genus Anodontia; species Anodontia alba. The sequence continues at coordinate 44,600,195 of OZ024826.1, forward strand.
TGTGTGCTATTCTCTTCTGTTTTCACACCTTCCACAGAAAAACGACCTTTCAGTCGTCAATTAAAGTCTGAAACCAGAAGGCTCCTTAGGTAGTTACCTGTGTGATGTAACTCTTCCCGCTCAATTCAACACTGTCAGTTTCTTTTCTGTGGACAAAGAAATTCAACAAGGATTATTTACCTGTGAAAGAAATTTGGATTATTTCTTTTCCTTACGGATAAATTTCTGTACCCTTGTGTTTCTTTTGTTTATTTATCACTCCTTTCACTTTCTATGTTATTATTTAAAATTTTCAGTTTTCGATTTCACGTATTTTTTGACTGGCCTTTTCTTGACATGCGTTTTCGCGACTCTCGCTATTTGGCACAACGCTCCTGCGCGGTCGGTTCGGAAGTCGTGTTTATATATGCAGAATATTTTTTGTTCTTTTCGTTCCAGGTTATTCAGCGTTTACGATATGATTTTCCTGGTCTTTTATTTGCAGAGATCTTCAATTGGCTAAAGATTCTCATGGTGGAGAAGCTGATTGTAAAGAGCTTGTCTACCCTTGATGGGTTATACGACAATTCTTTACTGATGGGAGCCCCACCCCATATGGCTATACTGCCGGGGTAAGACCCATCAAGGTGGCATCCTTGGGTACACAGTATCCGATAAAGCCTAAGTCCACCAGTCACCGGTCAACCAGTCACCAGTCAGCTAGTCTCCAGTCAATAATTTAATTATTTTCTATTTTCACCAGACAAAATAGTCACGTATACTAACTTCCGGTCATTATGTCTAATTATTAAAAAAATTCACCGGGCAAAGTATCAGTAATATTTCTGATACTTTTACCAGGTCATTATATCATATTATTTCTGATTTTTCACCAGGCAAACTTTTACAGAATAGTGTCTGGTCAATTTTGCCTAATAATTAATTATCACCGGGAAAAGGTTTCGAATACTTGTGCTCGGTCAATTTCATATATAATCTCTCTTTTTCATTGGACTAGAGTTACGAATACTACTATTCCGATCAATTTGTCAAATTATTTATAACTTTACCGGGCAACAGTTACGAATACTAGTGTCCGGTCATTATGTCGGGTAACTAGTGTCAAAATAATGATCACTAATTCCCGAACAATCTATTATTGTTCATAGAGCTTCATACACAATTGAGTCAATGGATATAAGTTATTAAATGAAATACATAGTAACCTTTTATACATAAAATTCTGTACAGTCTTTCCCGAATCAGACTAGAATCTTTAATATTTCATTGACTTATTATAGGAGTGTAACTCCATTAATATTTTAAATTAACTTATGTTTTGCCTCTTTCATTTGCTAGAAAGAGTTAAACTTCCGACTCTAACAAAATTTTCACCGGGCAGCAGTTCGTAGACTTGTGCCAGATCATTCAAATTGTTTTATCTCTTTCATTCGCTAGCTAACGAAATTTTCACCGGGCAGCAGTTCGTAGACTAGTGCCAGGTCATTCTAACGAAATTCCACCGGGCAGTAGTTTCGTAGACTAGTGCCAGGTCATTGTGTTGGATTACTAGTGACCGAGTAGTAGTCACGTGACTACTACTCGGTCAATCAATTTTTATTCTAGTACTCGCTCAATCTGTTTTTTATTTATTCATTAAGCACTATAGACATGTCTAGTCTTTGGTTATAGGTTATAGAATGACAGCGATGGGTTCTAATACCTAGTAGCCCCTTATATTGTTGAATTCTGTCTAGTCATTTTTGAACTAGACTTAAAATTCTATATATATATTTATTCTGGAAAACGAATTAAGAATTATCGGTTATGATCAAATTCGCAATTCATTCACTAAGTGTAGAAGATACTTCCACCAATAATTATATCTCTTTTGATTCGCTACAAAGAGATTAACTTCTTAAGACATTCACCTTATTCAGCTCTAAGGCAAAGGTGAACTCTATAAAACTATCGTTATTTCTAAGAAGAAAAATATACATGAAATCTAAAAATTTTCTTCTTTCCTCCCTTGTTTTTCTACATGCTCCCAATATGTAATCAGCATGTAATCTAAGGAGTAAATTGAGAAGAAAGTAGCAATTGATCCTTTCTACTTTCTATTAATATTTCATTCATCAGGTATCAGAAATCTTCATGAATCAGATAAATAAATTAAGAGTATATTTATTTATCTGCTACCTCTCTAGTTAACTACGATTAAAAAATCTTGTTGAGGTACATATTTCCTTTTCCCTTTGTACATGGAAAATAGTTGATTCGTTGCTATTATTCTATTTTATACTATCTTTGATTGATTATATAAGAGTCTAGGTCAGTCCTGCTCTGTCTAAACTCTACTATAAAATAAAAAGGTAAGAAGAAAATCTTATATTTAGGCATATATATAATTCGATACGTTCTTTACTTTGCCTTTTTAGCTCACCTGAGCACGAAGTGCTCATGGTGAGCTATTGTGGTCAGTCAATGTCCGTCGTCCGACGTCAACAATTGCTTTAAAAGCCTACTCCTCCTACACCCCTGGGCCAATTGACTTGATACTTGGTAGGAAGCATGGGGGTGACTTGTAGATCAAAATTAGCTAAAATCATTCCAAGCGGAAATCCAAGATGGCCACCATGGCCGCAATTTTGAAAATCTATTTTTCGCTTCTCCTGAACCGAAAGGCCAATTCACTCCAAACTTGCTAGGAACCATCAGGGTGACTTGTAGATCAAAAATAGCTAAAATCGTGCCGATCGGAAATCCAAGATGGTCGTCATGGCCGCCATCTTGAAAATCTATTTTTCGCTTCTTCTGAACCGAAAGGCCAGTTGACTCCAAACTTGCTAGGAAGCATCAGGGTGACTTGTAGATCAAAAATAGCTAAAATCGTGCCGATTGGAAATCCAAGATGGCCGCCATGGCTGCCATCTTGAAAATCTATTTTTTGCTTCTCCTGAACCGAAAGGCCAATTGACTCCAAACTTTCTAGGAAGCATCAGGATGACTTGTAGATCAAAAATAGCTAAAATCATGCCGATCGGAAATCCAAGATGGCCGACATGGCCGCCATCTTAAAAATCTATTTTTCGCTTTTACTCCTAAACCCAAAAGCCAATTGACTCCAAACTTGGTAGGAGGCATTGGGGTGACTTTTAGATCAAAAATAGCTAAAATCATGCCTATCGGAAATCCAAGATGGCCGCCATGGCAGCCATCTTGAAAATCTATTTTTCGCTTCTTCTCCTGAACCGAAAGGCCGGTTGACCAAACTTGGTAGGAAGCAGGGGGTGACTTGTAGATCAAAAATAGCTAAAATCATGCCGATCGTAAAACCAAGATGGGCGCCATGGCAGCCATCTTGAAAATCTATTTTTCGCTTCTTCTCCTGAACCGAAAGGCCAGTTGACTCGAAACTTGGTAGGAAGCATTTGGGTGACTTGTAGATGAAAAATAGCTAAAATCATGCCAATCGTAAATCCAAGATGGCCGCCATGGCGGCTATCTTGAAAATCTATTTTTCGCATCTTCTCCTAAACCCAAAAATCACTTCACTCGAAACTTAGTAGGAAGCATCAGGTTGACTTGTATATCAGATGTAGCTAAAATCGTTCTGATCAGAAATCCCAGATGGCCACCATGGCCACCATCTTGAAAATCTATATTTAGCTTCTTCTCCTGCACCGAAAGGCCAATTGACTCCAAACTTCGTAGGAGACATTGGGTGACTTGTTGATGAAAAATAGCTAAAATCGTGCCAATCGGATATCCAAGATGGCCGCCATGGCAGCCATCTTGAAAATCTATTTTTCGCCTCTTCTCCTGAACTGAAAGGCCATTTGACTCGAAACTTGGTAGGAAGCATTGGGGTGACTCGTAGATCAAAAATAGCTAAAATCGTGCTGATCGTAAATCCAAGCTGGCTGCCATTTAGAGTTTGTTCAAATGATCACGCTCAATTGACTGGCATGCTATATATCTTCTTCTTCAAAATAAAGAACTGCTTAAATGATGATCTTTTTATTAGTTGCGATGACAGGACTGGAAAAATGTTGCATACCATCTGCATATCTGCAGTGGCTATGTCACTCAGCTGAGCGACCTGTGGCCCGTGGGCCTCTTGTTTATTTTTCTTCTGGATCTTTTAAGACTACGATAACAATATACCAGAAAATTTTGTCTCAGTTAGAATCTATTACGCTGAAGATTCTTCATCTGGGAATAATAATTTTATAATGATTATGACTAGAAATTATTTAGGAAGGTTTAAAACTTATAATCCCTATACCCAATTAATCCACGTATATTGTAGGTCTACCTTATCCTTATTGAGGAATAGCCTTGCTTCAACTAGGTCTATACCTCTAATATTTTACTTATAACTAGAGTCCATGTCAATCAAAATTTTCTCGCACCCTTGGTATTGACAATGGATGCATATTTAGTCAAGGCATTAATTATTCAGTACGTGACCGATTATTATTGCCTAAATTAAATATTATATACAATACTTTTCCTTTTAAATTTTTATTGACTTTGTAACTATTCAGAAACTGCCTAAGTCAATCATTTCCTTCCTCTAAATTTACCGAAGCCTTAGATTATGTTTATATACATTTTTAATATATGCTTAGAGGTTAATCAACGATATTTTACCTGATAATAGCAGATATTATCATTTTCATTTTACTATGTTCTACTTTGTTTTACTATGTGCGTTCTAGGTTTAGACAAGAGGGAAAACATCCTTAATTACGAGTCCGTAAAGAATTAAGATACACTTCTTTATCTCTTTACCCCTCATTTTAGCTCACTTGAGCACGAAGTGCTCATGGTGAGCTATTGTGGTCATTCAATGTCCGTCGTGCGGCGTGCGGCGTCAACAATTGCTTTAAAAACCTACTTCTCCTACACCCCTGGGCCAATTGACTTGATACTTGGTAGGAAGCATCGGGGTGACCTGTAGATTAAAAATAGCTAGAATCGTTCCGATCGGCAATCCAAGATGGCCGCCATGGCCGCCATCTTGAAAATCTATTTTTCGCTTCTTTTCCTGAACCGAAAGGCCAATTGACTCCAAACTTGCTAGGAAGCATCAGGGTGACTTGTAGATCAAAAGTAGCTTAAATCGTGCAGATCGGAAATCCAAGATGGCTGCCATGGCGGCCATCTTGAAAATCTATTTTTTGCTTCTTCTCCTGAAACCAAAGGCCAATTGACTCCAAACTTGCTAGGAGGCATCAGGATGACATGTAGATCAAAAATAGCTAAAATCGTGCCGATCGGAAATCCAAGATGGCCGCCATGGCCACCATCTTGAAAATCTATTTTTCGCTTCTACTCCTAAACCCAAAAGCCAATTGACTCCAAACTTGGTAGGAGGCATTGGGGTGACTTATAGATCAAAAATAGCTAAAATCGTGCCTATCGGAAATCCAAGATGGCCGCCATCTTGAAAATCTATTTTTCGCTTCTCCTGAACCGAAAGGTCAGTTGACTCCAAACTTGGTAGGAAGCATCAGGGTGACTTGTAGATCAAAAATAGCTAAAATCATGCCGATCGTAAAACCAGGATGGGCGCCATGGCAGCCATCTTGAAAATCTATTTTTCGCTTCTTCTCCTGAACTGAAAGGCCAATTGACTCGAAACTTGGTGGGAAGCATTTGGGCGACTTGTAGATCAAAAATAGCTAAAATCATGCCGATCGTAAATCCAAGATGGTCGCCATGGCAGCTATCTTGAAAATCTATTTTTCACTTCTTCTCCTAAACCCAAAAGTCACTTGACTCGAAACTTAGTAGGAAGCATCAGGGTGACTTGTAGATCAAATATAGCTAAAATCGTTCTGATCAGAAATCCCAGATGGCCACCATGGCCGCCATCTTGAAAATCTATATTTAGCTTCTTCTCCTGCACCGAAATAATGTAAAGTTGGAAAGCCAGATTTCTCATACGTCATCTCGTCTTGTTCTACATTTCTACCAAGTTAACCATCAAAACTTTCCAAAGGGTATTTGAGTTACAGAGCAGACACTAAATTTATTTCAAACAGAACAATGGGAGAGTACTCCAAACATATGAAAGCGAGAGTTGTCATTCTTGTAGGCGACATTGTGACCAGTCCTGTTCTACATTTCTACCAAGTATCATCAAAATATTCCAAAGGGTACCGAAGTTACAGAACGGACAAGAAGTTTTATGCCGACGCTGATGCCGATGCCAAAGGGGCCCATCCCAAAAACAATATGTCCCTCTACCCTTCAGGTGGGGGGCATAATCAGTTAAATTATGAGAAAGAGATTGTGATATAACTAGGTGAAGTTTCAAGATGTTTGTAAATGCGGATCAGGCACGGACAGACCACTTTTGGTTATTGGTTGTAAATGAGCATGTATTCAGTCATACTGTGCCTACACCTGTCTGTCTAATTATATAAGGGCAATGTGATATCTGTAGAAAGGAAAATACAAGTCCAATGAGAAACTATCTTTAATAACAAGTGCTCTTAATAATTTAAAACTACATTATGTTTGACAAAATATATAATATATTGCAGGTCCTTTTTTATTGAGATATAGTGCAGTCAACCACTTTTATGTTGAGTGGCAACTCATATTCATATCTGTGCATATATGGGTTACTTCAATGTCCAAAATAGCGTGAACAGGTGGTTAGGTGACAACATAATGGTATAAGATAAGCTACTACTCCGACTATTGCAAGATGATTTACTTCCACAGCAGTAGCATGCTTTTCTTATACTTTTACCTGAGCAAAAATAGAAGTGTCTTAACCATTGTCCTGCCGAACCCGGATATACCCTGCCTTTGCAAACAGTGTAGATCCAGATCAGTTGGCTTCTTCAGAAGCCAACTGATCTGGATCTGCACTGTTTGCATTAAGTATGTGAATTTGTGGCAACAATCCGGATCAAGCAATCTAATTGGCTGGAAATTAGAAGTGGGCATGGCATCTTAATTTATTGAGCAGGACAAAGGTTAATAATCTATTCATAAGCCGCCACCCAAGATAACAGTGGTTGGTAGCAGTATACGCATAAAATAGAACACCCTGAACATGTAGTTAACTCTTACAGTGCCAAAAATTCTAGGGTAGTTGACATTTTTTTTTCAGTGATGAAGCTGACCCAGAAAAATAGGGAGATGTCACGTCTCCCTCATGGGAAATTAGGGGACGTGTTCCATGATCAGAGAGACGTGACAATCCTAGCCTACATAACTTACGTGGCAAATGCCGCCAAACTTTAAATCTATTAAAAAGATTTTAGCATTCTATTTTTTTTAGCTTTTTATTTCAGTGGTAACAATACTTGAACCCTTTCACAATTTTTGCATGTAGAGCAGATACATATTTTGCAGTTTCTTAAGCAAATGATTCCAAGGGCATTTCTCAAGAAATACTGAACTAATCCTCGCAGTGCCACCCCTCCTCCACTGCCTTTCATTTAAATTCATTACCCCACCGCACCCAAAAAGTTTGTTGCTGTCTGCAGTTATCTTTTAATCTTGAGTGTTACTGACATTGAGGGTTTTTGTAAGTGAAGTGAAACATTTTGGTATGAGTGTGCGAGCTCGGACCCATCAATACCATATTGATGGGTCCGAGGTGCGAGCCAGTATTTCAAACCTACCCCATTCATATACCTGGCCTTTGAAAAAACAGACCCATTCACATACTTGATCATCCAAAATGTTGACTTAAGGCTCTCTTAAATGTTAACGCAAATATACAAGTTACATTACGATCATGGACTTCTGTGTGGAGCTTCCCGCAAAACGTCATTTCAATGTTTACTTTGCACCATGTTGCCATCGATATATAATGCAAACAAAAGTCTGGATCTTGTTTACTTGTGGAAGTTTCAATCTTCTGCTAAATTTGCAGAAAAATTAATTGGTGCAGTTTTGGTCTATTTTTAATATATATGTTTGTTTGTGTCGAGGTTTTACGGCCCAGTCAACCCAATGGTGTCATATCAAGCGCGGTCAATTTACCTAACCACACGTTTACTGGGCAGGCTTAGTCCTCTGAGCGGTTAACCAGTATTGTGCACATTCTTTCACCAGAAACTGACAACTGCCCTTCTTGAATCAGCGGAAGGGAGAGAACGACCGTAGAAAATAATTCATGATCAGTCTCCGCGAAAGAATGTTGCCGACCTCGGCGGGGGTCGAACCCGCGACCTCCTGGTCTTCAGTCGTACGCGCATCCAACTGAGCCACCGAGGCCCGCTTTAATATATGTGTATGTTTCGAATGCATTTTTGACAAGTAAAGGCTCTGCAATTTTACATGGTAATAAATTTGTTTTTCTCACAAAGGGGCTTTCCGCCACGACGAGTTCATGTGGCGTCACCATTATGAACATGCGGTTTCTTCATGCAGGAGCAAGCGAAAGCGAAACTTTTGAACTTGTACTGGAAGCGTGAACATCCCAGAATAGCGTACCGTCACCCGGTACGCATCTTAGCAGTCCCATAAGAATTTACAAAAGATTTACTGGGCACATTCTGCGGAACTTAGAAATTGCTTTTGGCCAACAGAAATAGCTATATATTTTAATGCGCAGATGAACGGCGCATAATCGACAAGGTACTATTTTGCTTGTCACCGCATGTCGTCTTTCAAAAGAAAAGGTCAACATTATAATATAAAGGTGCATTTGCGATTCTTAGAAGTGTGTGTGGGTGTGTGTGTGTGTGGGGTGGGGGGGGGGGGGGGAAAGGTTTAACGGGGATAATTTTGGTACGGGTGAGCAAGCCAGTATTTCGAAACCTACCACATTCATATACCTGGCCTTTGAAAAAAAACCGGACCCATTCATATATTAGATCATCTGAAATGTTGACCCATTCATATACTGCCCTTTGATTTTTTGTACCCATTTATTGCTGGTATTTAGACAATTACTGCATTGATGAAAAACTGAAGTGAAAGAAAAACAACACTAACAAAAAAAAAAAAAAAAAAACGACCAGACACGTTCGAATGAAGAGGAGTGGATTGTACACATGTCAAAATCTAGGTCAGATTGTCTGCAAATAAACAATGTGATTTTACTGGGAAGTGTCAAATAACTAATGAGTGAACCTGTCCGCCTCAAGGGATGAAAGATCATTACACCTGCATCTGTATTTTCGGCGAGTTAAACGGTCAGGATAGGTAATACACACAAAAATCAAGGCAACGTCAACATTGCTTTCCTGAATGAACAGAGCGTGTCGCCTGCGTCGCCTGCCATTGTCTTCCCCGTTTTTTACATATTTTGAAAGGCCGCTTGGTTTTTATAGATTGTCCATACAGGATTATGAAGAGAACACATACCAAGTAACACTCCTGGTCATAAACATAAAATACAGAGCTATGTTGTTGAATATGTATGAATAAAGCAGAGAGTTAAACATTGAATGAGGTGCAATAATTACAGAGAAATCTCTGACAGAAGATTTGTGTAGAGTAATTCACTTGCACGCGCACACACAGAGAGAGAGAGACAGAGAGAGAGAGACAGAGACAGAGAACTGAACTAGAAATTGTGTTTATAAGAGAGAGAGAGAGAGAGAACTGAACTAGAAATTGTGTTTATAAAACACTATGTCCCAACAATATGTTTACCCTTAAAGGCATTATAAAATAAAATAATGATAAAAATAAGGAACAAGGCAATAGCTCAAATAGTTTTTGAGATATCTTACTAACAAGGTAAAATTACTGAAATCTTCAAAGGGCTGTAACTCAAGGAAAAAAATCAATTTGTTAAAAAATTAATCAGATCATCTACTCCTTATCCTTAAAAAGTTAATCAGGTTATCTACTCATCATCCCCTATCAGCCTATCAAATTTCAAGGAAATAGCTTCAATAGACTTTAGATGTCTTGCTTACAAGGTTAAAATGCCAAATTTTTTTAAAAGGACTGTAATTTAAAAAAAAAAAAAAAAAAAAAATAAGAGCCCAGGAGCTACAATGCTCACTTAAGTTAACTGCTGTAAGTTAATCAGGTCATTTACTCATCATTCACTATCAGCCTGTCAAGTTTCATGGCAATGGCTTGAACAGATTTTTTTAGGATATCTTGCTTAAAAGGATAAAAAGCTGAAATTTTAAAAGGGTCATAAGTAAAAACAAAAAACAAGAGGGTCATGATGGCCCTATATCCCTCATCTGAATATCATAGCACTTACAGTACCTGACCTAGAAATGATCAAGGGAAACATTCTGACCCAGATTTATGATGATTATTTTTGAACTTGACCTAAAATCACCAAGACAAACATTTTGAGCAAGATTCATGATAATCACTCCAACAATGTGACCTCTAGTGTGTTAACAAGGTTTTCCTTTGATTTAGCCCAGTGACCTAGCTTTTGACCCCAAGTGACCCACTTTCAAACTTAACCTTAGAAATCAAGACAACATTTTGAGCAAGATTCGTGAAGATTATTTAAAAATGTGACATCTAGAGTGTTAACAAAGCTTTCCTTTGGTTTGGCCTGGTGTCCTAGTTTTTCATCTCAAGTGATCCAGCTTAAACCTAACTTAGAAATTATCGACAAACATTTTGAGCAAGATTCATGATGATCACTTCAAAAATGTGACCTCCAGAATGGTAACAATGTTTTGCTTTGATTTAACCCTGTGATAGTTTTTTTTTACCCCAAATGAAGTTTTGAAGTTGACCTAGAAGTCATCAAGATAAACATTTTAAGCAAGATTCATGATAATTGCATAAAAATGAGACCTCTAGAGTGTAACAAGTTTTTTTTTTCTTTGATTTGTCCCAGTGATCTAGTTTTTGACACCAAGTGACACAATTTCGAACTTGACCTAGAAGTCATCAAGGCAAACATTTTAAGCAAGATGCTTGATGATTATTTAAATAGGATATCATACAGGCAAACATTCAGGTAAAGTTTCATGAAGATTGAAAAAAAAACAAACTGTGGCTTCCAGAGGGACCGAAAAAGGTTTTAAAGAAATCTGACCTAGTGACCTAGTTATAGCCCCGCTTTGAAAAAGTGGGACTATACTGGTTTTGCCATGTCCTTCTGTGATTCTATGACTCTGGAATTCCATCATTCTGTGATTCCATCATTCTGTAATTCCGTCGTTCTGTGACTGCAAAATTTGCTTAACAACTTTTATGTTTATGGTCCTACTTCAGTGAAACTTATACTATTGATCTCTGAGGTAAGGTGTACTCGCAGAATAAGGGCTAAGGGACCATAACTCTTGAAGCTATGTCCCTAGGTAGGTTTTCAAATTTTAAAATGCATTTTGCTTAATAACTTTTATGTTTATGGTCCTACTTCAATGAAACATACCACACTTGGTGTCTGAGGTAAGGAAGATGTAGTGCAGAATGGTGGCCAAGTTATGCCCCTTCGTAGGTTTTCAAAATTTAAAATGAAGTTTTTAAAAGTAAAACATTTTAACTAGCAATACTTAACCTATAGATAATGTGCTATACTAGTCTGTATTTCACACCTTCCACAGAAAAAAAAAATACAGTTCAGTCGCCTTATAGAGTCTTAATCCAGCAGGTCCCTTAGGCAATTACCTGTGTGACGTAACTATTCCCGCTTAAATAATCACATGTCAGTTTCTTCGATGTATAAAACCAATAGAGTCAATTAGAACAGAGCTGTGCGTGGGGAAGGTGGGACTCTCTTATCTATAGGTTAAGTATTGCTAATTATGTCACCCACTACCGAAGTTGGGCGGGGGACATATTGTTTTTGGTACAGATCCCGTCGGCATTGGCATGAAACTTCGTCCGCTCTGTAACTTGAATACCTTTTGAAATATGAAGTGTTTTAAAAGTAAAACATATTTTAACGAGTAATACTTAACCTATAGATAATGTGCTATTCTATTCTGTTATTCACCCCCTCCACAGAAAAACGACCTTTCAGTCGTGATAAAGTCTTAATTCAGAAGGTCCCTTTAAACAGTTACCTGTATGACGTAGTTCCTCCCGCTCAAATGATCACGTGTCAGTTTCTTTTATGTGTAAAACAATACACAATTAGGAGAAAAGAGCGAGGGAAGGGAGGTGGGACGATAAATACTTATCTATAGGTGAAGTATTACTCGTTAAAATATGTTTTACTTTTAAAAAACTTCATAATACATTAACCTATAGATAATGTGCTAGAATTTGTAGAATAGGAAGGAGGATTTCTCCTAATAAGTTAGTCCCAGCTTCTGAATTAAGACTTAGTAAAAAGATTTATTTTAATATATATATAATGAGGACATAATTAGTGCTTAAGGCAATAATAAGGTCCTTTAACCAAGGATAAAGTAATCAATCCAGGGTTAAGATATATATATATATATATATATATAGTAAAGGTATAATATAATATAATTAGTACCTTTTCTAGTATAGCATCAGGTGTAGGGGGGCTGTTGACGTTGTCTACACATCCATAGCTTATTGCTGTTGGCCCCCCACCATTTTTTGGGCCACTACAATGGGGCCCAAACTTTGGAGATTCTGTGCTTGTTGAGACATGTCTCTGAGATAGAATTTGGCAAAAGTTGATGAACTATTCCAAACCGCTGCTTGGAGAATATCATTGAGAGGAACTTTGTCGAAGAAAGCCCAAGAAGAGGAAAGAGCTCTAACTTCATGAGCTTTGATTTTAAGGAAAGAGATGTCTCGTTTAGTGAGTTTCCTATAGGCAAGTTTAACAGTGTAAGATATCCATCTCGAGATAGTATCTTTAGAAATATCCTTATTGCCTTTAATAGGAAGTAAAAGTCTAGTTCTATTCTGGCGATAAGAGGAAAGAGCTCTAACTTCATGAGCTTTGATTTTAAGGAAAGAGATGTCTCGTTTAGTGAGTTTCCTATAGGCAAGTTTAACAGTGTAAGATATCCATCTCGAGATAGTATCTTTAGAAATATCCTTATTGCCTTTAATAGGAAGTAAAAGTCTAGTTCTATTCTGGCGATAAGAGCTAGTCATTTTGAGATAGAATTTCAGAGCCCTAACGGGGCAAAGAAGTCTGTCAGTATGTTCCCATTTACATATTCGAGCAAGACTAGGAACAACAATAGGATCTGGTTTAACAGAAGGAAGCTGTTTTTTTTTTTGCTAAAAAGCCAGATTTAAGAATCGAGGAAACTGAACCATCAGATTGATTAATCTTAAATGTTGTGAATCCATAGCTAGAGCATGTATTTTCCTACACCTTTTAGCAGTGGCAAGAGCTAAGAGAAAGGCTGTCTTAATAGTAACGTGAAATTTAGAAGCCTTTTAAGAGGTTCAAAAGGTGGTTTTTGTAGACATACTAAAGCCCACGATAAGTCCCATTTAGGTGTAAGAGATCTTTGTACTGGTCGTTGAAGTTCAAAGGATCTGATAAGTTCAGATAAAACTGGATTAGATCCGATTCTATTACCAGTTTTGAATTTTAAAGTGTTAGAGATCATAGATCTATAACCTTTAATAGTACTGATCTGACATTACTTTTCCGAAAAAAGAAAGATTAAGAAATCGGCTATAACTGTAATAGGGGCCGAGATCAGATTAACCTTTTTTGTGTGACACCAATAAGAGAAGATGGTCCATTTTGCATCGTAGACTTTTTGTGTAGATGCTCTTCTTGATCTGGAGACAAAATCTGCAACGTTTTGTGAAAATTTCTTATCTCTGATTGATTGTTTGATAACTCCCAAGCGTGAAGGTCGAGAATTGGGAGGTTTTGATGTACAAATCTTCCTTTGGATTGAGTCAGTAGTCTTGGAATTAGTGGCAGACGAATCGGAGCTGACACTAATAGAAGAAGAAGTTCTGAGAACCACTGTTGTTGTGGGCAGAACGGAGCTATGAGAACTATTCTGCACTGATGTTGTCGGATTTTCTCTAGAACAGCAGGTATCAGAATAAAAGGAGGAAAAGCATATGCATGAAGATGATTCCAGTCCATGGACAGGGCATCTATCGCTAGTGCTTAGTAGTCTTGTACTGGAGAGACATATAATGGGAGTCTGTGGTTGAATCTTGTCGCAAACAGATCCACATTTGGGAAGTTGAGCATCTGGAATACTGAATTCGCAACTGTTTGATCCAGAGCCCATTCTGTCTTGATAGGTTTGTCTAGTCTTGAGAGGCGGTCTGCAAGAATGTTGAATTTGCCTGGGATGTGACGTACTCTGATAACTATGTCTTGTTCCAGGCACCAATTGAGTATTTTCCAAACTTCTACGCAAAGATGCCACCCTGTTTGTTGATATATGAGACCACCGTTGTGTTGTCTGTGGATATCATGATGCAAGAATGGTGAATAAATGCTTTGGCTTGTTTCAGTGCTAATCGTATGGCCATCATTTCTAACATATTGATATGGAGCTGGGATTGGTTTTCTGTCCAGCGACCATTAAAGGACAGTGTTGTCGGCTCTAAATGAGCTCCCCATCCGTAATAACTGGCATCCGTATAAAGGAAGAATTCGGGGTCTGGAGGATGGATAGAAGTCCCTGTCTCGAATCGAATGGGGTTTATCCACCATTGTAAGTGAGATCGAATCATGCCGTTTATCGAGATCGGGTGATCGAGAGGAAGAATATGAGGTTTCCAGACAGACAGCAGGCACATCTGAAGAGGACGTAAGTGCAGTCTGCCTAGGAGAACAAGGTCTGCTGCAGCACTGAGTTTGCCCAAAAGAGAAAGGAAAGTTTGTGCCGATACATGTTTTGCTGACATTATTTTCTTGATTGTTAGAATTAGGTTCTGTACACTATCCGCTGGAACCCTGACTAAATTTTGTTGCGTCAGAAATTCCATACCTATGAAGGTGAATTTCTAAGCAGGAAAGAGATCTGACTTCTTGAGATTTGGCAGAAAACCTAGGCTTTGAATAGTTTGAATGCAAATCTTTGTCTGAGTAATCAGACGGTTGTGAATCAGATTTTTTATCAGCCAATCGTCTAGGTATGGAAAAACTGATATGGCACGTTGGCGTAGAAAAGCTGCAATAACGTCCATCAGTTTCGAGAAAATTAACGGACTTAGGGACATTCCGAACGGTAGGGCCGAAAAGTGATATACTTGATCTTCGTGTACTAAGCGAATATACTTCCTGGATTGATGATGTATCGGCACATGTAGATATGCATCTGTTAAATCTATGGAGACAGCCCAATCGTTGAGTCTCATCGCTTTCTTACCGATTTGAATGTTTCGATTTTGAATGCTTGTTTCTCTATGTAACGGTTTAATAAAGACAGGTCTAATATTAAACGAAACTTTCCGTTCTTTTTTGGCACAAGGAATATCCGGGAATAAAAGCCGGGAGTTCCCGGATTCTGTACCCTTTCCACTGCCCGTTTGTTGAGAAGATTTTCGATCTCTTCTCTGAGAAACGGGGAGGAGAATTGACTCATTCTGATCGGAACAGATGACAAAGGAGGAATTTTAATGAATGGTATCGTGAATCCGTTTCGTACGATAGAGAGGACCCATTTGTTGTCTGTTATTTCCTCCCATTTTTCCGTAAAAATGAAGTTTTTTAAAAGTAAAACATATTTTAACGAGTAATACTTAACCTATAGATAATGTGCTATTCTCTTCTGTTTTCAAACCTTCCACAGAAAAAACGACCTTTCAGTCGTTAATTAAAGTCTTAAACCAGAAGGTCCCTTAGGCAGTTACCTGTGTGACGTAACTCTTCCCGCTCAATTGACCACGTGTCAGTTTCTTTTATGTGTAAAACAATAGACACAATTAGGAGAGATAAGCGAGGGTGGGCGGAGGGAGATAATTGATTATCTATAGGTTAAGTATTACTCGTTAAAATATGTTTTACTTTTAAAAAACTTCATTTTAACTTCATAATACATTAACCTATAGATAATGTGCTAGAATTTGCAGAATAGGAGGGAGGTGCTCTCCTAATACTAACACCAATAATATCTCACCACTTCTGGTTAAGACTCAGGAAACTCTAAGGAATCAGATACATTCTAATTCTATATTTAATAGAAAGAATGATCTAGATTCACAAAATAGCATATCTTTAAGGTGTTATGATCTAACAACCTTATATATAATAGTAGACTCTAGAGGAAGCCAGTTCTTAAGTCTCAGAGACCTAACATTGGCACCCCCCCCCCCCCCCCCCCCCCGTTTTTTTTTTCTTTTTGGGAAACAACAATTGGCTTCAAAAAGAAAAAGGAGTCATTGAGACATAACATAAATATTCCATCGCAAAGTAAGCTAGGAATATAGAAATATTTTCAAAACAAAATTTGTAAAACAAAAAGCCAAGACCATACACTGTAAGTAGTCTATGTAGGGTCTTGAATAAATAAGGAAAAGTCTACTCGGTGGAGTTTCCTATAGATAACTGACATATGCAGATATTTTGGATAAAATTCTAGATATGTGAAGCTATGTAATTGTAATAGTCTAAGCTATTAGAATTATAAACTAATTAGATTCTGTTAATTGGAGCGACAGGACAGTTTCCGATGAACAGACACAGACTTAAAATAACCATAATGTATAATTATTTCCCTTTGATCAAATTAAAGAAGGGGAGATAATAAAAGTAGATGGAGTTAACTTAACTATAACTAAGTTATCCATCAGAAGAAAAAAAAGTATAGACAAACATAATGGTTAAAACTATTGCTAGACTAATTGTATTACGAATTTTTAGTCAAGCAATAAAATAATACAGAGTTTGCATAAAACTGCTGGGAAGAAAAAACAACCTAAACCATTGATAATTAGTTTTGTCATAGACATATAAACGCGTTTGATGTCCTGACAAAATAATAAAGAAGAAACTGTCAACATCATAACTTAAGAGTTTGACAGAGAATAAGAGAGATAAGAATAAGGTTGATCGCAGCTAACTGTAAGACGGTCATAGTTTGGCTAAATCTTACCGTATTGATAAGATTAAGCAATAATAAGTAGTTGCAGTCATGGTACCAAAGCCGTAATCCAAAATCATAAATCCATAAACGAATGACGAATCAGAATGTTCAGACCAACAGACATGGACCCCAGAACAAAGGGTGTAATCAGGCGTCCGCGGATAGTAAGCATTACTTGGTAAGCAAGCTTCGCCCACCATGCCCATCGGCCTGAACGAAGGAAATATCGGTAGAAGCGTATGTCCGGGATTTGGGAAGTCTACTTATGGCGCATCACTGGCAAAAACATCAGAAACTATTCTGGAAACTGCCACATTGTAGGGATTGACTAGATCATGATGTCTCCCATAGAACTTCTTAAGTGTTGCTACCAGTTTGGTTTTTTGATACCCCTGGCTCAACAACTTTTGAGTGAGCACTTTCCCACGCTCCATGAAGTCCTGATAATTTGAACAGGTTCTGGCATAACGGATTAACTGTGAAACGTAAACGCCGTATGCTGGTGCAGAAGGGATATTACTGCTCAGGAAAGGAAAGTTAACGATGGGAAAATTGAAGTCATCCCGTTTGTCGTAAATTAAGCCTAGTAGTAAGCTTTCCATTGTCGATGTAGAGATAACAATCCAAGTATGAGGAGGAGGTTGAAGTCTCCGTTGTTTCCTTTATTTCAAGTTCACGTGGGTAGATGAATTCTAAATACTCTGCAAATTTTGTGTTTTTCAGAGACAATACATCATCTATATATCTGTAGGTGAAATTGAATTGTTGTGCGAGGTGTTTCTTGCCTGCTTGGAGGAGACTTTGTACAAACTCCGCCTCATAGAGTATAAAAACAAGTCGGCAAGTAACGGTGCACAATTAGTACCCATCGGTATGCCGATTGTTTGTTGAAATATCCGACCGCCGCACTCCACAAAAATATTGTCGATTAGATATTCCAGCATCTTAATGACATCTGCATCTGAGTATTTTTGTGGTGCATCAGAGTGATCCCGAATGAAGTATGTGTCTTTGTAGCCAATGACAACATACTGAAATCGACGGTTGCCATTCTTGTGGAAGAAACACTGGTTGATAATTGCCTTTAATTTAGATTTCAATTTATCATGAGGAATAGTAGTGTAAAGAGTAGAGAAATCGAAAGATTTTATACTGTTGACGGAATGAAGAGATTGTGCCTTTAGGTTTTCTAAGAGCTCTTTGGAGTTTTTCAGGATCCACATCTGATTAACACCACTTCTGGCATATGCAGTGTCACAATACTTCTGAAGGCCTTCTTTAACTGCGGTTAGTATTCGTGTTAGAATCTGAGAAAGAGGCTTGGTTGAGCACTTAGCTGAACCCGCAATATATCTCTGCATGTACGGATTCTTGTGAAGTTTAGGAATCCAGTACAGTTTGGGAAGGTCAATATCTTCCTCTGGGAGGGAAATTCCAAATGTCAGCATCACCGAATGGTGGTTTTGTAGAATTTCTTCTTTGGACATAGCAGTAAGATTATATGTAGGGTTTCCGGTCATGGTACTCATACCAAGCTCTTCCATTAAGCAGTTTATATAGTGTGTTTGACAAACAAACACAATGTTGTTAGATGCCTTGTCGGCTGGAACAACGACAAACTTCTCATGGATTTCAGCTAACTCAGCAGCAACATCTTGATCGTCAAACACCGATTCATGTCGGCGAGACATGGTTCTGCTGAGTACTGAGACACGTCTGTTTACCAAGGACATTACCGATTTAACCCATTCAGACAGGGTGTCAACTTCTACGTCCTCTTTCTTGGCCCAGCGTCGTGCATACTCTTCAACAGAATCCAATATTAATTTAGAATTCTGTTTCCAAGTAAAAGACCTGGGTTCCCTATATTTAGGGCCTTTGGAAAGAATGTCCCTGAGTTTGCTAATCCTGACTATATTGAGGTCACCTGTTATGACGTGACCGGCTGGAATATAACAGAACTCCGATGCTTTACAGGAACACTCTGAGGGGTTTCGAGTAATGTTCTCAGTATTTAGCTCTTTTAGTACGTTTTTGTAATTGAAAATTTTAGGTGCAATGGGAGACGAATAACTGTAGGAGATGATAGGTGGGCTCTGGTTTTTGAAGTAAGCTGGTATGGTTGAAGTCACTTTCTTATGGTTCAGGATATTGCTAATGTTAACGGCGTCAAGACCCTTGTTTCTGAAGTCAAGTTTCAGAAAATCACGAGTGGGAGTCTCTTCTGGAGAAACTGTTTGAACGGGCTTGTACAACCTAAACTTAGCAACATCCAAAATGATAGCAACCAGCTTATATTCCGGAGAATTTTGAACATATGTTTTTGTATCCACCACTTCCTTCTTTCTGCAAAGAGCGAAGTTTAGTTACCGGCAGCTGATACAGCTTGGTACGAATAATAAGCTGGATAGAATCTTTCTATACCAGAAGAATGCCATGAAAAGTACTCCTGAGTAAATAATCATGGAAATCAAGAAATGTTAAAAAATCCACTTTGAAATGACGAATCAAAATGTTCATAAAAAGAGAAGGACTCAAAGAAAAAGTAATAGTGTGATAATCTCTGAAGAAAGATTATACAATAATACTGATTAATATCTCAAAAAACACTTAATTTATAAGTTAAGAGATAGTATTACTATTCTATACGCATATTTAAGAATAGTAAGAAATATATGAATACTAAATTAAAATTATACTACGGAACACAATTCCTGCTATAAATAAAAGGTTAAGCGTAACTATTTATTAAGCAAGGAATTATTAAACATATAACTCGCTATAAAATTACTGCCCAGAAATTTTATAGATAAATATTCAATCAAATTTTTAGAATTGAATATTAATAGAATAAAATCTATGTCTGCATAATTGGTAATTCCTGAAATATCAAATCATACTCGCAAATGAATTCAGGAAGAAAATATATATACTTATATATATACTCTCGAGATCTATGCGTAAACCATAGAGAGTAATAAAATAATATTATTACCACGATTCCTGACGGAAGGGTAAAAAAAATGTATATGAAAGAGATAATAATTAATTTAACGTCATATAGGTTTAAGATAAAGTTTGTTTAATCTTTAACCAATATGCGGCAACAGTGACTCGATATTCTGTATTCGTACGCAGAAAAAGAGTACTTAGTCATTAGAATTTTGTATGATTGAAATAGAGATAATGGGATCTAAAAGGATGTATCTCCATGAACTGAATCGAAGGATAATATCCATTCTAAAAAACTAGGGCTTGTTTTAGGCTTAGTTTAACAAGCGTAGAATTGAATTATTTCCAAGTATTCATGAAGTCGTTATGCTCTGAATACTGAGAAAAATGTTAAAATATCGTTTAGGAAATAAACAAGTGACTGGTCCACAATGTTAGCTAGATTTAAACCTGGAACGTAGCGAGAAGGTCAATCTAACTTAAAAGTAAGATGAGAAAGATAAATAATGAAGATAGATATATAAATATCGGTATAATATATTATCTCCAACTATTATCAAATAATCTGAATGTTTAAAAGCATAAATACTACTCGAAAGTTTATTTACCGAATGTATAATCGGAGAAACTTTCAGTATGTTCAAAAACGTATCACAAAAGTAAGATCTGACCAGGAACGTAGGTGCAGCACTTACTAAGTTGTGAAGTTAATATAAACATATTCTATATTATAAATTGAAGCAGTGCATTTCAAATCATCGAAACGTCTTGAAATGACTTATTGTGTGGAAAAATAAATAAATATCCAGTTTCGGAAAAGATATTTATCTATATATATATATAGACCATTTTTGATGCGGACTGGAAATCAAGATATTAATCTTTGCATTATTCGCAAACTGAACTTGAACTCTTAGCGAGAATTACTAAGCTCCCTTTAACGAATGTAAACATAAAGAAGGGGTAAAGAGATAATTAAGTGTGTCTTAATTCTTTACTGGCTCGTAATTAAGGATGTTTTCCCTTTTGTCTAAGCCTAGACTATAGATTGATTAATATGAATATAATAATATCTGCTATTATGAGGTAAACTCTCGTTAATTAACCTCTAAGCATATATCAAAAATATATATCAACATAATCTAGAGCTTCGGTAAGTTTAGAGGAAGGAAATGATTGACTTTGGCAGTTTCTGAATAGTTACAAAGTCAATAAAAAAAATATCAAAAGGAAAGTATTGTATATAATATCTAATTTAGGCAATAATAATCTGTCATGTACTGAATAATTAATGCCTTTACTAAATATGTATCCATTGTCAATACCAAAGTGCAAGAAAATTTTGATTGACATGGACTCTAGTTACAAATAAAATATTAGAGGTATAGAGCTAGTCGAAGCAAAACTATTCCTCAATAAGATAAAGTAGACCTATAATATACGAGGATTAATTGGGTCTAGAAATTATAATCATAATAAAATTATTATTCCAATATGAAGAATCTTCGGCGTAATAGATTCTTACTGAGGCAAAAATGTCTGGTATATTGCTATCGTAGTCTTAAATGATCCAGAAGAAAAAATAAAACAGGCAAAGTAAAGAACGTATCGAATTATATCTATGCCTAAATATAAGATTTTCTTCTTATTTATTATTTTATAGCAGAGTTTAGACAGAGTACGACTGACCTAGACTCTTATATAATCAATCAAAAGATAGTATAAAATAGAATAATAGCTTATCGGATCAACTATTTTCCATGTAGAAAAGGCAAAAGGAAAATATGTACCTCAACTAGAATTTTAAATCGTAGTAATCTAGAGAGGTAGCGAATAAATAAATAAAACTGTTAATTTATTTATCTGGTTGGTGTAAATTTCCGATACCTTAAGAATGAAAAATTAATAGAAAGTAGAAAAGATCGATTGCTACTTTCTTGTCAATTTACTCCTTAGATTACATACTGATTACATATCGGAGCATGTAGAAGAAAACAAGGGAGGAAAGAAGAAAATTTTTTAGATTTCGTGTATATTTTTCTTCTTATAAGTAACGATAGTTTTATAGTTCACCTTTGCCCTAGAGCCGAATAAGGTGAATATGTAAGAAGTTAATCTCTTTGTAGCGAATAAAAGAGATATAATTATAGCTGGAAGTATCTTCTACACTTAGTGAATGAATTGCGAATTTGATCGTAACCGATAATTCTTAATTCATTTTCAATAATTAATATATATATAGAATTTAAGTCAAGTTCAAAGTGACTGGACAGAATTCAACAAAATAAGTGGCTACTAGGTATTAGAACCCATCGCTGTCATTCAATAACCTATAACCCAAGACTATACATATCTATAGTGGTTAATAAATAAATATATGTTGAGCGAGTACTAGTGACTACAAGACTATACATATCTATAGTGGTTAATAAATAAATATATGTTGACCGAGTACTAGTGACTACTACTCGGACACTAGTAATCCGGCACAAAGTCTACGAAATTACTGCCCGGTGGAATTTCGTTAGAATGACCAGGCACTACTCTACGAAGTGCCTCCCGATGAAATTTTCGTTAGAGCTGGAATTTTACCGCTTTCTAGCGAATGAAAGAGATAAAACATAATTTGAATGACCGGTAAAAATTTTGTTATAGTCGGAAGTTTAACTCTTTCTGGCGGATAAAAGAGATAAAACATAAGTTAATTTAAAATATTAATGGAATTACACTCCTATAATAAGTCAATGGAATATTAAAGATTCTAGTCTGATTCGGGAAAGACTGTACAGAATTTTATGTATGAAAAGTTACTATGTATTTCACTTAATAACCTATATCCATTGACTTAAACATGAATGGAGCTGTATGAACGATAATAGATTGTTCGGGAATTAGTGATCACTATTTTGACACTAGTTACCCGACATAATGACCGGACACTAGTATTCGTAACTGTTGCCCGGTAAAGTTACAAGTAATTTGACAAATTGATCGGATAGTAGTATTCGTAACTCTAGTCCGATGAAAAAGGGAGATTATATATGAAAAACTGAGCGGGCACAAGTATTCGGAACTTTTTCCCGATGATAATTAATTATTAGGCAAAAATTGACCAGACACTTTCTGTAAAAGATTGCCTGGTGAAAAATCAGAAATAATATAATAATATGACCGGGTATAAGTATCAGAAATACTACTGATACTTTGCCCGGGAAAAATTTTTAATAATTAGACATAATGACCGGAAGTTAGTATACGTGACTATTTTGTCCGGTGAAATATGTCAAAAAATAAGTCTTTCCAGAAAATAATTAAATTATTGACTGGAGACTAGTTGACTGGTGACTGGTAACTGTTTGACTGATGACTGGTGCCTGGTTGACTGGCACCTGGATGACTGGTGACTGGTTGACTGGCACCTGGTTGACTGGTGACTGGTGAAGCTGATTGACTGGTGCCTGGTTGACTGGTGACTGGATGACCGGTGACTGGTGGACTTAAGACTTTATCGGATACTAAGTACCCTAAGATGCCACCTTGATGGGTCTTACCCCGGCAGTATAGCCATATGGGGTGGGGCTCCCATCAGTAAAGAATTGTCTTATAACCCATCAAGGGTAGACAAGCTCTTTACAATCAGCTTCTCCACCATGAGAATCTTTAGCCAACTGAAGATCTCTGCAAATAAGAGTCCAGGAAAAACATATCGTAATTGCTGAATAACCTGGAATGAAAAGAACAAAAAAAATTCTGCATATATAAAAACACGACTATCGAACCGATCGCGCACGAGCGTTGTGCCGAATAGCGAGAGTCGCGAAAACGCATGTGGAAAAAGACCAGTCAAAAAATACATGAAATCGAAAATTGAAAATTTTAAATAATAACACAGAAAGTGAAAGGAGTGATAAACAAAAGAAACACAAGGATACAGAAATTTATCCGTGAGGAAAGAAATATTCCAAATTTCTATCACAGGTAAATAATCCTTGTTGAATTTCTTTGTCCACAGAAAAGAAACTGACACGTGGTCAATTGAGCGGGAAGAGTTACGTCACACAGGTAACTGCCTAAGGGACCTTCTGGTTTAAGACTTTAATTAACGACTGAAAGGTCGTTTTTTTCTGTGGAAGGTGTGAAAACAGAAGAGAATAGCATATTATCTATAGGTTAATGTATTATGAAGTTAAAATGGGCCAATCGTCCTCCCACTGGAATATCCTCCAGCAGAAGAGCAGGCAGTGGAAAGGGCGGGCCTTCATAATCTTGCGGAGGAAGAGGCAGGTTTAGAGGAGGGGAACTGACGGATGTTACCAGTCCTCTTGATATTATCTTTCTTAGCGTGAGAAGATGAGCTTTGAGGAATATTTTTGGACCTATACGATTGTGTAGGTTTAGGTCTAGATGTTGTTTGTTTAGCAGGATATTTAGATATCTTGAAAGCTCTGCTTTGCGAAGGAGGCTTAAAAGAATGAGATTGTGACTGAATGAATGTAGAAGCTAGAAACCTTTGCTGTTGAGCTTCAAAGTTTGATTTAGCTATTTTTTTAATCCTGCCGTCAAATAAGGATTTCGAGTTAATAGGAGCGTTCCTTAACTCGTATGTCGAATTGTCGAGAAGTAGTTTAGATGAAGCTAGGGCTACGTCCCTCCTAGCTTGGAATAATTCAGTAGTTAAAAGTGTAGACATGGCAGTAGCATGTTTGATCGATTTGGCTATGGCCTCCAGAAGTCTGGAAAATGCCGCAACCGACATCGATTCCTGTTGTAATGAAAGGAAGGCAAATGAAGAAAATAGATCAGCATGAGAATTAATGGAGACTAGTTTTCTAGCCTTCCTTTCCCATGCTTCCTGATTCTTTAGCGGAATGGAAGCTCTTCCTTTATTAGAAATATCTAGGAGAGACGCATCCGCTTCTAACTGAGGGATATTGTCAGTTGGCAAATATTGGTTTTGGCTCTTGTAGAATTTAGTCAGAGCAAGAGCCGAAACCAAGCTTTGCGGACAAATCCAATCTCCTGAACATTTGTCCGAGTCTAGTTTATTTTGAATGTATTTTGTTGTATTTTCTACTAATTTGGATTGTGGGAGGACAAATAATGGAGTGGAACGAGACTCCATTAATTAATCCCAGAGAGAGGTTTTAATGGAGCTTGATCCTGCTGAGTTTTGGGGCATAACTCAGGAGGAAGAAGCCGGAAGACCTCGTTAATCGCACGATCAAATGACCAGACTTCGGATTCAGTTTCCGAAATCTGACTATGTATAGTTGTCGTCTGAACAACCTGGGGAGATTTATGAGCCCTTGTGTATCTACCAATGTCAAGTTGAGATTGGGAGGAATTTGATGAAGAAGAAGGCGTCATCGATCGTCTTCTTCTCTTTTTATGAGAATGCTTAGATCTCTTTGAATTTTTCTTTCGCCGAGAAGAACTCAAAGAGTCTGATCTAGAAGTAGAAATAGAAGAAGAGGACGATCGATGTCTTCTTCTCTTTTTAGATTTATGCTCTCTTTTAGACTGATCCTTCCTTGAAGGTCTGGAGATAGATAAGTCATTTGAATTAGGAGGCTCAATCATTACACTCAGATCTGAGACCTGCGAAAAATCAGGTTCGAGTGGAATTATCTGTCTAGAGGAAGAAGCTGCATTAGGAAGTTCTAGTCTATCAGAACATTCATATCCAGGAATTAAAACATTGGATAGTCTGTGGACACTACCATGTGAAATGTGGCTACTTATGGACGGAGCGTAGCTTTGTACAGGCACATTTATAGGTATATAACCAGGCGGAATTTGTGTTTGTAGGTCATATGCGAATGATGGTAAACCAATGCCTGGTTGAATGGAGCCTAGTTGACTGGTGCCTGGTTGACTGATGACTGGTGGACCGGTGACTGGATGACCAGTGACTGGCTGACCGGTGACTGCATGACCGGAGATAAGTTGCCCGGTGACTGGTTGACTGGTGCCTGGTTGACCAGTGACTGGATGACCGGTGACTGGTGGGCTTAATGCCCGGTCAGACTCTAAGTCTGCCGGGCTGCCACCTTGATGGGTCCTGCCCCGAGCAGTATAGCTATGAGGGGCGGTGTTCCCATCAACTGTCCCGCTGTCAGACATGTCTGACTGGGACTTCTTGGATTTCTTTAATTTCTTCTGTTTTCTCTTCTGCGTCATAACTGATTTTCTAGTGGCATAAAGATGTCTTCGTTCTGCTAGATTCCAAACTTTTGCGGTCCAGGAACTGCAAATATAACACAGAGAGATACGTGTGCAGGACTTACAAGTTAAACAAGATAGATGTGTATCCCATTTAGCTTTTAAATGGCCACAGTTGCCGCGGGCGAAATGCATCGACTGACGCATACAAAGGAAGAAATTTAACATTGAGAAAACAAGAAATCTAAAATCGATATTTCGAAAATAAGTACATAGATAGTAAGAGTGAATATAGAACCAGAGAAAGTCAAGGATATAAAAATTTTAACCGTGTAGAATAAATTTAATCCATTTTTTCTAACACAGAATAATAATCCTTGAACAATTCAAAGTCCACAGAAAAGAAACTGACACGTGATCATATGAGCAAGAGGAACTACATCATACAGGTAACAGAATAGAATAGCACATTATCTATAGGTTAATGTATTACGAAGTTAAAATTTTGATGATACTTGGTTGAAATGTAGATCAGGACAAGATTGGCAACTCTGGCTGTCTTACTTTTGGAGTTATCACACTTTGTTTTATTTGAAAAAGATTTCGTGTCCACTCAATAACTTGTATACCCTTTGGAACATTTCGATGGTACTTGGCAGAAATGTAGAACAGGACCAGACGACGTGTCGCGTACAAGAATGATAACTCTGCCTTTCTTAGTTTTGGCGTTATCTCCCTTAGTTATATTTGACAGTGATAATCCATTGATTTTGTGTCTGATCTGTAAGTAAAAGATCCTTTGGAATATTTTTATGACACTTGGTAGAAATGTAAAACAGGACCAGACACGTGTCGCATACAAGAATGACAATACTGCCTTTCTTACTTTTGAAGTTATCTCCCTTTGTTATGTCTGACAGTGTTTATCCATTGATTTCATGTCCGCTCTGCATGTCAAAGACCCTTTGATATATTTTTATAATACTTGTTAGAAATGTAGAACAGGACCAGACAGCATGTCGCGCACAAGAATGACAACTCTGGCTTTCTTGCTTTTGAAGTTATCTCCCTTTGTTATGTTTGACAGTGATTAACCATTGATTTCGTGTCCACTCTGTAAGTCCAACACTCTTTGGACTTTTTTTATGATACTTGGTAGAAATGTAGAACAGAACCAGATCATGTTTCAGGCAGACCTGTTACCGATTACATACAAATGTATTCAATTACAATTATAATTACTTTGTAATTTCATGATTACAGATTACAATTACAAATACATCTTTCCTGAATGTAATCAATTACAATTACAATTACATTGCAATGTAACTGATTACAATTACAATTACTTTCTTGTTGTTCCCTGTTTAAAAAAATTCTAGTTTAAATTAATAATCTGTTTTATTGTTCTTTCAAAGCTTCATGCATGGCATGCTATATCTTCTGACAAGATGTTATTCATATTCTTTATACCATATATTTATTTTTTTTATGATATTCCATTTACTATACATTTTCTATGACATATGGTTACTTTTACTCTTCCTCTTGGTACCATGAGCTGGTTCAAAGACTTATAGTGCCTGGCTTTTGTTGTACTCCTTGGGGTGCAATATAATTCTGTCAGGCTGTTCATCTTAAACATTGAAATATAAAAATGAAAACAACAATGGAATTAAATCAAGTTTTCATCTGTTATAAATAAGTTTAATTTGGCATAAGCAGCATTATTAAGCTTCATGGAACAAAGGAAAGAACAATCCCTTCTCTATCTAAAAATGGAGTGTGGTGGTTGATCGGGGGGAGGTGGGGGGTGGGCAAAAAAATCAATCTTGGCCTGGGGCTGTACAGTTTAAAATTTGCAGTGTATAAGTTTGGTTAGGACATTGGTTAGGACATTGCTTTACCTGTCAGTAGACCAGATAAGAGGAGTAAATTGATGATAATTGAAGGATGATTTTCCTTATCTTTCAATGAAAACATATGTTGTGGGTACTCATTTGAACCATCTCGTCGAGATGGTTCAAATGAGTGCCCACAACATACGTTTTCATTGAGAGAAAAGAAAAATTATCACTTATTTACTCCTCTTATTTGGTCCTCTGCCTGTATGAAAGAACCAGCTCAAAACCTGTCAATGTCCTCAGGCAATATGTCAAAACTTAACACAGGTACTTTACAGAAGGGTATAATTGGGCCAGTATTAGTAAATGCCATAAATAATTCAAGTATTTGGATACTTGATAAATAGGCCTATGCAAACAATGATGAAAAAGTACATCAGGGTCTACATCATTTCAAATTCATATGTCATTGTTTAGATGCAGAATATATGACAAGACCACACTCCAACTATAAATTATGACAGGTCAACTTTAGCCACTTAACAATTGTCCAAATGTGTATAACTTTTACAGTACGTCATCTGACATGAGGGATATTGTTGACAGCATGCACACAATAAACATGAAATTATATAAGTTAGTAAGTTACTGTAAAAACACTAAAATTTTCATTTTCCATATTACATGTATGGAGACAGTGAAGGCTCTGGTGGGACTGCACAAATTCAAAGCTGCACCTGAAATGCCTTTTTTGGCACATGCCTTTACCATTATCACACGGATTAGTCAATTCTGATCTGGATCTGCAATGTTTGCCTTGAGACTAATTAGCATGTACAGCAGCTTCAAAGAAAACTACTTTAAGCAATTAAATGTTTGCCACTTTAATTACTTTATTTGCTAATCCATATCAGCTAATCCATGTGTGAAACTTCAATTTCCTTTGATCTCGAAGATGTATTGATTGTTTTAACAAACCAATACAGAGTCATAAAACCAATACAGAGTCATTAAGTCATTAAATGTATACAAATCAAAATAATTATCTCCAATATTCTTGTTTCTTGTCAAGTTGTCATACAAGAAATGATTTTTTTTTTCAATTCTATTCCTTCTGACTTATTTTATTTAAATATCCATATTGTAATCATATTGTAATCGTAAAAGTAATCATGATTACAGGCTGTTTTGCAATGTATTTGATTACAATTACAATTACTTGTAATCATAAAAATCAACCATTACAGTTTACATTTCAATTGCTCAAAACTTGTAATCGATTACATGTAATCACGATTACTGATTACAATTACAACAGGTCTGGTGTCAGGTACAAGAATGATGACTCTGCCTTTCTTACTTTTGTTGTTATCTCCCTTTGTTATATTTGACAGTGATTATCCATTGTGTCCGCTCTTTAAGTCAAAGACCCTTTGAAATATTTTTATGATACTTGGTAGAAATGTAGAACAGGACCAGACAATGTGTCGTGTACAAGAATGACAACTCTGGCTTTTTTACTTTTAGAGTTATCTCCCTTTGTTTTGTTTGAAATAGGTTTCTTGTCTGCTCTGTATCTGGAATACCCTTTGGAATATTTTGATGGTACTTGGCAGAAATGTAGAACAGGACGAGATGACGTGTTGCATACAAGAATGACAACTCTGCCTTTCTTACTTTTGGCATTATCGCCCTTTGTTATGTCGGACAGTGATTATCCATTGATTTTGTGTCTGCTCTGTAAATCAAAGACCCTTTAGAATATTTTATGATACTTGGTAGAAATGTAGAACAGGACTAGAGGACATATTGCGTACAAGAATGACAAGTCTGCCTTTCTTACTTTTGATGTTATCGCTCTTTGTTATGTCTGACAGTGATTACCCATTGATTTCGTGTCTGCTCTGCAAGTCAAAGACCCTTTGATATATTTTTATGATACTTGTTAGAAATGTAGAACAGGGCCAGACAGCATGTCACGCACAAGAATGACAACTCTGGCTTTCTTACTTTTGGAGTTATCTCCCTTTGTTTTGTTTGAAATAGATTTCTCGTCTGCTCTGTAACTGGAATACCCTTCAGAATATTTTGAAAGTAACCGGGTAGAACTGTAGAATAGGACAAGATGACATGTTCCTTACAAGAATGACAACTCTGCCTTCCTTACTTTTGCTGTTATCTCCCTTTGTTATATTTGACACTGATTATGCATTCATTTAGTGTCCGCTATGTAAGTCCAACACTCTTTGGAATATTTTGATGGTACTTGATAGTAATGTAGAACAGGACCAGATGACATGTACAAGAATGACAAGTTCCGCTTTTTAGCTCACCTCAGCTCTGCTCAGGATGAGCTATTGTGATCATATTTCGTCCATCGTCCGTCCGTTAACATTTTCAAATGACTTCTCCTCTGAAGCCGCTGAGCCAATTTTGCTCAAATTTCATATGGAACCTCCTTAGGGTGGGGGAACAAAAAATTGCTAAAATGGTCGCGGTCCGTTGACCAAGATGGCCGCCATGCCCATATATGGTAAAAACCTTTAAAAATCTTCTCCTCCAGAACCGAGAATGCCTTGGGGCTGATCCTTTGCAGGAGTCATCGGGGACGGGAGGTCTACCAAAATTGCTAAAAGAATTGTCGTACGTTGACGTTTGACCTTTTTACGGCAAGGTCAAGTTTGCTTCCCTATGCATTTGTATGGGAAAAACCTTTAAAAATCTTCTTCTCCAAAACCGAGCATGCCTTATGGCTGAATCTTTGCATATATCTTCGGGAACAGAAGGGCTACCAAAATTGCTAAAATAATGTTCGTACATTGACATTTGACCTTTTTACGGTAAGGTCAGTTTTGCTTCCTTATGCATTTGTATGGGAAAAATGTTCAGAATTTCAAACAACTTCTCCTCTGGAGCCTCTGGGCCAATTTTGCTCAAATTTCATATGGAGCCTCCTTAGGTAGGGGGAACAAAAGATTGCTAAAATGGTCATGGTTCGTTGACCAAGATGGCCGCCATGCCCATATATGGTAAAAACCTTTAAAAATCTTCTTCTCTAGAACCGAGGATGCTCTGGGGCTGAATCTTTGCATAAATCATCGGGGACAGGGGGTCTACCAAAGTTGCTAAAATAATAGTCATACATTGACATTTGACCTTTTTACGGCAAGGTCAAGTTTGCTTCGCTATGCATTTGTATGGGAATAAAACATTTAAAAATCTTATTCTCCAAAACCGAGGATGGCTTGTGGCTGAATCTTTGCATATATCATCTGGAACGGACGGTCTACCAAAGTTGCTAAAATAATTGTCATACACTGACATTTAAACTTTTTACGGCGAGGTCAAGTTTGCTTCTGTATGCATTTGTATCATGGCCCCATACATTTGTGTGGAAAAAATGTTGATAATTTCAAATGGCTTTTCCTCTGAAGCCTCCGGGCCAGTGTTGCTCAAATTTCATGTGGAGCCTCCTTGGGAAGGAGAATGAAAGATTGCTAAAATGGGTATGGTCCATTGATCAAAATGGCTGCCATGCCCATATATGGTAAAAACCTTTAAAAATCTTCTTCTCCATAACCAAATAAGCCCTGGGTCCTAATCTTTGCACAAATTATGGGGGACAGGAGATCTACCAAAATTGCTAAAATGATGGTTCTATGTTGACATTTGACCTTTTTACCTCCAAGGTCAAATTTGCTTCCCTATTTGTATGGGCCATATACATTTATATTGAAAGTATCAAAGTGACTTGTAGATCAACAGTAGTTAAAATTGTTCTGACTGGAAATCTAAGATGACCATCATCTGGTTTATATTTATAACATTTCTTTGCCATTGTGCTGTTTACATGTATAAAATCATGATACTTCAGAAACCACTTAGCCAGTTTCCACCAAATTTCACATTGATCCTTTTGTTGAAATGTGATTGATAGTTTTTTCAAATGACTCCATTGACTGTCAGGTCCATATATTCTTCTTCAAAACTAAGAACTGCTCAAATGATGATATTTTTATTAGTTGCAATGATAAGACTGGAAAAATGTTGCATAACAATTGCATGTCTGCAGTGGCTATGTCACTCAGGTGAGCGAACCGTGGCCCGTGGGCCTCTTGTTTACTTTTGGAGTTATCTCCCCTTCTTGTGTTTGAATTTGATTTCTTGTCTCTGCTCTGTAAAACCAATACCCTACGGAGTATTTTGATGATGCTTGGTACAAATGTAGAACAGGACGAGATGACGTGTTGAATACAAGTATGACAACTCTGGCGGGATTGTGGAGGTAGATATTTGTTGTTGTTTTTTTTTTTAAAATCCTTTTCTAGTTAAAATATGTTTTCTTTTAAAATCTTCACTTTAACTGCACAATACATTAATCTATAGATATTGTGCTAGAATTTGCAGATTAAGAGGGAGGAGCTCTCGTAATTCTAATACCAATATATTGTTGAACTGCTCTGTTCATCAGCTGTATTTTATTTTCTTTCTTTTGTGCAATCTTTCTTTTACTATCTACTTTCTTTCACCTGCTACCTCAGTGTAGACTTTGACTTTGTGTATTAAACTAGTGATTGATATCGTTTAGTTTATAGGTCTAAATATAGCATCGACTGATCTTCATTGTCACTTTATCGTTTGCTAGTAGAAATATTTGAATATCAATATTTTAAGATCACTTCAACTTAAAACATATCATTGTAATGTATGTATTCATCCAAAGATATTTTTCATTCATATTTTTTTTTCTTTTATTTAATATGTTCTTCCATAGGTCGCTGAGTTCAGTTTTCCCAACATATTATATGCTGACTTCGGCAATGGCAATGTTGGGTCCCAGCTACCTAGCTCTATCCAGCGACTGAGTGTTGGAATGCGACAAGTTGGGTGCTGATTCGAGCGGATCAGGCGTTGGTTATATAAGCAGTGCTCAGCTTGCCTCGTTGGTGGGGTGGTGTTTTGCAACAGACGTGAGTGGATGTGTTTTGCGGACTAAATTTTTCTTATTTTGCATAACGAGTACCCACAATCTATACCCCTATAAACCCCAGTTTTACTGTATAAAAGTGGAGTTTAAGGGGGTCAAAATTATATAGGTATGTTTTCGTGATGCGAAGGATAATATCCATTCAAAAAACTAGAGCTTGTTTTAGGCTTAGTTTAACAAGCGCAGAATTGAAATTATTTCCAAGTATTCCTGAAGTCATTACGCTCTGAATACTAAGAAAAACTGTTAAAATATTGTTTAGGAAATATTTTATTTGTAACAAAAAAGTGAGGGGTCCATAATGTTAGTTAGATTTAGACCTGGAACACAGCGAGGTCAATCTAAACTTAAAAACAAGTTGAGAAAGATAATTAATGAAGATAGATATATAAATATCGGTATAACATATTATCTCCAAATATTATCAAATAATCTGAATGTTTAAAAGCGTAAATGCTACTTAAAAGTTTATTTACCAAATGTATAATCGGAAAACTTTCAGTATGTTCGAAAACGTATCACAAAAAGTGAGATCTGACCTGAAACGTAGGTGCGGCACTTACTATGTTGTGAAGTTTTATATAAACAAATTCTATATTATGAATTGAGACAGTGCATTTCAAAATCATCGAAACGTCTTGAAATGACTTATTGTGTGGAAAGAATAAATATCCAGTTTCGGAAAAGATATTCATCTATATATATGGACCATTCTTGATGTGAACTGGAAATCAAGATATTATTCTTTTCATTACTCGCAAACTGAACTTGAACTCTTAGCGAGAAGAACTATGATCCCTTTAACAAAAACATAAAAGGGGTAGAGATAATAATTGTATCTTATTTCTTTACCGACTCTAAATTAAGGATGTTTTCCTTCTTGTCTAAATCTAAAACATACAGAGTAGAACAAAGGGATGATTAATATGAATATAATAATATTTGCTATTATGAGGTAAACTATCGTTAATTTTTTTTAAAATATATTTAAACATAATCTAAGGCTTCGGAAAGTTTAGAGGAAGGAAATGATTGACTTTGGCAGTTTCTGAATAGTTACAAAGCCAATAAATAATCAAACTGAAAGTATTGTATATATAATATGTATGTAATATAGCAATAATAATCAGTCACATACTGAATAAATTAATGCCTTTACTAATTATGTATCCATTGTCTATACCAAAAGTGTGAGAAAATTTTGGTTGACATGGACTCTAGTTATAAGTGAAATAGTAGAGGTACAGAGCTAGTTGAAGCAAAACTATTTCTCAATAAAGATAAAGTAGACCTATAATATACGTAGTTTGATAGGGTCTAGCTGATTAAAAGTTTTAAACCTTCCTAAATAATTTCCAATCGTAATCATAGTAAAATTATTA
Organism: Anodontia alba; assembly: GCA_964016985.1. Taxonomy (NCBI): domain Eukaryota; kingdom Metazoa; phylum Mollusca; class Bivalvia; order Lucinida; family Lucinidae; genus Anodontia; species Anodontia alba. Next base: position 44,634,417 of record OZ024826.1, read on the forward strand.
TTCCCAAATGAAGAATCTTCAGCGTAATAGATTCTAACTGAGACAAAATTATCTGGAACATTACTATCGTAGTCTTAAGTGATCCAGAAGAAAAATAAAACAAGAGGCCCACGGGCCGTGGTTCGCTCACCTGAGTGACATAGCCACTGCAGACATGCAGATGTTATGCAACATTTTTCCAATACTATCATCGCAACAAATGAAAATCTCATTATTTGAGCAGTTCTTAGTTTTGAAGAATATATGGGCCTGACAGTCAATGGAGCATGATCATTTGAATAAACTATCAATCACATTTCAACAGAAGAATCAATGTGAAATATGGTGGAAATTGGCTAAGTGGTTTCTGAAGAATCAAAATTTTATACATGTAAACAGCACAGTGGCAGGGAAATATAACAAATATAAACCAGATGATGGCCATCTCAGATTTCCAATCAGAACTATTTTAACTACTGTTGATCTACAAGTCACTTCCATATTTTCAATATAAATGTATATGGCCCATACAAATGGGGAAGCAAATTCAACCTTGGAGGTAAAAAGTCAAATGTCAACATAGAACCATCATTTTAGCAATTTTGGTAGATCTCCTATCCCCCATAATTTGTGCAAAGATTTGGGCCCAGGGCTTATTTGGTTATGAAGATGAAGATTTTTAAAGGTTTTTACCATATATGGGCATGGCAGCCATTTTGATGAATGGACCATGCCCATTTTAGCAATCTTTCCCCATGAAATTTGAGCAACACTGGCCAAGAGGCTTCAGAGGAAAAGCCATTTGAAATTACCAACATTTGTTCCATACAAATGTATGGGGCCCATACAAATGCATACAGAAGCAAACTTGACCTCGCTGTAAAAAGGTTAAATGTCAATGTATGATAATTATTTTAGCAACTTTGGTAGACTGCCTGTTCCAGATGATATATGCAAAGATTCAGCCACAAGCCATCCTCGGTTTTGGAGAATAAGATTTTTTAATGTTTTTTCCCATACAAATGCATAGCGAAGCAAACTTGTCCTTGCCGTAAAAAGGTCAAATGTCAATGTATGACCATTATTTTAGCAACTTCAGTAGACCCCCTGTCCCCGATGATTTATGCAAAGATTCAGCCCCAAAGCATCCTCGGTTCTAGAGATGAAGGTTTATAAATGTTTTTACCATATATGGGCATGGCGGCCATCTTGGTCAACGAACTGTGACCATTTTAGCAGTCTTTTGTTCCCCCTATCTAAGGAGGCTCCATATGAAATTTCAGCAAAATTGGCCAACAGGCTCCAGAGGAGGTTGTTTGAAATTCTGAACATTTTTCCCATACAAATGCATAAGGAAGCAAAATTGACCTTACCATAAAAAGGTCAAATGTCAATGTACAACCGTTATTTTAGCAATTTTGGTAGCCCTCCTGTTCCCAATGATATATGCAACGATTCAGCCATAAGGCACGCTCGCTTTTGGAGAAGAAGATTTTTAAAGGTTTTTCCCATACGAATGCATAGGGAAGCAAACTCGACCTTGCCGTAAAAAGGTCAAACGTCAACGTACGACAATTCTTTTAGCAATTTTGGTAGACCTCCCGTCCCCGATGATTCCTGCAAAGGTTCAGCCCCAAGGCATTCTCGGTTCTGGAGAAGAAGATTTTAAAGGTTTTACCATATATGGGCGTGGCGGCCATCTTGGTCAATGGACCGCGACCATTTTAGCAATTTTTGGTTCCCCAATCCTAATGAGACTCCATATGAAATTTGAGCTAAATTGGCTCAGCGGCTTCAGAGGAGAAGTCGTTTGAAAATGTTAACAGATGGACGCACGGACGCACGATGAACGAAAAGTGATCACAATAGCTCATCCTGAGCAGAGCTCAGGTGAGCTAAAAAGGCACTGTAAAGAACGTATCGAATTATATATGCCTAAAAAATTAGATTTTCTTATTTATTATTTTATAGCAGAGTATAGACCAGTTCTTTCTTGACAAAAATAATGCTGAAAAAGACAAGCTATGCATCATTTAACACAAATAAATCATCACCTGTCAGTACAAGGGGCTTTCTTTCAAATAGAGTGTAATAAGGAGTCTAATGGATTTTGAAATTAGTAGTATTTAGTATCAAATCAACCTCTTTTCACTTGCCTCACTTTTTAAGTATGTAAAAAAAAAAAAAAAAATACAGTAGAGCAATGTTTCCCAGGAAACTCTGGTTAAATTGATGTAAGATTAATATTCGATGTTGTGCATTTTGTCTCGGACCTATTTAAACAGGTTTTGTCTGGTCTGCGACTTTGCATACCTGCTGAAAAAAAAAAAAAATGCACAAAATGCTTAAGCTGGTATCATAGGTTACACCTATTTATTTCATATTATTGATATATACTGTATTCTACCTAATTACGGCACATGCTTCTTTACATGCACAGTCAAGCAATTCCCTAGTCCAGAATACAGCCAGTGTACTTATATCTACGTCTTTATAAAGGCTTATGTTATGGTTACTCATTTGAATGGCACTGACGTGTCAATTCAAATGAGTACCCACAACAAACGCTTTTATAAAGAAAATAAGAGAAAAAAAGACATATACAAAAACATCTCATAAGCATCATTTGATGAGTCCTTCCCTGATCTTCATTTTTTTTTTTTTTTTTTATGTGTACCCTTTAAGGTAGGTCCTTTAAAGTAGGAAGATAAATAATTTACATTGAAAAACCTAAGTGCACAGTGCAGTAATTAGGTCAAATATGGTATTTCCTTTTATATTTGACGACAGACTTTGATAAAGAGATGTATCTGTTCAGAAGGGTGCCAAAACATTATGAAAACATGCTTATTCAAATATATAGAAAATTTCACCTCCAAAAACTGAAAATTTTCAGATAAAATCTGTATTATTTTTCATATTTCTGTTCAAAACATAGATTGTGGGTACTTGTTAGAACCGCCTCGGCGAGGCAGTTCCAACGAGTACCCACAATCATAATGTGTGTTTTGAGCAAAAATAAGGAAGATAATGACGCCTGTAAAACCCAGTTTTACTATATAAAAGTGAGGTTAAAGGGGGTCAAAATGTTTTCGTGATGATTTGGCCTTAATGCACCCACTCTTTTTCTTATGGCAAGAATCATTTTCACAAAGAATTCTTAGTCATCTTTTTTTTCAGGGTTTCTTTTTAACTTTTCATAAATCAAAAGATCCTTTATGTCCAATCCTTCAAGAACATGTCTTAAAGCTTTATCCCAATCTCTTGTGAAATTAAATTCCAACAAAGCCTTCACAATGTTTTCTATGGGAAACAACTTTTCGGCGTGCATCATTTTTCTTCTGAAATGAAATAATGAAATAAAGTTGGTAAACACAGACATAGCTCCTGATATAGCACCTTTTCTCCAACCTCCATGTTTTTTCTTATTTCTCCATGAAATTTGAGAAATAAGTTGATAGTTTGTGGGTACTCATTTCCATCACGAAAACACGCCTATATAAATTTGACCCCCGTAAACCCCACTTTTATGTAGTAAAACTGGGGTTTAAAGGGGTATACATTATTTTCTTATTTTGCTAAAACACACAGATTGTGGGTACTCTTTAGAACTGCCTCACTGAGGCAGTTCTAATAATTACACACAATCTATGTTTTGAGGAGAAATACGAAAAGTATCAGAATTCTTTTTATCTGATTTTTTTTCCTTTTTTGGATGTAAAATTTTCAATATACATGTATTTGAATAGGCGTGTTTTCATGATGCAAGCACCTCACTTAGGCGCTTCTAATGAGTACCCTCGACGTACGTTGACATGGAGAAATATGAAAACTAACATTTTATGTGGATAATCCCTCCTAGGCCAAATAAAAAAATATGTGTGTTTAGGGTAACATGTTAACCCTTAAAACGCAAAGAAAACCTGCATCTAAAAATGTTGTCTGTTTATGTCGTCTGCTGAATATTCTTGCAAACTTTTCAAACCTATTTTTGCATGTAGGCAAACAGTGTGAACCCAGATCAGACTGCTCCTGGTCTAGGTCAACACTGTTTGCAACAATGACTTTTAAAGTAACGGCAGATACAAAGCAGACGACAATTGTTGTGACTGGCGCTTTAAGGGTTAAAAAAAAATAGGTAGGGTAAGTAGAGATTTTTTTTTTTTATGTAGAATTATACCATAATTTCAAAAAAAAAAAATATTTGGACTTAGCACCATAATTCACATAAAATTTTACCAAGTCTGTTTGACTATCCTTTGATGTGTGTATAAAAGTACTGATAGAAAGAATGGCAAACAGTGCAGACCATGATCAAACTGCTCCAATAGGAGCAGTTTGATTAGGGTCTACACTGTTTGCTCCGAACTACCTATCCGAATATCTGGCATAAATAATTTACCAAAGTTCCACCAATTTTTAATGTTTGTCTTTTAGAAATCTTTTAGAAAACATGAAAAAAATGCTAGGTTTCACCACATCACGAAAACATGCCTATATAAATCTGACCCCCTTCAACCCCACTTTTTTATAGTAAAACTGGGGTTTACAGGGGTATACATTATTTTTCTTATTTTGCTAAATAACAAAGATTGTGGGTACTCATTAGAACTGCCTCACCGAGGCAGTTCTAACGAGTACTCACAATCTATGTTTTGAGCAGAAATATGAAAAATATCGGGGGTTTTATCTGAAAATTTTTGAGTTTTTGGAGGTGAAATCTTCTATATATTTGAATAGGCATGTTTTCGTAATGATGAAAATCAGGTAGGGTTACCCTAAACACATACTTTTTTTTTATTATTTTGCCCTATCTGAAGCTATGCATAGACATATAAGAACAAGAGGGCGCTTAATTGCTCACCTGAGCTAAAGATATCTTGTGGAAGAATTATAGACAGTGCATAAGTTTAAGTTTTTGAAGAAAGCTTGCCATCTTTTCAGCCCTTTTTAGCTCACCTGAATCAAAGGCTAAAAGTGAGCTACTGTGATCACTCACTGTCCATCGTTGTCGTTGGTGCAGGCTGTCTGTCCTTCTGCCCGCAATTTTTTTTTAACAACATGTCCTCCTAAACCACAGAACCAATTTTAACCAAATTTCTCAGGATTGATCCTTGGGTGATACTGACTGAAAATTGTTAAAACAAGAGGGCCATGATGGCCCTGTAATGCTTTGTAACGCACTTTGAGAGCCTGATCTAGAACTGATCAAGGCAAACATTCTGATCAAAGTTCAAAATGATTATATTAACAAGTAAGACAATGTAGCATGTCTAATGGACTGTGAAATAAAGGTCAAGGTCAAATATGGATGACTGCACTCAAGAGGCCATGGTAAGATGTATGCATGTACTAAGTATCTGGCTGTAGGAGCAATAGTTACCGAGAAACTGACCTAAACACAAACACTTCACAAGTACCAAATATCACTCTGTAGGACCAATAATTACGGAGAAACTGACCTAAATGGAAAAACTTAAGAGTCATGATGATCATTTCAAAAATGTGACCTCTAGAGCATCAACAAGATTTTCCTTTGATTTGGCCAGGTGAACTAGTTTTTGATATCAAGTGACCCAGTTTTAAACTAGACCTAGAAATCATCAAGACAAACATTTTGAGCAATATTTATGATGATTATTTAATAAATGTGACCTCTGGAGTGTTAACATTTTTCTGCTGATTTGGCCAGGTCACCTAGATTTTGACTCCATGAGACCCAGTTTCAAACTTGACCTAGAAATCATCAAGACAAACATTTTGAGCAAGATTCATGATGATTGCTTCAAAAATGTGACCACTAGAGTGTTAACAAGATTTTACGCTGATTTGGCCAGGTGACCTTGTTTTTGACCCCATGTGACCCAGTTTCAAACTTGACTAGAAATCATCAAGACAAACACGTTGAGCAAGATTCATGATGATTGCTTGAAAAATGTGACCACTAGAGTGTTAACAAGGTTTTCTGTTGATTTGGCCAGGTGACCGTTTTTTACCCCAGGTAACCCAGTTTCGAACCTGACCTAAAGATCATCAAGATAAACATTTTGAGCAAGATTCATGATGATTGCTTGAAAAATGTGACTGCTAGAGTGATAACAAGATTTTATGCTGATTTGGCCAGGTGACCTAGTTTTTGACCTCAGGTGTTCCAGTTTCGAACTTGACCTAGAACTCATCAAGACAAACATTTTGAGCCAGATTCATGATGATTGCTTCAAAAATGTGACCGCTAGAGTGTAAAGGTTTTCTGCTGATTTGACCCGGTGACCTAGTTTTTGACCTCACATGACCCAGTTTCAAATATATCCTAGAACTCATCAAGACAAACATTTTGAGCAAGATTCATGATTATTGCTTCAAAAATGTGACCGCTAGAGTGTTAATTAATAAGGTTTTCTGCTGGTTTGGCCTGGTGACCTAGTTTTTGACACCACGTGACCCAGTTTCAAACTTGACCTAGAAATCATCAAGACAAACATTTTGAGCAACTCATGAAGATTGCTTGAAAAATGTGACCGCTAGAGTGTTAACAAGGTTTTCTGCTGATTTGGCCCGGTGACCTAGTTTTTGACCCCAAGTGACCCAGTTTTGAACTTGACCTAGAAATCATCAAGACAAACAATTTGAGCCAGATTCATGATGATTGCTTCAAAAATGTGACTGCTAGAGTGTTAACAAGGTTTTCTGCTGATCTGGCCCAGTGACCTAGTTACCCCAAGTGACCCAGTTTTGAACTTGACCTTGAATAGAGGTAAACATTTTGAGCAAGTTTCATCAAGATTGGGTCAAAACTATGACCTCTAGAGTGTTAACAAGTTTTTCCTTTGATTTGACCTGGTGACCTAGTTTTTGACCCCAAGTAACCCAGTATCGAACTTGTGACCTAGATTTCATAGAGGCAAACATTCTGACCAAGTTTCATCAAGATTGGGTCAAAATTGTGACCTCTAGAGTGTTAACAAACTAATTGTTGACAACGGACGACAGACATAGGGTGATGACAATAGCTCACCATGAGCTTTTGCTCAGGTGAGCTAAAAATTGGAATTCATGCAAGATTCTGGTTGCCATGGCAACCAAAAGGAAACAAGAGGGCCATGATGGCCCTGTAATGCTCACCTGAGTATCATAGCACTTTAAGAACCTGACCTAGACCTGATCAAGGCAAACATTCTGATTAAAATTCATTATGATTATATTAACAAGTAAGACAGTGTAGCATGTCTAATGGACTGTGAAATAGAGGACAAGGTCAAATGGATGACTGCACTCAAGAGGTCATGCTAAGATGTATGTATATACTGAGTATCACTGGCTGTAGGAGCAATAGTTACTGAGAAACTGACCTGAACACAGACACTTCACAAGTGCCAAAGAGGACAGAGGATGATCACTGTAGGACCAATAATTACTGAGAAACTGACCTAAATGGAAAATTGTTTGTTTGTGCTGAGATTTTACGGCCCAGTCAACCCAATGGGTTCATGTCAAGCGTGGTCAGTTTACCTAACCACACGTTTACTGAGTAGGCTTAGTCCTCTAAGCGGTTAACCAGTATTGTGCACATTCTTTTGCCAGAAACTGACAACTGCTCTTCTTGAATCAGCTGAAGGGAGAGAATGACCATAGAAAATATTTCATGATCAAATTCCACCTCGGCTGGGGTTGAACCCGCGACCTCCTGGTCTCCAGTCGGACGGCGCATCCAACTGAGCCACCGAGGCCTGCTTATTTAATTTATAGAGGTTTAATAACCGAAAACAATTAGGTTAAATATGTTTAGGTAAATGTATGAAAATTTTGAACACTACGGTAAATGTCCAAAAATTTCATACACCAAGTTGTCTGACAAAATGGCATATGCAAACAGTACTGACCCAGATCAGACTGCTCCTTTATGAGCAGTCTGATCAGTCTATACTGTTTGCTACTTCACTAAGTATTTTAAGAACAAATGCATAAAAGCAAAATTTTGGCCAGAAAAGTAGGGAATAAAGTGTTTGAAATCAGGGCATTTACCTGCAACATTTTTTGCCTAAATTTGCTTTCTAAGCAGTTATTTCTTAAAATACTTGGTGGAAAAGCAAACAGTTTAGACCCTGATCAGACTGCTTCTTAAGAAGCAGTCTGATCTGAGTTTGCATATGCCATTTTAGTGGCGGCGCTGATGTTTGAAATTTTAGGACATTTATTGTAATACCTTATATGGTGGCTTGTGGGTAAACAAGCAGACCTGGCGCCAAGTTGTTTGACCTTGAGCAGTTCGGGAGCGTCCTTGTTTGAATTAATAAATCCAAAGGCTGGTAACACATAGATATCCTCATTATTGTACTGAAGAGGTGTTTTACTGTAAGGAGTCAAATATACCAATCTCTCAACAGGGAATATATCTGAAATCTCTTCTGTATGATAATCAATGTAAGTATTTGGACCGAGGCGTTTCTGGACCATTTCCAAACCTGCAGGGCCAAGTCCGGTAACATGCAGATGGAATGGCTCTGGATGATTTAAGTTAGCTATCTGGCTTTCACACAGTTTAAAGAAGAATATTCTGTCATCCTTGTATGTACGGTTTTTCATAGCAAAATCAAACACAAGCGGGGAACCAAAGAGTAAAGAGTGACAACCCATAACATGCTTCAGGTCCTGCCCCTCTCTGAACCTTGAATGATACTGATTCGGTAGTGCTTGAAAAAATGTATCGCGTTTCAACACTGTTTTCTCCACTTTCTGTATTCTGGAATTTATTTCTTCTGCCATTTTAAGCTCCGCAGCCTTTTTCGCAGCCTTTTTCTCCTTCTTTTTAAGTTTTCTCTCCTTCTGTGCAAGTCTTCTAAATAGCCTAAAGCGTTTGCCGAGACCCTCTTGTTGCATCATTTTCACCCAATCACAACTGTTCATCTGTTGGGGAAACTACAGGAAAAGAAAAATATTAACCCTTGTCATGCTGAATAAATTAAGATGCCACACCCCCTTCAAATTTTCAGCCAATCAGATTATTTGATCTGGATTGTTGCTATATATTCCCATACTAAATGGCAAACAGTGCAGATCCAGATCAGTTGGCTTCTTCAGAAGCCAACTGATCTGGATCTACAGTGTTTGCAAAGACAGGGTAGATCCGGGTTCAGCAGGACAAGGGTTAATTACATGCAGATGACAGATGAGTGTCACAGCTCTAAGTAAGACATTTTAATTGTCCCCCGCCTTTTCGAAGACAAGCAAATTCCATGGGGAATTAATGTCCCCCGCCTTATTTTTATTTGAGGTTTAAAAATGGTAAAGTTAACCAGAAGACCATTGGTCCTGTATCAATTACCTAAGTATTGAAGCAGGAAACCAGTGATAAAAAATAATTTCAAGATTCTGAAAAAGCCACATGCATATCTTCAGACCACCTGTAAAGTTTCAAAGGATCGGCTTAAAACTGTGGTAGGAGTTACGGGGTCAAGGAACCTACTCCCTATATGCTTCTGTAGTATTAGAACTAAAAAAATGTCTAAGTTAAAAATGCAGAAAAAGTGGTAAAAAATTATTTCAGGATTCTGAAAAAATCCACATGCATATCTTCAGGCCATCCTAAAAGCCCTTGTAAAGTTTCAAAAGGATCAGACAAAAAACGTGGGAGGAGATAAGGGGACAAGGTACCTGCACCCTATACACTTCTGTAATATTAGAACTCAAAACATGTCTAAGTTAAAAATGCGGAAAAAGTAATAAAAAAATATTTCAGGATTCTGAAAAATCCACCTGCATATTTTCAGGCCATCCTAAAAGCCCACATAAGATTTCAAAAGGATCGGTCAAAAACTGTGGGAGGAGTTAAGGGGACAAGGTACCTACTCCCTATAGACTTCTGTAATATTAGAACTCAAAAAATGTCTAAGTTCAAAACTTGTAAAAAAATGATAAAAAATAATTTCAGGATTCTGAAAAAACCACATGCATATCTTCAGACCATCCTTAAAGCACCTGTAAAGTTTCAAAAGGATCGGCCAAAATCTGTGGGAGGATTTAAGGGGACAAGGTACCTGCTCCCTATATAGTTCTGTAGTATTAGAACTCAAAAAATGTCTAAGTTAAAAATGCGGAAGAAAGTAATAAAAAATTATTTCAGGATTCTGAAAAAACCACATGCATATTTTCAGGCCATCCTGAAAGCCCATGTAAGGTTTCAAAAGGATCGGCCAAAAACTGTGGGAGGAGTAAAGGGGACAAGGTATCTACTCCCTATACGCTTCTGTAATATTAGAACTCAAAAAATGTCTATGTTCAAAATGTCTAAAAAGTAATAAAAATTAATTTCAGGATTCTGAAAAAACCACAGGCACATCTTCACACCATCTTTAAAACACCTGTAAAGTTTCAAAAGAATCGACCAAAAACTGTGGGAGGAGTTAAGGGGACAAAGTACCTGCTCCCTATACACTTCTGTAGTATTAGAACTCAAAAAATGTCTAAGTTAAAAATGCGGAAAAAGTGATAAAAAATTATTTCAGGATTCTGAAAAAACCACATGCATATCTTCAGGCCATCCTGAAAGCCCATGTAAAGTTTCAAAAGGATCGGCCAAAAACTGTGGGAGGAGTTAAGGGGACAAGGTACCTACTCCCTATACGCTTCTGTAATATTAGAACTCAAAAAATGTCTATGTTCAAAATGTCTAAAAAGTAATAAAAATTAATTTCAGGATTCTGAAAAAACCACATGCATATCTTCACACCATTCTTAAAACACCTGTTTGTTTGTGTTGAGGTTTTACGGCCCAGTCAACCCAATGGGTTCATGTCGAGCGCGGTCAGTTTACCTAACCACACGTTTACTGGGCAGGCTTAGTCCTCTAAGCGGTTAACCAGTATTGTGCACATTCTTTTGCCAGAAACTGACAACTGCCCTTCTTGAATCAGCGGAAGAGAGAGAATGACCGTAGAAAATATTTCATGATCAATCTCTACGAAAGAATGTTGCCGACCTCGGCGGGGGTTGAACCCGCGACCTCCTGGTCTCCAGTCGGACGGCGCATCCAACTGAGCCACCGAGGCCGGCTTAAAACACCTGTAAAGTTTCAAAAGAATCGGCCAAAAACTGTGGGAGGAGTTAAGGGGACAAGGTACCTGCTCCCTATACACTTCTGTAGTATTAGAACTCAAAAAATGTCTAAGTTAAAAATGCGGAAAAAGTGATAAAAAATTATTTCAGGATTCTGAAAAAAAAAACATGCATATCTTCAGGCCATCCTAAAAGCCCATGTAAAGTTTCAAAAGGATCGGCCAAAAACTGTGGGAGGAGTTAAGGGGACAAGGTACCTACTCCCTATAGACTTCTGTAATATTAGAACTCAAAAAATGTCTAAGTTAAAAATGTGGAAAAAGTGATAAAAAATTATTTCAGGATTCTGAAAAAAACACATGCAAATCTTCAGACCATCCTTAAAACACCTGTAAAGTTTCAAAAGGATCGGACAAAAACTGTGGGAGGAGTTAAGGGGACAAAGTACCTACTAAAAACTCAGAACCACGCACAACGCGCCACGCAACATGCGCCACGCCCCACGGAAAACCAAAAACAGTGTCCCTCCACTTTTCTTCGAAAAGGCGGGGGACAAAAAGTGGAGGGACACTGTTTTTGGTTTTCCGTGGGGCGTGGTGCGTGGCGCGTGGTTCCGAGTTTTTAGTAGGTACTTTGTCCCCTTAACTCCTCCCACAGTTTTTGTCCCATCCTTTTGAAACTTTACAGGTGTTTTAAGGATGGTCTGAAGATGTGCATGTGGTTTTTTCAGAATCCTGAAATAATTTTTTATCACTTTTTTCTGCATTTTTAACTTAGACATTTTTTGAGTTCTAATATTACAGAAGTCTATAGGGAGTAGGTACCTTGTCCCCTTAACTCCTCCCACAGTTTTTGGCCGATCCTTTTGAAACTTTACGTGGGCTTTTAGGATGGCCTGAAGATATGCATGTGGTTTTTTCAGAATCCTGAAATAATTTTTTACCACTTTTTCCGCATTTTTAACTTAGACATTTTTTGAGTTCTAATACTACAGAAGTGTATAGGGAGCAGGTACCTTGTCCCCTTAACTCCTCCCACAGTTTTTGGCTGATTCTTTTGAAACTTTACAGGTGTTTTAAGGATGGTCTGAAGATGTGCATGTGGTTTTTTCAGAATCCTGAAATTAATTTTTATTACTTTTTAGAAGATATGCATGTGGTTTTTTCAGAATCTTGAAATTATTTTATATTACTAGTTTCCTGCTTTAATACTTAGGTAATTGATACAGGACCAATGGTCCTCTGGTTAACTTTACCATTTTTAACACCTCAAATAAAAATAAGGCGGGGGACATAAATTCCCCATGGAATTTGCTTGTTAACCCTTGTCCTCTTGAATAAATTAAGATGCCACACCCATTTCTAATTATCAGCCAATCAGATAACTTGATCCAGGTTTTTGATATAAATTCACATACTGACTGACAAACAGTGCAGATCCAGATCAGTTGGATTCTGAAGAAGCCAACTGATCTGGATCTACACTGTTTGCAAAGGCAGGATATATCCAGGTTTAGCATAACAAGGGTTAATTTTTAACCGTGGTCCTGCTCAGCATGGATATGGCCTGCTTTAGCAAACAGTGTTGATCCAGATCAGTTGGCTTCTTCAGAAGCCAACTGATCTGGATCTGCACTGTTTGTCATTCAGTATGTGAATTTATATCAACAACCTAGATCAAGCTATCTAACTGGCTGATAATTAGAAATGGGCATGGCATCTTACTTTATTCAAGAAGACAAGGATTAACCCTTATCCTGCTGGTTGGATCTACTTACACTTTCAAGGTGCATTTTTTAATAGTTCTAGGTTATTTGACAGCAGAGGGAATGTACTTTACAAACCTTCATTTGTACACATTCAAGACCAATCAGTGAAATAATTCTCCAAAATCACAGTCATATTTCACCACTTTCTGTTTTTCATTTTTTTTTTTTTTTTTGGTTTTTGGTCTTACCCCCATGCAATCAAATAGGTTATTATTTGCTACTAGTCCAGTATCAAGCATAGCAATCACCTTCCACAGACTCTTGAATGTTGATGACCTAACTCAGCTGTAAGGTCAGATGTATATAACTCAAAAATGTTGATCTCTTAATTGCTGTTAGAAAGGAATCAGTGACATGAACCTCATTAAGACAGAAAACAACACTGTCTGCATACAAATAATCAAAAAAAAAAAAAAAAAAGATTATCTTAATGGACAGTCATCCATCAAAATTTACAATTTGTTTAGTGACTGACCAATTCAATACAAATTTTGATGTATACAATTCCTGTTCATGCTGTTTCAATACAGATAAAAAAATAAAAGGACTTAAATTTGTGACAGCTGCAATATGTTCTGACATTTTGATGAAGGTTTTGAAATCAGTGCTAACAGTTTTACGTCCCAGTCAACCCAATGTCAAGCACAGTCACTTTACCTAACCACACTTTTACTGGGCAGGCTTAGTCCTCTAAGCTGTCAGCCAGTATTGTGCACATTCTTTCGCCAGAGAGTGCAAACACTAAACTACACTACAACCTCTTTATAACACGGTTATTACAACACAGTTATGGATATAACACAATTCAAAGATGGATCCCAAAAATGTATAGATTATACTGAAAAATGACCATAAATGGTCATTTTTCAATATAATCTATACATTTTTGTTTGGGTATAACACGGTTGTTTAAGTAACATGGTTTTTGCTATGGACCCCTACAATAGTGTTACAAAGTGGTTGTGGTGTACTGTTCTTGAAACTGGACTAGTAGTACAATCTCAAACAAAGGACGGACCTTGTTTTTGGAGATCCTGAGATGCCCTCAAATAGGCCTAAGCACTAAAAGCATATACTGACACGAGCCACAGGATAAGATGCTTTTTCCAACCCTAAAGTATTTTTCTTATTTCTCCACAAAAACATATGCTGTGGGTGAGGCTCTGCTAAAGAGTACCCACAACATAATATTTTCGTGGAGAAATAAGAAAAATATTTACTGATACCCACTCTTATCTAGTCTTATGATAAGGGATACCAGTATAAGTATTTTTCTGTTGAAAACAGAACCTTGTGAGGAGCTACAGCTAAATCAAACAATATGGCCCTAACCTGATTTCTCTTGGGACAGCTCAGTACCGCAGATCAATTAACCCTTATGTAAAATCAAAGCTCTGACAGCATGGGTTAGTCGACTGTCTGTGAGTGTAGGCAATGAAAATGGTCCTGAATGGAGACCTAAGACTCATTTAACCCTTAACCCTTGTCCAGCTGAATAAATTAAGATGCCATGCCTACTTCCAATTTTCAGCCAATCAGATTACTTGATCAAGTTTGTTGATATAAATTCACATACTTAATGGCAAACAGTGCAGATCCAGATCAGTTGGCTTCTTCAGAAGCCAACTGATCTGGATCTACACTGTTTGTAAAGACAGGGTATATCCAGGCTCAGCAGGACAAGGGTTAAATTAACTTCCTGCAATTTAAGCAAACAGTGCAGACCCTGATCAGACACCACATTCTGCTGTGTCTGATCTGGGTCTGCACTGTTTGCCAATGTCCCAAAATACCCAGTCCAAGTTTTACAGACATATCACAAAAACATGCCTATATAAATCTGACCCCCTTAAACCCCACTTTTATATAGTAAAACTGGGGTTTACAGGGGTATACATTATTTTTCTTAATTCTACTCAAAAACATAGATTGTGGGTGTGCGTTATAACTGCCTTGCCAAGGCAGTTCTAACGGATACCCACAATCTATGTTTTGAGCGGTAAGGCAGTTCTAATGTTGAGCAGAAATATGAAAAATATTAGAACTTTTTATCTGAATTTTTTTTTTCATTTTTTGGTGGTAAAATGTTCAGTATATTTGAATAGGCATGTTCTTGTAATGTAGAAGTCCAAGATGGCCCTATATTGCTCACCTGATAACCAGACAAGTTTCGAGTCAGTTGCCCTTTTGGTTCATATAGAGAAGAAGTTCAATGTAGATTTTCAAGATGGCAGCCATCTTGGATTTTGAATCAGAATGACTTTAGCTACTTTTGATCTGCAAGTCACCTTGATACTTCCAATGAAGTTCCAAATCAAGTGGCCTTTTGGTATAGGATAAAAAACTTCAAAACAGATTTTCAACATGGCTGTTAAGGCAACCAGCTTGGATTTCCGATCAGAATGATTTTAGCTACTTTTGATCTAAAAGTCACCCTGATACTTCCTATCAATTTTCGAGTCAATTGGCTTTTCTGTTCTATAGAAGTTCATAATAGATTTTTAAGATGGCGGCCATATTGGATTTCTGATCAGTACAAATTTAGCTATTTTTGACCTACAAGTCACCCAGATACTTCCTACCAAGTTTCGAGTAAATTGGCCTTTCGGTTCAGAAGAAAAATAGATTTCTAAGATACTGGCCATGGCAGCCATCTTGGATTTCTGATCAAAAGGATTTAACCGGCAATTCACCCTGATGCTTCCTACTGAGTTTCAAGTCAACTGGCCCTTCAGTTCAGGAGAAGAAGTGAAAAACAGATTTTCATGATGGCCTCCACTTATCTACAAGTCACCCTGATGCTTCCTACCAAGTTTGGAGTCAACTAGCCTTTTGGCTTAGGAGAAGAAGTGAAAAATAGATTTTCAAGATGGCCATTATGGCAGCCATCTTGGATTTCCAATCAGAATGATTTTAGCTATTTTGATCTACTAGTAACCCGGATGCTTCCTATCAAGTTTCAAGACAATTCTCAGGATATAGAACAGATCATTCTGGAATTATTTTGAAATTTAACCTAAATGAAAATGAACAGGGGAAAGACTACTGGAAATTCAATAATTCACTTTTAAAAGACAGGGATTATATAAGAATAGTAGAGAAAACAATTAAGGATGTGGTAGACACTTATAAAGTAGATCAACAAAATATCAATACATGTAATAATGACAATAATGATGACAATAACAATAATGATGGTGGTAATAATGAGTAAACCATAAAAGATCAAATGCCTTTAGAAATGATACGAGGGGAAACCATTAAGTATAGTTCTAGAAAAAAGAAAGAAAGGGAAAAACCTAAAAAACAGTTTGTTAGAAGATGAAATAGCCAAATTAGAAAAAAAATATTACTGAAAATTTCCAGCACTTGAACCAAGAAGATTTCGATTTATTAAAAGAAAAGAAATCAAGGTTACAGGATATTAGGAGAAACATTATAGAAGGAGTTATGATAAGATCCAGATGTCGATATGAGGAGTTAAGAGAATAACCAACCAGTTATTTTTTTTAATTTAGAAAAGCGTAATTATACCAATAAAATCATTTAACAAGAGGGCCATGATGGCCCTGTAATGCTCACCTGAGCAACATAGCACTTTGAGAGCCTGATCTAGAACTTATAAAGGCAAACATTCTGATCATAGTTCAAAACGAATAAAGGTCAAGGTCAAATATGGATGACTGCACTCAAGAGGCCATGCTAAGATGTATGCATGTAGTAAGTATCACTGGCTGTAGGAGCAATAGTTACTGAGAAACTGACCTAAACTCAAACACTTCACAAGTACCAAATGTCACTCTGTAGGACCAATAATTACTGAGAAACTGACCTAAATGGAAAAACTTAAGAGAGTCACTGGACAGAAAACTATACATCACCTTGAAATCATCAAGACAAACATTTTGAGCTAGATTCATGATGATCATTTCAAAAATGTGACCTCTAGAGCATGGACAAGGTTTTCCTTTGATTTGGCCAGGTGAACTAGTTTTTGATATCAAGTGAACCAGTTTTAAACTATACCTAGAAATCATCAAGACAAACATTTTGGGCAATATTTATTATGATTATTTCAAAAATGTGACCTCTGGAGTGCTAACAGTTTTCTGCTGATTTGGCTAGGTCACCTAGTTTTTGACCCGCTGATGTGACCCAGTTTCAAACTTGACCTAGAAATCATCAATACAAACATTTTGAGCAAGAGTCATGATGATTGTATCAAAAATGTACCCGCTAGAGTGTTAACAAGGTTTTCTGCAGATTTGGCCAGGTGACCTAGTTTTTGACCCCAAGTGATCCATTTTCAAACTTGACCTAGAAATCATCAAGACAGACATGTTGAGCAAGATTCATGATGATTGCTTGAAAAATTTGACCGCTAGAGTGTTAACAATGTTTTTATTGATCTGGCCAGGTGACCTAGTTTTTGACCCCAGGTGACCCAGTTTCGAATTTGACCTAAAAATCATCAAGACAAACATTTTGAGCAAGATTCATGATGATTACTTAAAAAATGTGACCGCTAGAGTGTCAACAAAGTTTTCTGCTGATTTGGCCCGGTGACCTAGTTTTTGACTCCAAGTGACCCAGTTTCAAATTTGACCTAGAACTCATCAAGACAAACATTTTGAGCAAGATTCATGATGATTGCTTGAAAAATGTGACCGCTAGAGTGATAAGATTTTACGCCGATTTGGCCAGGTGACCTAGTTTTTGAACCCAGGTGTTCCAGTTTCGAACTTGACCTAAAAATCATCATTTTTAACAAACATTTAGAGCCAGATTCATGATTATTGATTCAAAAATGTTACTGCTAGAGTGTTAACAAGGTTTTCTGCTGATTTTGCCCGATGACCTAGTTTTCGACCCCACGTGACCCAGTTTCAAACATATCCTAGAACTCATCAAGACAAACATTTTGAGCAAGATTCATGATTATTGCTTCAAAAATGTGACCGCTAGAGTGTTAACAAGGTTTTCTGCTGGTTTGCCCTGGTGACCCTAGTTTTTGACACCACGTGACCCAGTTTCAAACTTGACCTAGAAATCATCAAGACAAACATTTGGAGCAAGATTCATGATGATTGCTTGAAAATATTAGATATATAGGGAAAATAAGCCCCACCCCTAGCAACCATGTTTTTTGACTAATCATGATTGCTTGAACAATCTTGGTAGAGGGTCACCAAAGCAACATTCCTGCCAAATAATATTGAAATCAGTCAGGTGGTTTCTGACAAGAAGAATTTTAAAGTTTTCTATACAGATATATACGGAAAATAAGCCCTGCCCCCTGACGGCCATGTTTTTTGACATATCATGAAGGCGCAATCTTGGTAGAAGGTCGCCAAAGCAACATTCCTGTCAAGTTACATTGAACTCAATCCAACGGTTTCTTACGAGAAGATTTTTAAAGTTTTCAAAAAACAAGAGGACCATGATGGTCCTATATCGCTCACCTGAACAAACAGATTTGCATACTTATATTAGTGTTGAAGTTTCAGCTAAGTTCACTACTCTAAATTTTAAAGCCCTGCACCCCCCACCCCCCACCAACCCCCCCACAGCAGCCATGTTTTTTTTCTTTTTAACGCATCATGACAACTAAATCTTGAAAGAGGGTCACCAAAGGTGCATTTCTGCCAAGTTATACTGAAATTGGTCCAGTGGTTTCTGACAAAAAGATTTTTAAAGTGTTTTATATTGCTATAAAGCCCTACCCCCTAACAGCCATTTTTTTTCTTTTTGACGAATCACGACACATTGAAAAAACTTGGTTGAGGGTCACCAAAGGAACAATCTGTTTACCAAGTTAAACCAAGTTAAATTGAAATCGGTTCAGTGGTTTCTGACAAGACTTTCACAGTTTTCTATCTAGATATAGAGGGAAAATAAGCCCCACCCCCTAACAGCCATGTTTTTTTTGACAAATCAGGATTGCTTGAACATTCTTGGTAGAGGGTCACCAAAGCAACATTGAAATTGGTCAAGGGTATTTGCAAGAAGAATTTCAAAGTTTTCTATACAGATATATACGGAAAATAAGCCCCGCCCCCTCTGGGGGCCATGTTTTTTGACGTATCATGAGAGCCTGAACAATCTTGGTAGAAGGTCACCATTCCTGTCAAGTTACATTGAATTCGGTGTAACGGTTTCTTACAAAAAGATTTTTAAAGTTTTTTATATAGATATATAGCTGCCACATAGCTGCCATGTTTTTTGACGAATCATGACAGCTTGAACAACTTTGGTAGAGGGTCACCAAAGAAACATTCCTGCTACGTTATATTGAAATCGGTCCAGTGGTTTCTGATAAGAAGATTATTAAAGTTTTCTATATAGATATATAGGGAAAATAAGCCCCACCCGCTAGCGGCCATGTTTTTTGACAAATCACGATTACTTGAACAATCTTGGTAAAGGGTCACCAAGGAAGGGTCACCAAGGTAACATGTCTGCCAAGTTATATTGAAATCAGTCCAGTGGTTTCTGACAAGAAGATTTTTTTCAAGTTTTCTATATAGATCTACAGGGAAAATAAGCCCCACCCCCTAGCAGCCATGTTTTTTGACAAATCATGACAGCCTGAACAATCTTTGTAAAGGATCTCCAAGGAAACATTTCTGCCAAGTTATACTGAAATCGGTCTAGTGGTTTCTGACAAGAAGATTTTTTTTCAAGTTTTCTATATAGATATATAGGGAAAATAAGCCCCACCCCCTTGCAGCCATATTTTTTGACGAATCATGATGGCTTGAACAACCTTGGAAGAGGGTGACCAAAGACACATTTCTTCCAAGTTATATTGAAATCGGTCCAGTGGTTTCTGACAAGAAGATTTTTAAAGTTTTCTATATAGATACATATATAGGAAAAATAAGCCCTGCCCCCTGGCGGCCATGTTTTTGGACGAATCAAAATTGCTTGAACAATCTTGGTAGAGGATCACCAAAAGAACATTTCTGCAAAATTATATGGAAATCGGTCCAGTGGTTTGGGACGATGATTTTTACATTTTTCTATATATAGGGAAAATAAGCCCCACCCCCTGACAGCCATGTTTTTTGACGAATCCAAATGGCTTGAACAATCTTGGTAGAGGAGCACTAAAGGAACATTTCTACAGAATTATATGGAAATCGGTCCTGACAAGAAGATTTTTAAAGTTTTCTATATAGATATATACGGAAAATAAGCCCCACCCCTTCGCAGCCATGTTTTTTGACGAATCCAAATGGCTTGAACAATCTTGGTAGAGGATCACCAAACGAACATTTCTGCAAAATTATATTGAAGTCGGTCCAGTGGTTTCGGACAAGAAGATTTTTAAAGTTTTCTATATAGATATATTGGGAAAATAAGCCCTGCCCCCTGGTGGCCATGTTTTTTGACAAATCCAAATGGCTTGAACAATCTTAATAGAGGATCACCAAAGGAACATTTCTGCAAAATTATATGCAAATCGGTCCAGTGGTTTCGGACAAGAAGATTTTTACATTTGTCAATATAGATATATAGGGAAAATAAGCCCCGCCCCCTGGCAGCCATGTTTTTTGACTAATCGAAATGGCTCGAACAATCTTGGTAGAGGATCACCAAAGGAACATTTCTGCAAAATTATATGGAAATCGGTCCAGCGGTTTCTGACAAGAAGATTTTTAAAGTTTTCTATATAGTATATATAGGGAAATTAAGCCCTGCACCCTGGCGGCCATGTTTTTTGACGAATCCAAATGGCTTGTACAACCTTGGTAGAAGATCACTAAAGGAACATTTTTGCAAAATTATATTGAAATCGGTCCAGCGGTTTCGGACAAGAAGATTTTTAAAGTTTTCTATATAGATATATAGGGTAAATAAGACCCGCCCCCTGGTGGCCATGTTTTTTGACGAATCCAAATGGCCTGAACAATCTTGGTAGAGGATCACCAAAGGAACATTTCTGCAAAATTATATGGAAATCAGTCCAGCGGTTTCTGACAAGAAGATTTTTAAATGTTTCTATATAGCTATATATGGAAAATAAGCCCCGCCCCCTAGTGGCCATGCTTTTTGACGAATCCAAATGGCTTGAACAACCTTGGTAGAGGATCACCACAGAAACATTTCTGCAAAATTACATTGAAATCAGTCCAGTGGTTTCTGACAAGAAGATTTTTAAAGTTTTCTATATAGATACATAGGGAAAATAAGCCCCGCCCCATGGCGGCCATGTTTTTTGACGAATCCGAATGGCTTGAACAATCTTGGTAGAGGATCACCGAAGGAACATTTCTGCAAAATTATATTGAAATCGGTCCAGTGGTTTCTGACAAGAAGATTTTTAAGTTTTTAGTTAAAAAATCTATTTTTAGCTCCTGTGACCTAGATATGCAACGGACCGGAACCATTTGAACAACTTTGAAAGAGGACCAACCAAGGATCATTCCTATGAAGTTCGGTCGAAATCCAATCAGTGGTTTAGGAGGAGATGTTGTTTAAAGATTGTGGACGGACAGACGGACATACGGATGACAACGACGACAACGACGGATGGTGAGTGATCACAAAAGCTCACCTTGAGCTTTCAGCTCAGATGAGCAAAAAATGTCTAAGTTCAAAATGTATAAAAAGTGATAAAAAATAATTTCAGGATTCTGAAAAAACCACATGCATATCTTCAGACCATCCTTAAAGCACCTGTAAAGTCTCAAAAGGATTGGCTTAAAACTGTGGTAGGAGTTACGGGGACAAGGTACCTACTTCCTATACACTTCTGTAGTATTAGAACTCAAAAAATGTCTAAGTTAAAAATGTGGAAAAAGTGAAAATAAGAATTATTTCAGAATTCTGAAAAAAAAAACACATGCTTATCTTCAGGCCATCCTAAAAGCCCATGTAAAGTTTCAAAAGGATCGGCCAAAAACTGTGGGAGGAGTTAAGGGGATAAGAGACCTACTCCCTATACACTTCTGTAATATTAGAACTCAAAAAAAATGTCTAAGTTCAAAATGTGTAAAAAGTGATAAAAAAAAATTTCAGGATTCTGAAAAAAACACAGCATATCTTCAGACCATCTTAAAAGCCTCTGTTAAGTTTCAAAAGGATAGAACAAAAACTGTGGGAGGAGTTAAGGGGACAAGGTACCTACTAAAAATTCGGAACCACGCACTACGCGCCACGCACCACGTAAAGCCGAAAACAGTGTCCCTCCGCTGTTCTTCGAAAAGGCGGGGGACAATAAAAATTTTAGGGATGACGTTTACTCCAGAAGTTTTTTGATGTCTGGCAGCACAATGCACCAGATATCCTACAAAAAATGAAAAATATTTTAGCTGTATGGTCAAAACGGTAACTCACTCTCCAAGGAAAAATAACAATTATAAAATCAATAGCTTTGTCTAAATTTGTCCACATCTATTCTTATCATTACCCAACCCACCGGGGAATCTGATACAGACATTGAATAAAATACTTTATAAATTCCTCTGGAATTCAGGTCCAGATAGAATTAAAAGAGAGTATATTGTAAGAAAATATCAAAAGGAGGATTGAGAATGATAAAAATTGAAAACTTTATTTATGCCTTAAAAATAACCTGGCTCAGAAGACATATTTTACAGGAACATTGCACTTGGAACACCTTATCTGACCTCAATATAACAGATGTCTTTTCAAGGGGAGATAATTATGCTTACTTAATATCAGAAGAAACAAGAAACCCCTTTTTGAAAGACACTTTATAAAGTTGGAAAATATTTTGCAAAGCTGTACCCATAAAAACGGTAGAAGATATTTTGTGTTCTCCAATTTGGTTTAATTCAAAATTTAATCAAGGTCAAAATTTATTTATTAAGGAATGGTATGGCGAGGGTATAAGAAATATTGTAGATTTACTCAGTAATGAGGGAAAATTCTACCAGTTCAATGATTTCAAAAATAAATACAATATAAATGGTACTTTCTTAGACTTTTATTCTATTTTAAAGAAAATATCTAATGAATGGATGACTAAAATACTTGAAAATAGTTTGCTATGCCAGCATCTAGAATAGGTAGTGCAAAACTGTTATGTAAAGTATCTAACCAAAGACAAAAAAGGAAGCAAAACTTTCTGTGATATAATGGTTGGTGTTAAGGAGGCAACGCCTCCATCTTTCAAGAGAACATATTAGGAAATATTGATCGAGAAGACTGGAACAGCTATAATGCACTTCTGAGGGAACTTAAAGAAGTAAAATTGCAAGAATTTCAATTCAAAATTAATAATTACATATTAGTGACAAAATCATTTCTTTTCAGGATTAATATATTAGATAACTAGACAAAGTGCCCAGTGGGGCAAGTATACCCCAGACCAGCGCTACCGCCAGTTTTTAAAGAGCACAAAGTATGTAGCTTTGACTCTGGAGATGGCAGTTATTATGCTTTATGTGATAACATTGAAAAACTTCAATCACACATAATATGAAGTCCTTGACCTCAAAGATCAGGCACAGGTGCAGGGATTGAGCTTAATAAAACTTTAGCCCTATAACTATCACCATATATTAGTGAAATCAATCAGTCTTTATAATATAAGCAAAAATGACATTTGTATGAAAAGTCTGTGACCTTGACTTAAAAGCCATGCCCCAGCTTGGGGATGGTGCCGAGAAAAACTTTAGACCTATATATACCATCATGCTTAATATTAATGAAACCAACAAAAGGGTCTTCATAATATAGCTATATAAATTTTAATGAAAATTTTAAGGTCACCTGCCTACTCAATGCCCTCTACATATCGGTAAAGTATCACAAAAATATCTTAAAGAATTTTTAGAGTAATTGCCCGCACAAGATTTAAATAACCAAGGGAGAAAACTGCAGAATGTTCTTGAATGTGATATGCCTATTCAATGTCCTATAAATACTGATGAAGTATCATGAAAATATCTTAACATGTTTTGAAAGTTATGGTTTGCACAAACTTTTTACAATTCTGTATACAAGGGGAGATAACTCATGGACCAAGTCAGAGTTGTCATTCTTGTACCTGACACCCTACCAAATGCCCTCTACAACCTGACAGTTTCCTGAAAATAGCTCAAAGGGTAGTTAGGAGTTATGGGGTGCACAATAATGCGTTTATGGACAGACAGATGGATGGATGAATGGATGAATTCCATGCCGATAGCTATATCCCCTAAACCTCTCAGTAGGAGGATAACGAAATTCAACAAAAGGTCTTGATGGTATAGCTACATAAACTTAGATGCAAATATTTTTACTTTTATATGAAATTTCTACGTCTGTGCCCTTGAACTCAAGGTCATACCCCAGGATGGGGATGATGCTGAGTAAAACTCTAGACCTATATCTACCAACATGTCAAATATAGATGAAATTCCTCAAAGGGTCTTGATGGTATAGCTATATAAACTTAAACACAAAAATCTTTGACTTTTTTATAAAAATTCTAAGTCTGTGACCTTGACCCCAAAGTCACCCCCGGGGTGGGGATGGTGCTGATAAAAACTTTAGACCTATATCTACCATCATGCCAAATATGAATGAAATCCATCAAAGGGTATTCAAAATATGAGGTCTTATAAACTTTAAAGCAAAAATTTTGACCCAAAGACAAAAATAAAGTATGAACAAACAATGCTTCAAATGATGGACGGACAGACAAACAGATTTCTTGCTGATAGCTATATCTGCTCAACAGTTCTGTTAGGGGATAATGAAATTTAATAAAAGGTCTTGATGATATGGCTATCTAAACTTAAACGCAAAAATTTTTACTTTTATATGAAAATTCTAAGTTCGTGACCTTGACCTTGGTCACACCCGTGTGGGGATCATGCGGAGTAAGATGCTAGGCCAATATCTACCAACATGTCAAATATAAATGAAATTCCTCAAGGGTCTTGATGATATGGCTATATAAACTTAAACACAAAAAACTTCGACTTTTTTATGAAAATTCTAAGTCCGTGACCTTGACCCCAAGGTCACCCCCGGGGTGGGGATGGTGCTGATAAAAACTTAAGACCTATATCTACCATCATGCCAAATATAAATGAAATCCATCAAAGGGTCTTCAAAATATGAGGTCATATACTTTAACGCAAAAACTTTGACCCTAAGACAAAAACAAGAGCTCCGCCAAGCGGGGCATTATACGCCCGTGGCAAGTAATAAGATGCAGCACATTAACTGGCTCCTGTATAATTCAGTGCTCCGGATATAAACTGTAAGTGGAATTACAAAAAAAAAAAAAAAAAATCTAAAAAAAAATTCATTGGGGCATAATCTCTGCTGATATTTGGTGAACTGTAACCTAAGGGTCCAAGCTGGCCAAGAAATTAAGGGAGAAGTTTGCTGCTTCTAGGGAGAAGTGCTTTCTGACTGAGGACACACCACAGAAGCATGGGTATATTATAAGCTCATATGAGCCTTTGGCACACTATTACCTCTAAACAATATGCTGTGAAAAGTTTACAAAAACTTTCAAAGGGGCATAAATCTGCAAATATTTGGTGCACTATAACCTAAAAATAATATGTGCTGCTCCACATCATCGTGTAAGTATTTATGAAGTTTCAGCTTGATCGGATGTAAACTGTATGAAGATTTAGCCGGAAACAAAAAATTAATAGAAATTTTCAAAGGGGTTTAACTCTGCTAATATTTGGTGGACTGTAACCTTGAAACAATATGCCCTGCTCCAGATCATGGTCTTACTACATATCAAGTTTCAGCTTGATCAGATGTAAACTGTAGGAGGATTTAGCCGGAAACAAAAAATTAATAGACATTTTCGAAGGGGTTTAACTCTGCTAATATTTGGTGGACTGTAACCTTGAAACAATACGCGCTGCTCCACATCATGGTTTAACTGTACATGAAGTTTCAGCTTGACTGGATGTAAACTGTAGGAGGATCTAGCCATAAACTAAAAATTAATCGAAATTTTCAAAGGGGTATAACTCTGCTAATATTTGGTGGACTGTAACCTCGAAATAATATGCGCTGCTCCACATCATGGTCTAACTCTACATGAAGTTTCAGCTTGATCGGATGTAAACTGTAGGAGGAGTTAGCCGGAAACTAATAGTCTACTGAAATTTTCAAAGAGGCATAACTCTGCTAATATTTGGTGGACTGTAACCTCCAAACAATATGCACTGCTCCAAATCATGGTCTAACTATACATGAAGTTTCAGCTTTATCGGATGTAAAATGTAGGAGGAGTTAACCGGAAATGAAAAGTTTACAGAAATTTTCTAAGGGGCATAACTCTGCAAACATTTGGTGGACTGTAACCCCGAAACAATATGCGCTGCACCACATCATGGTCTAACTATATACCAAGTTTCAGCTTGATCGGATGTAAACTGTAGTAGGAGTTAGCCGGAAACGAAAAGTCTACTGAAATTTTCAAAGGGGCATAACTCTGCTAATATTTGGTGGACTGTAACCTCGAAATAATGTGCTGCTCCACATCATGGTCTAACTATATATGAAGTTTCAGCTTGATCGGATGTAAAATGTAGGAGGTGTTAATCGGAAATTTAAAGTTTACAGAAATTTTCTAAGGGGCATAACTCTGCAAACATTTGGTGGACTGTAACCCCGAAACAATATGCACTGCGCCACATCATGGTCTAACTATATACCAAGTTTCAGCTTGATCGGATGTAAACTGTAGGAGGAGTTAGCCGGAAAAGAAAAAGTTTACGGACGGATGCCATACCCTGTAACATAATACGTCCCGTTTTTCAAACGGGCGTATTATAAAGTATAAACAAATAATACTTCAACGGACTGACAGACAGACAAACAGATTCCTTGCTGATAGCTATATCAGCTCAACCTTTCAGTTAGGGGATAATGAAATTTAATAAAAGGTCTTGATGATATGGCTTAGGCTATATAAACTTAAACGCAAAATTTTTTACTTTTATATGAAAATTCTAAGTTCGTGACCTTGACCTCGGTCACATCCAGGGTGGGGATCATGCCAAGTAAGAAGCTAGGCCGATATCTACCAACATGTCAAATATAAATGAAATTCCTCAAGGGTCTTGATGATATAGCTATATAAACTTAAACACAAAAAAACTTTGACTTTTTTCATGAAAATTCTAAGTCTGTGACCTTGGCCCCAAGGTCACCCCCGGGTCGGGGATGGTGCCAATAAAAACTTTAGACCTATATCTACCATCATGCCATATATGAACGAAATCCATCAAAGGGTCTTCAAAATATGAGGTCTTATAAACTTTAACACAAAAACTTTGACCCTGTGACTTTTTTAAGAAAATTCTAAGTCCGTGACCTTGACCTCAAGGTCACCCCCGGGGTAGGGATAGTGCTAATAAAAACTTTAGACCTATATCTACCATCATGCCAAATATGGACGAAATCCATCAAAGGATCTTCAAAATATGAGGTCTTATAAACTTTAACGCAAAAACTTTGACCCTGTGACGGAAAGACGAACGAACGTACGTACGAACAAACGGAAAAGTGAAAACTATATACCTCCACATACTTCGTATGTTGGGGGTATAATGATAGATGCTCCTTTTGTGATATTGAGTCTTTTGTTTGTGTTGAGGTTTTACGGCCCAGTCAACCCAATGGGGTCATGTCGAGCGCGGTCAGTTTACCTAACCACACATTTACTGGGCAGGCTTAGTCCTCTAAGTGGTTAACCAGAATTGTGCACATTCTTTCGCCAGAAACTGACAACTGCCCTTCTTGAATCAGCGGAAGAGAGAGAATGACCGTAGAAAATATTTCATGATCAATCTCCACGAAAGAATGTTGCGGACCTCGGCGGGGGTTGAACCCGCGGCCTCCTGGTCTCCAGTTGGACGGCGCATCCAACTGAGCCACAGAGGCCGGCGTGATATTGAATCAAAAACAATACCACACATATTTATTCACTGAGAGAAAGTCAAAGAATTTTGGTCATCTCTACAAACTTGGCTAGAAGCACACTCCACTATCTCTCTTCAGCTAGCTAGGAAGAATTTAGTTTTCTCTAGACAAGCAGAAAGAAGGCAAGATTTACTAAACTACATCTTAGTATTAGCTAAATATTTTATTTACAAGACAAAATTTTTACTAATACTCTAAGAATAGAAAATTTCATAACATACTTAAACAGAAAATTTCAAGATGAAATGTACATATACAAAATAAATGATAGTTTTGATAAATTTTTATCAAAATGGTCAAAATGGCTTGTTTTCATGGATAATAATAATAATAATAAAAATAATAATAATAATAAGTCAAGGGAAGATAATTAAAAAACCAAACAAGCAAGAGTTGTCTTCCTTGTTCATGACACACTGTCTCAATGTCATGCATGCACCTGTAAAGTTTCATAAACATATTCCATATGGTTTAGGAGTTATGGCCCGGACACGAATTGGGACGTACGTATGTACCGGACGGATATGGAACTAAGTCAAGGCAGATAATTGGAAAACCAAACAAGCAAGAGTTGTCTTCCTTGTTCATGACACATCATCTCAATGTCATGCATGCACCTGTAAAGTTTCCTAAATATATTCCATACAGTTTAGGAGTTATGGCCCGGACACGAATTGGGATGGATGGATGTACGTACGGGACGGATGGACAAGGGTAACACTTAATGCCCCTCCGCTATTCTTCGAATAGGCAGGGGCATAAAAATTAAAGCAGGAAAAATAACACATCTGCAGTGGGCGCCTGTAGCCTAGTGGATAGGACAGTTGTCTCTTAATCCATTAGGTTTCTCACCACTGTGGTTTGAGCTTCGCTTAGGTCACATGTGGGAAAGCCAAGTTCTGCTTACGGATGATCGGGTGGTTTTCCCCGGGTTCTCCGATTTTCACCCATCTTTGATGAACAATCACCTCTATATAAGTGAAATATTCTTGAAAGGGCCGTAAAACCCAAATCAAAAAAAAAAAGAAAAAAAAAAAAAGACACATGACAACATGACAGTAGATGAGATATCATGACAACTGAGGGGTTTTCATGACTTGCAAAATGATGGAATCATGAATCGTCAAAATCTAACCCCTGGAAGTTTTTTATTTTATTTTTTTTTTTACTTTATTTATTTTTTTTTTTTTTTTTTAGCATTGTGGGAAGGTAATGCAAAGCAAAAATATCTTGGAAAAAAAAAAAATGTTGTTTTTTGTCAGAAATTGATTCACAGGATAAGCTGGAAGCTGTCAGGATCAAGTCAACCCTTAATATTGTACAAGCAGATCAAATGAATTTTATTTGCAAGCTACATAATTTGTTTTCTAGATAGGAACCACACATGACAGCTTTCTGCAGGCCTATAAATATACATAGTTATGAGAAAAGAAAAAAGAAAAACAAACTGAAATTTTAAAGCCTTGCAGGAAAAATGCATTATTGTTCATAAAAGATGAAACAAGAGCTCTGCCAAGCAGGGCATTATATGCCCGTGGCAAGTAATAAGATGTAGCACATTAACTGGCTCCTGTATAATTCAGTGCTCTGGTTATAAGCTGTAAGTGGAATTACAATTTTTTTTTTTTTTTTAAATTTTCATTGGGGCATAGCTCTGCTGATATTTGGTGAACTGTAACCTAAGGGTCCAAGCTGGCCCAGAAATTAAGGGAGAAGTGACTTCTCCCTCCTGGGAAAATAGGGAGAAGTCTGCTGCTACTAGGGAGAAGTGCTTTTTTTGAATTTTTTTTTGTAAACCTTTAACTTGTTTTATATTGTTTTTATTTTTGTTCTTCAAGGGAGCCAACTCAGAAGAGGATTAAAAAAAAAAAAAAAAAAAAATCCAAAAAGAATTATGTTTATAAATTCTGATATTAGTCAAGCTTCTAAATTCTGTATCTTTTAATAAATGTATTTATAAAGTTTTAATAATGGCAACATTTCCTTGCAAATCTAATAAAAAAAGATGTAAAAAAAAAATAAATAAATAACTTGCCCATATGGCCATAACTTTAGTTATTTGCAAAAAATATACCTATTATAAAATGAAATTAGCACACTATTACCTGTGGGCTGGGTGGCCTAGCGGTTAGCGCACTCGACTTTCAAGCGGGATATCGTGGGTTCGAAACCCGCTCGGGTCAGACAAGTTTCAGACCACTAGTACATCTAGCTCATACTCGACGTGCCCTGGGTTGAGTATAAAGTGGACAGGGCGGCACTTGGTGACAGACAGCGGCACCAAGTGTGCATGGGTGATCCATGAAACAAGGATGTACAAATACATGTACACAACAATCGCCGCTGCCTCTATATGCCTCTGGTGCCTGGTAGCGTTAAAAATCCGCACAACAACAACAACTATTACCTCTAAACAATATTCTGCGAAAAGTTTACAAAAACTTTCAAATGGGAATAACTCTGCCAATATTTGGTGCAATGTAACCTCGAAATAAAATGTGCTGCTCCACATCATCGTGTAACTATTCATTAAGTTTCAGCATGATCGGATGTAAACTGTAGGAGGATTTAGCCAGCAACAAAAAATTAATAGAAATTTTCAAAGGGTTTAACTCTGCTAATATTTGGTGGACTGTAACCTTGAAATAATATGCACTGCTCCACATCATGGTCTAACTACAAATCAAGTTTCAGCTTGATCGGATGTAAAGGAGGAATTAGCTGGAAAAGAATAGTTTACAGAAATTTTCAAAGGGGCATAACTCTGCCAATATTGAGTGCACTGTAACCTTGAAATAATATGCACTGCTCCACATGATCGTGTAACTATTTATGAAGTTTCAGCTTAATCAGCTGTGAACTGTAGGATAAAGCCAGAACAAAAAATAGAAATTTTCAAAGAGGTATAACTCTGCTAATATTTGGTGGACTGTAACCCCATCATGGTCTAACTAAATATCAAGTTTCAGCTTGATCGGATGTAAACTGTAGGAGGAGTTAGCCGGCAACAAAAAGTTCACAGAAATTTTCAAAGTGTATAACTCTGCTAATATTTGGTGGACTGTAACTTCGATTCAATATGCTCTGCTCCACATCATGGTCTAACTATAAATGAAGTTTCAGCTTGATTGGATGTAAAATGTAGGAGGAGTTAAACCGGAAATGAAAAGTTTAGAGAAATTTTCAATGGGCATAACTCTGTGAACATTCGGTGGACTGTAACCCAGAAATAATATGCGCTGCTCCACATCATGATCTAACTATAAATGAGATTTCAGCTTGACTGGATGTCAAATGTAGGAGGTGTTAAACCGGAAATGAAAAGTTTACAGAAATATTCAAAGGGGCATAACTCTGCAAACATTTGGTGGACTGTAACCTCAAAATAATACACACTGCTCCACATCATGATCTAACTATAAATGAAGTTTCAGCTTGACTGGATGTAAACTGTAGGAGGAGTTAGCCGGAAACGAAAAGTTTACAGACATTTTCAAAGGGCATTAACTCTGCCAATATTTGGTGGACTGTAACCTCAAAACAATATACACTGCTCCACATCATGGTCTAATTATAAATGAAGTTTCAGCTTGATCGGATGTAAAATCTAGGAGGAGTTAACCGGAAATGAAAAGTTTACAGAAATTTTCAAAGGCATAACTCTGCAAACATTTGGTGGACTGTAACCCCTAAACAACATGCGCTGCACCACATCATGGTCTAACTATATACCAAGTTTCAGCTTGATCAGATGTAAACTGTAGGAGGAGTACCGGTAAGCAGGAAACGAAAATTTTTACAGACAAACGCCATACCCAGTGACATAATACGTCCCGTTTTTCAAATGGGCATATAAAAACAAAAAACAAACAAAAAACATGACCTACCGTAGGAAGGATGCGAAATGAGATAATAGTTAATCTTACTGTTAAATAGATTTTGTATATGTGTTATATGGAATTTACAGCTAATAAAATTACCAACAATAACAAAACAAGAGGACCATGATGGTCCTGTATCACTCACCTGAGCAAACAGATTTGCATACATGTACTTACTGTTGAAGATTCAGCCAAGTTCACTGCTCTAAGATTTATGTATAAATTTTATAGCCCTGCCCGCCCCCTCCCCTCCCCCCCCCCCACCCCCCCCCCCCCCAACACACCAAGCCATGCTTTTTCTTTTTAACACATCATGACTTGACTTAATCCTTGATCTTGAAAGAAGGTCACCAAAGGAACATTTCTGCCAAGTTATTTTGAAATTGGTCCAGTGGTTTCTGATAAAAAGATTTTTAAAGTGTTTTATATCGCTATAAAGCCCTACCCCGCTAACGGCCATTTTTTTTTTTTTTTGACGAATCACGACAGTTTGAACAAACTTGGTAGAGGGTAACCATAGAAACATTCCTGTCAAGTTAAATTGAAATCAGTTCAGTGGTTTCTGACAAGAAGATTTTTAAAGTTTTCTATTTAGATCTATAGGGAAAATAAGCCCCACCCCCTAGCAGCCATGTTTTTTGACAAATCGGGATTGCTTGAACATTCTTAGTAGAGGGTTACTAAAGCATTATTGAAATCTGTTAGGAGGTATTTGACAAGAAGAATTTTAAAGTTTTCTATACAGATATATATGGAAAATAAGCCCCGCCCCTTGGGGGCCATGTTTTTTGACGTATCATGAAGGCTTGAACAATCTTGGTAGAGGGTCACAAAAGCAACATTCCTGCCAAGTTACATTGAACTCGGTCCAACAGTTTCTTATAAGAAGATTTTTAAAGTTTTTTATATAGATATATAGGGAAAGTAAGCCCCGTCCCCTAGCAGCCACGTTTTTTGACGAATCACGATTACTTGAACAATCTTGGTACAGGGTCACCATGGAAACATTTTTGCCATGTTATAATGAAATTGGTCCAGTGGTTTCTGACAAGAAGATTTTTAAAGTTTTCTATATAGATATACAGGGAAAATAAGCCCCACCCCCTGGCGGCCATGTTTATTGACAAATCCAAATGGCTTGAACAATCTTGGTACAGAATCACCAAAGGAATATTTCTGCAAAATTATACAGCAATTGGTCCAGTGGTTTTTGACAAGAAGATTTTTTAAGTTTTCTATATGGATATATAGGGAAAATAAGCCCAGCCCCTGGCGGCCATGTTTTTTGACAAATCCAAATGGCTTGAACAATCTTGGTAGAGGGTCACCAAAGCAACATTTCTGCAAAATTATATGGAAATCGGTCCAGTGGTTTCTGAGTAGACGATTTTTTAAGTTTTCTATATAGATATATAGGGAAAATAAGCCCAGACCCCTGGCGGCTATGTTTTTTGACAAATCCAAATGGCTTGAACAATCTTGGTAGAGGATCACCAAAGGAACATTTCTTCAAAATTATATTGAAATTGGTCTGGTGGTTTCTGACGAGAAGATTTTTTAAGTTTTCTATATAGATATATAGGGAAAATAAGCCCCGCCCCCTGGTGGCCATGTTTTTTCACGAATCCAAATGGCTTGAACAACCTTGGTAGAGGATCACCAAAGGAACATTTCTGCAAAAGTATATGGAAATCGGTCAAGTGGTTTCTGACTAGAAGATTTTTTAAGTTTTCTATATAGATATATAGGGAAAATAAGCTCCGCCCCCTGGCGACCATGTTTTTTGATGAATCCAAATGGCTTGAACAATCTTGGTTGAGGATCACCAAAGGAACATTTCTGAAAAATTATATTGAAATCGGTCCAGTGGTTTCTGACAAGAAGATTTTTAAAGTTTTCTATATAGATATATAGGGAAAATAAGCCCTGCCCCCTGGTGGCCATATTTTTTGGCAAATCCAAATGGCTTGAACAATCTTGGTAGAGGATCATCAAAGTAACATTTCTGCAAAATTATATGGAAAAAGGTCTAGTGGTTTCTGACAAGAAGATTTTTTAAGTTTCTATATAGATATATAGGGAAAATAAGCCCCACCCCCTGGCGGCCATGTTTTTTGACAAATCCAAATGGCTTGAACAATCTTGGTAGAGGATCACCAAAAGTCATTTCTGCAAAATTATATTGAAATCGGTCCAGTGGTTTCTGGCAAGAAGATTTTTAAAGTTTTCTATGTACATGTAGATTATATAGGGAAAATAAGCCCAGCCCCCTGGCGGCCATGTTTTTTGACGAATCCAAATGGCTTGAACAATCTTGGTAGAGGGTCACCAAAGGAACATTTCTGCAAAATTATATGGAAATCAGTCCAGTGGTTTCTGAGAAGAAGATTTTTTAAGTTTTTCGTTGAAAAAATTTTTTTTTGCTCCTGTGACCTAGAATATGCAATGGACCAGAACCATTTGAACAACTTTGGAAGAGGACCAACCAAGGATCATTCCTGTGAAGTTTGGTCAAATTCCAATCAGTGGTTTAGGAGAAGATGTTGTTTAAAGATTGTGGACGGACGGATGACGATGACGACGCTGATGACGACAACGGACGGTGAGTGATCACAATACCTCACCTTGAGCCTTCGGCTCACGTGAACTAAAAAAAAGTTTCAAGACAATTGGCCTTTCGTTTCAGGAGAAGCAAAAAACAGATTTTCAAGATGATGGCCAACTTTGATTTCCCATCGGAACAATTTTAGCTTTTATTTATCTACAAGTCACCCTGTCACTTCCTAACAAGTTTCAAGATTCAAGAAGGGCAGTTGTCAGTTTCTGGCGAAAGAATGTGCACAATACTGGTTAACTGCTTAGAGGACAAAGCCTGCCCAGTAAACATGTGGTTAGGTAAACTGACCGTGCTCAACATGACCCCATTGGGTTGCCTGGGCCATAAACGACAACAAATAAAACCAAGTTTCAAGTCAATTGGCCTTTTGGGTCAAGAGAAGGAGTGAACAAGAGGACCATGATGGTCCTATATCGCTCACCTGATCAAACAGATTTGCATACTTACTGTTGAAGATTCAGCCAAGTTCACTGCTCTTTTATGTATAAATTTTCTATACAGATATATATGTAAAATAAGCCCCACCCCCCGGGGGCCATGTTTTTTGATGTATCATGAAGGCTTTAACAATCTTGGTAGAGGGTCACCAAAGCAACATTCCTGCCATGTTACATTGAACTCGGTCCAACGGTTTCTTAAAAGAAAATTTTTAAAGTTTTTTATATAGATACATAGGGAAAATAAGCCCCGCCCCCTAGCGGCCATGATTTTTGACGAATCACAGTTACTTGAACAATCTTGGTACAGGGTCACCATGAAAACATTTTTGCGTAGTTTTAATGAAATTGGTCCAGTGGTTTCTGACAAGAAGATTTTTCAATTTTTCTATAAAGATATATAGGGAAAATAAGCCCCACCCCCTGGCAGCCATGTTTTTTGACAATCCAAATGGCTTGAACAATCTTGGTACAGAATCACAAAGGAATAATTCTGCAAAATTATATAGCAATTGGTCAAGTGGTTTCTGATAAGAAGAATTATTAAGTTTTTTATATAGATATATAGGGAAAATGAGCCCTGCCCCCTGGCGGCCATGTTTTTTGACAAATTCAAATGGCTTGAACAATCTTGGTAGAGAGTCACCAAAGGAACATTTCTGCAAAATTATATGGAAATCGGTCCAGTGGTTTCAGACCAGAAGATTTTTTAAGTTTTCTATATAGATATATAGGGAAAATAAGCCCCGCCCCCTGGCAGCCATGTTTTTTGACAAATCCAAATGGCTTGAACAATCTTCGTAGAGGATCACCAAAGGAACATTTCTGCAAAATTATATTGAAATCGGTCCTGTGGTTTCTGACAAGAAGATTTTTTAAGTTTTCTATATAGATATATAGGGAAAATAAGCCCCACCCCCTGGCGGCCATGTTTATTGACAAAACCAAATGGCTTGATCAATCTTAGTAGAAAATCACCAAAGGAACAGTTCTGCAAAATTATATGGAAATCGGTCCAGTGGTTTCTGACAAGAAGATTTTTAAAGTTTTCTATACAGATATAGGGAAAATAAGCCCCGCCCCCTGGCAGCCATGTTTTTTGACGAATCCAAATGGCTTGAACAATCTTGGTAGAGGATTACACAAGGGAACATTCGTGCAAAATTATATGGAAATCAGTCCAGTGGTTTCTGACAAGAAGACTTTTAAAGTTTTCTACATAGATATATAGGGAAAATAAGCCCCGCCGCCTGGCAGCCATGTTTTCTGACGACTCCAACTGGCTTGAACAATCTTGTTAGAGGATCACCAAAGGAACATTTCTGCAAAAGTATATGGAAATCGGTCCAGTGGTTTCTGACAAGAAGATTTTTTAAGTTTTCTATATAGATATATAGGGAAAATAAGCCCCGCCCCCTGGCTGCCATGTTTTTTGACGAATCCAAATGGCTTGAACAATCTTGGTAGAGGATCACCAAAGGAATATTTCTGCAAAATTATATTGAAATCGGTCCAGTGGTTTGTGAGAAGAAGATTTTTAAAGTTTTCTATATAGATAATATAAGGAAAATAAGCCCCGCCCCCTGGCGGCCATGTTTTTTGACGAATCCAAATGGCTTGAACAATCTTGGTAGAGAGTCACCAAAAGAACATTTCCGCAAAAGTATATGGAAATCGATCCCGTGGTTTCAGACAAGAAGATTTTTTAAGTTTTCTATATAGATATATAGGGAAAATAAGCCCCGCCCCCTGGCCGCCATGTTTATTGACAAAACTAAATGGCTTGAACAATCTTAGTAGAAAATCACCAAAGGAACAGTTCTGCAAAATTATATTGAAATCGGTCCAGTGGTTTCTGACAAGAAGATTTTTAAAGTTTTCTATACATATATATAGGGAAAATAAGCCCCGCCCCCTGGCGGCCACGATTTTTGATGAATCCAAATGGCTTGAACAATCTTGGTAGAGGATCACCAAAGGAACATTCCTGCAAAATTATATGGAAATCGGTCTAGTGGTTTCAGACAAGAAGATTTTTTAAGTTTTCTATATAGATATATAGGGAAAATAAGCCCCTCCCCCTGGTGGCCATGTTTTTTGACGAATCCAAATGGCTTGAACAATCTTAGTAGAAAATCACCAAAGGAACAGTTCTGCAAAATTATATTGAAATCGGTCTAGTGGTTTCTGACAAGAAGATTTTTAAAGTTTTCTATACAGATATATAGGGAAAATAAGCCCCGCCCCCTGGCGGCCATGTTTTTTGACGAATCCAAATGGCTTGAACAATCTTGGTAGAGGATCACCAAAGGAACATTTCTTCAAAATTATATTGAAATCGGTCCAGTGGTTTCTGACAAGAAGATTTTTAAAGTTTTCTATATAGATAATATAGGGAAAATAAGCCCCGCTCCCTGGCGGCCATGTTTTTTGACGAAACCACATGGCTTGAACAATCTTGGTAGAGGGTCACCAAAGGAACATTTCTGCAAAATTATATGGAAATCGGTCCAGTGGTTTCTGACTGCAGATTTTTTAAGTTTTTAGTTAAAAAATCTATTTTTAGCTCCTGTGACCTAGATATGCAATGGACAGGAACCATTTGAACAATTTTGAAAGAGGACCAACCAAGGATCATTTCTGTGAAGTTTGGTCAAATTCCCACCAGTGGTTTAGGAGGAGATGTTGTTTAAAGATTGTGGACAGACGGACATCCGGACGATGACGACGACGACAACGATGCCGACGACGACGACGGACGGTGAGTGATCACAATAGCTCACCATGAGCCTTCGGCTCAGGTGAGCTAAAAATAGATTTTCAAGATAGCAGCCATGGTGGCCATCTTGGATTTCTGATCAGAACGATTTTAGCTGTTTTTGAATTACTTCACCCTGATGCTTCCTACCAAGATCCAAGTTAATGGGCCTTTTGGTTCAGGAGAAGAAGCAAAAAATAGATGTTCAAGATGGCTGCTATGGCGGCCATCTTGGATTTATGATGGAAAGAATTTAAGCTACTTTTGATCAATAAGTCACTAAGATGCTTCCTACTAAGTTTCAAGTCAATTGGACCTTTAGTTCAGGAGTAGAAGAGAAAAATAGATTTTAAAGATGGGAGCCATGGCGGTTATCTTGGGACTTCCCATCGGAACAATTTTAGCTATTTTTGATCTTCAAGTCAACTGCGGCCATCTTGGATTTCTGATCAGTTCGATTTTAGCTATTTTTTACCTACAAGTCACATGATGCTTCCTACCATGTTTCAACTCAATTGGTATTTCGGAGGATAAAAAGCAAAAAATAAATTTTCAAGATGGCGGCATTGGCGGCCATCTTGGATTTCTGATCAGACTGATTTTAGCTATTCTTGATGTACACGTCACTCTGATGCTTTCCACCAGGTTTCAAATCAATTGGTCTTTTGGTTAAGGAGAAGAAGCGAAAAATAGATTTTAAAGATGGGGGCCATGGCGGCCATCTTGGATATCCAATTTGAAAGATTTTGGCTATTTTTGATCTACAAATCACCCCGATGCTTCCTACTAAGTTTCAAGTCAAGTGGCCTTTCTGTTTAGGAGAATAAGCAAAAAACAGATTTTCAAGATGGCCACCACGGCAGCTATCTTGGATTTCCAGCTGGAACAATTTTACCTATATTTTATCTACAAGTCTCCCCTGTGCTTCCTACCAAGTTTCAATTGGCCAGTTGGTTCAATAGAGGAAGGGAAAAGTAGATTTTCAAGATGGCGCGACCGCTGCCATCTTGGATTTCTGATCAGGATGATTTTAGCTATTTTTGATCTACAACTCACCCCGTTGCTTCCTACAGAGTTTCAAGTCAATTGGCCCTTCGGTTCAGGAGACGAAGCAAAAAGTAGATTTTCATGGTTTACAATTATAACGATTTTAGTAATTTTCTATCTACAAGGCACCCCGATGTATGTACAAAGTTTCAAGTCAATTTGCCTTTTGGTCCAGGAGAAGCGGAAAATTGATTTTCATGATGGCTGCCACGCTGGCCATCTTGGATTTATGATAGGAACGATTTTAGCTATTTTTTTTATCTACAAGTCACCCCAGTGCTTCCTACTGAGTTTCAAGTCAATATGCCTTTGGGTTCAGGAGAAGAAGAGAACTAGAGCTTGTGTTTGTAGAACACTATGCCCACAACTGCCTGACTCTAACACTGCTTGACTCCAACACTGCCTGCCCATGACGGTAACTACAGTACAAATATACTAGATTTCAATGTTATTTTATTAAAAGGGAAATAACTCTAAAATGGGAGATAATTCGTGTACGAAAAAAAATACGGGTCACCTATTTTTTTCATGAGGAATCCATATATGAAATTTCAAAATATTAGCATACATAGTTCTAAACTTATGCTATATACAATAGAGCAACAACATTAAATGGCCAGAAATTGCAAAGGGCCATAACTCCAACACCATTTCATTTAAATGGTTAAAATTTAATCAGGTGATCTCCTCCTCAGTACCAATCAGTATACAAAATATCAAGGCTCTAGCTCAAATACTTTTTGAGATATCTTGCTAACGAGATTTCCATGTTATTTTATTAAAAGGTAAATTACTCTAAAATGGGAGATAATAAGAAGAAAATACCTGTCACTTATTATTTCATGAGGAATCCATATGTGAAATTTCAAAACATTAGCATACATGATTCTTAACTATAAATGCTGTGAAAATAGAAAATACAAGATAAAAATGGCCCAGTCTACAAAGGGCCATAACCAATAAGTATTTTTTCAGAATTTATCCAAAATTTCATCAGATCATCCACTCATCACTACCAATCTATTTGTAAAGTTTCAAGGCTCTAGCTTCAATAATTTTTTTTAGATATTTTGCTGACAAGGGAAAAATGCCCAAATTTACAAAGGGCCATTACTCAAGAAATATTTTTCAAAATTTATTCAAAAGTTAATCAGGTCATCTACTTATCATTACCAATCAATTCACCAAGTTTCAAGGCTCTAGCTCCAACAGTTTTTGAAATATGTGGCTGACAAGGTAAAAATGCCCAAAATTACCAAGGGCCACAACTCATGAAGTTCTTTTTAAGAATTTATTCAAAAGTTAATCAGGTCATCTACTCATCACTACCAATCTTTTCATAAAGTTTCAAGGCTCTAGCTTCAATAGTTTTTGAGATATTTTTGTGACAAGGGAAAATAGCCAAAATTTACAAAGGGCCATTACTCATGAAATATTATTCAAAAGTTATTCAGGTCATCTACTTATCATTACCAATCAATTCACCAAGCTTCTGATATGCCAGTACAACTGGCTATACCTTTGACAGATGATCGTGCATCCTGTTCGATCATAATCTTTACAGCAACGATGTTAGCTTTGGTAACAGCCTTCCAGGATGGGTATCATCTTCAACAGAAAATTTCCCAGCTTTAAAAGCTTTAACCCACCTACAAACTGCGAACTGAAATGGTCTGAGGTCCATATATACCACACAATTCATTAAATATCTGCTTTGAATCTATATTAAGCCTAATGCGGCATTTAATATAGCTACGAATTTCAATCTTCTCGTCCATGTTCCAATGTAACAAGTAAATTGTGTATATGACTACATCTATTTCAATTTGAAATAACTCCATCAGTTGGAAAGCCATTTGCACGAAATAAATGGGTATCATTAGCTATTCAACACACCATTCAAGTGCAGTGAATCATTTTAAAATATACCTGGGATAAAACCAAGGAAGCCTATTAGTGACAGAACTTTTTGCATGACCCTCATATGGATTTACTTTATATTTGACATGATTAAGATATTGGTCAGTAATTTTATTAGGCACTATCCCCACCCCTGCTTATGACCTACTGGTCAAGGTCATGGACTTAGGAATTTATGTTAAAGTTTTGCGTCAAAGTTTTTAAGATATCTTCATTTCTAAATCTTTGCATGAATTTACTTTACATTTGGCATGATTATAGATTTTGGTCCAAAATTTTATTCAGCACTATCCCCACCCTATGACCTAGAGGTCGCGGTCACATACTTAGAACTTTTACCTTGAAACTCTTAAGATCTTGTCTTCTCTCTGCTAGTTATCAAATCATACTATTCATTTAGTTTATATCTGGTATAAAGATGGTTATGGAAGATGTTCTTCATCCAAAATGATGCAACCCTGCCCCCCCCCCCCCCCTCCTCCTTTCCGCCCCCACCCATACCTACCCATTGATCTGGATTTTAGAGGTCATAGTCTTATTTTTTATTTGATTGACAAATGCGAGTTCAGACAAGCTATGCTGACAGGTCTTGTTTTGTTTGGCCTGAGTATGTTCTATGTACATGTATCTGTCTCCTAAATGAAGTGTGGAAGAGTGGATTGTGCGATTGGTGCAGGGGATGTATGCAAATGCACGGCCA
Organism: Anodontia alba; assembly: GCA_964016985.1. NCBI lineage: Eukaryota > Metazoa > Mollusca > Bivalvia > Lucinida > Lucinidae > Anodontia > Anodontia alba. The sequence goes on from OZ024826.1 coordinate 44,675,495, forward strand.
TGTCCGTGTTGGTGTTGGTGAGGGGTACAGTGAAGAGTTTGAAGTGAAGGTTGGTGTTCATCAAGGATCAGTACTCAGGCCGCTGCTCTTCATCATTGTGCTTGAAGCCTTATCACAAGAGTTCTGCTCTGGGGTCCCCTGGGAGGACCTCTATGCCGATGACCTTGGAATCATCGCTGAATCGCTTGAAGAATCAGTCAGGAGGCTCTTGACTTGGAAAGACGCAATAGAGAAGAAGGACTGAGAGTAAATGCAGGAAAGACATGGATCATAATCTGCAGTACAGGACTGGACCTCCTGCAGAGTTCAGGCGAGTTTCCATGTGCCGTCTGTCGCACTGGACTGGGCAGCAACAGCATCTTCTGCAATGGCTGCAAGCACTGGGTGCATAAGAAATGCAGCGGGCTCAAGAGCTTGACAAAAGACCCTGACTACAGATGTACAAGGTGCCGGGGAACTGCATGCCCCTTCGATGGTATCATCGCTGAATCGCTTGAAGAATCAGTCAGGAGGCTCTTGACTTGGAAAAACGCAATGGAGAAGAAGGACTGAGAGTAAATGCAGGAAAGTCAAAGATCATAATCTGCAGTACAGGACTGGACCTCCTGCAGAGTTCAGGCGAGTTTCCATGTGCCGTCTGCAGCACTGGATTGGGCAGCAACAGCCTCTTCTGCAATGGCTGCAAGCACTGGGTGCACAAGAAATGCAGCGGGCTCAAGCGCTTGACAAAAGACCTGCCGGGGAACTGCATGCCCCTTCAATGGCAGACCACAGAAGGAAGTCCGACAAGCTTGAGGTGGTAGCTTCCTTTTGCTGCCTAGGAGACATGCTCTCAGCAGCAGGTGGTTGTGAACTACAATACATGTGAAAACCGCCTGGAAGAAGTTCAAGAATCTGCTACTAGTTCTCTCTTCACGCCACCTCTTTTTCAAAACACGTAGCTGTGTGTACAGCTCGTGTGTGTGGAGTGCAATGCTCCATGCCAGCGAGACTTGGCCACTGACAAATCCAAATCTCCAGTGTCTACAGCGAAATGACATGGCAATGATCAGACAGATCTGCAATGTCAGGGTGCGACATTGTCACCACCAGGTCCAACGAGCTACTTGCGCAGCTTGGTATTGAGGAACTGGACCTCATTCTAAAGGAGAGAAGACTCCGATAGTATGGACATGTGGAACACTCCAAAGGTGCAGTCAAGACAGCCTTTGACATACAGGTTGATGGAAAGCATGGGTCTTGGAGGCCCAAGATGACATGGAAGCAGCTGACAGAGAGGGATTGCAGAGAGTGGAAGCTCCCGGCTATCAACCCTCATGATAGACATACCTGGAGATTTGGTGTGAGATCTGCCATGCGTGCAGCAAGCCAGCTATCTGGAAGGGGGCCCACTGATGTGGATGTTGCCCCTGTACATGCACGTTAATCAAAACTCCGATTATGATGATAATTATGATAATGGCAAAGTTATGGACCGGACATGAAAAAGGACACTATTTTTTACCTTTGACCTCTAAGTGTGACCTTGACATTGGTGCTACAGACCTGGCCGGGTCTTGCACTTGACACACTGCATCATAATGTTTAACATTTCTGCCAAGTCATTTTAAAATCCGTTGCAGAACAACAAAGTTATGGACCAGACAATATGTGCTAATACATACATACATACATACATACATTGTTTGATTGTGTTGAGGTTTTATGGCCAAGTCAACCCAATGGGGTCATGTCAAGCGCAGTCAGTTTATCTAACCGCACTTTTACTGAGCAGACTTAGTCCTCTAGGCAGTTAACCAGTGTTGTGCACATTCTTCCACCAGAAACTGACAACTGCCCTTCTTGAATTAGCGGAAGGGAGAGAATGACCATAGAAAATATTTCATGGTCAAATCTCCATGAAAAAATGTTGCCGACCTGGCGGGGGTCAAACTCGCAACCTCCTGATCAGCAGTCAGACGTGCATCCGAGCCACTGAGGCCCGCACATACATACATACATACATACACACACACATACATACATATGAACAAGAGTAAACACTATATGCCCTTCCATCATTTTTTGAATGTCAGGGGCATAAAAACTCACTCTCCAGTCACATTTCCTTTTTCTCATCCAGTAGTCAATTTCAAGTGATTCTAGCTTCTTCTTTTCTTCATCACTGTAATTTTCTATTTGCTGTTTAGCTTCCAACTCTGTTCTCTCCTCATCAGACATGGTGGAAGAGCTGTTTGAGTATCTAAGCAGACGTACACGAGTAACACGACTAAAACAATCCACTAGACGATTCATTCTTGAGAAAGCCATGAGGTTTTGTGGAAGAGAAATTGGTTTCTAGTAGTTTGCCTTCACCAAGACTATATCTGTTGGTCACAGATTTGCTGCTGTTACAACCTAAAATGAAATTTTGAAAGTAAAACATATTTTAACAAGAAATACATATGTACTTAACCTATGGATAATATGCTATTTCCTTCTTTTCATAAACCATCCACAGAATTTCTCAAGTCTTAATCCAGAAGCTCCCCAAGGCAATACCTGTATGATGTCACCTTTCCCTCCATTTTGATCAGTAGGTATGACTGAAGCAAAGCAGGGAGGGTTTAAGACTCGGGAAACTCTATGGAATCAAAATACACGATCCATTAAAGGAAACCTTAAGGATGATCAAAATTCCACTAAATATAACATTAATACCCCATTTATATGCATAAGTTTGCCCCTAGGGGCAAATTACCCCTACGGGTAAAACTTGTCATGTAAATGCATTTGCCCCTAGGGGTAAAATTTACCCACATGGGTAAAATATCCCTGCTAAAGGGTATATTTGCCCCTAGGTGTATATTACCCCTAGGGGTAAATTTCGTCATGTAAATGCAGTTTAATTTACCCATATGGGTAAATTTTATAAATATATTTGGAATGTATACAATATTTATTTTGAATACATTTTATTTGTCTTTCGACGTAGTAGTTCAAGCTCATCGTCTTGAGCAGCTGTATGAAATCACGAATATGCCATACAATCGAAAAGAATCTGCACAATGACCTTTTCTGTTATTACTGTAAAAGGGCACGCCATCTTAGTCATTGTACATTATGCTTTGAAAAGTATTTTCAGGATCACGGTAGAACTGTGAGGTTAGGACAAACCTAAAGAGGCAAATACTAAAATATAAAAACAGGATACTTATAATTCTTTTCGAACAATACTGTACTCTTTGTCCTTCCATATTGCACATTATTGAGTTATGTTTATTTTTAGCTGTAGAAAACTGTAGCTGCTTTAATAGCAATATATAATTAGTTTTCGGGTGGCACTGAAACAGCCCCCAAAGCTCAGTTGGGAGAGGGTTCACCCACCATGCGGAAGGTTGCGGGTTAGAAACCCTGGATTTTTTTTTTTGTTTAATGAGTCTGTCCTGTTCCCTTTTTTCATTCTTATAAGTAAGTAAATATACTTTCATTTCCACGTCCTGTATCTGTTTTTTACAGATGTTACTTGATTTACTTGATGTCTGCAAGTATACTTGTACCTTCTCTATCACAAATTAACGTTTGCAAAATGTGGTCAAAAGTGATTTATTTGACATGAATACTATGCTAGCAATTAGGATACTGATTCAAAGCAAATATGATTTATATTAGTTCATGAAAATGGTCTCATCCCTTATTTTCTGAAAAAAAAACAACAACAAAAAACAAGAAACCCATGGGGCCACGGTTCGCTCACCTGAGTGACATAGCCACTGCAGACATGCAGATGTTATGCAACATTTTTTCCAATCCTATCATCGCAACTAATGAAAATATCATCATTTGAGCAGTTCTTAGTTTTGAAGAAGAAGATATGGGCCTGACAGTCAATGGAGCATGATCATTTGAATAAACTATCAATCACATTTCAACAGAAGGATCAATGTGAAATTTGGTGGAAATTGGCTAAGTGGTTTCTGAAAAATCATGATTTTATACATGTAAACAGCACAGTGGCAGGGAAATATTATAAATATAAACCAGATGATGGCCATCTTAGATTTCCAATCAGAACAATTTTAACTACTGTTGATCTACAAGTCACTTTGATACTTTCAATATAAATGTATATGGCCCATACAAATGGGGAAGCAAATTTGACCTTGGAGGTAAAAAGGTCAAATGTCAACAAAGAACCATCATTTTAGCAATTTTGGTAGATCTCCTGTCCCCCATAATTTGTGCAAAGATTAGGACCCAGGGCTTATTTGGTCATGGAGAAGAAGATTTTTAAAGGTTTTTACCATATATGGGAATGGCAGCCATTTTGATCAATGGACCATACCCATTTTAGCAATCTTTCATTCTCCTGCCCAAGGAGGCTCCACATGAAATTTGAGCAACACTGGCCCGAAGGCTTCAGAGGAAAAGCCATTTGAAATTATCAACATTTTTTCCATACAAATGTATGGGGCCCATACAAATGCATATAGAAGCAAACTTGACCTCGCCGTAAAAAGGTTAAATGTCAATGTATGACAATTATTTTAGCAACTTTGGTAGATCGCCAGTTCCAGATGACATGCAAAGATTCAGCCACAAGCCGTCCTCGGTTTTGGAGAATAAGATTTTTAAATGTTTTTTCCCATACAAATGCATAAGGAAGCAAACTTGACCTTGCCGTAAAAAGGTCAAATGTCAATGTATGACCATTATTTTAGCAACTTTGGTAGACCCCTTGTCCCCGATGATTTATGCAAAGATTCAGCCCCAAAGCATTCTCGGTTCTAGAGAAGAAGATTTTTAAAGGTTTTTACCATATATGGGCATGGCGGCCATCTTATCAACGGACCGTGACCATTTTAACAAATTTTTGTTCCCCCTACCTAAGGAAGCTCCATATGAAATTTGAGCAAAATTGGCCCAGAGGCTCCAGAGGAGAAGTTGTTTGAAATTCTGAACATTTTTCCCATACAAATGCATAAAGAAGCAAAATTGACCTTACCGTAAAAGGTCAAATGTCAATGTACGATCATTATTTTAGCAATTTTGGAAGCCCTCCCATTCCAGATGATATATGCAAAAATTCAGCCATAAGGCATGCTTGGTTTTGGAGAAGATTTTTAAAGGTTTTTCCCATACAAATGCATAGGGAAGCAAACTTGACCTTGCTGTAAAAAGGTCAAACATCAACGTACGACAATTCTTTTAGCAATTTTGGTAGATCCCCCATCCCCGATGATTCCTGCAAAAATTCATCCCTAAGGCTTTCATGGTTCTGGAGATGAAGACTTTTAATGGTTTTTACCATATATGGGCGTGGCGGCCACCTTGGTCAACGGACCGCTACCATTTTAGCAATTTTTCGTTCCCCCACCCTAAGGAGGCTCCATATGAAATTTGAGCAAAATTGGCTCAGCGGCTTCAGAGAAGAAGTCGTTTGAAAATGTTAACGGACGGACACACGGACGGACGCATGGACGGATGACGGACGAAAAGTGATCACAATAGCTCATCCTGAGCAGAGCTCAGGTGAGCTAAAAAACAAGAGCTCCGCCAAACGGGGCATTATACGCCCATGGCAAGTTATGAGATGTAGCACATAACTGGCTCCTGTATAATTCAGTGCTCTAGATATAAACTGCAAGTGGAATTACAAAAAATTTTTTTAAAAAGTTTCATTGGGACATAGCTCCGGTATCTAGATTTACCGAAATGAAACCAAAATACCGAAACGAAACCGAAATACTGAAACGGACTATTAAAAATATAGGGAAGATGCATATAGTTAGTAAATGCTGTTACGAAATGGATAACGAAGTATTTTCCAAAATATATTATACATAAACATACATACAGTATAAAATCTGCACTCAGCAGGAAATTAATGACAAATGATTAAAACTCATTAGTGTTACGCCTCCGAAATACCGGATTGGACCATTAAAAATATAGGAAAAATGCTGTTTGTCAATAATTTTGCAGCAATATGAATGAAAAAAATATTTTCTCAAATAAATATAATATATAAACATGGGACGCCTCTGAAATACCGAAACAGACCATTAAAAATATAGGGGAAATGCTGATACATGTAATCAATAATTTTCCGGCGATATGAATAACAAAATATTTTCTGAAATAACTATAAACATACATCTGCATTGAGGATGAAAATAATATCAAATGATTATGCCTCATATACTGTGACGCCTCCCAAATACCGGAATGGACCATTCAAAATACAGGGGAAATGCTGTTAGTCATTGATTTAGCAGAATATATTCTTAAATACCATTTGGAGGAGCCAAAATACCTATGCATGTAGGATATTTTTAACGAATAAATAAACACATAATAGTTTCTTTGCAAAAAAAAAAAAAAAAAAGATTAAAATGTTTTACATAATATTTACATGCTATTAAAACTCTTATTGTCCTTGCGCTTCTTAACATAATTCTCTGTTTCTTTCTATCAAAATTAGTCCGTTTAATAGACCGTTTGGGTATTTCGGTTTCGTTTCGGTATTTCGGTTTCGTTTCGGTAAGTCTAGGTACCCGCATAGCTCTGCTGATATTTGGTGAAATGTAACCTAAGGGTCCAAGCTTGCCCAGAAATTAAGGGAGAAGTGTCTTCTCTCTCCTAGGAAAATAGGGAGAAGTGCTTTCAGACTGAGGACACACAACAGAAGCATGGCTATATTATAAGCTCATATAAGCCTTTGGCTGATTTGTTTTTCTTATACTTCAAAATCAGACCAAACAATAACAAAACAAACAAGACAAAAAAAAATAAATAAGAATGCTGCAAGAACCTTTTTTGTAAACCTTTTTTTTTTTTTATACTATTTTTGTTCTTCAAGGGAGCCAACTCAGAAGAGTATTAAAAAAAAAAAAAAAAAGAAAAAAAACAAACAAAAAGTATTATGTTTGTAAGTTTTGATAACAGTCAAGCTTCTTAATTCAGTATCATAAAGTTTTAATAATGGCAACATTTCCTTGCAAATCTAGTAAAAGAAGATGCTAAAAAAAATAAATAAATAAATAGCTTGCCCATATGGCCATAACTTTTGCAAAAAAATATACATATTATGAAATAAAATTTGCACACTATTACCTCTAAAAAATATGCTGCGAAAAGTTTACAAAAACATTCAAAGAGGCATAACTCTGTCAATATTTGGTGCACTGTAACCCCTAAATAATACGCACTGCTCCAAATTATCGTGTAACTATTTATGAAGTTTCAGCTTGACTAGATGTAAACTGTAGGAGGATTTAGCCAGAAACAAAAAAAATGATAGAAATTTTCAAAGGGGCATAACTCTGCCAATATTTGGTGCACTGTAACCTCCAAATAATATGCACTGCTCCACATTATGGTGTAAGTATTTATAAAGTTTCAGCTTGATCAGATGTAAACTGTTTGAAGATTTAGCCAGAAACGAAAAATTAATAGAAATTTTCAAAGGGGGTATAACTCTGCTAATACATGTATTTGGTTGAATGTAACTTTGAAACAATATGCGCTGCTCCACATCATGGTCTAACTACAAATCAAGTTTCAGTTTGATCCGATAGTAACTGAAGAATGATGAGCCGGAAATGAAAAGTTTAAAGAAATTTTCAAAGGGGCATTTCTCTGCTAATATTTGGTGGACTATAACCTCAAAATAATATGCGCTGCTCCACATCATGGTCTAACTATAAATGAAGTTTTAGCTTGATCAGATGTAAACTGTAGGAGGAGTTAGCCAGAAACGAAAAATTTTCGAAGGGGCATTACTCTGCTAATATTTAGTGGACTGTAACCTCGAAATAATATGCGCTGCTCCACATCATGATCTAACTATATACCAAGTTTCAGCTTGTTCAGATGTAAACCGTAGGCGGACTTAGCCGGAAATGAAAAGTTAACAGAAATTTTCAAAGAGGCATTACTCTGCTAATATTTGGTGGAGTGTAACCTCGAAACAATATGCGCTGCCTCACATCATGGTCTAACCATAAATGAAGTTTCAGCTTGATGAGATGTAAAATGTAGGAGGAGTTAACCAGAAATGAAAAGTTTACAGAAATTTTCAAAGGGGCATAACTCTGCAAACATTTGGTGGACTGTAACCTCACAATAGTATGAGCTGCTCCACATCATGGTCTAACCATCTACCAAGTTTCGGCTTGATCGGATGTAAACTGTAGGAGGAGTTAGCAGGAAACGAAAAATTTACGGACGGACGGACGCCATACCCTGTAACAATTATACGTCCCGTTTTTCAAACGGGGGTATAAAAAACATATGGGCCACGGCTCGCTCACCTGAGTGACACAGCTACTGCAGATATGCAGATGTTATGTAACATTTTTCCAATTCTATCATTGCAACTAATGAAAGGATCATCATTAAAGCAGTTCTTAGTTTTGAAGAAGAATATATGCACAGGACAGTCAATGCAGCATGATGATTTGAACAAACTCTCAATCACATTTCAACAGTACCAGTAGGATCGATGTGAAATTTGAAGTTGTTTAACAATATCATGATTTTATACATGTAAACAGCACAGGGGCAGGGAAATATAATAAACATAAAAAAGATTGCCTTGAGAAACAACAGATTGAAAATGGGAGTCTCGGTTTTATTGGTTCTTCATAAGCAGTAATGCAATTTGCAACACTGCTGACTGTGGTTTTGGTGGAGTTGTCATTTTTTTTTTTAAATTTAATGTTGCCACGGCAACCAAACAAAATCCTCACTGGTCATAAAACACATAAACTGGGTAGACAATCATCCAATGATCATAACTGCCAAATATGGTTCATATCACTTCACTAGTTATGGAGAAAATGCAATTTAACCTTTTCTCATTATAAGTCTATGGAAGTTTTCTGTTGCCATGGCAACCAAACCAAGAGGCAGATTGGCAGACTAATAACTATTTTCAACTGCCCTTACCCATTTAACATTTGTACCAAATTAGAGTCCTACTGCTTCAGTGGTTATGGAAGAGTAGTCATTAAAAAAAAATCCCTTTTTTTTAAATTTAATGTTGCCATGGAAACCAAATAAAATGGCAATGAAATGCGCAAACTGGGAAGAAAATCATCAAATGGTCATAATTGCCAAATATGCCTCATATTACTTCACTGGTTATGAAGAAAATGCAATTTAACCATTTTTCCATTATAAGTCTATGGGAGCTTTCTGTTGCCATGGCAACCAAACAAAGAGGCAGATCATCAAAATTTTAGCTATTTTGAATTGTCCTTACCAAACAACATTTGTACAAAATTAGAGACATACATGTACTGCTTCAGTGATTTTGGAGGAGATGTAATTTAAAAGAGTCCTTTTTTAAAATCTAAAGTTGCCATGGCAACCAAACAAAATGGCCACTGGTTATAAAACACATGAACTGAGTATACAATCATCCAATGACCATAACTGCCAAATGTAGTTCACATCACTTCATTGGATATGGAGAAAATGCAATTTAACCATTTTCCCATTATAAGCTGATGGGAACTTTTTGTTGCCATGGCAACCAAACCAAAAGGCAAACCCCTTCCACTGCCTCCCGAAAAGCAAACTTTCAGTTTACTCGTTGTCATTCTGTTCATTTCCATCTTGCAATTCTGTTTATTTTTCGTCCAAAATTTTGACTTACCATATTAACTCAATAAACATTAGAGTCTACTCTCATTGTCTCAAGCACCAAGGACTTGACTTGGTCTATATTGGTTTGAGTTATCAGCATTTGAGATAATGCGAGTGGACTGTATTTGCTCCATCAGGAAATTTATTTCTCCTAAATTTCATAATGAACCATGTTAATTTTTTTTTTTACTTGCCATATACTTACAATGTCGATTTTGTATGGAGAAGAACTATATAAGCTTGTATGCTTCTGTTCTAATCCTGTATTTTATTGTTTACAATATTGAAGTTTAAATTGAAACTCGTGAATAAAATATGTTTAAACCAAAAGGCAGATCACCATAATTTTAGCTATTTTGAATTGTCCTTAATCAAGCAATATTTGTACAAAATTAGAGTCAAACGGCTTCAGTGATTTTGGAGTAGATGTCATTTAAAAAATTCTTTTTTTTTTTTAATTTAATGTTGCCATGGCAACCAAACAAAGTGGCCATTTGTCATAAAACATAAGGAATGGGTAGACAATCATCCAACGATCATACCTGCCGAATATGGTTTATATCACTTCACTGGTTATGGAGAAAATGCAATTTAACCATTTTCCCATTATGTCTATGGGAGCTTTCTGTTGCCATGGCAACCAAATCAAAAGGCAGATCACCGTAATTTTAGCTACTGTTAAAGGCCCCTAACCAAGCAATATTCTTACCAAATTAAAGACAAATCCCTTCAATAGTTTTGGAGGAGTTGTCGTTTGAAAGTGTTAACGGACTGACAGACGGACGACCGACAAAAAGTGATCACTATATATATATATAGCTCATCATGAGCATAGCTCAGGTGAGCTAAAAACAGGGAAAATACATGTACTTTCAGTTCAGACTGTACATGTATATCTGTTCAACAAACTCTGCACAGTCTGGTACTCACACACATGGTATTTCGATACTTCAATATGTGAAAACACTTGAATACAAACCCACAAAATACATGTACTAGCACTGCAAGTGGATTGTAATGATTATGGACAGTCATTACCGATGAACTTGGGGGTAATTGTGGTATGGGTGTGTGAGCCCATATTTTGAAACCTACCCCATTCATATACCTGGCCTTTGAAAAATCGAACCCATTCATATTCTTGATCATCCAAAATGTTGATTTATTTATATACTGCCCTTTGGTTTTTTATGCCCATTTATTGCCGGTTCGTAGAAATACTGCAACACATACCGGAACACACCGAAACACACTGGTAATTACCGGAACACACTCAAAAAAGTATTTTGTTTTTCCTATAAATAAGTTGTTTTTGTGTGTGTGTGTGTGTGTGTGTGGGGGGAGGGGGGGGGGGGCGGGGGCGGGAGGAATATGTGGTCTGTTTATATATTCTATATCTTATTTTGACGTTTGTAACAAGTGAACATACTTTATAAACCTTAGCTCAGTTAAACATCAAATAATTAATATTATTGTATGGCAGTGTGATCCGGTGAATTTTTATCATGATGAGTTTGGTATTAAAATGTTATTAACCATGATAAATATTATGATGGTGATTAATTTTATAATCATGGGTGTTAGTTTGCATTAAACCTCATAAGGGAATATTGTAATAAACTGCCCCTGATTCTATGAACATGGGTTGCAGAATACAGTCATTTCTGGCAATTTAACATTGGCTCAATGTGATCTTCCAGACTGTTGACAAACCATAAATCTGGATGATAGTTTCAAATATAAGCTATCGGTAATTTCTCAACAATCCAGAGAACACTGATGAACAGCAAAATTTGACTAAATGTACCTGGTTAGACGAACACAATTTCTTCCTGAGTAAACAATCACTGTTTTCCATAATAATTCTAGAAGGGAACAATCTATTCAATCAACTTATGATTCTTCATAAACATTCCATCTCAGTATTGTTCAGAATATCATTTACGTAATGGAAAAGTCATACAGAATTGCATAATTCACCATTTTAACAACTAGGAAGTGAAATTCTGTTGACCAGTCAGCCATTTTGATTTGTGTACTGGCTGACCCGGTGACCGGGATGCTGTATTTCTACTGCGTATACATTTTATCCCATGTAATGTTGCATGGTCAAAGTTCACTTGCACTGTCAGCTGCCTCCAGCTGTGGCCATTGGTAGACATAGTGTCTTTGAACCGTGTTAAATTGGTATTTTTGACAGCTTGTTGTGTCGTCACAAGAAGCGTCTGCAACCCGGCTCGACCGGTCACCGGACTCTCGATATTTATAGCTTTATATTGCATCTTGAGCACCGAACATCATATCAAAATATCTCTTATCACCTGAAGAATTAGATTATTTCCAAATATTAAGTCAGCAAAGTTCAGCTTTCATGTTCTGTGAAGTTGACGCTGATTCCAAACTTGTGGGCAGTCCGGCATCCTGGTTTCCAAATCAAGGCGCCTGGCTACCGGGCAACTCCTGATTGGTTAATCATGCTACCGGGCTTCCCCGGGCGATGAGTCATTGGCCAACATCAATCACGTGGCACGTACCAGAATCTATAAATAAGGGTGTGCAGTGCCGTCTGATCATCTTTGGATCAAGTGCAGGTCGTGACGGTTTCCTGCGACCAAACCCTGGAACGGCATACTAATTCCGGCAACCACCTATCCGGACCATTACAGATTTATACTATACATTCTGAAATCCCCGCATAAAGTAAGCAAAATCAAGCCTAATTTTCACTATGTAATACGGAGCGGGCGTCTTCTGGAGCCCCGATAACCGAACACATCTAATGCCCGGACATCGACAGATGAAAGCTTTACATATGATAAGCGTTTTTTCTGGTGCGTGCCCACAGTTTGGTGTGGTTTTTATCCCGCAGTTGGGGTTTGCAAATATACTCGTTGTCTGAATGAGCGTTGCTGTCTGTGTCTGTTTAGTCTTTAGTTAACTTAAGGTAGTACCCTGGGTACTTCAGATATGTTCTCATTTACTGCTCAGTGTTGTTAGTTTTTTATATGTTAATCCAACGTCTGTGATAACTAAAATGTCTGCGACCGAGTGCCTAAAAGACTGCTGCATAAATTGAACTGTTATACTGTTTTCCTTATTTATTATTAAGATCCTGTCTCACAAGCCGGGGGTGAGTACAGTTTTGGTGTCAGAAGAAGTGGAACTGTTAAAATTAAATCACTTTACCGAACCCAGAAATGTCAGACACAGAATCAGACTATGAAATTCAATTCAATAGTAGGGCTACCCAAAATCCTGAAAACCATTCTCTTAACACTGATCCTGCCCAGGAAAGCAGCATCGACTTGGAAAGTGAGACAGAAATCAGCAAAGACCAAAATTCCATTGTAGGCCTAACTGATGAGGGTGGTGCCAGTCCACGGCACCTCAATGAAAGTCAAGAAGGTCAAACACAGTGTCTATCAGTGTCCTCGGACACTGCACATATTAATCATCAGGTCCAGAGTGACTGTGCTCGAGCCCAGCCCAGTCAAAGACGGTCTAGATTTTCCCCTAGTCCAAGACGCCAACTGAGTGAGCCAGACCAACGTCCCGACATTGGTGTTCCCGACCGATCTAACCGTGCCACTGACCGATAAATCGACATTCCCGGTCGATATTACCGTTCCCCGGCTGTTGATAACCCAGATCAACATGGCCATTATCATCATATTTCCGCCGATAAACCAGACCATCGATCGGAAACACCCGATCGTTGCGTTAACAAAACGGGCGGACGTTCTCGAGCTCCATACCGACGCGACGTTCACGCCACTGGTCATTGTTTTGATACATCAGATCGATTTGACAGCAGTCCAGAGGGAAGGTTCTTTGCAGGTAATCGTTTTGTCCACATTCAAGACAAGTATTACAAAAGTCCATGCCGACATGCCCGCAGCCCTCAACGCCGACATGATGGCCTGGACTGTCGATCTCGTTATCGATCCCGTCGTTGCCGTAGTGTTGTCCGGCAGCGTTCCTACAGTCCTCAGAGACGTTACAGACGTTCGAATATTCAAACCCCTATGCCTGCGTCCGGGAAAGGAGATATTAATCAAAGCAACCGCATACCGAGGCAGAATGCACGAGTTAGGCCAGATTGTCTTGATCAGGATTCATTATCGGTGCAGCGCCCTGATCTTGAAACCTATGACTGTTGCGATACCGTTCCAGAAAATGAACAGCCGAGACCCCGAATAGGTTACCAAGGGGACCCAGTCTATAGTCATGCTTGCTACCAGGCTGCCCCAAGAATTAGACCCGAGCCTTACACGGGATGCGAAGACTGGGAGGAGTATCAGTCTCATTTTGAGGACTGTGCTGAGTTATCAGGATGGGATAGCCGAAGTAAAGTGCTGTTCTTAGCGGCTAGTCTGAGAGGCCAAGCTAGAACGTACTACATGAGTCTTGATACATGTGAAAAACGAAGTTATTCCTCGTTAATCTACAGAATGCGTCAAAGGTTTGGTAGCAGTCGCCATGCTATCAAATGGCTAAACCAGCTGGAACTTAGACAGCGGAATCCAGGCGAAAGTATTACGGCACTCGGAGATGACTTAAGGCAGCTTGCAAAGAAGGCATATCGCAGTCTCGACACAGATGCGCAGGAAACCTTAGCATTAAATCAGCTTTACAAACTAATTCCAGTCGAAATGAAGTGCCGCTGCATTGATCACGACTGCCAATCTGTTCAACAGGCAGTAGAAGTCATAGAGAGATACGAAGCTATACTTGGCGAGGCCACACAGGAAAGAAAGAAAGGCAACGTGCGCAACATTGAACAAAGTCAGCAGCCTCAAAACCCAGATCCAAATATTTCAAGTATTTTAAAAAAGTTGGACACCCGCCTTGAGAGGCTGGAGAGCGTGTCTCTGGCACAGCAGTTAACCAGCCGTGACACCCAGCAGTGGCGACAAAACCCAGTCAGTAGGAACAGAAAATGTTTCTTTTGTTCCTCACCAGACCATATGATAAAAAATTGTCCAGAAAAAGCCAGACAAAATCCTAGGCAGAGATACTCAGGACCGAGCAGTACCCAGCCTCAGGACAATAATACCAGTAAGTTTCAAGGTCAACGGAACGCTATCCCGCTGACTGATCGATTTCAACAAAGCCACACCCACCTTAATCCACAACAGTTTCAGTTCGACCCCCAAGCCACAACTGTCCAGGGAAACGCGAGTCTGTCGACCCAGTAGGCCTTAAGTCGACAGCAGATGATGAAAAACGGCATGCAGATAATGCTTTCGACAACAAAATTAGAACAGGCCATATAGGGGAAGTAACTTCAAATGGCGATAATGGGTTTTATACGAAGGGGTTTATTTTTAACTGCCCTGTGCATTTCTTAATAGACAATGGGTCCACCTCTACAATCCTGTCTTATAAGAAATACAAGGAAATACGAACGGAACTACAATCTCTTTTAAGGCCTGTCAAAACTTTTGTGTATGATGCGAGTGGAAACACTATCAAAACATACGGTGCAATTGACGTCAAGCTTTCTCTTAGTGGTGCTCAGTTTGAACAAACACTTATAATTTGTGACATTCGTCAAGAGGGTATAATTGGCCAAGACTTCTTACTTAATTATGCTGAATCCATCAGCTATAAGGATGGCCGAATAAAAACGAAGTTGAATGAAATAGTTTGCTGGTTGGGTGACGAAAGAATGGTAACATGTAGAGTGATAGTTAGGCGCACTACCACTATCCCTTCATTAACGACTACCTGGCTTCCCGTGGATATTCCTGGCTCAGATAACTTGACAAAATACGGCTATATAGAAGCAACTATTAACCCTGAAACCAATTTAGCTATCATACCCGGAATAATGGATATGGAAAAGGCAGAGAAGTGCATTAGTATAATCAACCCGTCCGAGAAACCAGTTATTTTGTATGCCAAACAGTCCGTAGGCACGTGTGAGCCATACGAGGATAAGCATAGTGATGTCGATGCATGCAGTTCAGCTAACATACAGCCTTCCCAGTCGAGACCTTGGAATGGTGCCGACCTGCAGTTGACTGTTCATAGGACAATGAACCTGTCCAGCGATATCTCTGTCCAGCCGTCACATTCCCATGCTACGCCCAACTCTGCCTGCGAATCGACCAGTCCGGCCAGTTGGCTATACAGTACGGACAACGTTCCACCCCCATGTAGTAACGATCCTGGCAGGATTTTCCGTTCCCACCCAGATGAATGTTACAGTACCGGCACTGTTCAAACCTCATTCTCCAGTGATCAGCGTGAGACTGCAACTGGATCCAACAAACAGTCTGTGACCACATCTGACTTGCCTGAATTCCTACAAGACCTGCTTATACGCAGCTCAGTACACCTCACTGCGGATGAATCCTATCAGTTAGAGAAGCTCTTGATTGAATACCAAGATATATTTGCCAAGTCATCAAGTGACCTTGGCCGATGTGATAGGGTACAACATCGGATAAATACAGGGAATGCTTTACCCATAAGACAGCCCACACGCCGCCTCCCCTTTGGCAAAAGAGAAGTCGAACAAGAGGAAATATATAAAATGTTGGAAAGAGGTGTAATAGAGCCTTCCAACAGTCCTTGGAGCTCGCCCATTGTCCTTGTCACCAAAAAGGATGGCAGCATTCGTTTCTGCGTTGACTATCGCGTTTTAAATGATCTGACAGTCAAGGACGCATATCCCATCCCCAGGGTTGATGAATGCTTAGATGCTTTATCAGGATCCAAATGGTACAGCTCCATGGACCTGAATTCAGGGTTTTGGCAAGTCGATCTCCGGCCAGAAGACCGCGAGAAATCAGCCTTTGCAACAAGCCTGGGACTGTTTCAGTTTACTGTGATGCCCTTCGGTCTAGCTAATAGTCCTTCCACTTTCGAACGCTTGATGGAAGATGTGCTCAGGGGTTTGCAATGGGTAGAGTTACTGCTTTACATGGACGACATTATTTCTCCAAGCAGATCAGTGGATGAAGGCCTGAATCGACTCCGGAACATTTTAAACAGGCTACTGGAAGCTAACTTAAAACTTAAGCCTTCGAAATGTACATTTTTTCAGAAACAAGCCTTGTTTCTCGGCAATATTGTTTCAGAGAAAGGAGTTGCCACAGATCCGGAGAAACTATCTGCTGTAAATGATTGGCCCGTACCGCGCAACGCTAAGCAAGTGAAGAGCTTCCTAGGTCTCTGCTCGTATTATCGGCGTTATGTTAAAGATTTTGCTAAAATAGCTGGACCACTTCACAAAATATCAAACAAGGGAGCTAGATTTGGATGGAATGACGAATGTCAAGAGGCATTCGAGCAGCTGAAGAAGGCTCTAACTAGTTCTAGTATCCTAGCTTACCCTATTCCAGGTTTACAATTCATCTTGGACACAGACGCCAGTGACCAGAGCACTGGAGCTGTTCTCTCACAACAGCAAGATGGCCACGAAAGGGTCATCGCCTACATGAGTAAGGCAATGAGTAAGCATGAGCAGTCTTACTGTACTACCCGAAAGGAACTTTTGGCGGTTATGCATGCCTTAAGAACTTTTCATTCTTATTTGTATGGTCAGCCAGTGTTGCTGAGAACCGATAACTCTGCTGTAAGTTGGGTCAGATCACTGAAAAACCCAACCGGGCAGCTGGCCAGATGGATCCAAGAACTCGAGACCTACGACTTAACCATTCAACACAGAGCTGGTTTGAGACATTCCAATGCTGATGCCCTGTCCAGGAGACCATGCAATGTGTGTGAACGCCAACAGAAACTTAGTGAAGAAGCCAAGGCTGACCTTGATCTACATGATGATGCAGCCCGTGTGGCGGTGATACATACAGCTTCTCCATGTAAAACAGTCTCTGACAGAAAGCAGTCTGTTATTATTAGAGATGTTACAAACTCGTCTAATCGGACCGCCACAGATGTGCTGCTTGAAGGCTGGGCTATCGAAGAGATCCACACAGCTCAGCTGCTGGACGACAATATTGGTCCTCTCATGAGAGCCCTAAACAGCAGTTCTGACAGGCCAAATTGGGACCAAGTATCAAGTGGTTCTGCTGCCTTAAAGACACTCTGGCGTCAGTGGGACAGGCTGGCAATCATTGACAGCCTTCTGTATTGCAGGTATTTTGACAGTGACACTGAACAAGATCGTCACTTACTGGTTGTACCAGCCAGTAAGAGAGAGAATCTCCTCTATCATTTCCACGATATTCCAACAGCTGGCCACCTGGGAAGTGACAAAATGCTGTTTCGCATTAAAATGTCATTTTACTGGCCCGGCATGAAAGATCATGTCATACATTATTGCAGCTCGTGTGACATATGCACTGCAAAGAAGACACCTAGTAAGCTTAGAAGAGCCCCTTTGAAGGCGTATCAAGTAGGGGAACCGATGGAGAAGATAGCCATCGATGTACTGGGTCCATTGCCAGTATCAGAAGCAGGGAACCGATATGTATTGGTGCTGGCCGACTGCTTCACTAAGTGGACTGAAGCCTTTGCCATGCCTAACCAGGAGACAAGTACTATAGTGAAAATCATTGTAAATGAGTTCATTTGCCGCTTTGGTACACCGCTCCAGATCTTGAGCGATCAAGGCACTAACTTTCAGTCGAAGCTTTTCACTGAGGTCTGCGACTTCCTAAAGATAGATAAGATCAACACCAGTAGCATGAGACCACAAACCAATGGTACAGTAGAACGCTTTAATAGGACTCTACAGACCATGATTACGAGCTTCTGTGAGCAAGATCAAAAGACCTGGGACAGGTACCTACCACAATTGATGATGGCATACAGATCATCTCAGCACTGTTCCACACGCCTGACACCGAACCGTCTGATGTTAGGACGGGAAGTAGTACTGCCCGCCGAAGCTATAACTGGGCACCCTTCAGCTGAAAGTGACAGCAACTTTCCTGCAGATGAAGATCAGTATGTCACAGTCTTGAGAGACAGACTGGCCAAAGCCCATCATGTTGCCCGTAGAAACCTGCATGCTCATGCTGTGTATCGGAAGCGACGTTATGATCTGAAGGCTCGTAAACAGTCCTTGGAACCCGGACAGCCAGTCTGGCTGTACAACCCGACACGTCGAGTTGGTGTTTGCTCTAAGCTGACATCTAAGTGGAAGGGACCATGCGTAGTGATTCGGAAACTGGATGACATTACTTACGTGGTTAAAAACTCGCCCAAGCAGAAGGCTAAAGTTTATCATGTAGACAGACTCCTTCCATACCGAGGCAGAAATCCACCTACATGGTTTGATAAGGGGAAGTTGAAGGGACAAAGTCAGTAGAGAACAACAGAAACATGTAATTCATTTTATTTTACAGTTTGCGTTTTGTTGAAATAATCAATGTATTTGTTAAAGACGAATCGACTGAAACATACTCATTTGTAAATAAACATTATTTCTATCACACTCATTTCTTGTGACAAGATACCAGTCTACCGAAATGCGTGAAAAGATATTGGTGGTCATTCAGATCTTCTACATGTACAAGACATACCTATTTTTAGTTTAGAATTTTGAGAGAAGAGGTGGCGGTTCACTGGACGCACCAGATCTCGAGTTGAATAATAGTAGTGGATTGACCATGGCCTGATCAACCACTGATCAATTCACTCTATCATGGAGCATCATTAGAGCTTGAATCCGGATAGACAGCTGAGATGCCGTGTTGTACACTGAGTATATGCCGAGTAGTCAAGATGTACATCTAGAAAAAGGGGATGACCAGCATAACGGACATTTTCGTTTATATGCGTATCTTTGTCTTACAAGATTGGACAGTGGATGTCAGCCGAGTTCATAAAGCATTCATCTGCCAGAAAATCCTTATGACCTATGGTGACAAATTGATGTATAAACATATTCCATAGCATTAAATGTATGTCCATGGTAATGTTTATGATGTAGACTCTAAAAGCTAATAATATAACCATAAAAGCCTACACCATAGGCCCTAGAATGTTCTGGCACATCTACATGCTAACAGTATAGACTCCTGAAGAATCTTTATGTAAATACATGTGCAGTTTCTTCCCGGGTGTGAAGACAATAGCAAAAATAACAGTAGACCATGTCGGACAGCGGGCAGTGTATTACCTTCACATATAATGTATGTCTCTCCAGACCTTATAGGCTCGATCGATTAGTATAGCCAGTGATGATGCATGTTATATATGGGCACTTTTGAGCCTGACCGAGTATAATACTGTGACACACACAGCAAAGCCTCCTTCTGAAGTATACTATGAGTCTGTTGTATTAACTTTGCATGAGAGGCCTAATACATTGTTACCCGTGTTCCCGGTGATTTGCCTAGAAGGTCTGGAATAATGTTATCTGGGACAGTAATGAGAACCGCATAATATGACCCAATTTATGTTCATTCCAGGATGTCCTGTTGGAAATGTGGGGACAACTTCCTAACACAAAAGCTCCTCAAGAATCATATTTCTGCAATTCATGGAGGCCTATCTGTTATTTGTCCATTCTGCCAGAAGTTCGAGCAGAAATTTAAGAGGGTGTCTGATCTGAAAGTCCATGCAAGGAAATACCACCATTCCTGGGTGGAGAAGCTACCTGCTGAGACCTTCTCAGAGAACAATGGGTTCTGGTGTTCGATACATCCAGATGATCACCGGCAGCTCATCAAGCCATCTGCATTGTCTTCGGAACCAGCCATTCAGATGCGAACTTTGGTTCTGGATTGGGCCAAAGCCATGGGAGCAAGAGCAAGCCGGTCCCGGGAGGACTTCCTACAGGGATGGGAGGAGCCAGAAACCTTCACCCTCACCCTCACTCCTGAAGATGAAGGTTTCGACTACTTTGACCTTGAGGATGAGACAACCTTGGAGTGTATCAACCTTGTTCCAGGATCCATATTCGTGGACTTGAAAAAGGGGGCGGACCAGTTCCGGTTGATACTCTCCGACCACATCTTTAAGGACACAAATAGCATTAGAAGTTTAACTCGGAGGATGGGCAGCCTTCCAATACCTTCCAGTCCTTTCAGCTTTCTTGATCCACAAGAAGATACTCAACCACAGCATAAAACACATCTTTCAAAGTTTTTGGGTATTAGTGACCACTTGGTTGAAAAACTCCTCAGGAAGCAGGTAGCGATAAAAAGGGTTCTAGAATCAGCAGAGACAGACTCGACACCCAAGAAGCCCAGATCTGGTTTTCCAAATGACATATCACCCCGTCCTGCACAGTGCCCTCCAGAAGTCGCTAGTTCCGCCCATAAAGTCCAAGTTACCCACATAGTTAGTCATACGCCAGTTCCAGAGCCAGTCTCCATCATCTCCTCAATGTCCAACAATATATCTGCACAACCAAATCATCAGAAACCATGTTACGAACCTCTTCCTGCTGGCCCCACCCTAGACTACAGGGCCACCAAGCTTCTGAAGATGGGAGGTATGCCTCAGTGGCAACCTGCAAGACGTGCCTGGGACCAGGAGGAAGAAGTCAGCTTTGTAGAGAGAGAACTAACAATCTTCTGGCCACCTAAAGGATGGAGAGACCTTTCACCCCAACAGAAGTTGATGCAATGGGAATTTGCAGCTTTGTCCATCCTTAAGGCGCGCGGAGAGAATTATATTCACATTCAACAAGGGGATCTTCTTGACACCTTCAATTTTCTTGCTCTGCCTGGTACAGCTGCCCATAAAGTTAACAAATCAGTCCCATCATACCTCACCATAAAGAGCCGGTTCTTCAATTATTCTACGCTTCGTGCCATAGCAGTTGGTGACCTGAAAGATGAGAAGTGGCTGACTATGTTGGAGGCTGGAGCCATGATGAGGGATACAGCTAATGATAAGCTCCTCAAAATGTGCAGCATGATCAAGTTAAGATTAACAAAAGATTAAAGATTATAAAGTGTAACAACAAATCAGAATAATAACCATCCAGCCCCATCCAGTGATATCGAAGTCTGTACACTTTACCATGCTGTAGTGGAATAAACCTCAAAAAGATTGCCTTTGGAAACATAGAACACACAACAGATCAGAAAATGAGAGTCTCGGTTTTATTGAGACTCTTCATAAGCAGTAATGAAGTTTGCATCTGCTTACGCCCTCTAGCGTATACGTGAGCAGAACTCCCATTTTCAAATGTACCATAATAGGCCCAATGATCCCAAAGGAAATGAAATATAATCTGCACTATGGTAAACCACCGGACATTAAGAATATTCTGTACTTGATGCTGAGGACTTGATGTGGATCTGATTATAACAGAACTTTCCTGAATTAACTACTACAATATTACACCTGGGACTCTTTACTATGGAAGTCTACCAAACGTATCACTTCAACAGAGATGGGAACATTCCTACCACCTCCAATGTCAATACATCTATTAATACTTCTTCTATTTATGGAACAGTACAATCTGTCAGATACTTTGATGATGAATTGTCTATCACTAATGGTCGGTCCCAGCTCTCATCTCACCAGGATATCAGACTGAATAATAAGCATTAAGGAGAGACTGTAGCCAGTGGAGCATATTCTAAGCATTTCTTCAAAGTTAATGTGAAAAATCAGTGTGGTGCATTAAAACATACCCATTTCTTATATTACTGCTCAAATTGTGTTTGGCCATGATCAGCAACCATGCACTTGTACCATCATTGTGATGTATGTTTGATGATTATGACTTGAAGTGGGTTTGAGCTGTAACTAGTGACTGAAGCTCAAGTTTAATAAAATTTATAGTGCGCATAATAGTACAAGAAGCCAGTCATTACTGCTTGATGACTGCTGAAGCGTGCTCGGTCATGGTTGACAGCTGTAGATGGTGTGAACGATACGTTATGCAGCTATGGAGCATGACCAGAGGTTTGCTTCATCAGTGATTAGCATTCGATAAAGGCGAGCATATATTGGAAGTAATCAGAAAATATCTATCTGTGTTAACAGTATATATAATTCAATGATTAAGGAAATTATTTCAAAGTTTCAAAAAGTGAAGTGAGAAGTCAACTTTAAGCTCTCATGTAATATAATAACTCATATTTATAAGTAAGCAGTCATAAATATCATCAGTGTTCCTACAACCATAGAAACAGAGTTCCAGTGATTTATTTACAATTTTATGAAAATGCGTCCCAGGACTCGCTTGGGCTATATAAAGTGAGTCCTACTAGAAAATCATTGAGTCCATTACAGAATTTTCTACTATAACTTTGTGAGTCCTGAGACTCGCTGAGATTTAAAATGCGAGTCCCAAAGCAAAAATGTGAGTACAGGACTCGGGATGCGCAGGTAAAAATATCACTGGAGTTCACCTTAAACTTTACACCAAATTCAGGAGAATTTGTTTACAAGGGAGGGGAGAGTGTAATAAACTGCCCCTGATTCTATGAACATGGGTTGCAGAATACAGTCATTTCTGGCAATTTAACATTGGCTCAATGTGATCTTCCAGACTGTTGACAAACCATAAATCTGGATGATAGTTTCAAATATAAGCTATCGGTAATTTCTCAACAATCCAGAGAACACTGATGAACAGCAAAATTTGACTAAATGTACCTGGTTAGACGAACACAATTTCTTCCTGAGTAAACAATCACTGTTTTCCATAATAATTCTAGAAGGGAACAATCTATTCAATCAACTTATGATTCTTCATAAACATTCCATCTCAGTATTGTTCAGAATATCATTTACGTAATGGAAAAGTCATACAGAATTGCATAATTCACCATTTTAACAACTAGGAAGTGAAATTCTGTTGACCAGTCAGCCATTTTGATTTGTGTACTGGCTGACCCGGTGACCGGGATGCTGTATTTCTACTGCGTATACATTTTATCCCATGTAATGTTGCATGGTCAAAGTTCACTTGCACTGTCAGCTGCCTCCAACTGTGGCCATTGGTAGACATAGTGTCTTTGAACCGTGTTAAATTGGTATTTTTGACAGCTTGTTGTGTCGTCACAAGAAGCGTCTGCAACCCGGCTCGACCGGTCACCGGACTCTCGATATTTATAGCTTTATATTGCATCTTGAGCACCGAACATCATATCAAAATATCTCTTATCACCTGAAGAATTAGATTATTTCCAAATATTAAGTCAGCAAAGTTCAGCTTTCATGTTTTGTGAAGTTGACGCTGATTCCAAACTTGTGGGCAGTCCGGCATCCTGGTTTCCAAATCAAGGCGCCTGGCTACCGGGCAACTCCTGATTGGTTAATCATGCTACCGGGCTTCCCCGGGCGATGAGTCATTGGCCAACATCAATCACGTGGCACGTACCAGAATCTATAAATAAGGGTGTGCAGTGCCGTCTGATCATCTTTGGATCAAGTGCAGGTCGTGACGGTTTCCTGCGACCAAACCCTGGAACGGCATACTAATTCCGGCAACCACCTATCCGGACCATTACAGATTTATACTATACATTCTGAAATCCCCGCATAAAGTAAGCAAAATCAAGCCTAATTTTCACCATGTAATACGGAGCGGGCGTCTTCTGGAGCCCCGATAACCGAACACATCTAATGCCCGGACATCGACAGATGAAAGCTTTACATATGATAAGCGTTTTTTCTGGTGCGTGCCCACAGTTTGGTGTGGTTTTTATCCCGCAGTTGGGGTGTGCAAATATACTCGTTGTCTGAATGAGCGTTGCTGTCTGTGTCTGTTTAGTCTTTAGTTAACTTAAGGTAGTACCCTGGGTACTTCAGATATGTTCTCATTTATTGCTCAGTGTTGTTAGTTTTTTATATGTTAATCCAACGTCTGTGATAACTAAAATGTCTGCGACCAAGTGCCTAAAAGACCGCTGCATAAACTGAACTGTTATACTGTTTTCCTTATTTATTATTAAGATCCTGTCTCACAAGCCGGGGGTGAGTACAATATTAATGATGAGAGTGAACAATGTATTGATAGAAGACATTACAAATACATTATCATAAAGGGACCAGAACACATTTTTATAAAACACTGGAATGAGCTTAATTTATTGTATGCTAAGATCAAATTTATTATTAACAACATCCTATACACAAATAGACAGCAATTAAGTTATAAAAACGATCTTTAATAATATAAAATGACAAAAATTTAAAGTGTGTTCCGGTAATTACCAATGTGTTCTGGTGTTTCGGTGTGTTCCGGTATTTCTATGAACCCATTTATTGCTGGTAGTTAGACAAATATTGCAGTCAATTCATTGAATACCAAGAGAACAAGCACCCTCGAAAAATCTCTGAGCAAAAAATATAAGCATATACCAAAATGCCAGAAAAGAGGGGCCTTCAAATAGTAATCAAGAAAAATCGGGTCAGTCATATATTTTTTTGTTGAAAAAAGCAGGCTAATCATATACCTGGCAGTGCTGAAAAAGGGGGCCATTCGGTGCACACATCCGTACTATGCCATATATAGGAACTTACCACACTCCGAGATCTGGGCAGTTTAATCAGGGTCTACACTGTTTGCAAACAGAATCTCTGCAGTATAGTGACTAGTGTAGGCTGTGAATACACAAGCTGATCTGAGTGTCACCCACACGTCAAAGGCAGTGTCTAGAGTGCCGGTACTGGCATTCTAGCCAATAGGTCTAAAGTGTCGGTACTGGCACTCTAGCCAAGCTTAATGGGGCTGGCTAGAGTGCCATTAATATTTTAATTCTTTCTTATTTCCATCATCTGCCACCTAGAATCGCAATAAATGACTTAAAGTAACCATTCCGTTCCATCATCTGCCACCTAGAATCGAGATAAATGACTTATAGTAACCATTCTGTTTGTTGTTTTCCTTTCCTTCTGTACTCAGACGCCATCTTGTAAGGTGGTAATACGTTGAAATGTAACGACTACTAATGCGGGACACTTTAGTATTGGCTTATTATTATCAAAATAACAATAATGGAAATAAATTTATTATTATTATTATTATTATTATTATTATCTTCCATATTATTTTTTGTACGTAATGGAAACTGAACTTGAAACCAGTGTGTCGCAGTTGTAAAAATAATTATGGTGTGCTACAAACAACCTGGTACCCGATTGAGCGGTCAAAAGACCTCAAAGGCATCTTAAAGATTAAAGATCCTATTGTCTTACATTATTACCGCAAACACATCACATACTTCTGAAGTCTTTGTAGTTTTCTACTCAAAACAAACAAAGCAATTATTTAAAAATGCTGTTCCTAGACTTTGTCATTGCCTCACGATGGCTCAAAGATTTCACATAGGTAAAAAATTTGAAAACTTTTCTGCCTATCAGAATGCAGAATATGTTCAGTTCTGGAAGCGCGACAGCAGAACAATATCTGCAGCTCAGTCTCGATTACCGAAAAAGTCGCTGAACCCTAGATTGAAATACTAAGAGATCCGTTACCACTGCGTCTAAGGTGGGAAGCCCTTCAAATCTAGGAGCATGTGAATGAAAGAACAGAGACATGTATGTTTTTCATCTATTCATCTGTCTGTCTGTCTTTCTGTCTGTCTGATTGTCTCAAATGACATAAGGCACCCAGCGGGCATTTCAACATTGAATCAACATCAGACCTCAACGTTGAAACAAGGTTGAAATATGGTTGGATTTGAAAATTGGATGGATGTTGAAATGACAACGTTGAATGAACATTGATTAGCTGATGTTGAATCGCCGATTACCTGACGTTGATTCAACGTTGATTGTCTGATGTTGAATCAACATCATATTATCTCCATCCAACCTTCAATCCCAACCATAATACAACATTCATATGCAACACTGATGCAGCTGAGAACGAGATCTAGTAATTAGACGGATGTTGAGAAAACAAGACCTAATAAATGCAATATTCAAACATGTATTAGGAATAATTTGGCCCCTAGAATGCTTTTACTATCCTAACTAAAATTGGTTTTTGTGGAGTCTTCTTAACAAAATGATTTTTGGGCTTTTTTTCTATTATTTCAGAAAGGGTATGCTAAATGCTACAGCAACTTGTTCATCAGCTATAACCAAAACTACCGTGGGCATGGCAATATTATTTGTAAAACAAGAGGACCATGATGGTCCTATATCGCTCACCTGAGCAAACAGATTTGCATACTTACTGTTGAAGATTCAGCCAAGTTCACTGCTCTAAGATTTATGTATAAATTTTATAGCCCTGCCCCGCCCCCCAACCCCACCCCACCCCACATACCCCAACACGCCAAGCCATGTTTTTTTTCTTTTTAACACATCATGACTTGACTTAAATCTTGAAAGAAGGTCACCAAAGGAACATTTCTGCCTAGTTATTTTGAAATTGGTCCAGTGGTTTCTGACAAAAAGATTTTTAAAGTGTTTTATATCGCTATAAAGCTCTACCCTCTAACAACCATTTTTTTTTTTTTTTTTGACGAATCCTGACAGCTTGAACAAACTTGGTAGAGGGTAACCAAAGGAACATTAAAGTTAAATTGAAATCAGTTCAGTGGTTTCTGACAAGAAGATTTTTTTAAAGTTTTCTATTTAGATCTATAGGGAAAATAAGCCCCACCCCTTAGCAGCCATGTTTTTTGACAAATCAGGATTGCTTGAACATTCTTGGTAGAGGGTTACTAAAGCATTATTGAAATCAGTCAGGAGGTATTTGACAAGAAGAATTTTAAAGTTTTCTATACAGATATATATGGAAAATAAGCCCCGCCCCGCTGGGGGCCATGTTTTTTGACGTATCATAAAGGCTTAAACAATCTTGGTAGAGGATCACCAAAGCAACATTCCTGCCAAGTTACATTGAACACAGTCCAACGGTTTTTTAAAAGAAGATTTTTAATTTTTTTTACATAGATATAGATATATAGGGAAAATAAGCCCCTGCCCCGCCCCACCCCAACCCCCTAGAGGCCATGTGTTTGACGAATCACGATTACTTGAACAATCTTGGTACAGGGTCACCATGGAAACATTTTTGCCAAGTTATAATGAAATTGGTCCAGTGGTTTCTGACAAGAATATATAGGGAAAATAAGCCCCACCCCCTGGCGGCCATGTTTTTTGACAAATTCAAATGGCTTGAACAATCTTGGTACAGAATCACCAAAGGAATATTTCTGCAAAATTATATAGCAATTGCTCCAGTGGTTTCTGACAAGAAGATTTTTTAAGTTTTCTATATAGATATATAGGGAAAATGAGCCCCGGCCCCTTGAGGCCATATTTTTTGACAAATCCAAATGGCTTGAACAATCTTGGTAGAGAGTCACCAAAGGAACATTTCTGCAATATTATATTGAAATTGGTCTGGTGGTTTCTGACAAGAAAATTTTTAAAGTTTTCTATATAGATATATAGGGAAAATAAGCCACGCCCCCCTGGCGGCCATGTTTTTTGACAAATCCAAATGGCTTGAACAATCTTGGTACAGAATCACCAAAGGAACATTTCTGCAAAATTATATTGAAATCGGTCCAGTGGTTTCTGACAAGAAGATTTTTAGAATTTTCTATATAGATATATAGGGAAAATAAGCCCCTCTCCCTGGCGGCCATGTTTTTTGACGAATCCAAATGGCTTGATCAATCTTGGTAGAGGATCACCAAAGAATATTCCTGCAAAATTATATGGAAATCGGTCCAGTGGTTTTTGACAAGAAGATTTTTAAAGTTTTCTATATAGATATATAGGGAAAATAAGCCCTGTCCCCTGGCCACCATGTTTTTCGACGAATCCAAATGGCTTGAACAATCTTGGTAGAGGATCACCAAAGGAACATTTCTGCAAAATAATATGGAAATCGGGGCAGTGGTTTCTGACAAGAAGATTTTTTCAAGTTTTCCATATAGATATATAGGGAAAATAACCCCCGACCCCTGGCGGCCATGTTTTTTGACGAATCCAAATGACTCGAACAATCTTGGTAGAGGATCACAAAAGGAACATTTCTGCAAAATTATATGGAAATCGGTCCAATGATTTCTGAAAAATCTTGGTAAAGGATCACCAAAGGAACATTTCTGCAAAATTATATTGAAATCAGTCCAGTGATTTCTGACAAGAAGATTTTTAAAATTTTCTATATAGATATATAGGGAAAAAAAAGCCTCGCCCCCTGGCAGCCATGTTATTTGACGAATCCAAATGGCTTGAACAGTCTTTGTAGAGGATCACCAAAAGGAACATTTCTGCAAAATTATATTGAAATCGGTCCAGTGGTTTCTGACAAGAAGATTTTTAAAGTTTTCTATATAGATATATTAGGAAAATAAGCCCCCCCCCCCCCCCTGGCGGCCATGTTTTTTTGACGAATCCAAATGGCTTGAACAATCTTGGTAGAGGATCACCAAAGAATATTCCTGCAAAATTATATGGAAATCGGTCTAGTGGTTTCTGACAAGAAGATTTTTAAAGTTTTCTATATAGATATATAGGGAAAATAAGCCCTGTCCCCTGGCGGCCATGTTTTTCGACGAATCCAAATGGCTTGAACAATCTTGGTAGAGGATCACCAAAGGAACATTTCTGCAAAATAATATGGAAATCGGGGCAGTGGTTTCTGACAAGAAGATTTTTTCAAGTTTTCTATATAGATATAAAGGGAAAATAACCCCCAACCCCTGGCGGCCATGTTTTTTGACGAATCCAAATGACTCGAACAATCTTGGTAGAGGATCACAAAAGGAACATTTCTGCAAAATAATATGGAAATCGGGGCAGTGGTTTCTGACAAGAAGATTTTTTCAAGTTTTCCATATAGATATATAGGGAAAATAACCCCCGACCCCTGGCGGCCATGTTTTTTGACGAATCCAAATGACTCGAACAATCTTGGTAGAGGATCACAAAAGGAACATTTCTGCAAAATTATATGGAAATCGGTCCAATGATTTCTGAAAAATCTTGGTAAAGGATCACCAAAGGAACATTTCTGCAAAATTATATTGAAATCAGTCCAGTGATTTCTGACAAGAAGATTTTTAAAATTTTCTATATAGATATATAGGGAAAAAAAAGCCTCGCCCCCTGGCAGCCATGTTATTTGACGAATCCAAATGGCTTGAACAGTCTTTGTAGAGGATCACCAAAAGGAACATTTCTGCAAAATTATATTGAAATCGGTCCAGTGGTTTCTGACAAGAAGATTTTTAAAGTTTTCTATATAGATATATTAGGAAAATAAGCCCCCCCCCCCCCCCCCTGGCGGCCATGTTTTTTTGACGAATCCAAATGGCTTGAACAATCTTGGTAGAGGATCACCAAAGAATATTCCTGCAAAATTATATGGAAATCGGTCTAATGGTTTCTGACAAGAAGATTTTTAAAGTTTTCTATATAGATATATAGGGAAAATAAGCCCTGTCCCCTGGCGGCCATGTTTTTCGACGAATCCAAATGGCTTGAACAATCTTGGTAGAGGATCACCAAAGGAACATTTCTGCAAAATAATATGGAAATCGGGGCAGTGGTTTCTGACAAGAAGATTTTTTCAAGTTTTCTATATAGATATAAAGGGAAAATAACCCCCAACCCCTGGCGGCCATGTTTTTTGACGAATCCAAATGACTCGAACAATCTTGGTAGAGGATCACAAAAGGAACATTTCTGCAAAATTATATGGAAATCGGTCCAATGATTTCTGACAAGAAGATTTTCAAAGTTTTCTATACATGTATAGATATATCGTGAAAATAAGCCCCGCCCCCTGGCGGCCATGTTTTTTGACGAATCCAAATGGCTTGAACGATCTTGGTAGAGGATCACCAAAGGAACATTTTTGTAAAATTATATTAAAATAGGTCCAGTGGTTTCGGACAAGAAGATTTTTTAAATTTTTAATTAAAAAAATCTATTTTTAGCTCCTGTGACCTACATATGCAATGGACCAGAACCATTTGAACAACTCTGAAAGAGGACCAACCAAGGATCATTCCTGTGAAGTTTGATCAAATTCCCACCAGTGGTTTAGGAGATGTTGTTTTAAGATTGTGGACGGACGGACAGACGGACGACGACGACGACGGACGGTGGGTGATCACAATAGCTCACCTTGAGCCTTTGGCTCAGGTGAGCTAAAAATCATATGTCGTCTGCTGCAGTTGTGATTAGCACTTTAAGAGTATCCCGGATAAATGAATATTTTACTAAATTTTTTGTTCTTGATTTTATTTTTCAGTAATTTAAAAAAAATCTAAGTGCACAGTACAGTAATAAAGCCTAATATCGCATGCTAAAACTCCTTTTTTGACCAAAATAATATTGGCATTTGCAGACAAACATAAAATGAATTTAAAAAAATAAAATGAAATTAAAAACAAGAGGACCATGATGGTCCTATATCGCTCACCTGAGCATTTACTGTTGAAGTTTCAGCCAAGTTCATTGCTCTAGGATTTTTGTATGAATTTTATAGCACCAACCACCCCCCACCCCACACCCCGGCCATGTTTTTTTAATGCATCTTGATGACTTGAACTGAATCTTAAAAGAGGGTCACCAAAGGAACATTTCTGCCAAAGTATATTGAAATTGGTCCAGTGGTTTAAAGTGTTTTATATAGCTATAAAGCCCTAACCCCTAATGACCATGTTTTTGACATATCATAACAGCTTGAACAAACTTGGTAGAGGATTACCAAAGGAACATTCCTGCCAAATTATATTAAAATCTGTTCAGTGGTTTCTGACAAGAAGATTTTTAAAGTTTTCTGTTTAGATATACAGGGAAAATAAACCCCACCCCATGGCAGCCATGCTTTTTGATGAATCATGATTGCTTGTACAATCTTGGTAGAGGGTCACCAAAGCAACAGTCCAGCCAAGTAATACTGAAATCAGTCAGGGGGTATTTGACAAGAAGAATTTTAAAGTTTTCTATGCAGATATATACGAAAAATAAGCCCTGCCCCCCTGGGGGCCATGGTTTTTGATGTATCATGAAGGCTTGAACAATCTTGGTAGAAGGTCACCAAAGCAACATTCCTGCTAAGTTACATTGAACTCAGTCCTACTGTTTCTTACGAGGAGATTTTTAAAGTTTTCTATATAGATATATAGGGAAAAAAAGCCCCGCCCCCTAGCTGCCATGTTTTTTGACGAATCATGATGGCTTGAATATTCTTTGTAGAGGGTCACCAAAGAAACATTCCTGCCAAGTTGTATTGAAATCGGTCCATTGGTTTCTGAAAAGAAGACTTTTAAAGTTTTATATATAGATATATAGGGAAAATAAGCCCCGCCCCCCGGCAGCCATGTTTTTTGAGGAATCATGATTACCTGAACAATCCTGGTAAAGAGTCACCAAGGAAACATTTCTGCCAAGTTATAATGAAATCTGTCCAGTGGTTTCTGACAAGAAGAGTTTTAAAGTTTTCTATCTAGAGATATATGGAAAACAAGAGGCCCACGGGCCACGGGTCGCTCACCTGAGTGACATAGCCACTGCAGATATGCAGATGTTATGCAACATTTTTCCAATCCTGTCATCGCAACTAATGAAAAGATCATCATTTAAGCAGTTCTTTATTTTGAAGAAGAAGATATATGGCATGCCAGTCAATTGAGCATCATCATTTGAACGCTGGCCTCGGTGGCTCAGTTGGATGCGCCATCCTACTGGAGACCAGGAGGTCACGGGTTCAACCCCCGCCGAGGTCGGCAACATTCTTTCGTGGAGATTGATCATGAAATAATTTCTACGGTCATTCTCTCCCTTCCACTGATTCAAGAAGGGCAGTTGTCAGTTTCTGGCGAAAGAATGTGCACAATACTGGTTAACCGCTTAGAGGACTAAGCCTGCCCAGTAAACGTGTGGTTAGGTAAACTGACCGCGCTCAACATGACCCCATTGGGTTTGGGCCATAAAACCTCAACACAACACAAACAAAATCATCATTTGAACAAACTCTAAATGGCAGCCAGCTTGGATTTACAATCGACACGATTTTAGCTATTTTTGATCTACGAGTCACCCCAATGCTTCCTACCAAGTTTCGAGTCAATTGGCCCTTCAGTTCAGAAGAGGCGAAAAATAGATTTTCAAGATGGCTGCCATGGCGGCCATCTTGGATATCTGATTGGCACGATTTTAGCTATTTCTGATCTACAAGTCACCCCAATGTCTCCTACGAAGTTTGGAGTCAATTGGCCTTTCGGTGCAGGAGGAGAAGCTAAATATAGATTTTCAAGATGGCAGCCATGGTGGCCATCTGGGATTTCTGTTCAGAATGATTTTAGCTACATTTGATCTACAAGTCAACCTGATGCTTCCTACTAAGTTTCGAGTCAAGTGACTTTTGGGTTTTAGAGAAGAAGCAAAAAATAGATTTTCAAGATAGCCGCCATGGCGGCCATCTTGGATTTACGATCAGCATGATTTTAGCTATTTTTGATCTACAAATCACCCAAATGCTTCCTACCAAGTTTCGAGTCAACTGGTCTTTCGGTACAGGAGAAGCGAAAAATAGATTTTCAAGATGGCTGCCATGGCGCCCATCCTGGTTTTACGATCGGCATGCTTTTAGCTATTTTTGATCACAAGTCACCCCGATGCTTCCTACCAAGTTTGGAGTCAACTGGCCTTTCAGTTCAGGAGAAGAAGCGAAAAATAGATTTTCAAGATGGCTGCCATGGCGGCCATCTTGGATTTCGGATAGGCACGATTTTAGCTATTTTCGATCTATAAGTCACCCCAATGCCTTCTACCAAGTTTGGAGTCAATTGGCTTTTGGGTTTAGAAGTAAAAACGAAAAATAGATTTTCAAGATGGTGGCCATGGTGGCCATCTTGGATTTCTGATTGGCACGATTTTAGCTATTTTTGCTCTACAAGTCATTCTGATGCTTCCTAGCAAGTTTGGAGTCAACTGGCCTTTCGGTTCAGGAGAAGAAGCGAAAAAATAGATTTTCAAGATGGCGGCCATGGCAGCCATCTTGGTTTCCAATCAGCATGATTTTAGCTATTTTTGATCTACAAGTCACCCTGATGCTTTCTAGCAAGTTTGGAGTCAACTGGCCTTTCGGTTCAGAAGAAGCGTAAAATAGATTTTCAAGATAGCGGCCATGCAGCCATCTTGGATTTCAGATCAGCAAGATTTTAGCTATTTTTGATCTACAAGTCACCCTGATGGTTCCTAGCAAGTTTGGAGTCAATTGGCCTTTCGGTTCAGGAGAAGAAGCGAAAAATGGATTTTCAAGATGGCGGCCATCTTGGATTTCTGATCAGAACGATTTTAGCTATGTTTGATCTAAAAGTCACCTCGATGCTTCCTACCAAGTATCAAGTCAATTGGCCCAAGGGTGTAGGAGGAGTAGGCTTTTAAAGCAATTGTTGATGCCGCAAGCCGCACGACGGACATTGACTGACCACAATAGCTCACCATGAGCACTTCGTGCTCATGGTGAGCTAATAAGCCCCGCCCCCTGGCGGCCATGTTTTTTGTCGAATCATGACGGCTTGAACAATCTTGATAGAGGGTTACATGAAACATTCCTGCAATGTTATACTGAAATCGGTCAAGTGGTTTCTGAAAAGAAGATCATTAAAATTTTCTATATAGATATACATGTATAGGGAAAATAAGCCCCGCCCCGTAGTGGCCATGTTTTTTGACAAATCATAACGGCTTGAACAGTCTTGGTAAAGGGTCACCAAGGAAACATTTCTGCGAAGTTATATTGAAACCGGTCCTGTGGTTTCTGACAACAAGATTTTTTCAAGTTTTCTATATAGATATATAGGGAAAATAAGCCCCGTCACCATAGCGGCCATGTTTTTTGACATATCATGACGGCTTGAACAATCTTGATAGAGGGTCACTAAGGAAACAGTTCTGCCAAGTAATATTGAAATGGGTCCAGTTGTTTATGACAAGAAGATTTGTAAAGTTTTCTATATAGATGTATAGGGAAAATAAACCCCTTCCCCTAGCGGTCATGGTTTTTGACGAATCATGGCAGCTTTAACAATCTTGATAGAGGATCACTGAAGAAACATTTCTGCAAAATTATATTGAAATCTGTCGAGTGGTTTCTAACAAGAAGATTTTTAAAAATTTTCTATATAGATATATAAGGAAAATAAGCCCTGCCCCCTGGCAGCCATGTATTTTGACGAATCCAAATGGCTTGAACAATCTTCGTAGAGGATCACCAAAGGAACATTTCTGCAAAATTATATTGAAATTGATCTATTGGTTTCTGACAAGAAGATTTTTAAAGTTTTCGATATAGATACATAGGGAAAATAAGCCCCATCCCCTGGCGGCCATGTTTTTTGACAAAAACAAATGGCTTGAACAATCTTGGTAGAGGATCACCAAAGGAACATTTCTGCAAAGTTATATTGAAATCGGTTCAGTGATTCCTGACAAGATTTTTAAAGATTTCTATATAGATATATAGGGAAAATAAGCCCCGCCCCCTAGCAGTTATGTTTTTTGACGAATCCAAATGGCTTGAACAATCTTGGTAGAGGATCACTGAAGAAACATTTCTGCAAAATTATATTGAAATCGGTCCAGTGGTTTCTGACAAGAAGATTTTTAAAGTTTTCTATTTAGATACATTTGTACATGTATATAAGGAAAATAAGCCCCGCCCCCTGGTGGCCATGTTTTTTGAAGAATTCAAATGGCTTGAACAATCTTGGTAGAGGATCACCAAAGGAACATTTCTGCAAAATTATATTGAAATCAGTCCAGTGGTTTCTGACAAGAAGATTTTTAAAGTTTTCTATATAGATATATGGGGAAAATAAGCCCCGACCCCTGGCGGCCATGTTTTTTGACGAATCCAAATGGCTTGAGCAATCTTGGTAGAGGATCACCGAAGGAACATTTCTGCAAAATCATATTGAAATTGGTCTGGTGGTTTCTGACAAGAAGATTTTAAAATTTTCTATATAGATACATGTACATGTATATAGGGAAAATAAGCCCCGTCCCCTGGCGGCCATGTTTTTTGAGAAATCCAAATGGCTTGAAAAATCTTGGTAAAGGATCACCAAAGGAACATTTCTGCAAAATTATATTGAAATCGGTCCAGTGATTTCTGACAAGAAGATTTTTAAAATTTTCTATATAGATATATAGGGAAAATAAGCCACGCCCCCTGGAAGCCATGTTTTTTGACGAATCCAAATGGCTTGAACAATCTTTGTAGAGGATCACCAAAGGAACATTTCTGCAAAATTATATTGAAATCGGTCCAGTGGTTTCTGACAAGAAGATTTTTAAAGTTTTCTATATAGATATATTAGGAAAATAAGCCCCGCCCCCTGGTGGCCATGTTTTTTGACGAATCCAAATGGCTTGAACAATCTTGGTAGAGGATCACCAAAGGAACAGTTCTGCAAAATTATATTGAAATTGGTCCAGTGGTTTCTGAGAAGAAGATTTTTAAAGTTTTCTACATAGATATATGGGGAAAATAAGCCCCACCCCCTGGCGGCCATGTTTTTTGACGAATCCAAATGGCTTGAACAATGTTGGTAGAAGATCACCGAATTAACATTTCTGCAAAATTATATTGAAATCGGTCTGGTGGTTTCTGACAAGAAGATTTTAAAAGTTTTCTATATAGATATATGGAGAAAATAAGCCAAGCCCCTGGCGGCCATGTTTTTTGACGAATCCAAATGGCTTGAACAATCTTGGTAGAGGGTCACCAAAGGAACATTTCTGCAAAATTATATTGAAATCGGTCCAGTGGTTTCTGACAAGAAGATTTTTTAAGTTTTTAGTTAAAAAATCTATTTTTAGCTCCTGTGATCTAGATACTGTATGCAACGGACAGGAACCATTTGAACAACTTTGAAAGAGGACCAACCAAGGATCATTCCTGTGAAGTTTGGTCAAAATCCAATCAGTGGTTTAGGAGGAGATGTTGTTTAAAGATTGTGGACGGACATACGGACGACGACGGATGGTGCGTGATCACAATACATGTAGCTCACCTTCAGCCTTCGGCTCAGGTGAGCTAAAAAAAAAAGAGTACCATGATGGTCCTATATTGCTCACCTGAGCAAACAGCTTTGAGTACTTACTGTTGAAGTTTTAGCCAAGTTCACTGCTCTAAGATTTTTGTTTAAATTTTATAGCCCTGCACCCCAGCGGCCATGTTTTTTTCATGCATCATAATTGCTTGAACTGAATATTGAAAGAGGGTCACCAAAGGAACAATTCTGCCGTTATATTGAAATTGGTTCAGTGGTTTCTGACAAAAAGACTTTTAAAATGTCCTATATAGATATATAGGGAAATTAAGCCCCACCCCCTAACGGCTATGTTTTTTGACAAATCATGACAGCTTGAACAAACTTGGTAGAGTGTCACCAAAGGAAAAATCCTGCCAAGTTATATTGAAATCGGTTCAGTGGTTTCTGACAAGAAGCTATTTAAAGTTTTCTATTTAGATATATAGGGAAAATAAGCCCCATCCCTAGCAACCATGTTTTTTGACGAATCATGATTGCTTGAACAATCTTGGTAGAGGGTCACCAAAGCAACATTCCTGCCAAGTAATATTGAAATCAGTCAGGTGGTTTCTGACAAGAAGAATTTTAAAGTTTTCTATACAGATATATACGGAAAATAAGCCCTGCCCCCCGAAGGCCATGTTTTTTGATGTATCCAAATGGCTTTAACAATCTTGGTAGAGGATCACCAAAGGAACATTTCTGCAAAATTATATGGAAATCGGTCCAATGATTTCTGACAAGAAGATTTTCAAAGTTATTAAAAATGAAGCCAAATTATGACGGCTTGAACAACCTTGGTAGAGGGTCACCAAAGCAACATTCCTGCCAAGTAATATTGAAATTGGTCCATTGGTTTCTGACAAGAAGATTTTAAACTTTTCTATATAGATATATAGGGAAAATAAGCTCCGCCCCCGCCCCCCCCACCCCCTGGTGGCCATGTTTTTTTACGAATCATGATAACTTGAACAAGCTTGGTAGAGGGTCAACAAGCAAAGATTTCTGACATGTATTAATGAAATCAGTCCAGTGGTTTCTGACAAGAAGATTTTTAAAGTTTTCTATATAGATATATAGGGAAAATAGGCCCCGCCAAGTCATTTTTAATATGGGAAAAATTGAAAATATTTGATTTTTTAAAAACCAATGACTAGAATAAAAGTTTTTGTTCATAGTTAGTTACGACAAATGGTTTTCCATTAAATCATGACAAAAGTTTGCAAAATCACTTCTTCTGTGCAAAGCTCTAAGCAAAAAATGACTTTCTGAAAAATGTCGAAAGCACAGTAGATGGGGCTATACTGTCTTGCAGTTGGGGAATATTAGCACAACATTTTGGCATACAACAGTAAAATAGGAAACAATGGAACATCCGAACCCAGTGACAATACTTTTTTGCAGGACCCTCGTATGTTTATTTTCATGGAGGAATCGGTTAAGGATATTCAACATGGCTGCCAGTACAAATGAGCCAAACTGACACTGGTACTGGATTTGCACAAATTTCCAATGGAAGCAATTATTAGCTGGCAATGATTGTATTCTAAGTAAATAGTTTAAGGTTTAAAGTTGACAAAACAGGCAATGGAAAAATATCATAGACTGTGTAATTCTTAGTTGACTCGCCTTAAAAACACCAAAGTTCTTTGGTCATAATTGTCACTTTCCTCCACACTAATTATGGAAAAAAAGATCACTGACTAGATGAATGTTCCTGCAAGGTGCATCAAGAGTCCAAATTGTCATCTTTGGTACTTCATGAAAATTAACTTTCCTTTTCCAAGGTACATAAACTGTCATACACAACTAATTTTGTTCTATAATGTACACAGTTTTTACACACTGAAAGTAGTTCTTTCAAAGGTATGGTGAAATAAACTTGTCTTCAGGACAAACACTGAGGCAGAAATCAGGTACAATAGTTTGCTATTCTGGTTGACTGAACATACCTGTAAAAAGAATACTGGTTGAAAAAAAGAAAGGTGATATGATAAGAAATTGAGGCTTACTCCAAAAAAGTCACTTCAATACAGTCAAATCTGTGCAAGCCCATGTGGCAAAAGCTAAAAAGTGGCTGCTTAAGATAGGTACTTGCTTAATACAGGTAGCTTTTATGTGATATACTGGTTTTATTTGTGTTAACGGCCCTTTCAAGAATATTTCGCTTATACCAAGCAGACCATTTACCAAAGGTGGACGAAAACCGGAGTACCCGTCGAAAAACCACCTGACCTACCGCTGCAGAACTTGGCATCTCACATGTGACCCGAGTCTCGATTTTTGATTGTGTTGGGGTTTAACGACACGTCAACCCTTGAGGGTCATTTTGTGTCGTCTCCCAGAGAAAGGGAGAAAAGAGATAGAAGGGAGAGTAGAGGAGATGAAAGAGAGGGACAGGGAAGAAAGAGGAACAGGAATGAAAGCGAAGAAACAGAAGAAATAAAAACATTCCCCCTCTACCCTTACCCACTACAAGGATAGCAGGCCTTGCCCAACTGTAAGCCAATATCAGTTGGACGCCCCAGTGATGTAAGATACACAACACCTTCGCACCATCCGACCACTCCCAGCTAGTCTCGAACCTACAGCGGTGGGAGATCAGACATGGCCCCTAGTTAATAGTGCAATCAGTTCAACCTGACCCCAAAGGGACTTTCTATTTCAGTATGAAAATCCATGCTGTGGGTAATTATTGAAATGCCCCATTCAGGTTATATTGTGTTGTTTAACAACACGTCAACTATTATGGGTCATTTTGTGTTGTCTCCCAAAGAGAGGGAGAAAAGGTAAAGAAGAAATAGTAAAGTGGAAAATAGATAGAATGGAGGAAAAGTGAATGACAATGAAGAAACAGAAGAAATATAGACAAGTCCACTTGCCACACATAGATAAAAATAATTCAACGTAGAAAGACAGACAGAAGGGCATTGAGAAATTTTTTGGCTGTAGTATACTTTTACACGTGCTGACAATTGTAAACAAATCCTTTCGGGATGTAGTTTTCACACAATCGGTCCCACAAAGCACAGAATCCGACAATTTTATCATCAGCCTCTATCATCCAAAACACTTACCTGTTAGAAAAACATAGAAACTACAGCAATAAGAACGATTAGGAATCGAAATCTCGCTAAATTTAAGGGGAAAGTACAAGCGTATCTAATATCGTCCTCCATAAATTCCAAATTTGAGCGACACGATATATTGGTTACCGGCTCAACATTTAAAAACGCATTGACAGTATATATGACATGTTCAAACATCGTGGGTGGTTGCGTGGTGCGAAGGTGTCATGTATCTTTTGTCACCCGGGGCGTCCAGCTGATATTGGCTTATAGTTGGGCAAGGCCTGCTATCCTTGTAGCAGGTAAGGGTAGGGAGGTGATGTTTTTATTTCTTCTGTTTCTTCACTTTCATTCCTGTTTCTCTTTCTTCCCTGTCCCTCCCTTTCATCTCTTCTGCTATCTCTTCTGTCTATTTTCTCCCTTTCTCTGGGAGACGACACAAAATGACCCACAAGGGTTGACGTGTCGTTAAACCCCAACTCAATCAATCAAATGTTCAAACATCGAAACTGAAAACCAGCATAAACCAGGGGAGGCAATATTATGTGTGAAAAAATAGTTCAAAACGCATACAATCTAAAATAATACAAGTTACATGGTTTTGGTCGCAAGCTCTTCATACATTTATCAGTTATGAAAGAACAGATATCACTGAATGGCATTTAACTTGATTTTAAAGAAAATGCACGATGTTTCACTACTGAAAATGAGGTCTACAGCAAACTAATTCTATAAAAGTTTTGGATGTCCTTCCGCATCTTGGCGAAAAATTTGTACACAAAATAATGTAAAAGGAAGAAGCAATGAAACAGCCCATACAACATGTTTGTCGTGAAATCGAAAGGTAATCTTGTGACGATCGAATGTCTTAGTTCTATGATAAATAAATAATCAGCACGATCAAATTAATTTGTTTGTTTGATTTGGGCTTAACGTCGCTTTCAACAATCTTTCAGTCATATCGCGACGGTGTCTGGATGTGACAGGGAGCTCAATGCTCACTTTTAGAGTGCTGCCTCACTGAAATATCTTGCCCCAGACACTTTGACATG
Organism: Anodontia alba; assembly: GCA_964016985.1. Lineage (NCBI taxonomy): Eukaryota > Metazoa > Mollusca > Bivalvia > Lucinida > Lucinidae > Anodontia > Anodontia alba. Next base: position 44,716,166 of record OZ024826.1, read on the forward strand.
ATATTCCACCCAGTCACATTATACTGACACTGAGCTGACCAGTTCCGATTCCTAGCTCTACTTTCTTAATGCTGAGCGCCAAGCGAAAGAGCAGCTAGTACCATTTTTAAAGTCTTTGGTATGACCCGGCCGGGGATCAAACCCGCAACCTCCCGGTCACAAAGCGGACGCTCTACCACTGAGCCACTGTGCCGGTTCGATCGAATTAAACTTTCTACGATATGAACCTGAAAACTTTTGTGCAAACTTCAGCCAAGAATTTTCCGCCATGACGATTTTTCATGTGAAAGTTCGACACGACACGTAAACGAAAATAAAATGTTCGTTTTAAAGTAAGTTTCATGTAAAAAAACTTTCTTGATGCACCTTCCTGGTTTAATTTCTCATCTAACAGATATAATTTCTGGTTCTTTTATGAGCGCACAAGGTAGAACATGTCAAAAAACAAATAGGCTGAAATAACTAGCTCGGTTTCATGTATTTTAGCGTAACTAACGGTAAAACGCTTCATCATAACTACTTACAGAGACAAATGCTGAAAATAATCCTGAAGTCATCTAAATTATTATCTGAGCATTTATTTTATGTATAAATAATGCAGTTGTGTGGATTTGTTTTGTGAAAGCATTTGTGTAAACAAATCAACCATATTGCCGCCATTTTGAACCAAAAGTCATGTGACTTCGCGTTAATTAAAATTTCGGCGGGAAATTATCATGAGATTGTCATGTGATCTTAGCAAATTTTGGCCATTTTCTAAACAATGCACAAATGCCTTGGATTTGACATTTTCGTAGAAAAATAAGTTGGTCTTACCTGTTAAAGTCGATTAAATGGATATGGGTGCAAATGTCACTAAGAACTGTTATCACTTTGATCAAGATTTTTCTTTGGGAGTATGGTGCAGTCCGGTAACATTGCGCACATTAAACTTTGGTGGTTGTTCGTTACTTTGTCCATGTCATCACACAAAAAGCACAATGAAACATGCTCCAACACTTCTTTGATAATTAATTCTGATGATAAAATGCCACTGAGAATTATCTTATTCATGACAACATTAATTTGAATACAGATACCCCCTTGGAACTGGACTTTTAGTTTGGTCGCCCAACATTGCGCACAATAAGGGTTTTCATGTAATAAAGCATGAGATTAGATACTAAAAGCTGTTGAGTTTGGCCCTCTGCAATCATTGTTTGACGCAGTAAGTTTTGGTCAAAAGAATTTACACCACAGGCTGGGGTAAACTCTCTATTGAATTCGGAAATCTTCGGGTTTTTCTATATTGCGTTAAACGGGAAAATTCGGCGAAACTGACACATCTGCACGTGCATGGTTATTTCCTTTAAGGCAAATAAAACGTTATGCCCATGTGTTGAGAACAATGAAACTGATTTTTAATGATGCTGTTGGAGAGGCTGTGGATGCCGGGTGCGCAATGTTAGCGGCCGCGCAATGTTAACGGACTCAACTGTATACAATTTTTTACCATTTATTCTGCAATGAGGTAATGTAATTTATCATGTTTTGATGAAGGAAACCTCCGGTCTACAGTTATTCTTTTCTTATTGTCATATTGTGAATTCTCTTTTACTGGACACAGTACTTGCTACTTTCATATTTGCTTCAAAATTATGGGGTATTTTTTAAGATGGCTGCGGAATATCCTTAACGCGACATTACTGTCCTTTCGACATCTCTTGGAAAGATGTTTTTTGCTTGGTGTTATGTTTTAAATGGAAATATTTTGTTCTGGTTGACCATATCTTGTCAGAAACCATTTGTCTTTTATGTTTCTGAGTTTTGTTCTCAAATATTTACTCAAAAATTAAAATTACAGCCAAAGGTTGGTCTGACCTGTGCAATTTCTATAGTAAAGTGATTTTTCGGATTTTTTGTCTAAGAAAATATTTTATACTTTTCTTTGCTGAATTTGAATTATTGACGTTTTACAACAATATTGTGAAAATTTCAGAAAAATTGAACAAGGGGAACTTGTTGAAAATTTGGCTTTAAGTTACCTACCCTACAGATTTCTGCATGATTTGGCTTCATTTTTACTATGGGAAAAAATAAAAATATTTGATTTTTTAAAAAGCAATGACTAGAATAAAACGTTTTCTACATAGGTAGTTACGACAAATGGTTTTGCATTAAACCATGACAAAATTTTGCAAATTTACTTCTGTGTAAATCGTCAAGCAAATAACGACTTTCTGAAAGATGTCGAAAGCACAGTAATTTTAACGCGAAAAGATACATGAAGGGAGTATACTTCAGTGCTACGTTTATCAAACATATTTTTTATTACAAACCTTCAAAGTATTCCCCCTTTACTGAAAAAAACGATGTAACGATACTATTTTCTAATATTTTATAGTAAAGTATTAAGAAACTACATTAACTGCTTTCAACGATGAACGGGGATATTCGCCCAATAGTCGTGGCCCAGAAACTGGAATAAAATAGAATAGAATACTATTTACTTGATAATCTGTCTTGATCTCAATTCCGAGTCAGTCAATTTCTGATCATTACTTCAGGTGGGTGAGTGGCTAAAATGCAGATTTAGCAACCATAAAAAGGACTTTGGATGGGTCATTACAGATGCCCTGGGAGGGGGTGCAGGTACCTGTTCCCTTGTTCCCCTGAAATATTTCAGCATTTTCCCTTGTTCCCCAAAATCAAAATCTTAATTATCTATGTTTCCTGCTCCCCAAAATTACATTTTTCCCCCTGTTCCCTTCTGTTTTAAACTTGTATTCCTCTGTTCCCCTGAAATAAATGACATTATTACCCTGTTCCCCATAAACCCTTGGAGGGCCTCATTAAAACTACAAGCAGTAAAGTAAGTGAACTCAATGACTGATCAAATTCACATCAAGCCCCAACACCAAAGGGAAAGACATACAAATACAATTTTTGCTGTCACAAAATGAACAGACGACAAGCAGATTTGGCAACGATTTCTAAAGAAAAGGTGACAATTCTTCACCAAAACTTAATTGAATATAAATTATGAAAAAAGAAATTTGAGGGGTAAATCTAAATACAGACGATGCCACCATTTCCAATTATCAAAAAGGATGTCTGTTTTTAAAGGCATCTTGATTGTATACATGTGTAATACTCGTATGTACATGTAACACACGAAGGTCTCTCTCTGTTTGGACCTAACCATCAAGGGGCTGGGACTTTGACCTGTAATAATTTGTCTACAAACCTTTTCTGAAAGATAAATGTGGGAAGACCCAGATAGGACCCATATGGGTCTGTCCATATGGTCCCAGATGTATTCTTATAGCTAAACCCATATTGGCCCCATATGGGATACCATATGATATATGGTATATGGAAACTGTAACTGGCATAGCAACTAAACCAAAGTGTCGATTTTCATAAAAAAAAATACAAACTTTCAATCCCCCAGCCCAAGGATGCTATAGACGAAATTTGGGCTAAAATTGCCTTGTGGTGTCAGAGGAGATGTTGTTTGAAAGTGTTGACGATGACAGACTATGACGTTGACAATAACGGAGAACTATCCTATAAGCTTTTTTGGGGCATTCTGCTCTGGTAAGCTAAAGACAAAGGAATGACATTAATGTTCAACTGTCACTGGATATGTATCAATGAAAACGAAAGAGCTAGTTTTGTTCATGGTTTTATTAATTATAACATAAAAGTAAACTGCAGGCTTTCATGCGGACTAAACAAATTATGTATCTAAACCGCAGCAGAAATAAGGGCGAGGATTGTGGCCACGTAAAATCGATTTAAGGCCCCAGTGAAATACTTTTCACTGACCGTTCCAAGGCGGTTCTTCTATCATGGTTTATTTTTGTTATAGTTCGTCTTATGTGCGTCGATTACATCTTTTTGTTTTGGATAGCCATTTGGCCACTTTGTGGGAAAGTAACTGTCCGCTTGGCTTTCTGCTAGTGATGTTTCCATTAGGGTCTAGTTATTTCATGTTTGTGTTTCTTTCCCTCTGATGTCTCTGATGAGAGGTGTGGGATAATTGTATCGATTACTGATCATTGCCTTCCCTTCTATTTTTCAACTGATTATGATCAGAAGAAAGAAATATTCCTGAAGACATATAATGGTGATATTTTGACAATAAAGGCTGAATGCCAAATGTTACCCAATGTTTGGTCAAATAAAAATATAAAACAGACTAATAAAGCCTCATTAGTGACTTTGAATGAAACAGGCTCGACAATTCAAAACCACATGCAAATCTTCATATAATGATAAGAAAACATGTTAAATTTTAGAAGAATCAAATTAAAGATGTAGAAGGAGTTGTGGACACAAGCTTTGAAAGCTGTTATTTCTCAGTTCACAAGAGCTGTAATTATGTCAGAAATAATTGGAGCAAAAATGCAGTAACACATGTACATCCTCATATAAAAAAAGAAGAAGAAAAGCTTCAAAATTTCAGAAGTATCTGATAAACGATGTTGGAGGCGCTAGGGGCAGAAGATGTATGATGGACACACAGACGGATAAAATGACACACAAAAGGACAAGGGTCATTTCTATAGTCCCTCCCCTCCAACATCGAATGACAAACAGGAAGGATAGTTGCACAGCATTTAATCATCATTAATTTTTTATTTTTATTTATTTATCTTTTTTTCAAAATGGCAACGTTTTTCATGATGTACTTATTTATTCACAATTAAGTAATTGATCTGAATGAAAAAAAAAACAAAAAAAAACTTACAACACAAATAAGACAAGTAACACAAATGCCAGTTTGATCATATATGTTCAATCTATTTGGGCAGAAATTCAAAAAAAAAATCCTGATATTAATGAAAGTTTAATTATCTGACAGAGTAGATGAAATTGTGTAAAAATATGAAACTTCATGTTCATGTTGTCCTACAAAGGTTTGTATAGACAAGATAACCAGTTGAATTTGCATCCATATTGAAACAAGATTTTGTTTGTGTTGAGGTTTTACGGCCCAGTCAACGCAATGGGGTCATGTCGAGCGCGGTCAGTTTACCCAACCACACGTTTACTGGGCAGGCTTAGTCCTCTAAGCGATTAACCAGTATTGAGCACACTCTTTCGCCAGAAACTGACAACTGCCCTTCTTGAATCAGCGGAAGGATGACCGTAGAAATATGATCAATCTCCACGAAAGAATGTTGCCGACCTCGGCGGGGGTTGAACCCGCGACCTCCTGGTCTCCAGTCGGACGGTGCATCCAACTGAGCCACGGAGGCCGGCTGAAACAAGATTAAATATTTGCATGCAATGACAAATGACTAGAGATCCAAAATCCATTTGAAAGCCTGTAAACACACACACACACACACACACAACTAGAAATACACAGTACACGGATGCTCCCGCTTTGGGTACCTCTATAGAACCGTGCAAACCTCGCTAAATTAGCCTACATCAATGCGGGGGCATCTGTATACTTTGGTCACATTTCTAGTTAACAAAGAATAAAAAAATAATGGGAAATATAAGGCCTTTTGCCTGCAGGGTCAGTTACTCTTAAACCACTTCAACCACAGGACTAAGAAACTCAATTTTGTGTTCTCTAGTAAGTAATTTTCAACAAAAAACCCAAAAATAATGAGAAATATAAGACCCTTTGCTTGCAAGACCTGTGACTATTAATCCATAAAACTAAGAAACTCAGTTTGGTGTTTCCTAGTAAGTGATTTTCAACAAAGAATGCAAAAATAAGGAGAAGGATAAGGCCCTTTGCCTGCATGGCCTGTAACTCTGTAACCATAAGACTAAGAAACTCAGTTTGGTGTTCCCTAGTAAGTGATTTTCAAAAAAGAATGCAAAAATCGTGAAAATAAATAAATAAATAAATAAATAAATAAAGACGTGCATCCAGAGTATAAATAAGGCAGAAAACTCCAGACGGACAGATGGCCGGACAGACGGACCCTCAGGCACCTTTGCCTGCAAGGCCTGTAACTTTAAAACCGTAAGACTGAGAAACTCAGTTTTGTGTTCTCTAGTAAGTGATTTTAGATATTAATGCAGCAGCGTCAATTGTGCGTGGAGTTGCGCAGATGTAATAATATGTACGGGAACTGACTCTGTTTTTTGTACTCTATGTAAAACCCGTGGAAAATTTTTCAGGTACAGGTCTGTCTTTCTTTGGTTAATATTTAATTATTATTATTGTTTTAACAGTAAATATAACTGAAACCTATCAAAAGATTTAAGGCATAATACGGTTTCAAACATCAAAATAGGTTGACATTTTTTCTCGGCTTTTCAGACACGCAAATACTCGTACTTTTCCGTTCTACTATCGGCTACCAAGATCGGCTATCTCCATACAGCGTAATAATTTGCTTTCTTGATCTAGCGTAGTTGCAGGCGGTACTTTGCACTTTTACTAGGGGTTTTCCGTAAATGATTTGGCAGGGGTTGAAATTTTTGTATGACTACTATGGCCTTAGGCTTGGCAAAAAACTTGATTGAATGCCATTACATTACATAGGGATGTTGGTGTATTATCAAACAACAATCTGAAACCAGTCTGCAAAGCCCAGACAGATAACTAGCTGGACAGAGCTGTACAGTCAGGACTTTTCATTCAAGACAGGTACATTAATGGCTTTGGACGGTAAACTTGGAATGCACCGGCCCAAGGAGGTGGGGGTAGTCGAATTTTGCCTGCTACATAGGCTAGGACTATTTATTTTTGGTGGTGGTGCTGGGCGGGGGGCGCGGGGCGCGGGGGGGGGGCTTAGAATTTTGAATTTTACCATTTTTGGGGGTTTTAGGGGAAAAGGGGCTATTATTGGGGGGTGGTGGGGGGTGGTGGTGGTCATTTGCAGGTGTGTTTTTTATCACTTTCAAAACAGACTTTTTTTAAGGTTATCAAAATTGAGACTTTTTTTTTTGTGTGTGTGAGGGTTGGGGGGGGGGGTGAGGGGGAGGGGGAGGGGGAGGGGTAATGTAAGAATCGGGGTAAGAACCTTCTTTTGAACTGATAGCTGTTTTTATTTAATTTAGCAGCTCTATTTCTGCTGTGCATCAGTTCAATGCCAATGAAGTAAAAAACTGAGCTACTGTTAGAAATTGTTTAAAGCACTTATGTTATTAATACAATCATTATACAGGAAAAATGAATGAAAACTACATTTTTATAAAATAAAAAGGCAAGGTGCATATTTTTTTAACTCACCTGAGCACGAAGTGCTCAAGGTAAGCTATTGTGGGTCAGTCAATGTCCGTCGTCCGCCGTGCGGCATCATTAATTGCTTTAAAAGCCTACTCCTTTTACACCCCTGGGCTAATTGACTCGAAACTTGGTAGGAAGCATCGGGGTGACTTGTAGATAAAAAACAAAGCTAAAATCGTTCCGATCGGAAATCCAAGATGGCCGTCATCGGGGTGACTTGTAGATCAAAAATAGCTAAGATCGTTGCGATCGGAAATGGCGGCAATCTTGAAAATCTATTTTTCTCTTCTTCTTCTGAACCGAAAAGCCTAATTAATTCGAATCTTGGTACGAAGAAACTTGTGACTTGTAGATTAAATGTAATTAAAATCGTTTCGATCGGAAATCCAAATGGCCGCCATGGCCACCATCTTGAAAATTTATTTTTCGCTTCTTCTCCTGAACCGAAAGACTAATTGACTCGAAACTTGGTAGGAAGCATTGGGATGACTTGTAGATTAAAAATAGCTAAACTCGTTCCGATCGGAAATCCAGGCCATCTTGGAAATCCATTTTCGCTTCTTCTCCTGAACCGAAAGGCCCATTGACTCGAAACTTGTTAGGAAGCATCGGGGTGACTTGTAGATAAAAAAAAAAACAACAAAAAAAAAACCAAAAAAAAAAAAAAAAAAAAAAAAAAAAAAAAACAAATAGCTAAATTCGTTCCGATCGGAAATCCAAGATGGTCGCCATCTCGAAAATCTATTTTTCACTTGTTCTCCTGAACCGATAGGCCAACTGAGGTATCCCGATGACTTGTAGATCGAAAATAGATAAAATCGTCCCGATCGAAAATCAAGCATGGCTGCAATGGAGGCCAGCTTGAAAATCTATTTTTCGCTTCATCTCCTGAACCGAAAGACTAATGGACTTGAAACTTGGTAGGAAGCAGGAGCTAGGGTGCTTTGCAGATCAAAAGTAGCTAATATAGTTCTTATCGGAAATCCAACATGGCCGCCATAGCAGCCATTTTAAAATCTGTTTTTCGCTTCTTCTCCTGAACCGAAAGGCCAATTGACTTGAAACTTGGTAAGAGTCATCAGGGTGACTTGTAGATCAAAAGTAGCTAATATCGTTCCAATCGGATATCCAAGATGGCCGCCATGGCGACTATCTTGAAAATCTATTTTTCGCTTCTTCTCCGGAACTTGGTAGGATGCATCAGGGTGACTTCTAGATCAAAAGAATAAAACTGTTCCGATCGGAAATCCAAGATGGCCGACATGGTGGCATTTTTGAAAATCTATTTTTAACTTCTTCTCCTGAGCTGAAATGCCAATTGACTCGAACCTGGGTAGGAAGCTTTGGGGTGACTTGTAGATCAAATATAGCTAAAATTGTTCCGATCGGAAATCCGCCATCGTGGCTTTTTTGATAATATGTTTTTGTTTTCTTCTCCTGAACTGAAATGTCAGCTGACTCGAACCTGGGTAGGAAGCATTGGGTGACTTGTAGATAAAAAAAAAACAAATCTAAAATCGTTCCGATCGGAAATCCAAGAACACCGCCGTCTTGAAAATCTATTTTTCGCTTCTTCTCCTGAAACGAAAGGCCAGTTGACTCGAAACTTGGTAGGAAGCATCGGGGTGACTTGTAGATCAACAATAAGTAAGATCTTTGCAATCAGAAATGGCGGCAATCTTGAAAATCTATTTTTCTCTTCTTCTCCTGAACCAAATAGCCAATTGATTCGAATCTTGGTACGAAGAATCAGGGTGATTTGTAGATCAACTGTAGCTAGAATCGTTCCGATCGGAAATCCAAGATGGCCGCCATGGCCACCATCTTGAAAATCTATTTTTCGCATCATCTCCTGAACCGAAAGACTAATTGACTCGACTACTTGGTAGGAAGCATTGGGGTGACTTGTAGATTAAAAATAACTAAACTCGTTCCGATCGGAAATCCAGGCCATCTTGAAATTCTATTTTCGCTTCTTCTCCTGAACCGAAAAACCAATTGACTCGAAACTTGTTAGGAAGCATCGGAGTGACTTGTAGATAAAAAAAAAACAACAAACAAACAAAAAAAAAAAAAAAAAAAAAAAAAACAAGAGGACCATGATGGCCCTATATCGCTCAACTGAGCAAACAGCTTTGCATATTTACTGTTGAAGTTTCAGCCAAGTTCACCACTAAGGTTTTTGTATAAATTTTATTGCCCTGCTCCCCAGCAGGCATGTTTTTTTTTCATGCATCATGATGGCTTCAACGGAATCTTGAAAGAGGGTTACTTAAAGAACAATTCTGCCAAGTTTATTGAAATTGGTCCAGTGTTTTCTGTCAAAAAGATTTTTAAAGTGTTTTATATAGCTATATAGGGAAAATAAGCCCCACCCCCTAAGGGCCATGTTTTTTTGACGAATCATGACAGCTTGAACAAACTTGGTAGAGGATCCCCAAAGAAACATTCCTGCCAAGTTATATTGAAATCAGTTCAGTGGTTTTGACAAGAAGATTTTTAAAGTTTTCTATTAAGATATATAGGGAAAATAAGCCCTACCTCTAGCAGCCATGTTTTTCTGACGAATTATAATTAATTGAATAATCTTGGTAGGGGATCACCAAAGCAAGATTCCTGCCAAGTAATATTGAAATTGGTCAGATGGTTTCTGACAAGAAGAATTTCAAATTTTTCTATACAGATATATATGTAAAAGTAAGCCCCGCCTCCTGGCAGCCATGCTTTTTGAAGTATCATGAGGGCTTGAACAACCTTGGTAGAAGTCAAACAAAGCAACATTCCTGCCAAGTTACATTGAACTCGATCCAACGGTTTCTTATGAGAAGGTTTTTAAACTTTACTGTATAGATTAATAGAGAAAATATGCCCCGCCTCCTAGCGGTCATGTTTTTTTCATGAATCATGACAGCTTGAACAACCGTGGTAGAGAGTCACCAAAGAAACATTCCTGCTCAGTTATAATGAAATCGGTCCAGTGGTTTCTGATAAGAAGATTTTTAAACTTTCTATAAAGATATATAGGGAAAATAAGCCCCGCCCCCCTGGCGGCCACGATTTTTGATGAATCATGACGACTTGAAAATCTTGGTAGAGGGTTACAAAAGAAACATTCCTGCAATGTTATATTGAAATCGGTCCAGTGGGTTCTGACAAGAAGATCATTAAAGTTTTCTATATAGATATATAGGGAAAATAAGTCCCGACCCCTGGCGGGCCATGTTTTTTGACGAATCATGATAACTTGAACAATCTTGGTAGAGGGTCAACAAGGAAACTTTTCTGCAAAATTATAATGAAATCGGTCCAGTGGTTTCTGACAAGAAGATTTTTAAAGTTTTCTATACAGATATATAGGGAAAATAAGCCCGCCCCCTCCCCCTAGCAGCCATGTATTTTGACAAATCATGACGGCTTGAACAATCTTGGTAGAGGATCACCAAGGAAACATTGTTGCCAAGTTATATAGAAATCGGTCCAGTGGTTTCTGACAAGAAGAGTTTTAAAGTTTTCTATATAGATATATAGGGGAAATAAGCCCCGCCCCCTGGCGGCCATGTTTTTTGACGAATCATGACAGCTTGAACAATCTTGGTAGAAGGTTACAAGAGAAATATTCCTACCGTGTTATATTGAAATCGGTCCAGTGGTTTCTGACAAGAAGAATTTTAAAGTTTTCTCTACAGATATATAGGGAAAATAAGCCCCGTCCCCTGGCGGCCATGTTTTTTTACGAATCCAAATGGTTTGAACAATCTTGGTAGAGAATCACCAAAGAAACATTTCTGCAAACTTATATTGAAATCGGTCCAGTGGTTTCTGACAAGAAGATTTTTAAAGTTTTCTATGTAAGTATTAGGGAAAATAAGCCAGTGGAAATGCCGGTGGTAAAACCCACAGGAGTTATTAATTAGCATCGTAATTATAGGCAATATATCAGTTTAATCTTGGACCCAATATGCACTGGTGTTATTAGGTCAGAAGTTTAATCACTTGAAAAAAAAAATGCATGTGAATATATCTCCAGAAAAGGTTTGTTTTTCCTTGTTTCTCCACAGACATATATTGTGGTTACTCTTTAAAACAAGAGGACCATGATGGTCCTATATCGCTCACCTGAGCAAACGGATTTGCATACTTATACTGTTGAAGTTTCAGCCAAGTTCACTGCTCTAAATTTTATAGCCCTGCACCCCCAACACCGACCCCCACAGCAGCCATGTTTTTTTTTTTTCTTTTTAACGAATCATGACAACTAAATCTTGAAAGAGGGTCACCAAAGGAACATTTCTGCCAAGTTATATTTAAATTGGTCCAGTGGTTTCTGACAAAATGATTTTTAAAGTGTTTTATTTTGCTATAAATCCCTACCCCCTAACAGCCATTTTTTTTTGACGAATCATGACAGCTTGAAAAAACTTGGTAGAGGATCACCAAAGGAACATTCTTGCCAAGTTAAATTGAAATCGGTTCATCGGTTTCTGACAAGAAGATTTTCAAAGTTTTCTATCTAGATATATAGCGAAAATAAGCCCCACCCGCTAACAGCCATGTTTTTAGACAAATCAGGATTGCTTGAACATTTTTGGTAGAGGGTCACCAAAGCAACATTGAAATCGGTCAGGGGGTATTTGACAAGAAGAATTTCAAAGTTTTCTATACAGACATATATGGAAAATAAGCCCCACCCTCACTGGGGGCCATGTTTTTGACGTATCATGAAGGTTTAAAAAATCTTGGTAATAGGTCACCAAAGCAACATTCCTGTCAAGTTACATTGAACTCGGTGCAACGGTTTCTTATGAGAAGATTTTTAAAGTTTTTTTTATATAGATATATAGGGAAAATATGCCCCACCCCCGTAACGGCCATCGTTTTTGACGAATCATGACAGCTTGAACAACCTTGGTAGAGGATCACCAAAGAAACATTCCTGCTACTTTATATTGAAATCGGTCCAGTGGTTTCGGACAAGAAGATTACTAAATTTTTCTATATAAATATATAGGGAAAAAGCCCCACCCGCTAGAGGCTATGTTTTGTGACAAATCACGATTACTTGAACAATCTTGGTAAAGGGTAACCAAGGAAACATATCTGCCAAGTTATATTGAAATAGGTCCAGTGGTTTCTGACAATAAGATTTTTTTCAAGTTTTCTATATAGATATACAGGGAAAATAAGCCCCGCTCCCTAGCAGCCATGTTTTTGGACAAATCACGACGGCTTGAACAATCTTGGTAAAGGGTCACCAAGGAAACATTTCTGCCAAGTTATACTGAAATCGGTCCAGTGGTTTCTGACAAGAAGATTTTTTTTTCAAGTTTTCTATATAGATATATAGGGAAAATAAGCCCCGCCCTCTTGCAGCAATATTTATTTAGACGAATAATGACATCTTGAACAACCTTGGTAGAGGGTGACCAAAGACACATTCCTGCCAAGTTATATTGAAATTGGTCCATTGGTTTCTGACAAGAAGATTTTTAAAGTTTTCATTATAGATATATAGGGAAAATAAGCTCCCCCCCCTGGCGGCCATATTTTTTGACGAATCCAAATGGCTTGAACAATCTTGGTAGAGGATCACCAAAGGAACATTTTAGCAAAATTATATTGCAATCAGTCCAGTTGTTTCTGACAAGATGGTTTTTTAAGTTTTCTATATAGATATATAGGGAAAATCAGCTCCGACCCCTGGCGGCCATTTTTTTGACGAATCCAAATGGCTTGAATATCTTGGTAGAATATCACCAAAGGAACATTTCTGCAAAATTATATGGAAATCGGTCCAGTGGTTTCGGACAAGATTTTTACAGTTTTCTATAAAGATATATAGGGAAAATAAGCCCCGCCTTCTGGCGGCCATGTTTTTTGACGAATCTGAAAAAAAATTGCTACGAATTTCGCCTGGTCCGTTAAGGATTAAAATATTCCCCCCATCATCCGGCCCCCTCGCCCCCCCTCCGCCATCCCCACCCCCCCCCCCCCCTCCAAAAAAAAAAAAAAAAAAAAAAAAAAAAAAAAATACAAAAAAAAAAAAAAATACAAAAAAAATAAATAAATGAATAAAAAAAAATGGGTTTGACATTTCACGCATACATTTATATACGAGGGTGAGTCAATAAGTTACCAGCCTAACTTATTTCCGGTTGAGATCCACCTCTTATTTTTCAATGTAATTGCAAGCTAGTGTGATGCATTTAGACCAACGGTGTTCAAGTGCCATCAGCCCAGAGCTGAAAAAGTCAGGATCCTTTCCATTGACCCACTCCTCAACTGCCGTCACGACTTCTTCATCAGACCGGAAATGAAGTCAACGGATATCCTTTTTCAAGTTTGGGAATAGGAGGAAGTCGCTAGGAGCTAGGTCAGGCGAATAGGCAGGATGTGGTATTAATTCATACCCGTTTTGCTATACAGCATTCATTTCAACTTTGCAAGTTAGGACTCTCGCGTTGTCCTGTTGCAGCAAGACACCTTTTGAGCATTTATCTCGGCGTTTCTCACGGATGGCGGTTCTCAGCTGGTCTAACAAGTTTGCATAGTACACTCCAGTTATTGTACTTCTCTTGGGTAAAAAGTCCAACATAATAACGCCTTTTGCGTCCCAAAATACTGTGGCCATCACCTTGCCAGCAGATGGTTGTATCTTGAACTTCTTTGGCCTCGGGGACCCAGGCCCTACCCACTGACGACTCTGAGTTTTATTCTCTGGCTCATAATAATGAACCCAAAAAAGGTAAGAGAAAAGTTAAGGGAGTGCCACAATCACAAACCGCAGCCCTTCCCAGACCCCAAGAGGAAGAGGAAACAGACAAATCTAAACAAGCACAAACCGAACAAACGTACGAAAAGCACTTAGATTAGCACCAAGTCTCATCTACAGTAACATCATCTTTTGACCTAAAACGCTTCAACAAGCGCTACATACTGATGCTCTGGCTGCCATTTGCTCATCGCTAAGAGATTCGGGGACCCAACGGGCTGTTAGCTTGCGCATACCTAAACGATCATGTAAGATTGTTGAAACACTACTATGTGAAATGCCTAATGTCTACGCTATTTCTTCCACCTGAATTCGCCTATCAGAGTATACCAGATCCCGTCGGTGGCATCCAGTGGGCATCCAGACCTGGTTTTATCTTCTAAAGACATTCTACCGCGTTTGAATTCCCCTACCCAGAATTTAACCTAAGCATAAGATAGTGCAGAAGACCCATAAACATCGGCTTACGCGCCGTATATTTCCTTGCCTGTTTTATCTTTCAAATACAAGTACCGAATTACAGCACGGTACTCAACTTTAGATGAAAAGCATGCCTTTGCATCACTATGTTTGACATTCAATATCTTATTAAAGAATGACTCGATACGTGTGCAATTTTGTACCCATCTATAAAACATATATTGAAATAAAGCATGAAAATCGTGACCGTCTCAGTTCATCGGAAATAAGTTAGGCTTATTGACTCTCCCTCGTATATTACATACCACGCTAAAGTAAAACCTCTCATTTATTTTAAACTTGGGCTCGAAACAAAATCAGTTGAACCAAGAGCCCATCACACAGACTGTGTCATAAGCTCCTTTTTTGAACATTTTATTTATTTTTTTTTAAATTTTTTGGGCCAAAAGTGGTCTTAATATTGGTGGCTTTTTCTGTCAAATTATTTGAAAAAAATAATTTTGATTAGATGTATACGAGTACTGTCACACGTAAAAGGTCCTTGGTGTTTCTTCATTGTGCGATCACACAAATGTGCTGGCACAAAAGCTGAATGGAGCCAAATATGAACTTCCTCCATGCCCATATATTATTCATGTAACACTTAAGGTCACATGTGCACAAGCTCACCTTAGCTCAGTCAGATGCACGTCCGACTGGTGGTCGTCACGGGTTCGATACCTGCCGGGTCGGCAGCATTCGTGGAGAGTGATCATGAAATCTTTTCTACGACCATTCTCCCCCTTTCGCTGATTCAAGAAGGGCAATTGTCAGCTTCTGGCGAAAGAATATGCACTATAGTGGTTATGCCGCTTAAGGAGAGGATTGTGGACGGCCTCATCAGACAGTTGGTGTCAATCGACGATTCCTTGTTTGGCTTCGTCCCAGGCAGAGGCACTACAGACGCAATCTTTGTTGTCAAGCGCTTGACAAAAGACCCTGACTACAGATGTACACGGTGCCAGGGAACTACACGCCTCTTGGACAGCAGACCACAGAGGGAAGTCCAGGTCGGACCTGACAAGCTTGAGGTGGAAGCTTCCTTTTGCTATCTAGGAGACATGCTCTCAGCAGCAGGTAGCTGTGAACTTTCAACCACAGCACGTGTGAAAACCGCCTGCAAGAAGTTCAAGGATCTTCTACCAGTTCTCTCTTCACGCCACCTTTCTTTCAAAACACGTGGTCGTGTGTACAGCTCTTGTGTGCGGAGCACAATGCTCCATGCCAGCGAGACTTGGCCATTGACAAAGCCAAACCTCCAGCGTCTGCAGCGAAATGACAAGGCAATGATCAGACAGATCTGCAATGTCAGGCCGCAAGACATTGTCACCACCAGGTCCAATGAGCTACTTGTGCGACTTGGCATTGAGGATCTGGACCTCATTCTGAAGGAGAGAAGACTCCGTTGTTCATTATGACACGGTTTTGGAAATAACTCGGTTTAAAGATGGATATTAAATGGTAATTTTTTGTATAATGTAAACAGATACATTTTGCTTGGATATAGCACAGTTGTTTAATGGTAGAGCACTGACTCTTAAGGATTAGGTCTCTTAACGCTTTGGGTTCGAGTCTCGCTCGGGTCACATGTGAGACACCAAGTTCTGCAACGGAATGTCAGATGTTTTTTTCTCAGTGTTATCCGGCTTTTGCCCACCTCTGATATTTGATCGACTCGACAGAAATGAAATATTCTTGAAAGGGCTGTCAACCCCCATTACCACCCCCCCACACACACACACACACACACACACACACACACACACACACACACAAAAGAACAAAACCAAACAGTTATTTAACTAACCTTCTGTTTCTGCTTTCCACTCAGACAATAGTGTGAGAAAGAGTTTTTTCTGTCTTGTATAGCAAAAATACATTTATTGCTGTATGAAGCTTTTTATGTGCCCCCACTTATACATATATTTTTTTTCAGTTGTTCAATGCTCTATGTTTATATATTTTTAGATCATTTTGTTCACTGTGAGAACAACGATATTTCCACTGATAATAAAGGGATTTTAACTGTGAGGACTTCTATTTTTGCATTTTTATATGCCAAATTTCACACCCATGAGGTGATAAACTGTATCATTGGGTGTCATTTTTTCAATAATCAATACTTTTCATCAATTATCGTAGACGTTATATGGTATATTTAAGCAGTGGTCCTCCTGTAGTAGGCCCTTATGGTCCTCTAGAGGACCTGGTCCTACGTCCCATGGTCCTCCAGTAAATTCCCCAAATTATATATTCCCGCAAAGATGAGGACTCAATAGAAATAACGTGTTGAGACACTTGGATATCCCTGGGTTGTCAAAACACCGCCGGAATACTGAAGCAAAAGAAAACCACCAATCCCGATGAGCCGAGAAACAGACAAGTACCGAGAAACAGTTACTAAGAGATCAGCATCCAAAGATATACTCGAAGGAAATCTCTGATTTAAGGTTTCAAAGGAGGGCCATTAACTTCTCTATGGTATCAGCTGCAACTACACCAGGACCCAGTAGTTCAAAGCATTGTTAGCTTAACGAGCTCGTTAGTGGTCAAAATGTTAAATATTCTTGTAAGTATAATATCTAATTCACAGGTAAAAAAAAAATTCGAGTATTTTTCATTACAAATACTAATATATATGCCATACTTAATGATCAAAGTTTTAACGATACGTTAACTAACGACATCGTTTGTTTTGAACAACTGGGTCCAGGATAATAAGTTTAACTTGTGTAACACGTGCAGCTTTAAAATTTATACTTTGTCCCATGTGAGATCAATTTCGTTTTAGTTTTAATATTACATATGTCAAAAAGGGTTTGCTGAGTGTAAAACAGTGCACACGCTAATTAAACTATTCATTCATAGCATTTTGATAATCGGTATCTATACTGTCTGCTAGGGTCACATTTTGCCTCCAACTGAATTCAGTTTACCTAACCACACGTTTACTGGGCAGGCTTAGTCCTCTAAGCGGTTAACCAGTATTGTGCACATTCTTTCGCCAGAAACTAACAACTACCCTTCTTGAATCAGCGGAAGGGAGAGAATGACCGTAGAAAATATTTCATGATCAATCTCCACGAAAGAATGTTGCCGACCTCGGCAGGGGTTGAACCCGCGACCTCCTGGTCTCCAGTCGGATGCCGCATCCAACTGAGCCACCGAGGCCGGCATCCAACTGAATTGTCAGATCACTACATTGTTTATAAAAAAAATCAAACGTATGCAGTAATTCTTCAGGTCTTCTATAACATAATCAAATGAATGACTTCCTCGAGAATGGCTGTACACCCAACAGTCCCCATAAGTCTGCCATTTCGTATTACGAAATTAAGTTTCAATACAAACATTCATCAACATTTTGGCCTTGTTTGTTTATTGCTTTATCCTTATTATTACGTATGGGAAGAATAATATCTTCCAACTAATCCCCTGGGTATTAAACTTTCCTCCTTGCCGAGGCCCTGGGGGCTCAATTCCCACTGGGAACGTTGCTAGCTTGGTGAGCAGTAATTGTCCCCTTTGGGAAGAGCTAGGAGGAAATACCACCCGTTTGCTGAGGGTGGCAGCCCGTAAGCCGGAAGAAGGGACCCTGGAGATTGAGAGTTATTGGGAGTTTGGTCTCTCCTGATGGCTCAACACGCCTCTTTGGCCTAGATTTCGGTGTAGAAGGGCGTCCGTGAGACCCGGCACGGTCAATCAATTGGTCGCGCCAAGCCCTAGGAAAAATCTTTTCTTTCTCTTCCTTGTCTTTTGTATCATACTGATACTTACCGTTTGCTCATAAGTCTTATTTCTCAACCTTTCCAATCCGGCTCAACGGGTCAATCGTGCAGTATTTTGCTCGTGCGAGTATATCTTCTGTGTATCTCTAGCACATGTGAGTAGGGAAGCCACTCCATTTATGTGTTCCCTTGTTGGGCTCCATGGTGGGTGGAGAGCATGGAGGACGACTTTTAATACATTTTCATCATGGGTTATGATAAAAGAAAAAGAACTAGACAATGTCCAGACTCAGATATTTTAGATTTTGACGATAGCACTCAAGTTCCAACTACCTCAAATGATACACCTCAATATTTTCCACGCTTCATTTTAGTTGAAAGCAAAGACGAGAAGAGACAAATAGCATCTTTGTCCCCGTTTTTAATACAAAAAGTGATTCAAAGTATAGCTGGTGAACCCGAAAACATAAAAAAATACACAGGGCCAATCAGCTGCTCATTGAGGTATCCAAGAAAGCCCATGCCGAGAATCTACTTCGTGCACAGACTTTTCACGACTTGAAAGTTGGAGTGTACCCCCATACCTCAATGAATTCCTCAAAAGGGGTAATTCGTTGCCCCGAATTGAAGAATCGCGACGAGGATGAGGTTTTCGAGGGTACAAGATCTCGAGGAGTAACTGGAGTTAAAAGATTCAAAATAAAACGAAAAGGAGAGTTAAAAGACACAAACACCTTTGTCGTTACATTTAATACACCAGTTTTACCAAAAAACAGTTAAAGTGGCTTGGCCCGCTGTGGTTCAACTATTGGTTTTCATTTACTCTGGCATACAGTAGAATTAGCCATGAGTACTCGTCTTTGTTTATTATAGTGATTAATTTGACTTTTATGTTTTCGCTTTGATGCATTGACTGAGTTGGGAGCAGTTATGCGAACCGAATTTTTATGTATTTCTGTATTAAGAGTAGCATCGGGACCCAGGGTGAAGTTAGTTAGCTGTAAAGGTGCTTTAAACTCCACGGTGGTTTGCTCTACCGACCGTTCTAAGGCGGTGGTCCAGGTGTTTGTCTTACTCTTTGTTGCTTTGTGGTTTATTCTACGAGGCGATTTGTTGTATGTCTTTCCGTGTGTCATTTTGTTCTTGTGTTTTTCAGTCCTTTTAGTATTGCGATTACCTCACTTGGGGAAGAGAGAGCTAATCTTAGTGCTTTTCGTACGTTTGTTCGGTTTGTGCTTGTTTAGATCTGTCGGTTTCCTCTTCCTCTTGGGGTCTGGGAAGGGCTGCGGTTTGTGATTGTGGCACTCCCTGGACTTTTCTCTTACCTTTTTTACTTTAGAGTCAACGTAGAAGTCTACATACCAAATCCTTTGCGTGTCATAACTGCCAAAAATATGGACACCATGAGGATAGGTGTTCCAAAGACACTATCTGTTCAAAATGTGGTCAAACAGCCGAACACTCCGAAAGTAGATGTACAAACGAATTACACTGTGTAAACTGTGGTGAAAAACACAGTGCCGACTCTAAAGAATGTCGAATTTGACACAAAGAAAAAGAAATATTACGTATAAAGTTCACGAGAATTTCTTTCGTTGAAGCGCGGAAACTCGTTGGGACTCCTACACCAATTCCTGGAATTAGTTATGCAAACATCACCCAGTCTTCTATGAAAAAAGTTTCTGTTGTTGATACTGCCACTCAAACTGATCCAATAACTATCATCGACTCTGCAGTTCAATCAATTTCAACAAACACAAACAGTCAAACAGAAAAAGTTCAAACAAACAACGCAACCAGAAGTCAAACAAAGACACCTATCGAGGAGGAAAAAACAGAGATTGGCCTGAAAAAGCCACCATTGAGATGATAAAAAAAAAGATTTGAAGAAACAACAACAGAAAGAAAGACAAGCAAGAAGTCATTCATCACCATCTAGGAAAGACCAAACAAAAATAAAATCTAGTCAAGGAACAAAAAAACAAGTCCCATCAAACAGAGAACGAAAAAGTGAAAATGATGGTATTCAACAGCATAACAGATTTGGATCTTTGAGTAACAGTAGCGATGATATGGAGTAAGGAGAAGCTCCAGATCGCCCACGAACTAACAGTAATAGATCAAGATCAACAGAAAATACGCACGCCAGTAGTAGTAATAATAGATCAAAGTCACCAATAATATATCCTTAGTCTCTAGTCTAACTAAAATCTAACAACTCTAAAATGAATTCAAATCACAAAATAATACAATGGAACTGTCGAGGTCTAAGGTCAAACTATAATGAGATCTTATTACTTTTATCTCTATTGAGTCCATCATTTTTTGCTTGCAAGAAACTTTTTTAAAAACTGATGATCAATTAAACATCAGAGATTTCAATATGTACAATTATATATATTTGGAATGCCAGAGGCCGTCTGGTGGAAGTTCAATCTTAGTTCACTCTTCATGTCCGCAGCGAGAAATTAAACTTGTAGCCAATCTTCAAGCCGTTGCGGTTTCTGTTACTTTAGATAAAGAAATTACTATTTGTTCTGTGTATATACATCCAAATTTTTATTTAGAAACCGAACATTTAAACACTTTACTGAAACAACTCCCTTCACCCTATATACTAGTTGGTTCAATGGTCACAATATCCTTTGGGGATGTAAAGATAACAACCCTAAAGGTAATATTATTGAAGACTTTATAACCAAAAACAACCTTTGTCTTATGAATGACAAATCTCACACCTATCTCCATCCTGCAACTGGAAAATTCTCTTCTTTAGATCTTTCCATGTGTCATCCATCTCTCCTACTAGCTTTCGACTGGACTGTCAGTGAAGATCAACATGGAAGTGATCACTTCCCTGTTATTATTGAAAGCGTAAATAATTCCACGAACGATCACAATGCAAAGTGGAAACTAAATAAAGCAAACTGGGAATTGTATCACTCATTATGCGAAGAAAGTCTCAAAATAGATAAGTTTAACAATTCCTTGGATCCTCTAGA
The DNA here is from genome assembly GCA_964016985.1 of Anodontia alba. Lineage (NCBI taxonomy): Eukaryota > Metazoa > Mollusca > Bivalvia > Lucinida > Lucinidae > Anodontia > Anodontia alba. Next base: position 44,737,310 of record OZ024826.1, read on the forward strand.
TGATTTTACTTCTTCTCTTCTCGACATCTCTAACAAAAGTATACCGAAAACCTCGACAAATCCAAAGAAAAGCAAGCCATGGTACAATGATGAATGCAAAGATGCCATAAAACAGGGCAAGCAAGCATTATAAAAGTTCTGCAGATATCCAACAAAGGAGAATTTGAATAACGTTAAGAATTTCAGAGCAAAGGCTCGTCGAACAATAAAGGCCTCCAAACGCAAATCGTGGAAATCATACGTTTCAAATCTAAATAATAAAACTCCAATTAAAAAGGTTTGGGACATGATACGAAAAATATCTGGTAAATCAACATCAACCAGTTTCACCCACTTAAATACAAAACGGAATAAAAGCCACATCAAAGGAAGAGATAGCAAATACACTTGGCGAAACTTTTTTGGATAATTCCTCATCTCGGAATTATTCAGAGAAGTTTCAAAACATCAACAAGAAGAAAAGATCAAACTTAATTTCAGCTCTTCAAATACTGAAGAATATAACAGTCTGTTTAACATAACAGAACTTAAAGATGCTATCGCAGTATCAAAAGATACAGCTACAGGGCCAGATGACATCCATTATCAGATGCTTAAACACCTTCCCGAAACCGCACTTGACAGACTTTTACATATTTTCAATGGTATATGGACAACAGGAGTTTTTTCCAGAAATCTGGTGTTTGGCCACAATCATACCTATTCCAAAACCAGGGAAAGACCATGCAGAATCAACAAACTACAGACCAATAGCGCTAACAAGTTACCTTTGCAAAACACTAGAGAGAATGATAAACAAACGACTTGTTTTGTACTTAGAATCTAACAATCTTATAACAAAGTTTCAGTCAGGATTCCGAGCTGAACGTAGTACTAATGATAATTTAGTTAGACTGGAAACTTTTATCCGTGATGCTTTTATCAAACGAGAGCATGTAGTCGCTGTATTTTTCGATTTGGAAAAAAGCCTACGATACTACTTGGCGATATGGAATTTTGAAAGACCTACACAACTTTGGTCTGAAAGGAAGACTACCAAACTTTCTTGAAGATCGTACTATAAAAGTGCGTGTAGGATCGACCCTCTCTGACCTCTATGATCAAGAGCAGGGCGTTCCTCAAGGAGCCATACTTTCAACCACTTTATTCAACGTGAATTAAACGATATTATAAACTGTCTGGATTACAAGACAGATGGTTCTTTGTACGTTGATGATTTCTGTATATGTCTTCGCTCGAAAAATATGCGTACAATAAAAAGACATCTACAGCAATGTCTAAATAGAACTGAAGACTGGGCAACAAGAAATGGCTTCAAATTTTCCAAATCGAAAACAGTGCGTTCATTTTTGTCAACAACGGAAAATACACAATGATCCAGCACTCTACATATATGGATCTCAAATACCAGTTGTTGCTGAATCAAAATTTCTTGGGGTTATATTTGATAGAAAACTCTCCTTCATATCCCATATAAAATACGTGAAAGCGAAATGTTTAAAAGCATTAAACCTTTTAAAAGTTTTATCTCACACAAGTTGGGGTGCAGACAGAACAACTCTTCTTCACCTGTATCGTTCTTTAATTCGATCAAAACTTGATTATGGGTCCATTGTATATGGATCTGCTAGAAAATCTTATCTGCAGATGTTAGACACTCTACATAATCAAGGACTTCGTTTGGCATTGGGAGCATTTCGTACATCTCCAGTATCGAGTCTTAACGTGGAAGCAGATGAGCCATCGTTATGGCTACGCAGAGAAAAATTGTCTCTTCAGTACGCCATCAGACTTGCTGCTAACCCTACTAACCCTACTTTTGAAGTCACATTTCCACCACAATTTCAGGAATATTATGAGGGCAAACCTAACGCAATTAAATCCTTCGGCCTTCGTATAGCACCACTTTTAGAATCTGCTAATATTAACACTTAAAACATCCAAAAAACACTCTTCGTCTGATATTCCATCCTGGTGCACTACTAAACCAACCATTCTTTTCGATTTACACAACAGCAAAAAGTCACTTTCTGATTCACATCTCATGAAACAAAACTTCCAAGAATTACAATCGCGCCTTTCAGATTATCAACACATCTACACTGATGGCTCAAAAGTTGAAGATAAGGTTGGCTGTGCGAATATATCGGGCAGCCACCATGAAAAGATCCGTCTTCCTGATGGCTCATCTATTTTCACTGTTGAATCCAAGGCTATTGATATAACTTTGGATTACGTTATGAATAATTCTTTAGATAACAAATTCGTTATTTTCTCGGACTCCCTTTCTGTTTTGGAATCCCTAAACCACACATCTTCAAAAAATCACAAAATTCAGAACCTGATAGAAAAACATCACGAATTGTCGAAAACAAAGTAAATCTTGTTCTGTTGGCTCCCCAGCCATGTTGGTATAAAAGGTAACGAGGCTGCCGATGTAAAAGCAAAGGCCTCACTCGATCTAGAAATTACAAATTTTAAACTTGTACAGATTTTAAACCTTTTATCAACAGGTGCATCTTATCCAAATGGCAGCTGTCATGGGACAGAGCGACATTCAATAAACTACATGAAATAAAACCGGTTCTTGGTAAAAATACCTTTTATCGATCATTAAGGCGAGAAGTGGTTCTTACTCGCCTACGTATAGGTCATACTAGACTCACACATTCTTATCTACTCAAACGAGAAGATCAGCCATTTTGTATCAGCTGTAATGAACCTTTTACGGTGAAACACTTTCTGATCGACTGCATTGAATTCTCTCATATGCGACGTCAATTCTTCCAAACAAATGACCTGAGATACTTATTTGAAAATATACCGACTGATAACATACTTATGTTTTTAAAACACATCAACCTTTTTAACAAAGTATAACTGCTTTAGTTTTTAAATTCGTTCTAGTTTTACACTTTATGCATTTATGACGTATCATTATAATCGTTTCATTACAGAACCATGTTAGTTCACCATTTTGACGCAAATGACCCTCATGGGTTGATGCGTCGTTAAACCTGAACTCATCATCATCTTTCAACTAATAAGTTGGTACAATATCATCGTCAACACACGGGTAATATGCTTAAATTCAACAAAGTCACTGAGTGTCGGCAGAGGCTTATAATTCTACTATCGGGGCTATCAGCTCCCCACTATATGTGTGCAGCATGTAGTTTGCGGGTTCCTATCATCTGATTGGCTGATTGAGTTTATCAGGAATACAGTCTGGTTCTCTTAGAGAATAAACGTAAAAAAAAAATGCCTTTGGACACAAAGAAGACACTACGGATTAGAAAACGGAAGTATCGGTTTTATTGAGACTCCTCATAAGCAGTAATGAAATCTACAACACTGCTTACGCCCTTCATTTTCAAATATACCCCAATGGGCAATGATCCCAAAGGGAATGAAATATAGTCTGCACACTGGTGATGTACGGGGAGACTGTTCTTCTGCCGCCACACGGCACTAACACTAGCTGCAGTGCAGTAAAATAAAAGTAAAAAAGATTGCCTTTGGTAACAAAAAACACACTACGGATTAGAAAATGGGAGTCTCGGCTTTTTTGAGACTCTTCATAAGCAGTAATGAAGTTTGCAACACTGCTGACGCCCTCTAGGGTATACATGGGTACAAGTATATTTTCAAATATATCCCAATGGGCCCAAATGATGCCAAAGGAAAAGAAATATAATCTGCACTATGGTGATGTACGGGGAGACGTTCTACGTTCGGCACGGCACTAACACTAGCTGCAGTGTAGTAAAATAAACGTCAAAAAGATTGTCAACTAGTATGATAATAGCTTTCACATCTGCAGTACTTCAATAAATGTTTACAGAAATAATAATTACACGTTCCAGTGGCACAGTCGAAGAAAAAAATCAACAGACGACACTTTGAAATATTTTTCCTGATTTGTTTCAGAAAATCCTAAGGAGACAGTTTGCATGAAATGTCAACCCTGTTATCTGAAAAAAAAAATCATCAAATTTTTGTCTGTTGAATTTTGAATTTGCTCTGAGCGTGGTAAAGGTTAAACTTGAAACCATTTCTTAATCTGATATTAGTTTGGAGCAAGGGCTATACAAACCCATTAATATCAATCACTGGTGAAGCCAGCTAGCCAATGATATGGTACTTTCCCACTGTAAGCCGTTTCGAGGGTCATAACCCCGTTAGTAGAATTATAAGCCTCTGGTGTCGGCTAATCGTGGTTCTATTTGTGATTTTCGTGTATTCAGGTCGCCATAGAGCTCTTTGTTTTGTCTCATCACAGTAAGTTTTATAATTGAGCCACCAAGAATAAGACATGTGCACTTAACAAAGACTCCGATTAGCCTGTACTCCCACCCAGTATGGCAAGTGTTCGCAATTTATCACTCTTTGGATAGTCCGGAGGCTGTAGAAGGCACATGAGACCAGAAAAGACTCTGATCAGACTGTGCGGATGCGCAGATTGATCTGATTCTTCGCTAGTCGCACAACTCTTATTGTAGGTATTTATGACAAACGCAATGAGTTTGATTTTGAGATTGCAAATTTTCTTTACTTGGATGGGGATGTTCCTTGTCGAGCATCCTGTGGTGTTCTGGCGGTTCGCCAGAGTTAGTCATGTTATGACTTTGAACAACACTCGAAATAAATTGTTAAATGCTAAACTTCTAAATCAGGGTTATCGGAACCTAAAACTCCGCGAAGCCTTTTCTAAATTTTATAGACGTCATTTCGATTTGATTTCAAAATTCAATATTGGACTTAAATCTCTTCGGAACCTGAATTTTATAGTGACTTCGTATACAAATTCAGACAAATATATGCTTGCAATGATTTTAGCACTCAATTCCATAAAATCATTCTTCAATATATAATGATTTGGTACAATATAAATGTAATATGACAGACTCCATGCATGGTAGTTAACCCAATCACGGTTGATAACTTTGCTTCCCTCTTTGGTTGCACACCGGCGGGTCGGGCCTCAGACTCTATGACGGCTCCGGCCTAAAGGTTTTTAAGTAAGTCGGTTGGTGCCTGGTGCTCTGGCTCTGGTCGGACCCACTGGAATCCAACTGTTTTTTTTTTGTTTTTTTTTTTTTTTTTTGCTTCAGCAGTTCAGTTATTTCTTGCTGTCGAATCCTAAACGTTATTTCATCTCTGTAATCGTTTGATTTTTATGTTCTCGGAAATCTTGCACTGATGAGTTAGGAACCCTTCACTCGGACTGAACTGTACCACGGCAGAACTAGGGGCGAGGATTGTGGCCATGTAAAATCGATTTAAGCTCCCCCGCCCCCACCCCCCCCCGCCCCCTGCCAAATAATAATTTTCCAAGGCGGCGCTTCTGCTGAGGTTTATTTCTGTTATTGTATATCTTTGCATGTATGTTCTGGTGAAATTTTTAGTTTGGATGACGTTTGGCCAATTTTTATTGTGGGATGGAATTACATTTTGTAACGGGTCTTGATCCTTTTGGCTTTCTGCTTGTAGCGTTTTGATTGTGGTGCCGTTGCTTTAAGTGCGTCCTGCTTTCCCTTTGGTGTCTTGGACGGAAGGTGCTAGGTAATAGTATCGATTCCTGATCATTGCCTTCTTTTCTGTTTGTCGTGCGCCGGCTCATATGGGTTTCACTGTGCTATTTCACAGACGAGGTAGACGACCACTAAGAGGACCAAATATATATATTTGTAATTTGGGCTGCATCAGAATTAAGGGTGAGGTTTCACGAGTAAAACTTGTTTAAGCCCTCTCCCTCAAGCCCTAACCCTTACCAAGTAGTTTCTTTCTGACCATTCCAAGGTGGTTCATCCGTTGCAGTTCTTCCTTATTTGTACGTCGGCTGTTTCATATGTGGCTGGTTTTTTTTGTCTTTATTTGTTCTGCATCTCTCATTCTTCTTGTACCTAGGGAAGAGCCTGCTACGCTTCGTGCTTGTGGCATTTCCTGGGTATCTTCACTTATATTATTACGATTAGTTCTGAATGCATCTATCAAAATTACTTTTCATTTCAAGGAAAGACATAAAAGTCATAAACCCATTACGAAAACGTACCTATATAATTTTGACCCCCTTAAACCCCACTTTTATACAGTAAAACTGGGGTTCACAGGGGTCTACATCATTTTTCTTATTTCTGCCTAAAACATGGATTGTGGGTACACGTTAGAACCGCCTCGGCGATGTGGTTCTAACGTGTACCCACAATCTTTGTTTTGAGCACACATATGAAAAATATCAGAAGTTTTTATCTGAAAATTTTCATTTTTTTATTGGTAAAATTTTCAGTATACATATTTGAATAGGCGTGTTTTCGTAATGCAGTGGTCCATCTGTCGCTAATCAGAGGACGGGCCGCTCCTATTGTCCTTTCCTGCCGCATCTCTGTCCTTTGAAAGCCGCCCTCTGTCTTATTTCGACTCCAGTCATCAAACCCTATATTTTGTTGAAAATTTCGTGAAAATTGGACCAAACAAAAAGTTACCACTATTTAAGCTTTACCACTCTCTGGGCTAATTCAGCCGTCAAATTGATGATGTTTCTTTGTTTTTCCAGGAAACAGGATTTGATATTTCATGCAAATTGCCTTATTGGAGACAATTTTCATAAAATGACAAACCCTGTTTCCTGGAAAAAAAGTATGTCGGCTGCTGACAATTTCACACAGAGTGCTAAGCCTTATAAGTCAGTTTTATATGTATTCAAGTTTGAGACATTTTATTGTGGGATGGGATTATATTTTGTAACATGTCTTGATACTAGGCACATCACATGAAACATGGTGCCCTCATTCTTGTATAACTGCGCAAAAAAGTGCCCTACCCGGCACCTCTCTGCCCTTAGATCCTAGCTGGAGCACTGTAAATATTTTCATTTCAGTCATCAAGACTTTATAATTCAATGGACAAGTAGCCACAAGCCCAGGCAATCTTTTTGACGTTTATTGATATGCAATGCGGATAAAATGGTTGTCAGAGAATTTTGTATTTAGTTGCCATTGTGAACTGACTTTGATTGCATTGTGAACATTTCTGGTGATATAGCACTTTTTAATAAGCAGTTTGAATTTCTAGCTCGCCTGAACACGAAGTGCTCATGATTAGCTACTGTGATCACCTGATGTCCGTCCACAAGCTCAATTAATCATATTCTCTTCTGAAACCGTTGGGCCTATTTTGCTGAAATTTCACAGAAAGCATGCTCTCAACACCCTCTCTTTATTTCTTCAAAACGTTTGGATGGATCCATGCAGAAATCTGCTTGCCATGGCAACGGAAAGAAAGAAAAATTTAGAAATCTTCTCATCAGAATCTGCTCAAGGAATTAAAAAAATACAGGGATATTCTTTGGGTGACTCTATCAGATGCCTTCAACTCATGTTGATCAATATAAAAAACACGTTGCCGCCAGGAGATGGGGCATTTTTGTCTTATATGGCTTTAGTGCAAATTTCAAAAATCTTCTTCTCAGAATCTGTTTAAAGGATTTTACAGGAATTTTACAGGGATAATCTTTGGCTGACTCTCTATCAGATTCCTTCAGCTCATGTTGATGACCGCCAGTGAGTGGGGCATTTTCGCCTTATATGGCAAACTTAGAAAATCTCCTTCTCAGAATATATTCAAGGATTTCAATGTAACTTTACAGGATGATTTCTGGGTGACTCTCTATCAAATTCTTTGGACTCATGTTGACCGGTCAAGAACATGGCCGCAACTTGGTAGGGCTTTTTGCCCAATATAAGGATATAATATAGATTTATTACAACGACTTGACCGGGCTCGGTCTAAATCTGAGCAAATGACATTGACATACACCGTCAAAATGGCTCAGTCTATTTGGTAAAACAGCGTTTCCATTACATTGGCTCTCTCACTATTGTTATATATCGAAATGAATGATAACGCTTGGTAGACGCAACCGGCTATACATTGTATGTGCAGTTGTCGTAGATGCGACGACATAAGATTCTGGCAGTCACTATTGTCGACCTTTACCCTACAGCTGCACTCAGTTATACAAATAGAATCTGCTTACTCAGAGATTGGACAGGTTCATTTCTAATAAATGGGTGTCTAATTTTAGTTTATTTCTTTCCAGAATGTATTCAAAGGATTTCATTGAAAAACACAGGGATGTAATTTGGGTGATTTTCTCTATCTGATTCATTCGATTCATGTCAATCGGTCGAAAACACATGGCCGCCAGCAGGTGGGGCATATTTGCCCGCCAGTGATTGGGGCATAATTGCTTTTACATCGCTACAGCGCGAACTTCGAAAAATCTTCTTCTCAGAATCTATTCAAGAGACCTCAATGAAATTTTACAGTAATTTTCTTTGAGTGACTCTCTATCAAATTACTTGGACTCATGTTGATCGGTCAGAAACAGGCCGCCAGTGAATGGGTTATTTTACCCGATATACGGCTATAGTATAGATATATTACAACGACCTTGACCCTATAGCTATATTCAATACCAATAAAACCTTCTTAAACATCGATTGGACAGGTGCATTTCTGATTTTATTGGTGTAATATTTTAATTTATTTCTTCTCAGAATATATTCAATGGATTTCAATAAAATTTTATAGGGATGTAATCTGGGTAACTTTCTATCAAATTTTCTCGGCTGATATTGATCGGTCGAAAAACATGGCCGGCAGTGGGTAGGGCGTTTTTGCCTTATATGACTATAGCGCAAACTTAGAAAAATTTCTTCTCAGAATCTATTCCAGGGATTTCAATGAACTTAACAGTGATGTTCTTTGGTTGACTCTCTATCAGATCCTTCAAATCATGTTGATAGGTAAAAAAACGTGGCCGCCAGTGGGTGGGGTAGGTGGTGTGTGTGTGTGTGTGTGTGTGTGTGTGTGTGTGTGTGTGTGTGTGTGTGTCGGGGTGGCTTTTTTCCTCATATGGCTATAGTGCAAACAGAAAATCTTCTCAGAATCTATTCAAGAGATTTCAATGAATTAAAAGGGATGCTCTTTGGCTGACTCTCTGTCAGGTCCTTTCGACTCATGTTGATAGGCCAAAAAACATGTTTAAGGACTCTGTTGAAGTGCTGAAGAAAATAAGATCACGTTGCTGAATACTCTCCATTGCTTTTCAATGCACGGTTAAATTTATTGTTTTAATCCAGTTTAATCTTAACGATCAAAGTCTTAACGAGAATTACCATTGGACGTTGTTCAAAGCGTCGATGCCATTATACGACATCACAGATAACGTGACAATATAATAGTGTCTCCGCAGAGAATGAAATAATAGAATACTTTATTTTCTTAAATATCATAAAAGGAAGTCCTGGATTTTACCCTGAGATAGAAATTCTTTCCTTACATACCTATGCATTTGGGGTTGAGAAATCCCTACGCTTTCTTGTCAGCGGCATAATCAATCCAATATCGGTGTCCATGTGGGATTTATAAAGCGTCGCTATATACGGGACAGCTCACACGCGATTATCGGATGACGTTGGGTTTCTACGTTTACGGCGTTATGTTGCGAAGCGGCGATTCAAATTTTCAAACGTTTGTAACTTCTTTGTTGGTTAACAAAAATATCAAGTATGAGCATACGTTGCTTTGGTCGAAATAAAAGAAACATTTTGGTAACATTTTTTTTTTCTGTTTTTCGCCATTTTGTTCCGGAATTTCCGTGTGAGAAACGAGAGAAGTGGGCACTGTTTTCTGGATGGCATGTGAGAAAAAGAATCGACCACTGGGCCCAGTTGTTCAAAGCTAACGATGTCGTTAGTAAACGATCCGTTACAATTTACATCGAGTGATATGCAAATATGCTGAAATTTTTTGCTGAAAAAATGTGAGTAGCTTTTGCAGTGCAAAAGCTACTCACATTTTTTCAGCAAAAGATATCAGAATATTGTATCTTGAATCCACTAAAACAGTTAACGAAATGACCCTTAATGAGCTCGTTAAGCTAACGGCGCTTTGAACAACTGGGCCCTGATTTTCAGTGACGGCAGGAAAATGCCTACCCTCGGGCCAACCGCTCCAGTGAGGAAATTCGGCAAGCCTCGTTTCCCACTGGAACATTGGTTCCTCCGGTTTGCATTTTCCCGTCTGTTACGATGCAGAACAGGCTGAAATTATGGCACATGTTTTGAGGGCGCGGGGTCCCTTTTTCACTGCCTAAGTACATTTTTTACACGCAAGTACAAATGTTGCATAATTCTTGAATAACGTTTATCTTATGAAACTGCAAGATATCAATTTCCCCGTGCTTTTTTTTTCAAAATTGACACTCACTATTGACTATAAATAAACCTCACTGGAATAATACTGCAGAGGGCAAACCGGTACACGACGTTAAACGTCTCCAGATACCTTTGTCAATTTTTTTTCGGTGAACGGTATTTTTTTTATTCTAATAATTTATTTGTTGTCAAACATCGAAATGGCAGGTAGCATACCGGGGCTGATAGATGAAAACCTTCAATGTATTAATTCGCAGATAATACAGTCGAACTTCAATGGCTCGAACATCTTTCACGGTGTATGATCGTTCCGCTTCCTTCCTCTTTTGATCCGCGTTGCAGACATCCTTCGCGATCAGCACCGCTTCCTTCTGATGTAAAATGATGGAGAAGATTTCGGTAAGTGAAGTTTGTTTGCCTTTATTTTTTTCGCACATATTTACAGGACTGGTTTCTGTGCCTGCGGAACTTTAAAGTGATTTTTCTTCAACTCAGAATGCATTTGATGTATCTCATTGTAGTGGTTACGCCACAACATTACGAATTCGAGGGCTTGTGATTGCAGTTTTCATCATTCGTTGTTGTTTGTCAGCTCAGAATTAAGACCCTGGGGCGTACATATAGCATCGAAAAGCTTGTGTGGGAAGTTTTCATTTGCTTTTACCAGTTCTAGGTATTTGGAAATGATGACAGACACTGATCTTTATAAAAGAGACAAATTTAGCGAGTTGTGACAGGAACCGCTTCCTGCGTGATCCAGACTCCACTTCCTTCAAATCTTAAAGTCTATTCGCTCCGCCTCTGTTTCGTACTTTACATTACGATATCCTACGTTGTCACAGTGATGAAAACAGCCTGTCACATTACAGATTGATTCATTTTCATATCTTAGATGGACTCTGCCTACTCTGCTCACGTTTTTTTTTTTTTTTTTTTTTAATTCAATAGCATGGATATTTATCAGAAATTTAGAAAGGATTTGCTGACGCACTCTAAGTGGAGTTGGTGTAAAAGAAAAAAAAAATCTTCGTAATTTGAGCGTCTTAAATAAATCATCCAGCCACAGATGTCTCGATAATACTTACATTTAATCGTTTATAAAACCATTATTCTAATGCACTCGCGTATGTAACACGACGTCTGATTGGATAACGTCAAAAATTTGCGACGGTATATTCTGCGATATACTGTCGCAAATCCGACGTCATCACGTAACGTCTCTTCTCATTGGCTGGCATTTGGTTTAACGCAGCTCGAAGCACTTGTCGTTTTGTGCAAATAGTACATTTTTTCAATAGAAAAAAATGAATAAATGCATTAGAATGGGGATAACTGCATCAAATTTGTCATTTGGGGAGGTAAATCGGCGGTTTTACGGTCGCAAATTACGTTTTACGGCTCCGCTGACGCGTCGCCGTAAAACGAAATTTCCGACCGTAAAACCGCCGATTTACCTCCCCAAATGCCAAATTTGAAAGCAGTTATCCCCTAATTAGACGCTATATGCCCTTTTGAAATGACTACTTGTATAAGGTCTATTTGGAATATCGCTTGAGTAAGGGTAGGTGTCTTCTCAAGACCACACCAGACCGCTGGAATGGCTACGTGTCTCGGTCAAAAATCATTCAAAAGGAAAACAAAATCGCCCGTAACATCGATATTTAGTGCCCTATCGGTCCGTTTCAGAGAATTTTAAGCACTATGACGACGCTGTTAATCAGTGGCGTAACGTCATTACATAAACATCGAATGACACAGACAGACAGACAGACAGACAACATTTATTCTCTTCAGTCATGTACATGACATATAAGGAATAACATTAAATAACATGGTGGGTGAGGTGGCAGTATGATAATGGAAACTATTCCTGTTGGTATCACGATAAACTCTATATATACGGAGCGAGGGAGAATATGCGGTTCATTATTATTAACATGATAGCATATTCAGTTTCATTACAGACCTATACGTGACACCATCGACATCGATATAATATCCACAAAAATACATACTTATCTAAGAAATGTATGCATTCATCCTAATATGCACTATTAATACGTTCATTGCAGTAGGAGTGATCATTAGTGTAAACAAAGCAGGTCAGTTGTAATTACTCAAGCATATACAGTGCGTGCGCTAGGTTATTAGGACGGGCCACACCTAAATAGTTGAATTGTATTTTTGACCTGTATAAATTACTGTTGAGCACGGGATTTAATAATTTCTAAACAAGATTCCTGAATACTTTAAAGAGTTACACATTTCTGGTAAGTTATCGTTACGCTTGTTCATTCTTGTTTACACTAATTAGCAGGCTACAAGTGCGTTAACCCAACAGACTCGCAACGTCAAGCAAGGGCCAAAACAATGTCGCCACCACGTCACGACATTGCACTGACTGAAACACAACGTCGCTTTCCCGCTGGGATCTCACTGCATCACAGTTTCACTCCAGCTGCAACAGTCGCCCAAACACAACTTTACTCGCAATATATATATATATATATATATATATATATATATATATATATATATATATATATATATATATATATATATATATATATTATATATATATATATATAGGGAAAATAAGCCCCGCTCCCTGGTGGCCGTTTTTTTTTTTTTTTTTTTTTTTATATATATAACATGACGTCTTCAACAATCTTGATAGAGGGTCACTACAGGAACATTTCAACCAAGTTATATTGAACAGTCTTGGTAGAGGGTCACCAAAGAAACATTTCTGATAAATCTTATTGACATGGTTTCTGATAAGAAGATTTTCTGTACAGAAATATAGAAAAAAAGCCTCGGCCTCTTGGGGCGATGTTTTTTGACGAATCATAATGGCTTGAACAATCTTGGTAGAGTGCCACCCAAGGAACAATTCTGCCAAATTATATTGAAATCTGTCCAGTGGTTTCTGATTAGAAGATGTTTTAAAGTTTTCTATATTGATATATAGGGAAAATAAGCTCCGTCCCTAGCGGCCATGTTTGTGATGAATCATGATGGCATGAACAATCTTGGTAGAGGGTCACCAAAGAAACATTTTTGTTAAATTATATTGAAATCGGTCCAGCGGTTTCTGACAAGAAGATTTTTTAAAAGTTTTCTTTATAGATGTATAGAAACAATAAGGCCCGCCCCTTGTCTGCCATATTTTTGGCGAATCATGATGGCTTGAACAATCTTAGTAGAGGGTCACCAAAAAACATTTCTGCAAAATTATATTGAAATCGGTCCAGTGGTTTCTGACAAGAAGATTTTTTTGTTGGTTGCTATAGCAACCAGGATCCTGCATGGATTCGAAATCTTCGAATAATTTTCGATCAGTACCATCCAAGCATCATTCTTGTGAAATTTGGTTAAAATTGGCTCAGAGGTTTAGGAGGAGATGTTGTTTAAAGAAATTGTGGACGGACGGACGACGACGACGGACGGTGAGTAATCACAATGGCTCCCCTCGAGCCTTCGCGGGCTCAGGTGAGCTAAAAATGTGACCGCTAGGGTGGTGTTTATTTTTCCTATGTATATATATAGAAAACTTTAAAGATCTTCTTGTCAGAAACCTCTAAACCCATTTCAATATAACATTGCAGGAATGTTCTTTTTGTAACCCTCTACCAAGATTTTCAAGCCGTCATAATTCGTCAAAAAACATGGTCGCCGCCGGGGTTGGGTGGGTGGGGTGTGGGGGTGGGGTTGCGGGCGGTATATATCTATATTGAAAACTTCAAAAATCTTCTTATGACCCTCTACCAAGATTGTTCAAGCAATCGTGATTCGTAAAAACACATGGCCGCCAGGGGGCGGGGCTTATTTTCCCTATATATCAATATAGAAAACATAAAAAATCTTCTTGTCAGAAACCACTGGACCGATTTCAATATAACTTGGCAGGAATGTTGCTTTGGTAACCCTCTACCAAGATTATATAAGCCGTCATGATTCGTCAAAAAACATGGCCGCCGCTAGGGGGCGGGGTTTATTTTCACGATATATCTACATAGAAAACTTAAAAATGTTCTCGTCATAAACCACTTGACCGATTTCAAAAAGACGTCGTGATACATCAAAAAAACATGGCCGCTAGGGGCGGAGCTTATTTTCCATATATATCTAAATAGAAAACTTTAAAATGTTCTCGTCATAAACCAATGGACCGATTTCAATATAACTTGGCAGGAATGTTTTTATGACTCTCTTCCAAGACTGTTCAAGCCGTCATGATTCATCAAAAACATGGCTGCTAGGGGACGGGGCTTATTTTCCCTATATATCTATATAGAAAAATTAAAAAATCGTCTTATCAGAAACCACTGGACCGATTTAGATATAACTTGACAGAAATGTTTCTTTGGTAACCCTCTACCAAGATTGTTCAACCCGGCGTAATATATCGAAAACATGGCCGCTAGGGGGCGGAGCTTTTTTCCCTATATATCTGTATAGAAAACCTCGGCATAAACCAATAGACCGATTTCAATATAACTTGGCAGGAATGTTTCTTTGGTGACCCTTTACCAAGACTTTTCAAGCCGTCATGATTGGCTGCTATTGGGCTGGGCTTATTTTCCCTGTATATCTATATAGAAAACTTTAAAACTCTTCTAGTCAAACACCACTGGACAGAATTCAATGTAACTTGGCAGGAATGTTTGCTTTTGGTGACCCTCTACCAAGGTTGTTCAAGCAATCATGATTCGTCAAAAACATGGCTGCTAGGGGGCGTGGCTTATGTTCCATATATATCTATACAGAAAACCGGGGTGGGCGGTATGTATCTATATTAAAAACTTAAAAAACAAAACAAAAAAACAACAACAAAAAAACTTGACCGATTTCAATATAATTTGGCAGGAATGTTTCTTTAATGATTTTCTTCCTAGTTTGTTCAAGCTGTCATGATTCGTCGCTAAGGGGAGGGGCTTATTTCCCCTATATGTGTATATTAAACACTTTATAACTCTGTTTGCCAGAAACCACGGGACCGATTTCAATATAACTTAGCAGAAATGTTCCCTTGGTGACCTTTTATCAACATTCAGTTCCAGCCGTCATGATGCATTAAAAAACATGGCCGCAAGTGGGGCAGGGCTATAAAATTTATACAAAAATCTTAGTGCAGTGAACTTGGCTGAAACTGCAATAGTAAGTATGCAAATCTGTTTACTCGGATGAGCGATATAGGACCATTATGTCCTCTTGCTTAACCTTTACAGCTCTTTGGGCAAATTCAGCAAACGACAAGCTGATGACGGGTTTTCCTTGTCTTTTCACAGAAAATAGGCTTCGACATTTCATGCAAATTGTCTCTTTAGGAGATAATTTGCATGAAATGACAACGTCTTCTGGGTAAAAACAAGTATAATTTGCATGCATGTATTTTCTGGGAATATAAGAGGAAATATTTCAAACTGTTGTCTGCTGAATATTTTCCCAGTATGTTGATCGTTAATGATTTTTTTTATTATTAATCAATTTGTATAATTAGTACAAGCGAACGGCAAATGCTTGTCCGTATATCAAGGTCAAAAGGTGCCAGATTTTGTTAAAACAACTAATAGATACGTACAGCATTAGACGTCACATCCCAGCAGGCACACAACATCAAAATGACGTCGTATCAACGTCGATACGACGTCATTTTAACGTTGTGTGCCCATTGGGGTGTCATTGACATTTACCCAGAATTCCGTTTTCCGTTGCACAAATGAAATATATTCATTACTGTCAACGTATCTCGAAGTCACTAACGGCCAAAGTTCCATGTTAGTTGTGCCGTAAGAAAACGTTTAAGCCACAACGTCAGAAAACGTACCTTCAGAAATATGCGCCCAGGAAAATATTCAGATCAGCCTGCGAATGCGAGCAGACTGATCAGAATCTTCTCTGGGCGCATTTTGGATAGCCAAAGAATTAAAATTTCTTCATGCGGACAACAAAGACTCTGATCAGACTGCGCGGATGCGCAGGCTGATTTGAGTCTTAGTTTGGCTCATATGTGAGACGGTACATCACGTTGTGGCTCACTTGTAGACAGGTTAGAGCCAGATCCGTGTTTATCTAATCATGATCTTCACTGTCCCATTACGAAAACACGCCTGTTCAAATATACTGAAAATTTTACCACCAAAAAATGAAAATTTTCAGACAAAAAATTCTGATATTTTTCATATTTCTGCTCAAAACATAGATTATGGGTACTCGTTAGAACCGCCTCATCGAGGCGGTTCTAACGTGTACCCACAATCTATTTTTTGAGCAGAAATAACAAAAATAATGTATACCCCTGTAAACCCCAGTTTTACCGTATAAAAGTGGGGTTTGAGGGGGTCAAAATTATATAGGTATGTTTTCGTGATGCCGTTCACAGATGGTTTGAAACTGTTAATATACTATACATTGACGAACAACAAGCATTATTTTGCACATCCTGTCTGGAATTGGTTGATCGGGCAATGCTTGACGACCCTTTTGTCACGATGAGGAACATTTGTAGTTGTTATCTTTCTATAGATGACAGACGTGAATGTTTAAACAGAAGAATCCAAGGACACTTAGTGTATGCGTATTTAACAGATATAGCTAGTATTATAAACCATTATTCCATGATTATTCATATGGGCTAAACACTGGCTTTCACAAAGAGCTTGGTTTACGCAAAGCACACAATAAATGTTAAAGCCGGTTGAAGATTGACAGAAGTCAGTGTGACTAAAGAGGTCAGTGTGGCTTATATTTTATGGTCCTGTCACTGGACATTATATTTGTGGAGACCACTTGATGGATTAGCATGAAACTTGACATTTTGCTGCAAATCTTCAATCAACCGTAGACCAAGCTTTTTATAAAAGCGAATATTTGGTTCTTTGAATCTGCCATATATTCCAAACACCTCAAGTGAGAATTACATGGCGTGAAAATTATCAGGGCTGCGTTCAGAAGTGCAAGTTACTCGCCATTTTTTTCCCTGGACCCCTGCTTCTGTTGGCGCTCGAGAGTTGGTACAGGGGTCCAGGGAAAACATTCGCTATCAATTTGCCCTTCTGAATGCAACCCAGGTTATGGTTGAGCTATCCATGGAAAATAGCATTTGACGGGCCATGACGACAAATATTAAGATTGTCCACGGATGTAGGCAATGAACTTAACATTTTTCAGTTATATATAAAGCTCAATTACAGCACAGTGCAGTACAGAAAGAAAGAAAGAAAGAAAGAAAGAAAGGTAGATAGAAAGAAAGAAAGAAAGAAAGAAAGAAAGGAAAATACTTCAATTTACTACGCTACCTTTTGCTGCATTTCATTTCGCCCATTTCGTATATTAAAATTGGACCGTTTGGATTCAATGTTTCCGATTCGCTTCAACTGAGATATTACATCCGGTTCTGTTTCCGGTTTAACCAACATAAAACAATGGATTCACTTCTGTGTCTCTCCACATCTCTGCGATTGTCGATCTCGGGTTGGGCTGGGTTTGGTTACAGTTTAACGGACAAACCAACACCATTAAGGTCATGTCAAGCCTGTCAGTTCACCTAACCACACTTTTCCTGGGCAGACTAGTACTTCTGCACATTGTTGTTTTTTTTTCACTAGGAAGTGACAAATACCCTTCGTTAATCGGTGGAAGGGAGAGACTGATCGTAGAAAATACAGATCATTGCGGTAGATAAGTAGCGACGATCCGCCATGACACGTGGTATGTGGTCCTTTACCAATGAAAATACTAAAAATAGGCCAGCACACGACAAAACCTACAATAAGACCTGTATGGCTAAACAAAGGCTTAGATAAGCCTGTACATCCATTATGTATGGCAAGGGTTCTCGTGTATTCCTCTTTTAATAGCCTGGAGGCTGTAGAAGGCACATGCGATCAGCGAAAACTCTGATCAGACTGCGCGGATGCGCAGGCTGATCTGAGTCTTCGCTGGTGGACTAAGTCTTGTAGGTTTTGTTATGCGCTGGCTCAAATGTCTTTAGTTCCAGATAGCTTATTCATGTAAAAAATATGTCAGCTGATTAATGACTTGTGACATACCAATCAAGCGAATAATTAAGGCTTAGTTCCTGGAAACCAGATAATATTCATTCAATGCTCTTGATAGAAATCGACAGAATACCGACTCTACAACAACTCAATGCATTTATTTACTTTGATTTATTATGATCCGGCCAAATGGGTCAATATCATATAACACATAATTTGCCAAAGTGAACGAGGGACAATAAGCCATGTCGTTCGGAAAGAGAGATTTTCCAAGCATATGCGGATGGTGGTACGTTCTGAAGTCCGTAACCTTTAAAAACTCTCTTGGCTATTTCAGCAGACAAAAAAATGATGTTTTTTTTTTCTTATTTTTCCTGGAAAACAGGGTTTGACATTTCATGCAAATTTTTCACAAACATGCAAAGTGTCTCCATTGGAGACAATTTGCATGATATGTCAAAATCTGTTTTCTGGGGACAAATAAGGAAAATATTTCAATACGTCTTCTGCTGATAATTTTACCTAGAGTGCTGAGCGTTAATAATGTCTAACAGAAACTGTGAGAAAACTGTTTGAGAGTTAAGCTCGCAATTTTCTTTACGTGCTGCGCCCGCCCGCCCAACACAACAGACACAAGACAATATGCAAATTGCCTTCAAATTTCCACTACAGGGGCGGATTTAGAGGAGGTTCGACGGGTTCAATTGATTCCCCCCTTGACTTCTAATTTCATGAATGGGAAATATTGGATAAAACTGATATATTCGGGATACCATATTCACCCCAAATACTCACACCCCTACTCTTTACTTTATACTTCTCTTCAACAAGTCCATTTAGCTGCCTGTGAATGTGTGTAAAACTGTAGTATCAGTGGCAAACAGTGTATACCCTGAACAGACGCCACGTTCAGAGGCCTATCTGTCCGAAAACTTAAATGTACGGTAATTTGACTAGATCGAACTCCTCAGAAACCACCTTGGATCCGCCCCTGCATTATTAATCAACCATTTTAAGAAAATTCAAATTTCTAAAACAATCCAGAAAAATGTGCTGTAATAGACTAAAAACTTTCATAAGTTAAGAACAAAAATAATAGTATAATAGCCAGTCATGTCCGAAGTCATGAAATGGCGTGTCTAGCATTTGCAAACATAAATTTTGATCTAACTGCCTCCTTGGCTGACACTGTGAAATGTATATATATAAAAAATGTGCAGTGGTTTGATAACTTCTCAAAATGTTTTCGGGAATCGAATACACTTGGTAGGGTTTCCGCCATTTTTTGTTTACAAGGGATAACTTTGAATGGACTTGTCTAACGTTTTCACCCCTTGCAACCTACGTCATATCTATGATGAAGAGACGTATTGTCGTCAGTAACTAGTTCCACGGAATCTTGCTGAACCAATTAGGGTTTTATGAAATTCAGAATATTCACTAGGTGCGCAAAATTCTTTGTCATATGGACTGTCTGTCTTTGAAATAACTGGCTTCGGAAACACAACGGATATTCCGACACTTCGACCACCCATGCTGATATTCAGTAACGATAATAATGGAAGCATAATTGGTCGAAGTATCCACAGTATCTAGAATATGTATTAGGTTTGCATTTCCGGTAAAATACAGTACTAAAATGGACACGTTTGGTCCACTTATTAAATTTTCGCTGCATTACGCTACCTTCGTGATATTGCCATAAATCCGAACAAATGTTACAGTCGCAGCTATGATAACCATGTTGATGACATAGGTTGTTGGCCCTGGTTTTACAAACACAAAGTTTGGTCTGACTAGAACGCTTCCATGACTGGCACTGTGAAATACATAAATACAAAACATACATGATTGATTTACTTCTCAGCATGCCTTAACCCGTTCATGCGTAGCGTCTCATTAAGTGGACATTGGCAAACGGAGTAGGGCCAGACCAGACGCCGCAAAAAGGCGACGTCTGATCAGGGTCTACACTGTTTGCATTAAATAAGGAATTTCTAAAAACATAGCAGTGATCAAAACTAACCGGACACTTTGCTTTTTGAGAGGAACGGTCCAAAAAGTTACGGTAGAAGAGTCCACTCAACATAAATGGGTTAAGAGGAACGGGTACGCTTATTAGAGGTTCTGCCATGTTTTACCAGGAATAACTTTGATAAATTTTGATGGTTTTGTCTAGCGTTTTTGAATACGCCCGTGGGCGTAGACGATATAGATATAAGGCGAGATACGGAAATGAATCAGTTATTGATCCACAATGAATCATTGACCTTATGTCTACAATTAAAACCCAAAAGTATCTGAAGCACTGAATAGAACAGAATCTATAGGGGATATTTACTCTTTTGCTGTAAACATCAGTATTTTCACGAGTGCGAAGACGAATGAAAAATTGAATGTTTTCATTATACGAGATGAAAATTTTTATGGTATACACTAAAAAAAAGTAAAATTTCTTTTTATTTTATTGTTTACACGCCAATGCGCGCTTCTGACATCATAACTAACGTCGTCAAACAAATATGAACGCCATTGGCGTCCATGTTCAGAGCTTAACATATGAAGCGCTGGAAAGACATATAAAAAGTTTCAGCAAATTAAAATAAGCTTGTTACCAAAATATTTCTTACATTCTAATCAAAAAAGCATACCAACACTTGGTAGTTTTGCTCAGAAACAGAGAAGTTAGAGGTGTTTAAAAAACCGAAGTGCCCGGGGATCGGCATCTGTTCGAGAAACAAAGAAAATAACACCGACTTGTTATTTCTCAGTTGTGAAAATATCATATTCTTTCAACTGTGAAAATATCTCTTTTATTCATTTCGGATATACATTGATTTCACCTCTTGCACACCACACTTATGTAGATAATCTAAACGGTTACCACTGCAGCACTTTATCAAAGGTTAATTTTCATCACGAAAATATACCTATATAATTTTGACCCCCTTAAACCCCACTTTTATACAGTAAAACTGGGGTTTACAGGGGTATACATTATTTTTCTTATTTCTGCTTAAAATATAGAATGTGGGTACGCGTTAGAACCGCCTCGTTGAGGCGGTTCTAACGAGTGCCCACAATCTATGTTTTTGAGCAGAAATATGAAAAATATCAGAATTTTTTATTTGTAAATTTTTAGTTTTTGGAGGTGAAATTTTCAATATATTTGAATAGGCGTGTTTTCATAATGGATAAATTTACTTTTAAAGTGGGTGGATGCATTGGTACTGCTGAGCGCAATTTATAGCATGCCCGGAACAGCGTGACAAAATTGATATTCATAATTTCTTATTTTAGTTTTGATGAGGTAAGCCTTAAAGTGAAGTGAAATTAGCTGAGATTATTTTTTAATGTGAAGGTCATTCTTGTAGAGGCCAACGGGACGAGATCTCATTTCGACCTCTCAAATTAACATTTTGCATTATGGAATTTAAACAATTTTGTCAAGATTTGCATGTAAAGAGCCCAAGACTATTCCATATAAAACATCAGCTTTAATATTTATTGTGTGCTTAGCGTAAACTAAGTTTTTTTCTGTGTGTGAAATCTTATACTTGTACAAACATAAATTTTGATCTGACTATAACGCCGTCATGACTGACACAGTGGGATGAATAAATACAATGTGTAAAATGGTTGATTAACTTCTAAACATGCTTTAAGGAGAATCAATGTACTTTCAACTTTCAAAATTGTTTTGGATGCATTCTGAAAAGGGATCTACTCTTAAAGAAAAGAATCGGAGCAGATTCTTTCCTTTAAGAGTAGACCCATTATCAGAAGGGACTAAGTGTGGGGAAAGTTAACGGGAAGTCACAATCGTTGTTTTCGTGTATAAAATGGCAACAAATCTACCAAGTTTACTTAATCCACTTAATGACGCAGCAGCTGAAGTCAATATCTATTGAATCATCAGTCATTGTTTATATCCGTATTAGTGAGTACAACATTTGAAAATCTGTTCCTTGTGAAACTATATAGCATCACAGATGGCGTCATTGATTGTACTTTTATAGCTTTGAAATCTTTGACGGATCCGGTACGCTGAGGATATATTAAACTCAAATGTTTACGCAGATAAATCTGTCCCTGCTTCTGTGGATAAATATTGTAATAAGTTCAAAAAAGGTACGGTCCTTCATAGCAATCAACACACACTCGAACACACACATTGACGCACGCAGGCACGAACACACACACAATAAAAAGGTAGAGCATGAAGCTCTCAATATCGGATGCGAGAAGCGCTTATAGAAACTAGGAGTACGCTGAATATATTTTCCTGAATCATAGAATAATGCCTGTTATGAGAAGCGAATAAACATTTTAAGGGAAACGGATGCACTTTCAGGGGGGAAGCATCCCTATCAAATTGTTTTGCCTCCCTTCTGAAAAGGGGTCTACTCTAAAAGGAAATTATTTTCTGCAAGGGTAGACAACTGAAATGCTAACTGGGAATTAGTAATCAATTTATTGCACAAAACATGTTCTTATAACCTCCACAAACGTTTCACATCGAAATAGGGTTCAGTGGGTTAAACATTTCTGCTTACATAATTTTAGTTTTGTATTGGAATAAGGCTAATAGAAACAAGTGTTTCCAAAACGTAGCCCTTGTCATGCTGAATAAATTAAGATGCCACGCCCACTTCTAATTTCCAGCCAATCAGATTACATGATCCAAGGTTTTGACAGAAATTCACATTTTAATGACAAACAGTGCAGTTCCAGATCAATTGGCTACTTCAGAAACCAACTGGTCTGGATCTACACTGTTTGCTAAGACAGGACATGTCGTGTTTAGCAAGAGAAGGGTCAGTCATCCAGATGTTTTGAACCCGAATGTCCGTTTCACTTGGAGACACATATGCAATGGTTGTAGGAAGCGTTCAGCATGGGTACCGCTAGTGGTCATCACGAGAACATGCCTATATAATGTTGACCCCCTTGAACCCCACTTTTATATGGTAAAACTGGGGTTTACAGGGGTATACATTATTTTCTAATTTCTGCTCAAAAACATAGATTGTGGGTACTCGTTAGAACCGCCTTATTACAGTGAACCCTCGTTACAACGATAGCGTTTATTCCCAAAGATGTTGCCATTAAAATGAATTTGCTGTTGTAAATAATCCTTAATGGACAGAATGATATGTAAGAAAGACCTTGTTTTATTCTTGTTTCCTCACAAAACACGTTTTAGATATTTGTTAGAGTCGCCTCGGTGAGGCGATTCTAACAAATATCCAAATCATATATTGCTTGAAGTTTTAATGCAATAGTATTGCATAATTTCTTATTAACTGTCACCTCTTGAGCGAAGGTTTCATGACATTCAAATTGTCATTATAACGAAATTTGTCGTTGTATCGAGTGTCGGTATAAAGAGGGCTGACTACTTTTTTTCTCAATCTATTTGTCCTGTTTTATACAATAAATCACACGAGACATCCTGACTGTCTCTGTTTCGTTTCATTCGACAGTAACATATTTCTTCCTGTGGGCAAAACGGATTCTGTTTTAGCTTTAATTGCTTAGGCAATACTTTTCTGTCATAAGCTAATTGTGGGCTTGGAGGAATTCGTCATTTGAAGCAGTCGCGTAATAAAAAAAAAGTCTTGATATTATAGGGCATACGAGGACAGCGATTACCCACTTCACCTTGAGTACCCACAACATATGTTTTCGTGCAGAAATAAGAAAATTAAACTATCAATATTTTTGGATTTAAAAAAGCGCCTTATCTAGTCCTATGAAGTATGATCAGGGTCAACGATTTATTGGATGTTTATCAATACATGAACAAAATGAAATGACCTGAGCATACCTGGTGGATCTAGACCGGTGATGTTTTAATGATTGACAGATTCCCTTTTCTCACGAAAGGACATTTATGCGAACGACCAATGAGATGTGTGGAATTGTCAAATGGAGCCTTTTTTTCTGATTATTAAAGCTGATATACAGATTTGCGTGCTTGAAGTCACATGAAACCTGTTATTGTTTTATTTCATGGTGATATCGTGTACGTGTACTTGCTCTAAACTTAAAAGGGGAATTGACTCGGTTTAAGGGGAGGAGAGAGAGAGAGAGAGAGAGAGAGAGAGAGAGAGAGAGAGAGAGAGAGAGAGAGAGAGATCCCTCTAAACAGATTTCGAGCCAGTACGCTAGAATAACAAACACATGCTTGTTTGTATCGAGGCTGATTATCAATCATAAGACCTTTTGAAGGGTAGGGACGCATGTTAGCACAAAATCAAATACTAAACACGCTGAGTTAACTGACACATCAAGTATGCAATTCAGTTGTTCAGTTTCTTTATTAATATCTCTGTTAACCCTCAAAGCGCCGGTCACAACTGCAGCAGACGACATTTTGAAACATTTTGCTTCAAAGAAAATAAATCTTGACATTCAATCATGAAGCAGACGATTCACAGGAAACGCCAAGACTTATTTTCTTAGAAAAAATAGATGTCGTCTGCTACAAATTTTGGCTGGCACTTTAAGAGTTGATTATATTGCCAGGCAATGAACAAAACATTTTTATCTTTGAAGGCGTGGAACAAAATTATCTGTTCAAAAGCATACCTTCTGATATGTCCGTCTCATGAAGACTCAAATCAGTATGCGCATTCGTGCAGTCTGATAAAAGTATTCGTTGGCCGCATAATCCCAGCTAGCATTCTTTATAAATCTATAGCGGACCGTTATCGGCCCGTCAGCTACCCTGACGGGCCGATAACGGCCCGCTATAGATTAATGATTCTTTATAAATCTATAGCGGACCGTTATCGGCCCGTCAGCTACCCTGACGGGCCGATAACGGCCAGCTATAGATTTATAAAGAATGCTTACTGGGAAGATACTTTACATCCTTTTCTCTCAAAAAGCGCCTAGTGAAGATTCTGATCCGACTGCTCGAATGCGCAAGCTGACCTGAATCTTCCCAGGGCGAACATGTCCGACGGTACGATTTCTGGTGTAACGGCTCATATAATATACGGTTCTATGACAGACAGGTACAAGTAGACATTCTCACTCAGACCGCGGTGTCAGATCAGGGCCTACACTAAGCTTTTTTTTTTTTATAAATCTATAGCGGGCCGTTCACGGCCCGTTATAGATTAATAAAGAATGCTATAGCTGGGATATCACTCATCCGTCAGCTTAAGGCATGTCAACAGGCAGAATGAAAGCACTGACAGCTCTGGTGGGTCGATTGTCTCTGAGTGTAAGCTGGGACGGGAACTTAAGACTGTTACATTTAACTTTTAACTTCCTGTAATTTTAGCAAATAGTGCAGACTCTGGTCAGACGCCGCGTTCTACGGCGTCTGATTTAGGACTGCACTGTTTGCCAGTGTTCCAGTCCCGGTTTTATAGGTGACCCTGCTAACCATCTTTACACGTCACAGCGACAAGAGATAAGTTAACTGGATTTCGTACAAACGCGCGGCTTGATTTCATTGCAGTCACGTGGACAATTTTAAAGAAATTGTGGTGTATGCATACGTAAGCTAATTGTAAACGATCAATCCAGAGACTGACTTGTTCCAGTGTTAGAACAAGCATGCAAAGGAGTTAACATTTCTGAATATTTAGCGTTATTTAGTCAGAGGTGCAGGGTAGCCATTCTTGCAAAAAAAAAAAAAAAAAAAAAAAAAATAATAATAATAATAATAAAAAAAAAATAAAATAAAAAATAATAAAATAAAAAAATAATAAAATAAATAAATAAATAAAAAAAAAGTAAAGATAAATAAATAAATTCAGAGCTGGGAATCTAATTTAGAGCTCTACATTCAAAATTTTAATAGAGAGCTGAATTAAAAGCTAAGAGACGAATTCAGAGCTCTGAATTAGCAATGGTCCAATTCAGAGCTGAATTCAGTGCCGGGAAATGAATTAAGAACTCTACATTCCTACTTTGGATTCTGAGCTGTAAATTGAATTCAGAGCGCTACATTCAAACTTAATTTAGAGCTGAATTCAGAGTTGGTGGTCAAATTCAGAGCTCTGAATTCGCACTGGTCCAATTCGGAGCTGAATTCAGAGCTGGTAAACAAATTCAGAGATCTACATTCAAACTAAATTCAGAGCTGGGAGGCGAATTTAGAAGTCTGAATTCGCTCGGGTCCGATTCAGAGCTGAATTCGGAACAGGGAAAGGAATTCAGAGTTTTACATTTCTATTTTGGATTCAGAACCGGGAGTCCAAAGAGCTCAGACTGTCCAATTCAGAGCTTAATTTAGAGCTGGGACGAATTCAGAGCTGTATATTCGAACGTTGAATCCAGGACTGAATTCAGAGCTCGTAGACGAATTCAGAGCTTTGAATTCAGAGCTTATGTATTGATGCTCTGTCATGTCTCGTTGTCACTTGTAATGTTATATGTATACAAATAAAATCACAAAGTTTAAACTAATTCAGAGCTAGGAAGCGAATTCAGAGCTCTATGGGAATCCTGTTATGTGTAATTCAGAGCTGAGTGTAGAATACAGATCTCACAGTCAGTTTCAAACGACTTGAAAACAATAGTTTTAAGAAATCGAAATCGAATCATTCTTCAATTACACTTTAAAGAGTAATTTGTTGTTTTTTGGCCCTTTGTGATATTTGAACTCATTCTGGGATTTGAAACTTTATATGAAGATAACACTGATGGAGCCAAATTAATCGGGGCTGACTAGTCTCTCTCTCTCTCTCTCTCTCTCTCTCTCTCTCTCTCTCTGTGTGTGTGTGTGTGTGTGTGTGTGTGTTACTCTCAAGAATCATTTCTTTTTGAGTCTACTCTTCCTTTACGAATTTATATATGCTACTAAACAATAGGATTAATTATTTGCAACACAGCAACCATGTGGAATAATAAAGGCATAGTCGCTTGGAAACGATCTCAGGCTATATTTGATGGGATTGCAAATTAAACATCCAGTCCATTGAATATAATTGCTTTCACTTGATATGTTCCAGCAAAATGGTGAATAGACCAGAGCTCCGGATAAACTCTTAATTAAGCTTGATTTGATAATGCAAACATCAGAAAATGTCACCTTCAGGCCTATGGTAGTTTTGTATGGGAAAGACACGTGAGGTATAATGACAAAGTTATAAATATCTATAAGTTCTTGCAATATACATTAAAATATACATATTTATATAATTTCTTGCAATATATAGTAAAGATATGAATATTTAAAAGTTCCTGCAATATACAGTAAAGATGTATATATTTGTTAGTCCTGCAATATACAGTAAATATATGAATATTTATACGTTCATTCAATACAGTAAAAATGTGCATATTCATAAGTTCTTGAAATATACAGTAAAGATATGAATATTTATAAGTTCTTGCAATATACAGTAAAGATATGAATATTTGTAAGTTCTTGCAATACTCGTATACAGCAAATATATCAACATTTGTAAGTTTATTCAATATACAGTACAGATGTACATATTTATAAGTTCTAGCCATATACAATAAAGATATGAATATTTATTAATCAACTAAGTAATTATTGTTCTAATATGTGCCAAACAGCCTGCATCATACAAATACAATGTTTGGCATGATTTCTATACAGTTTCGGCCCGGCCTTTATGCGAGGGCTTATACTGAAAGTTACAAGAACTGAGGGGGTAAAAACCTAGGGTTTCAGGAGGGCCAATAGTTTATGGTATTAACCGGGCCAATAGTTTACGTTATTATCCAGTCGATGAGGTTTTATTGACTTTCAACACTTAAAATAGTTGAAAACAAAAAGTTGATAAAAGAAATGTCATGAAATGGATGTTTTCACATTGGCCCTGTTACATGTCCTCGGCCAGTCGTATTGGCCATCGGAGAGCTGTATTGGCCAGAGGCGAAGCCGAGGGCTAATAAGGCAATGCTCAGGCCAATACGACTGCCTTCGGACCTGTAACAGTGCCAATATGAAAACAATAACATTGTGTTATAAGTTCTTGCAATATATAATAAAAAATGTAAATATTCATCTATAAGGTCTTGCAATACACAGTAGAGATATGCATCTATTCGTAGAAATGCAGTCGGCTGAACTTTTATTTATTTTATTGTACAGCCCCACAATATGCCCATGGCTTAAAGATCTGATAAAGTCCTTATGGTTATTTCTTAAATAAGCTTGGTGAAAAAGATTTGGCTGTGATAATGGACAGCAAATTGAATTTCAGACAGCATATTGCAAAGAAAGTAACCATAGCCAATAGAAATCTAGGAATAATTTACAGAACATTAACAAACTTAAGTTAGGAAATGTTTCTGAGCTTATAATAGGCTACGTTGAGACATCTTGAATATGCTGGTGTAATCTGGCTTCACTATACAAGAAGGACAAAATAACACTTGAAAACATACAACGCAGAGCCACCAGACTTAACACTACCATACTGGGATTGACTTAAGCGCTTAGGGTTGCCGACGCTGGAATACGGACGCGAAACAGCAGACTTGTTGGAAGTGTATAAAATGCTAAACACGATTGGCTTCGCCAACAAGGACAAATTGTTTACGATGGCTACATATCGACAAACGCGAGGATGCCCCTTAAATCTGTTTAAAAGACGCTCTAGAGTAAATATGAGTGCAAACAGCTTAAGTATACGGGTGATTGGTACTTGGAGTTCACTTCCATCAAATATAGTGCTGGCACCCTATTTGGACAGTTTCAAAAGCCGCTTAAATAAACACTGACATGGTAATCCATTTATGATTGAGACATCCCGTTATATACCGGAAGTACATCAAACATTAGCGACACAAAGAAGAATTGCACCGTCACAAGTCATAGAGTGGCCTCCCCTTGATGTCGGTGGGTTACCTAGATGTTGAGTTCCAGTAAGATTCTAATAAGCTTAGCATAGCAGGAGGTTATTAAACCTCAGTACGCTGAAGGCAAAATTTGCAGACAACAAAGTATTAATATTCCTGTTCCTCAAGATTTGACACTATACGTTATCATTACTTATTCCGTGTCATATGTATTTTAATCCTTGTCCTGTTGAACCCGGATATGCCCTGCCTTTCCAAATAGTGTAGATCCTCTGAAGAAGCCAACTGATCTGGATCTGCACTGTTTGTTATTCAGTACTGGAATAAATATCAATAAACTGAATTAAGCAATCTGATTGGCTGATAATTAGAAATGGGCGTGACATCTAAATTTCTTCGGCATGACAAGAGTTAAGCCTTAGCAGTCTGTAGGCTTAATCATTAGATGGAAATTAGAGACAGTTTTTGTTTTTCACACAAAATATGACTTTACATTTCATTCAAATTGTCTACTTTGGAGAAAATTTGAATGAAATGCCATGTCCTTTTTCTGTGAAAAATTAGAAAATATTTTAGATGCTGTCTGTTTCTGTTTGCAATCAGCAGGTAAAAGTTTAAGGTTTCAAAAAAAAAAAAAAAAAAAAAAAATCCGAAACCTCTCGAGTATGCTGACACAACGTAACGATTCGACAATTATTCATTGGTCGGCTTAACAAACATTTCCTAAACAATTTCTGAGGTTTTAAACACTATTATAGTAATAAATACTTTCCTTAGTCAGAATTCAGGCAAAACTCTCATCTACATTGTATTCATTGTTTCTGTGGTTAAAATGGGTAATCCGGGAAGGGAACTCAAAAATTATTATGAAGGCCACATGAGGACTACATAGTCTCTAATGGCACAACGAAATATAATACGACTTCCCAAAACGAGCTAATAGAGGTAAGAGGAGGGTTAAAGGAGGGTCGGATGGGCATTGTGCTACTCTGATAAGCGTTCTATGGTCATTATAGATAAACAAGTCAAATCATCATCCGCTAAAGAACAAACGCGACGTTTTTAAGACACATCCATAATATACAATTATTGACTATTCAGGTATTGGATACCAGAGATTACCAAAACTGACCGAGGCGATAGTCGAGGTCAATATTGGTATTCAATGGTGGATATCAACGTCATATCCAATATCTAAATAGTCAACAATTGTTGTATTATATAGTTTGTCCTTTTTCTTGATGACTGTGACAATAACAGTCAACACCAGGCCCTATTGATATAAAAAGCACGCGTAGACGTCGATGTCGCTACTGGCGACGTCACTTAAAGTTGATATCTATTTTAAGAACTAATATACACTTGAAGGCGCGCGCAAGCTGGTGTATATCACGATATACTGACTGGGATGAAGGCGGCTCTCAGTAAATGAAAAACAATCTATTTATAACCTGTATAATAATACTTATCAAAACATTACGTTACCAAGTGATGTATACCCCCATTTTCTCCCATAATACATAATGAAAACAAAGATATGTAGGGGACTATAATTATTGGACGGATTTTTAGAATATTGCAGTTTTTAAATCAATGTTTCAATTTTCTTATTACTTCTTACAACCTTTCTAACCGCATAAACTAGTTCTAATGTGCATAATAGCCAAATGTTCCTAATTTCCAATATTATATGGTGAAAATAACATGGTATGTTATTACATAGCTCTAAATAAGAGGGTATTAACATGAAAAGTTTTCACATTTTTTCCACAGAAATATATCTTGTGGATACTCATTAGCTTCTAATGAGTACCCACAACAAATATTTTGTGGAGAAATAAGAAAAAATATCATTATTTTTGTATATAAAAATAGCTTGTGTATAGCTATGGTTTACAAGTATACAAAAAAATCGGTGTTTTAGCATGATGATGCGGCAACTGTGACTCTAGGCAATTCTAATAGGGCGAAGATTCTATTCTAAACAATAACTCGGTGGTATTTAACCAATGCAAATAGTTTCTGTTCAAATAGGACAACAAAATTACAGATTCCAAGAACTCTATAAGAGCTGTTCAAGAATATTACCGTGTCTGGCGGGCATAATCATTACGAAAATACGCCTATTCCAAAATGTACTGAAAATTTTACCAAAAAAATTGAAAATTTTCAGATAAAAAAAATGTGACATTTTTCATATTTCTGCTCAAAACATAGATTGTGGGTACTCGTTAGACCCGCCTCACTGAGGCGGTTCTAACGAGTATCCACAATCTATGTTTTAAGCAGAAATATGAAAAATAAAGTATACCCCTGTAAAACCCAGTTTTACTAGATAAAATTGGGGTTTAAGAAGGTCAAAACTATATAGGTATGTTTTCGTGATGATCCGCAGATTTAGATTTCAGCTGTAGTTGTTTGCGCTCTAGTTTCGACAAGACACAAATACTGTTTTAAAGAATGGGCAAAGTGGAAAAAAAGTTACCTTGATTATGAAATGAATGGCCATTGCGAGTAAAACACACACACACACACACACACACACACACACACACACACACACACACACACACATTGAAATGATAATATCTAAAGTGTTGAAATTTTCTATTCCGGACTAGCTAGTTTCCATCAGTTAGGCCTCAGCAGGGATCCTGGTAGAATTTTCAAAATCTATGAAGTATTGGATACCTTTTTCGGCTGCCACATGGCACTGTTACTAGCTGTATCGCATCACTAACACCAGACCCCGAGGTTAAAACTTTTTTCATGCTCAACTCAGCTGAGCTTAAAAATTTCTCTGCTAATAACTATGAAAATGCCAACTA
This sequence comes from Anodontia alba, assembly GCA_964016985.1. Taxonomy (NCBI): domain Eukaryota; kingdom Metazoa; phylum Mollusca; class Bivalvia; order Lucinida; family Lucinidae; genus Anodontia; species Anodontia alba. Next base: position 44,769,164 of record OZ024826.1, read on the forward strand.
TTGTTGGCATTTTCATACATATTAGCAGAGGAATTTTCATTTTCATTTTATCATCGATGGCGATGGTCTGATTAATAGAGGGGATTTTAAGAATTTTATAGTTTTGATGTAATTTATTTATTTCTAGCAATCATTTTTAATGTATAAATCTGTCTAAGTGTGCTCAATAATAAAATATTATATGATGAAAATAGCTTGTACTTCACTATAGTGTAGATTATATTTTCTGGTCCTTCGCGATCATTAAGTCGATTTCGGGATGTTTGAAAGATTATTTGAAGGTCACTAATGAGGCCTAATTGGTCGAAACTAGCTAGTTTAGCCCAGACAACTTGACATTCTGCTACAGTCGAACTTCAATGGCTCAAACATCATTGGGAGCATAGAAATTTGTTCGAGATATGGGTAGTTCGAGCCACCGAGGGTTAATTATGGCGCAAGGTCAGGAAGCAAATGGTGATAAATTAGGGATTTTTTTCGATCTTCTATACAATAATTGTATGTTGAGTGTACTCATTAGAATCGCCTCGATGAGGTGATTCTAATGAGTACACACACCATTCGATGATACGATTCTAATGAGTACACACAACATACAATTCCATGATAAAATCAGACAATTTACCTAAATATTTGTTTTCTGGATCTATCGGAAGAATTTCATAGGGACTCAAAAAGGAGTTCGAATGATCCACGGTAAACGAGCCATCGGTGTTCGAGCTATTGCGGTTTTACTGTATTTTCAGTTTTGTGAGTGTGTTCAGTGCTCTCAAGGGTAATTCCTTCTAGAATCTATTGGCTTACATACAGCCAAACCTCGATAGCTCGAACACCGATGGCTCGTTTACCATGGCTAATTCGAACTCGTTTTTGAGTCCCTACGAAATTCTTCTTTAGGGAAATTTTCTCATTTTATCACGAAATTGTATGTTGAGTGCTCATTAGAATCGCCTCACCGAAGAGATTCTAATGAGTACACTCAACATACAATTATTGTGTAGAAAATCGAAAATATTTCCCTAAATTATCGCTACTTGCTTCCTGACCTGGTGCCATGATTAACTCTCAATGGCTTGAACTACCCATACCTCGACCAAATTTCTATAATCCCAAAGATGTTCGAGCCATTGAAGTTCGATTGTAGCTGTAGATAAGAGGGGTATCAATTCGAACAGTTTTCTTATTTCTTTGCAGAAACATAAGTTGGGGATTCTCATGAGAAGCGCTTGTATATAGCCTGCGAGGTGCTTCTAATGAGTGCCCAAACCATTAAAAAGAAATGAGGAAGAAACCAATACAGTCGACTCTGGTTATCTCGTAGTCCAAGGGACTCTCTGAAATACTTCGACATATCCGTACCTCGACATATCATATACAAATGTATGCAGAATTGAGGAAAAATAAATCGAACAACCACATCACAGAAATGAATATGTAATTTGACTCCTTCAGTTATAATCAAATTATTGTTGAAAAGAGGAAAAATTGCTCCTTAGAAGCAATTTCTCTTTTCCACAATATTTTGTTACTTGTTGTTAGATTCTCATGTTAAAACAGAGGCCAGATATTTACTTTGAGATAAAAGGTTATTCGCTATAAGCGAAGTCGAGATAACGAGATTCGACTGTATTTTCGTCAATAAAATGACTTATCTAGAACTATGGCTTATAAACTTATAGAACTTATGTCATATAAGTGTTTTAATGTAATATGAATGTCATGCTTAATGTTTCATTGTAAAATACCGTTTCGTGTTTCTGTTAGATCGGACCAGGAACCGACGGTAATTGTTTGATTAATAGAAGGTCGCGTCACAGAGTAAGACATGTTGAACACATTGGACGAGACACTCTGAGTTTTCCAGCATTTTGGAATGAACATGCGCTTCAGTTCATGCCTGAACTTAGAACCAAACATTATATATAGCAGAAAGTTTATGCTGTTGTTCATATACATTAGCATTGTCACTGTTGTCCAAGCCAAAACAAGATTTGCGAGACCTTGATCTGTTAAAGTCTCCGGCGGCCACCAGTATGGCTGTCCGATGCTAAAAATAGAAACCGGTGACACACAAATAAAGAATGCGGTGTTCAATGAGAACGCCATTTTCGTGAGAAAAGAAATTGTATTCTTACGTGCTGCGATCGCACCACTTTGTCTAACCGAATCTCTGCTGAATTGCTGATTAATCCTCAGTTTGTATATAATCGTAAAATTCCCAAATACTAGAAATAAACAAGGAACAACAAAAACCACCATGAAGTCAATCCAGGGCCACACTTTAAATTCAAAGAATTCGAAATCCTCCTTGCATATACAGCGACTTCTGTTTACATTTGGTCTAAATTCATTGTGATAGCCAAAGAAAAAATGAGTGTTCAAACATAATATACTGAACACCATCAATAACAAGCTAATAAAACATCGAACTTTTGTACACAATGCTCGGACCTTGTGAGGGTAAATCACACTACAGACGCGTTCGCTGGTGACGAGAACCAAAGTCCAAGAGGACATTTGAAGACTGGAGTAAACTGCAAAAACGTGTAATTTGCAGACGACATCTGAGTGGTCACGGATATCAGTCTCCTTTAGGCCTCCGATCCAATTTGGTAGCAGTGAGACGCACAGAATGAATAAATCAACTCCTGCCAAGAAAATCAAATAAGGAGACGTCGCGCTTTTTCTGATCCGCACTAAAACAACCAATGATAGAATGTTTCCGGGAACTCCAAGAGCCAGTAGAACGGGTGGGTAGGTGTCTTCTATTCTATGGGCAATTTCGATTTCCTTAAGGTCTGAGGCGTTCATTCTGTAAAATCTAATGATCATTACGAAAACAGGCCTAGTCAACTATATTGAAAAATTTTACAGCCAAAAGAAGGAAATATTTCAGATGAAAAATTCTGATATTTTTCATATTTCTTCTCAAAACATAGATTGTGGATACTCGTTAGAACCGCCCTAGCGAGGCGGTTCTAGTGAGTACCCACATTCTATGTTTTTCTAAGCAAAATAAATAATGTATACCTCTGTAAACTCCAGTTTTACTGTATAAAAGTGGGGTTTAAGGTCAAAACTATATAGGCCTGTTTTCGTGACATTACGAAAACGCGCCTATCATATACATTGAAAATTTTACAACCGAAAAAAAGAAAATTTTCAGCTAAAAAATTCTGATATTTTCATATTTCTTCTCAAAACATAGACTATGGGTACTCGTTAGAACCGCCTCGCCTCGCAGAGGCGGTTCTTAGGAGTACCAACTATCTATGTTTTTGAGTTGAAATAAGAACACTAATGTATACCCCTGTAAACCCCAGTTGTACAACCAAAAAGTGGGGTTTAAAGGGGGTCAAAACTATATAGGCGTGTTTCCGTGATGATTACGAAAACACGCCTATTCAAATATATTGAAAATTTTACAACCAAAAACGGGAAATTTTCAGATAGAAAATTCTGATATTTTTCATATTTCTTCTCAAAATATAGCGGTCCTAACGAGTACCCACAATCTATGTTTGAGCAGAAACATGAAAAATATCAGAATTTTTATCTGAAAACTTTCAGTTTTTGGTGGTGAAATTTTCAATATATTTGAATAGGCGTGTTTTCGTAATGCGCGCAGTGTGATCAAAATCCTCACTGGGCACAATTTGATAGCCAAGGATGCAAAATTGCTTCATGCGGACGATGAAAACTCTAATCAGACTGCACGGATGCGCAGGCTGATTTGAGTCTTCGTTGTGCGTATATTCATCACGAAAACATACCTATATAATTTTGCCCCCCTGAAACCCCACTTTTATATACTTATTAGTAAAACTGGGTTTTACAGGGGTATACATTATTTTTCTTATTTCTGCTCGAAAACATAGATTGTGGGTACTCGTTATAACTGCCTCGTCGAGGCGGTTCTAACGAGTACCCACAATCTATGTTTTGAGCAGAAATATGAAAAATATCAGAATTATTTTTATCTGACAATTTTCATTTTTGGGTGCTAAACTTTTCAGTATATTTGAATAGGCATGTTTTCGTAATGTCAGAAGGTACGTTTTCTCACGTTGCGACTCGAATATTAACACCAATCTGTTGATTTGTTTTTTGTCGACTCGTAGATATATATTTTTTTCTTTTTGATTTAGTGCTTCATTCAAGATCAAGAAGTGTTTTGCATTATTTTGCCAAAATATTTATTTATCTATTTATTTATTTACATGTTATTGTTTTTGTTTTTTTTTCATTCTAAGCTTGTGAATTTGTAAAGTTTTTAAAGTTTGTACGTCATCATAAACAGTGCCACTTTACTAGTGTAGGCCACTTAATTCTTTCGAAAGTAGAAAATAAAGCACCAACTTGTCTTATCACTACAACATAATGCTTATCTTTTCTTCCAAGTAAAATCCTTGAAATAAATTATAATCCGGAAAAGTGAGGACCCGCTGATCCCATTTCTTAAACAGAGCTGAGAATAGTTAACGTTAGCATCTGTTTAATGCTTAAATACTATTTTGCAAATTTACTATTGCTCAGCATTCTGCGTAAAAAATTCAGCAGACGACATTTTGAAATATTTTTCTTTCTTTTTTTTCCAGAAAATAGGCTTTGACACTCCATGCGTAGGAGACAAGTTGCATGAAATGTTAAAGCATATTCTCGGGGGAAAATAAGAAAAAATAAAATATAATTAATCTGTCGTCTGCTGAATTTGCCCAGAGAGTGGTAAAAGTATTATATTGATCAAGGAACGCCATAGCCTGGGACAGAGTGATTCTCCAATAATGAGCCGCATCGAAGGTAGAATTAAGTGGAAAGAGCTTTATCCAATTCGAGAACGCTCCTATGCAAATATGTAGAAAATTTCACCTCCAAAAACTGAAAAAATTTCAGATAAAAACCTCTGTTATTTTTTCATATTTCTGCTCAAAACATAGATTGTGGGTACTCGTTAGAACCGCCTCGGCGAGGCGGTTCTAACGAGTACTCATAGTCTATGTTTTTGAGCAGAAATAAGAAAAATAATGTATACCCCTATAAACCCCAGTTTTACTATATAAAAGTGGGGTTTAAAGGGGTCAGAATTATATAGGCATGTTTTCGTGATGAGATCACAAAATGTAGAAATCGTTTCATTTTTTCTAGGTTTTACGTCGATATGGTCAATGTCTATGAAAATTTAGAAATGTAGAAAGAAATTCCATTATTGTGTGTGGTTGTTTTATGTCTCATCATCTAGGAGATGTAACATTTTTGTCACTGCCGTCTGTCTTTCCGTCTGTATAAGGCAAATCACTCTACCGTGAAGTACGCCGACGACCGTCATCCCCATGACTCAAAAATAAGTGTTATAAAGATGACTGATGGCCGTACACAGTGGTATTTATTTCGCATAGTCGAGCTAAAACGTTATTATCCCACCTATCAACGCAAAATTCAGAAAATTCTACATTTTGTGTTGACGCTACTTCAACGCAACATGTAGCAATTTTAACATTTCCCATTCATTACGAAAACACGCCTATTCAAATATATTGAGAATTTTACCACCAAAAAATGAAAATTTTCAGACGCAAAATTCTGATTGTTTTCATATTTCTGCTTAAAACATAGATAATGGGTACTTGTTAGAACCGCCTCGGCGAGGCGGTTCTAACGAGTACCCACAATCTATGTTTTTTTAGCAGAAATAAGAAAATCAATGTATACCTCTCTAAACCATAATTTTACTGTATAAAAGTGGGGTTTAAGGGGGTCAAAACTATATAGGGGTGTTTTCATAATGTATCGTTAATATACAACGTAGAAATGTCTACATTTTGTGTTATAACACCGCATCAAAGGAAGAGTGATTGAGAAAGCATTGTACTTTTTCGCAAATTTTCATTCCAAATTTGATTGGCCGAGAACAATTTGAAAACGGGATTAATCCTGGAGCTACTTTCTTCGCGCAAATTTCTAAAAAGCACTATTTCACATATATATTCGTCATGATATATAACATAGTTGGAATTATAGAAACGAATTTTATTTTTGTTGATTATAGTTATTTGCAAATCATTCACAAACTTAGCATAAAGTCCCAGGATTTATTCAGTTTGTGGGTAATTCGCCGACGTTTACACATCGATAAATTCCACAGTGAAATTCATTCCTACGGTAAAATCGATTTGTTCAAATTTAAAGGACAGTATGATGGTGTGAATGACGGCTTACTTGTCAGTTTCTGGCGAAAGAATGTGCACAATACTGGTTAACCGCTTAGAGGACTAAGCCTGCCCAGTAAACGTGTGGCTAGGAAAATTGACCGCGCTTGACATGACCCCATTGGGTTGACTGGGCCGTAAAACCTCAACACAAACAAATGATGGTTTACTGATTAGAATCAAAATGCCAGTGTTTTATAATGGTTGTATAAAAATAGCTAAAGATGCGGATTGAAGAAAAATAAAGGCTTCAAATTTAAAGAAAAATTTAAAATATTTATAAAGAATTGAAAAACAGTACAGAAAAAAAAAAAAATGATTAGGATGAAGAAAAATATAAGTAAAACGAATGTGTGTGTGTGTGTGTGTGTGTGTGTGTGTGTGTGTGTGTGTGTGTGTATGTGTCTATGCATGACTTTATGTGTACGTATATGTGCATTTGTTTATGTATATATGTGCATTTGTAATAAAGCTTCGATGTAACGAAAGTACTGTATACCTGATAAGCCTATGAGGTCCAGTTATGACAAAAGCATACAATTTAAATAGAACACTATCACGTTTATGTATTATTTGATATATGCTCTGATACTCCCTTGATTTTGTTTTCTTCCGTAAGCATTATGTGAGCTACTATCCATCGTATCCTGCCTTTTCACTGTACCGAACCTCTTTGTTAGACACGATTTCTCCATTTGACCTCTTTCTTTCACTTCCAGGGCCCCGGAGCCAGCCTAATACTTATCCTTTCGATATAAGACAATTTGTGAAGGCAATATACGGCAGCAATGGTGGTAATGAGTATTTTGTTTTCTTTCCGTACGAAAATGGAGTGTAGCTCCAAAGTATTTTTATCAGCGTTGTTGTTCTAACAGAAGTACTAACCGCGATGTATTTTCATGCCATGGTTAGGTGTTGTCCACCTATTCTTAACACTTCTAATGAGCGAGCCAGTATCTTTGTTTAGTCTTCACTTGGAAACTGCACACACACACACACACACACACACACACACACACACACACACACACACACACACACACACACACACGACAAAATTATTAACTAGTCACAGAAACGATTGACCAATTGTCGTAATGAAAATGATAATATTGTTCTAAAATAGAAGCTGTTGTCCGTTCTGTTATGTAGTAATCTCGCCTTTGTTCTATCTCTTCTATTACTGTGTGACAATGTGCATCGTCTGCTTCACGAATACTTCATATCCTTAAACATACAAAGCATACTACCAAAATGGACATACCAGAAGCTGAGATGCAAAGTTTGATATTCTAATTTTCACTGAAACATGGTAACGCATCAAATAAGTAATGGAGATATTTTATATCAAATTTTAATCATCCGTACAGAAAAGACTGTACCAGGCGGCAAGGTTGTGATGTTGCCATTTATACTAGGGTTGAAATACCGAAAGTAGATTGTGTTGACTTACTTTACGATAGTCTGGAAGCCATTTGCGTCGAAATAACTCTTCAGTATAATAAGAATTTGCTGTGCGGAATTTATAGACCACCAAATGCAGGTAGAAAGCAACGGGGTGACTTGTAAATAAAAAAATAATTAAATTCGTTCCGATCTGAAATCCAAGAAGGCCGCCAAGGCAGCCATCTTGAAAATCTATTTTTTGCTTTTTCTCCCGAACCAAAAGGCCAACTGACTTGAAACTCGATTGGAGGCATCAGGGTGACTTGTAGATTAAAAACTACTAAAATCATTTTTTTTTTTGTGTGTGTTTGTTTGCTTCTTCTCCTGCACCGAAAGGCCAAATTGACTTGAAACTTTATTGGAAGCAACGAGGTGACTTTTAGATAAAAAATAACTAAACTCATTCAGAACCAAACTCCAAGATGGCAGGCATGGTCGCCATCTTGAAAATACTTTTTTCGCTTCTCCTCCTGAACCGAATGGCCAGTTGACTTGAAACTTGGTAGGAAGCATTGGGGTGACTTGTAGATCAAAAATAGCTAAAATTGTTCCAATCGGAAATCCAAGATGCTGCGACTATCTTGAAAATCTAGTTTTTGCTTCTTCTCCTGAACCGAAGGGCCAATATTGACTCGAAATTTGGTAGGAAGCATCGAGGTAACTTGTTGATCTAAAATAGCTAAAATCGTTCCAATCGGAAATCCAAGATGGCCGTCTTGGAAAAAAAAAAAAAAAAAAAAAAACTCCAAATTTTTGCTTTTTCTTCTGAACCAAAAGACCAGTTGACTTGAAACTTGGTTGGAAACTTTGGGGTGACTTGTAGATCAAAACTAGCTAAAATCGTTCCAATTAGAAATCCAAGATGGTCGCCATGGCGGCCATCTTGGAAATCTATTTTTCTCTTCTTCTCCTAAACCGAAATGCCAATTGACTTGAAACTTGGTAGGAAGTATCGGGGTGATTTGTAGATCAGAAGAGGCTAAAATCGTTTCGATCGGGAATGGCGGCCATCTTTCAAATCTGTTTTTCGCTTCTTCTCCTGAACCGAAAGGCCAATTGACTTGAAACTTTGTAGGAAGCATTTGGGTGACTTGTAGGTCAAAAACATCTAAAATCGTTCCGATCAGAAATCCAAGATGGCCGTCATGGCATTCATCTTGACAATCTTTTTTTTACTTCTCTTGAACCGAAAGGCCAGCTGACTCCAAACTTGCTAGGAAATATTGGGGCCACTTGTACTGTAGATCAAAAAGAGCAAAAATGGTTCAGATCCAAAATCCAAGATGGGCGCCATGGCCTTCACCTTGAAAATCTGTTTTGAACTTCTTTTCTAGAACCGAAAGGCCAGTTGACTTGAAACTTGATAGGAAGTATCAGGACATTTCCTTGTAGATCAGAAATAGCTGAAATCGTTCTGATTGGAAATAAAAAATGGCCGCCATGGCGGCGATCTTGAAAATCAGTTTTGAACTTCTTCTCCTGAACTGAAAGGCCAACTGACTCGAAACTTGCTAGGAAATACCAGGGCAACTTGCAGATCAAAAATAGCTAAAATAGTTCCAGTCGGAAATCCAAAATGGCCGCCATCTTGAAAATCTATTTTAAACTTATTCTCCTGAACAGAAATGCCAACTGACTCAAAACTTGATAGGAAGTATCGAGACAACTTGTTAATCAAAAATTGCTAAAATTGTTCCGATCAGAATTCCGAGATGGCCGCCACTCTGCCATCTTAAAAATCTATATATTTTGAACTACTTCTCCCGAACCCAAAGGCTAATTGACTCGAAACTTGGTAGAAAAATATCAAGGTGACTTGAAGATAAAAACATAATGGATATCGTTCCGATGCGTAATCCAAAATGGCTGCCATGGCTACCATCTTGAAAATCTGTCCGTCTGTCCATCCGTCAGCGCTTCCATCATTCGTGTCCGCTTCATAAAGCAAATACCGCCAGAGATAAAGTCACCAAACTTCTCACAAATGTAAAGCAGTATAAGACAGCATGTAGAATACATGAACCGTAACTCTGGTTTGCCTACATTGGAGTTATTGCCCTTTGAACATTGAATATAGCCATTTATACCATGTACCTGTGTCCGCTCTGTAAGTTAAAAACCTTTCGAGATATTTTCACACAAATGGAAAGCACTATAAGACAACGTGCAGAACACATAAACCGTAAGTCTGGTTTGCCTACTTTTGGAGTTACTGCCCTTTTAACATTGAACATACCCATTTCTACCATGTACTCGTAGCCGCTCTGTAAGTTGAAAACCTTTCCAGATATTTGATGGAATTTCTCACAACTGTAAATCACCATGAGACAACGTGCAGAACACAAAAACCGTAACTCTGGTTAACATTCTTTTGGAGTTGCAACCCTTTGAACATAGAGTTTGAAACTAGCCATTTCTACTATGTACTCGTGTCCGCCCTGTAAGTTGTAAACCGGTCCAGATATTTTGATGAAACTTCACACGAAAGTAAAGCAACATAAGACAAGGTGCAAAACACAAAACGGTAACTCCGGTTAACCTTCTTTTGGTGTTATGGCCCTTTATACTTTGAAAATAGTGATTTCTGTAATATTATGTGTCCACTCTGTAACTTAAAAACTGTTTGAGATATTTTCTTGAAATTTTATGCAAATGTATATGACCCTAAGACAATTTTCAAAACACAAGAATCGTAACTCTGACACTGTTTTTGGAGTTTCCGCCCTTTGAACATTGGCAATAGTGATGCAAGTCATATACGTGTGTCCTTTCTATAATTTGAAAACCGTTTTAGAGATTTCCTTGAAGCCTTGCATAATATAAAGGGACATAACATGTAGACCACATTTTATTTGTGACAGAGTTATGGCACTTGCTTGATGTTAGAGCAGTGGCGGGGCATGGTGCAGTGCTTGCAGCGCTTCTATTCATTAAACCATACTTGTCGTTATGTAAGAACGATTTAGGGGTTTCCTATACTTTAACAGAATTATGGGGCAATATCTTTTCAGTCCTGGACTAAAGGAAACTAGAGGCCCTTAGGGCCAAAAATCGCTCACCTGGACCAACTTGCCCAATTGCCATCTTGAAGTCCCCAACAGAACAATATTAGCTATTTTTTTATATCTACAAGTCACCCTGATACTTCCTATCAAGCATTAAGTCAGTTAGCCTTTGGGTTCAGAAGAAGGTCAAAAATAGATTTTCAAGATGGGTGCTGTGGCAGCCATCTTGGATTTCCAATCTGAAAAATTAAGCTAATTTTGATCTAAAGGTCGTCACTTTCCCTTCTACGAAGTTTCCAGTCAATTGGACTTTCAGTTCCGGAGTAGAAGTTCAAAATAGATTTTCAAGATGCCGGTCGACGCGGCGGATTAAATAGTATTCAAGGGAGACAATCAGATTAGGTTGAAAACATAACCTAATATGCAAATTTAGGCTTTATTCCGTTATGAAATATAAGAAATAAGTCAAGTACATGTAAATCTAGAAGGTGGATGGGTCAGGGGGAGGAAGTGGAGATGGAGAACAGGTCATATTCGAACTTACCAAAGATGGACTACAGGCCATATTTAAACTTACCAAACTGCGCTATGCGCTAATCGAACACTCTACCATGCATAAAAATCCAAAGCAATATGAAGAGACCCGCGCGATTCGCGTGCCGGTCAATGATAGCGGTAAACAGACCGCTTTACACGGTTTCTGTTAGGAAAAAAAAAAAAAGATTTTTGGTGTAATAAATGCTCAATTGCTAAGCATCCTGGCGATCATAGTAGCTTAAAATGTTTTGTATAATTTAAATGATTATAATGTCTCTGAAGAAACTAGATGTATGTAAACATTGGAATATTGTTGATGGAAATATGTCTATTCTCTTATTGTCGCGACCATATCACCCCAGCATACTCCAAGTGGTACACTCTGTATACGTATAATTCTAACATAAATGGAAGGTAGACCTAGCTAGGGTGCACTGTTACGCTATGAAGTTAAAATTTGGTAAGCTGCTTACCCAGACCTAAAACTGCAACTCAGTGCTAAAGTTCCCTCTTGGTCATGCCTTGGAGTGATGCTAGGGGTCAAAATGTATAACAGCTCAAAGTGGTACACCCTGTGTATATATAATTCTAACACAAGACAAAATATTTAGACATAAACGTCTATTTTGTCCTTGATTACTTAGAGATACAGTCGACTCTCGTTATCTCGAATTCCAAGGGACTCACTGAAACACTTCGAGATATCCGTATCTCGACATATCAGAGTTGAGAGAGTGAGGAAAACAATAAATTAAACAACCACATTTAACAAACGAATATGTAATTTGACTCCTGAAGTTAGAAATATATATATATAAAATAATGTGAAAAAGAGGAGAAATTGCTCCTTAGGAGCAATTTCTCCTCTTTTCCACATTATTTTGTTACCTGTTGTCATAGTTGCATGTTAAAACACGGACCAGATTTTCACTTCGAGATAAGCAGTAATTCGAAATAAGCGAGTTCGAGATAGCGAGGTTCGACTGTATGTGGGATAAGGAAATACTAAAGTGTAATGAAATTTCAAAGTACCAGGTAAAATCTCGAACAACAATGTGATTCTTTAACTTTCACTGCCACAGGCGATAATACGAGAGTCCTGCAAAACGTTTTGTCACTGGGTTTGGATTACTTCAGTGCTACGTTTTATCAAACATATTTTTGTTACAAACCTTCAAAGTATCCCCCCTTTACTGAAACACATTTTTATAACCTTTTTACCCAGTCGCTAAAAGCAGATAAATAGTCTTCTTTTGGTATCTGTTGGAGACACTGATAACTAGCGCTGCCAAGAGAACTTCTAGACGTATACTTATTTCCAGAAAGCATTTTCTTAAGCCTTGGAAATAAAAAGAAGTCACAGGGACTCAGGTAATAATAATAATAATAATAATAATAATCGACCTTATTTATAGAGGGTAACACATTTAGTAATCTAATACTAATCTTCCATGTGGCCCTCTTTTTTCCTGGGTAGAAACCAGTACTAAGCAATGTGGATAAAGTCTCTTGCTCAAGGAAACAACACTTGCTGTTTGTGGGGATCGAACCCGGTACCTATCGATCTTGAGTCCGACGCTTTACCACTGCACCACAGCGCTCCACTTAGGTGAATAAGGTGGATGGTTTAAAACTTTCACCTTTTCAGAAGCCAAAAAAGACTTAACAACCTCACACTTGTGAGAGGAGGCGTTGTCATGTAAAAGATGGACTCCTGACCATCCTTTGCTTGGTCGTTTCTTATTGTAAAACTCTTTCACTTTCCTCAGTACAGATTTCTTGTAGAATCGGCCAGTGACTGTATGACCAGATGGACAAGGCACTTGAACGACTGGCCCAGTTGAATTAAAGAAAATTGCGTACAACTTCTTTTTCGAACTTATGGTTCTCTTGGCAATACATGGGCGTTTTTTTTTATCTTTTCGCTTCCATTGCTTATTATCAGCCCTTCTTTGTCACCTGTAAGCAAGTTAGAAATAACCCGACTATTACAGCCTTTGTATGTTTTCAAAAGTTCCCGGGCACATTTAAGGCGTTGTGTCTTTTGCGCCTCAGTGAGCAAATGAGGTACCCACCTAGCGCAAACCTTTCTCAGGTCCAAACGATTTTTCAGAGTTGTTTGCACACTGCCTTCTGATCTGCCAGTAAAAACTAGCTATATCTTTGACAGACAATCACTCATCCTGTTCGACCACAATCTTTACAGCAGCGATGTTAGCCTTGGCAACAGAGGTTTTAGGCCTTCCAGGACGGATATCATCTTCAACAGAAAATTTCCCAGCTTTAAAAGCTTTAACCCACCTAAAACAGTGCGCATTGAAATGATCTGAGGTCCACATATACCACACAATTCATTAAATATCTGCTTTGAATCTAATGAAGCCTAGTGCGGCATTTAATATAGCTACGAATTTCAGTCTTCTGGTCCATGTTCCAATGTAACAAGTAAATTGGTCAGTGTATATGACTGCATCTATTTCAATTTAAAATAACTCGGTCAGTTGGAAAGCAAATTACACGAAAAAAAAAAAACGGGTATCGTTAGCTATTCAACACACCATTCAAGTGCAGTGAAGCATTTTAAAATATACGTGGGATAAAACTGAGGAAGCCTATTAGTGACAGAACTTTTTGCACGACCCTCGTATAACACAGTTTATTATATTTTCCGGGATCGTCACAAGCCGACGTCCCGGCAAATATAAAACGTCCTCAGTGAACTAATCGAATAGTAAAAAATCCAAAGCGGCGCGGTCAATAAATCAGAGGCAGATCCGGCTAGGTTGCACTGTTACGCTAATAAGTTAAAATTTGGTCAGTTGCTTATCTAAACCTAAATCTTTATCTCAGTGCTAAAGTCGCCCCCTAGTCATGCCTTGGCGTGATGCTAGGGGTCAAAATGTATAATCGCTCAAAGTATACTAGGAAGTTAAATTTGGTATGCCACTTAGGCCATAACTTGGGTACCTTTTACAGTAGAAAGTTGAAATTTAATATGCTTCTTACCAAGACCTAAATCTTCAATTATGTGCTACAGTTACTCCTGGGGCCATGTCATGGGAAGGGGATAAAGGTCAAAGTTTATAACAGGTCAAACTTAGGTAGCTTTTATGCAAGGATATTGAAATTTGGTATGCTACACACACCCAGACCTAAACCTTCAACTCTGTGCTAGAGCTGCCCCAGAGCTGTGCTAGAGCTGCCCCTGCTTCATGCCCTGGGTGGGACAAGGGGTCAAAATGTATAACAGGTCAGATTTTACATTGACATTTACGTCCGTGTTTCTCTTGGAGGTAATAACTTGGGTACCTTTTGTGGTAGGAAGTTGAAATTTGGTATGCTACTTACCCAGATCTAAACCTTCAACTCTATGCTAGAGATGCCTCTAGGTTATGCCCAGGGGTAGAGCTAGGATGTCAAAGGGCATGCTTATTTGTGTACTTTGAACACAGGTCTAGTATGTTCAAGTTTTCAAAAGTTCATACCTCAACAACCGCTTATCAGCAAGCATTTATATTTGGAGCATAGATACTCTGGAGGGTCAGCTTACATACCGTGACATAGACGCCAGGGTCTATTCCCCGCAATGGGGCTAAAGGTAAGATTTTAGGACACCTGTAAAAAGTGTTTTTCTTATACGTTTCTATAATGAAAACAACTTAGACAGATACTTAGTCAGACATCAATCAACTTTGTGACATTGACTTGTAGATCATGTTCAGCATGACCTATACTTCACGGTCCAGTAATTTTGCCTTACATCTTGAAGAGTATTTCATGTATAAACATCATACTTTTGAATTAGGAGTCAGTATAACCCGAAATTTGACCTCAAAATAAAACATCATACTTTTGGATTAGGAGTCAGTATAACCCGAAATTTGACCTCAAAATAAATGTAGGTCACAGTGACCTACGTTTCACGGTTCAGTTATTTTGCCTTATATCTCGAAGAGTATTTGATGTACATGCATCAAACTTATGGATTATGAATCAGTATGATCCGGTTTGACCTCAAAATAAATGCAGGTCACAGTGACCTACATTTCACAGTTCAGTAATTTTGCCTTTTATCTTGAAGAATATTTGATCTATTAACATCATACTTATGGATTATGAGTCAGTGTAACGGTACCATTAATGCTAGGAAGTTAAAATTTGCTGTGCTACTTAACCAGGCCTAAAACCTTAAACTATGCGCTATAGTAGCCCCTGGGTCATGTCATGGGGCAAGGCTAGGGGTCAGAATGTATAACAGGTCAAATCGAGCTTTTGGTAAATACTTGTGGCCATATGGGCAAAGAGCAAAGGGCGGGGGTCTGTGTGTACTTTTGACACATGTCTAGATTTTTATTTTATATCATCCATACATCTCATCCGTTTCTTCTTATTTATTCTTATTTTGTCTTCTTAATAAAATGTGCCATGTCTGTTGGTGTTGATGCTCTGAATGTTTAGATAATATGTTTGTGCTTGCCTTTTTTACATCACGAAAACACGCCTATATAATGTTGACCCCCTTAAACCCCACTTTTATATAGTAAAATTGGGGTTTACAGGGGTATACATTATTTTTCTTATTTCTGCCCAAAACATAGATTGTGGGTACTCGTTAGAACCGCCTGGCCGAGGCGATTCTAACGAGTACCCACAATCTATGTTTTGAGCAGAAATATGAAAAAAATATCAGAGATTTTTATGTGAAAATTTTCAGTTTTTGCAGGTGAAATTTTCTATATATTTGTATAGGCGTGTTTTCGTAATGGATTATTGAATGTACTCAATATCTGCCGGCGTTGAAACGATAAGCTTAGAGCTTCCGTCCAGATCATTTTTCTGCCATTGTATGTATATAACTCAACTGTATGTCCTTATGTTTCACAGAGAGAAATAAATCTTGATTGAAACATATAAAAAAAATCCCTCAGAAAAAAAAAAGAAAGTGGAAATTTGTCAAAGAAGACTGGAAGATTTCCTCAAGAATGACCTAATGGAAAAAATAATGAAAATATAAAATTTTAAAGAAAAAGAATAATAAGCTTTTTTTTTTTTTAATGATTAGAGAAATGTAGACATCCTGCCTCCCACCACCAATACCATTGAGACTCTCACGTATTCATCACGAAAACATACCTATATAATTTTGACCCCCTTAAACCCCACTTTTATATAGTAAAACTGGGGTTTACAGGGGTATACTTTATTTTTTTTTATTTCTGCTCAAAACATAGATTGTGGGTACTCGTTACAACCGCCTCAGCGAGGCGGTTCTAACGAGTACCCACAATCTCTGAGGCGGTTCTAACGAGTACCCACAATCTATGTTTTGAGCAGAAATAAGAAAAATATCGGAGATTTTTATCTGAAAATTTTCAGTTTTTGGAGCTGAAATTTTCTGTGTATTTGAATAGGCGTGTTTTCGTAATGGGTAAAGAGTTAAGGTGTCCGAATATTTATGGTATTTTAGGGGTGGATTCAGAGGGGATTCGAACCCTGTTTGACTCAAAATTCATTTTCATGGGAAATTTTGGATAAATTTCGGACGGTTTTCCTTATACGTAGAGTAAGGACGGTAATATGATTAATCGACCCCCGCCCCCGCAGAAGTCCTCCTGGGTCCGCCCCTTTAATTCTATTATTGAGCGTCAACGGAAGAAAACGTACATGACGTATGCGCTCAACGAATACTGCGTGAATGCGCATGCTAATCTGAATCTTAGCTGGGCGTATTTGTCTGAAGGTGCGTTTTCGGATGTTGCTGCTCAATTGATAAACTGTCAGGATTCCTGCCGACAGTTCCATTGTTTCTTTTTACTGCCAAATGTATTATTGTGATTGTTTACTGACATAAACATCTCGTTTTCCTAACAGCACAGGGTATTGCTAGAAGTATGATTATCAATATTACATATTGTGTGTGATATCGTAGTTACTCTAAGTATTTGGACAGATAGACCTGAGCAAAGAGTGTATACCCAGATCATTCTCTGATCACTGTCTACCACCCATCCTGCAGGTTTTTGACACAATGACATGTATTAACCCTTGTCATGCTGAATAAATTAAGATGCCACGCCCACTTCTAATTTCCACCCAATCAGATTACTGGATCCAGGTTTTTGATAAAAATTTACATATTTAGTGACAAACAGTGCAGATCCAGATCAGTTGGCTTCTTCAGAAGCCAACTGATCTGGATCTACACCGTTTGCTAAGACAGGGCATGTCGTGTTCAGCAAGAGAAGGGTTAAAATTGACTT
The DNA here is from genome assembly GCA_964016985.1 of Anodontia alba. NCBI lineage: Eukaryota > Metazoa > Mollusca > Bivalvia > Lucinida > Lucinidae > Anodontia > Anodontia alba. Next base: position 44,786,618 of record OZ024826.1, read on the forward strand.
GTTATAATTTAATAATAAGTATGCAAGGAATTAAGATGTTACGATTTTTAGGGTAAACAGGTAGTTATAAATTATTATGCGTTGTTCATTTTATATTAGTCCAATATTTGATCAGTTTATGGCATTTTATTTCAGCCAGGCCATTAGGTGTTTAACTTTTCCCACTCTCTGCTAATTAGCGGACGACAAGTTGGTGATTTGTTTTTCTTATTTTTCCCTGAAAATAAGCTTGATATTTCATGCGAATCGTCTCCTTGGTAGCTTATTGTCTAGAAAAAAAATAAGAAAAATGATTGAAATAGTATCTTCTGCTGAACTTTTACCAAGCACGCTAAGTGCTAATTGTTGTTTTAGCCGTCACGGTAACAAGAAGGAAAGTCCCATATCGCGTGTGTAAAATGAAAACAAAATCCACATTACGAAAACACACCTATTTAAATATATTGAAAATTTCACCAACAAAAACTGAAAGTTTTCAGATAAAAAATTCTGATATTTTTTCATATTTCTGCTCTAATTATAGATTGTGGGAACTCGTTAGAACCGCCTCGAGTACCCACAATCTACGTTTTTGATCAGAAATAAGAAAAATAATGTATACCCCCGTAAACCCCAGTTTTACTATATAAAAGTGGGGTTTAAGGGGGTCAAAATTATGTAGGTCTGTTTTCGTAATGAGCTCCGCCTGCATGGCAGTGTAATTTAGGCCTAATCACATTCAGGGCGCAACAATAGAGCCCCAAGGAGAGCAACTCCTTTCCCTTTAGAATGGACGTTTTTTTTTTTCCAGAAGGTGAGCGGCAGAGCACTTTTGACAGAGTTACCACCCCTGAAAGTGTAATAATTCCCCTTAAGGTCATTTCTATTTGAGGAAGAAAAATGATTTTGTTGTTTTGATTTCATAGGTTTCTGTTTGCTCATTATTATACAATAATAGAAAGACAATACGTGATGTTGACACGGTAATTAAAAAAGACACAATGGCAAACAGAAGACCGTTAAGCAACAATATTTAACGCTCGGCATGCTGGGTAAAATGTTTTAGCAAACGACAATTTGAAATAGTTTTTCTTATTTTTCCCAGAAAATAGACTTTGACATTCCATGCAATTCGTGTTGGAGACAATTTGCATGAAAAGACAAATTCCTTCATGATTTTCTTGGAATAAAGAAGAAATATCTATCAAAATTATGTCGTCTGCTGAAGTTGTCCAGAGAGTGGTAAAGGTTAAGCAACCTGTCGCGGAGTGTCCGGGTTATTAACTTAGATTATTGAAATGTGCCGTGGAAAGACCGGCATGTTCTCATTGCTGTTGTGTTGTTGTTGTTGTTTTGAATAACTGTTAGCTATGTTTTGCTTACATTAAGTTTTTTAAGTTATAATAAAAATACTCAAATTCAAAACTAGAATAATCAAATAAATATACAATCAGCCCTCTTTATACCGACACTCGGTACAACGACGACATTCGTTATAATGACAAGTTGAATGTCACGAAACCTTCGCTCAAGTAGTGACAGTTTTTGAGAAATTATGCAAGAATATTGCATTAAAACTTCAAGTTACATATGTATTGGATATTTGTTAGAATCGCCTCACTGAGGCGATGCTAACAAATATCCAAAACATACATTCTGCGAGGAAATAAGAACAAAACAATACCTTTCAGACGTATCATTTTGTCCATTTAGGATTTTTTACAACAGCAAATTCATTTTGGTGGCAACATGTTTGAGAACAAATGGTGCCGTTGTAACGAAGTTTCACTGTACAAATAAATAAATAGATAAATAAATAAAATAAATAAAATCGGTTCTCCATAAACTTTGATATACTTGCAGGGAAGTCAACTCTGTGAAAACTGTTTTGTTTACCTTTCTGAGAGAAGTCTACTCTGTAAGGTAATAAGTTGCTCCCTTTGGGTAGACCGCTTTTTAGAAGGGCTTTGGCGTGCAGTGTAGTAAACGGGGGTCACAAAAATTGTCTTTCATTACGAAAACACGTCTATTCAAATGTACAGAATTTTACCTCCAAAAACTGAAAAAATCAGATAAAAAACTCTGATATTTTTCATATTTCTGCTCAAAACATAGATTGTGGGTACTCGTTAGAATCACCTCGGCGCGGCGGTTCTAACGCATACCACACAATCTCTGTTTTTGAGCAGAAATAAGAAAACTAATGTATACCCCTGTAAACCCCAGTTTTCCTATTTTAAAGTGGGTTTTGAGGTGGGCATGTTCTCGTGATGATAAGCGGAAAGGGCAATGTTTCCGGTCAGTTATTCGTAAGAGCTCTATTGTGCTTTACACAAACATTCATGTCCGATTTTCGATAACACTTACCTGTCGAGTTTCGGTAAAATGTTCGCTATGGAAGTCAATAGGAAACGTTATGTTAAACTGCGATAACTTCATAATTATTAAATATGACTTCAACATACAGATGTAAAATTAAAAATAGACTGGCTCCAGTGACTAAATTTTTTTTTCTTATAATCTGTTTAATAATCCACTAAAATAAAACCAAAGTAATGTTAAGACTATAAAGGCTGGTCTACCCAGCTAGCATTCCACGAAAATCTACATCGGGCCGTCATCGGTCCGTCAGCTACCCTGACGGGCCGATGACGGACCGATATAGATTTACGTAGAATGCTGACTGGGTAGTGACGTGTGTCATGATGTTTTTATTTGTTTATTCTAGTGGATTATCAAATCGGAAAATGAGAAAAATATTTAGTCACTGGAGAAATGCTGGAAATTTCCGGAAAAGTCAAAGAAACTGGACATTAATAGTTACTTAACATCATTTGAATTTGAATATACAGATGCTGTTTGACTTGAAATTTCTTTATGTTTCGAATGATGTAAATTTTATCCATATCTGGAAAAAACTGTTCCGTCCTAAATGCGATTTTTTATCAGTACTGTTGTGTTTTAAGGAATTTATCGGGACAGTCGGAAGGTTCCGAGTCAGTCCGACAACTGTCGTAAGTCCAGGTAATGTCCTTGGAGAGGATTGATTTCGGAAGTACTTCGAAAATTTCCTATAAGACTGACATTTTAGGACATAAAATTTACTTGGCCGATTGAAATGGCCGAGGTTTCTGAACACGGATGTGTTTGGGTTCTATAATTGCTGAAAAATGACACAAGAGGGTTAATCAATTACAGAAATACGGACGGACGGACAGACATAAACCAGTATACTACATATTTGCAGAAAACAGAAATCTAATAAACAGTAACGTTCTAAGACCAGTTGTTCAAAACTTAACCATCTGTTAGATAAAGTGGCTTTAAACTTTCTGTCTTCAAATAAAAGCTACCAACATTTTGCGATGTATTTGAAAATACCTTAGCCACAACAGTGAACGAGTTTGTCATTAATGAGCTCGTTAAGCTAATGATGCTTTTAACAACTGGGCCCTGATATTTAAGGCAAACTGACAATGCGTGTAATTTTGCTAAACATTTTAACGCTTAGCACTCTGGGTAAAACAATCAGTAGACGCCATCTTGAATTTTTTTTCCAGAAACAGGGTTTGACATTTCATGCAAACTGTCTCCAATGGAAATGTAAAAAAAAAAAATAATAATAAAAAATAAATAAAAAATAATAATAATTTTCTGTCAAACACCATTCCTGTTCCGATAATATGAACCGTAACGTGAGAAAACGTACCTTCTAATGAACGCCAAACAAAGACTCAAATCAGCTTGCACATCCGCACAGTCTAATCAGAGTCTTCGTTATCCACACAAAGAAACTGCATCCTATCATTACGAAAACACACCAATTCAAATATATTGAAAATTACAACATAAATAACGGGAAGTGTTCAGATAAAATTCTGATATTTTTCAAATTTCAGCTCAAACATAGATTGTGGGTACTCATTAGAACCGCCTTGGTGAGGCGGTTCTAACGAGTACCCACAATCTACGTTTTTGAGCAGAAATAAGAAAATAATGTATACCCCTATAAACCCCAGTTTTACTCAGGGTTTAAGGTGGTCAAAATTATATAGGTATGTTTTCGCGATGGGCTATCCCAGTGAAGAGTCCGACCAGACTGCGCGAATGCGCAGGTTGATCTGAATCTTTGCTGGGTGCACATAATCGAAGGTATGGTTTTGACGTTGAGCTTCACTAAATTATGACAACCAGATATTATGTAAAGGAATTTTAGCCTTTACCACTCTTTGACTAATTCAGCAGAAGACTTATTGATTCGTATTTTTTTCTTTATTTTCCCTGACATTTCATTCATGAAGACACTTTGCATGATATATCGAAACTTTTATTCTGGGAAAAATAAGAAGAAAAGGTTTCAATATGTCGTCTGCTAAAATATTTATTCAGCTTGATAAGCGTTAACGGGTGTTATGCTGTCACTGAATAAAAACAAAGGAGTAGTTTTTCTTTACTTTTAAACAGGGTTGACTTAAAGTATTCAAAATAAATAGACTGTATCGTTTTTCTTTTCTTTTACATTAAGCTTACGTAGTGCTTACTTAGGTCGTAGTTTTATTCTGAAAACATGAGAGATAAACAAGAACACAATCATATAATATAAAATTGAGAGAAATGTCCAGAGTGTTAAGGGTTTTAATATTTGGATTTGAAATCCTCACTATTAATGGTATGTACAACGATTAAACAAATTAATTAATTTGCATTAAACTTACTGCAGCGGTGTAGCTTGAACGGAATTATTTTTACGTACACCCAGAAAAAGAAGGTCTTGAAAAATTTCTTCTGATATCGCTTCCAAATACGGGCTACTCTTAAAGGAAAGAATGTGCTCTTAAACTACAGTCTACCCTCTTTATACCGTCACTCGTTACAACGACACAATTGGTTATAACGACAATTTGTATGTCACGAAACCTTCGCTTAAGAGGTGACAGTTAATGAGAAAATATGCAAGAATATTGCAGTAAAACTTCAAACAACATATGTTCTGGATATTTGTTAGAATCGCCTCACTGATGCGATTCTAACAAATATCCAAAACATGTGTTTTGTGAGGAAATAAGAAAAAACAAGGTGATTCTTACATACGAGGGATGTTCGAAATGAATTGCTTATTGTCCTCTAGCTCGATATCCACGTGGGGCACGATAAAAACCAATACATACCTGTATAGGGCTATTCAATATCTACACAATGGTGTATAAATGTACATGTTAGACTAAGTGTAAGACATAAAATTTGCCATTTGAATACACGCAGTCATTGACCACTGCAGTAAAAATGGTTGGTAGAAGCGTCGACAAAAATGATGAAATACGGGCTTACATCAAAGCTCGCTCAAAACTTGGTTGTTCTTTGAAGAAGCTGATGACTGAAATTTTTACTGCTTTTGGACATTCTTGTGTGTCTTATGACACAGTTCGGCGGTGGAAAAAGAAATTTGAGTCTGGTGTAGAGTCCATCAAAAATGCACAGAAATTAGGTAGGCCAAAATCTGCGTCTCGTAAAGAAATCGTTTCCAAAATAAAGGAAATCATTGAAGGAGATGCCAGATTTACAGTTCGTGATATTGCACGAAAGGTAGGCATATCACTATCAACGGTTCACCTTATTTTGAAGAAGCATTTGAAAGTCAGAAAGATTTCTGCTAGATGGGTGCCACATCTGTTGACTGACGAGCAAAAGAGGCAAGGGGTTAAAGTGGCCAAAAAAGCTGCTTCAAATGTTTCCAAAATATGACAAAAAGCAGTTTGCCAATGTCGTCACAGGTGATGAAACCTGGGTCCATTATTTTGAGCCCGTCAGAAAGGTTAGCAATAAGATCTGAGCCACTAAACACAGCAAACGCCCAATAATTGCCAAACGTTCTTTGAGTACAAAGAAGGTTTTGTATGCAATCTTCTTCTCTGGTGAAGGAGTCGCAATAAAAGTGCCAGTGAAAAAAGGGCAAAAGCATCACCGGAAAGTATTACAAAGATGTAGTACTGAAGAAACTGAAAAAAGTATTATCAGAAACGACGCCCTGCCACTGGTTTTAAACATGTCCGTCTTCTACATGACAATGCCCCAGCTCGTACCTCCGCAATAGTTACGGCGTTTTTGAAGAAAGAAAAAGTAACTGTTTTGCCTCACCCCCGTATTCCCCAGACCTTGCCCCATGTGATTTCTTTTTGTTTCCGAAATTGAAAGCATTCCTTGCTGGGCGGAAATACCAGTCCCGACAGGCACTTGGATCTGCCATTCATCAGTACCTTATTACTGTGCCCAAATCAGCGGACCGTGACGCCTTCAAGAAGTGGATACATCGGCTGAAACTTTGCATTTCTAGCCACGGGGAGTACTTCGAGGGCATGAAATGAGTACTTTTGGGCTAACTTGAAATTTGAAGTCTCCAGATAGAAATAAGCAATTCATTTCGAACATCCCTCGTATCATTCTGTCCATTAAGGATTATTTACAACAGCAAATTCATTTTAACGGCAAATTCATTTTAAGGAACAAATACTGTCGTTGTAACGAGGGTTCAGTGTGCAGGATATCTCCATGAAATAGAAAAAAAAAGTTTAATATGACTTAAGCATGCACATCTGTAAATCAGTTTTTATTTTAGAAAGAGCAAAGACTCTTGACAATTCCACACATCTTAATGGTCGTTCGCATTAATGTCCTTTCATGAGAAAAGGGAATCTGTCAATCATAAAAACATCACAGGTCCAGATCCACCAGGTATGCTCAGGTCATTTCATTTTGTTAATGTATTCATAAACATTCAATAAATCGTTGACCCTGGTCATACTTCATAGCACTAGTTAAGGCGCTTTTTTTCAATCCAAAAATATTGATATTTTTCTTATTTCTCCACGAAAACATATGTTATGGGTACTCATTAGAAGTGCCTCGCCGAGACGCTTCTAATGAGTACCCACAACATAAGTTTTCGTGCAGAAATAAGAAACATATTTCCTGGATACCCACCCTTATCTAGACCTATAATACTTCATGAATATGTAAAGGTGAAGTAGGTAATCGCTGTCCTCGTATGCCCTCTGTATATCAGCTTTAATAATCAGAAAAAAGGCTCCATTTGACAATTCCACACATCTTATTGGTCGTTCACATTAATGTCCTTTCGTGAGAAAAGGGAATCTGTCAATCATTAAAATATCACAAGTCAAGATCCACCAGGTATGCTCATGTCATTTCATAATTGTTCATGTATTCATAAAAATTCAATAAATCGTTGACCCTGATCATACTCTACTGGCAACGTCTTTAGGAACAAATGCTGTCGTTGTAACGAGGGTTCACTGAAGTCATAGAGTTCCCAGCAGGCACATAACATCAAAATGACGTCGTATCAACGTCTGCTAAAATATTTATTCAGCTTGATAAGCGTTATGCTGTCACTGAATAAAAACAAAGGAGTAGTGTGCCCTCTGGGGTTGGTGTCTCGTGCCTGTCTAGATCCCTTCTCAATTTAGTTTTCGTGATTTATAAAATGCGAGAAATGTGAGACAACTTTGTAAGGGACAGCCAACCTATGAAACTGAACCTGACTGATTGGAGAGGCAACATAATTGTATGGTTCCAATTTCTCGGTTATCACGCAATATTCTTGAGACATATGCAAATGTGTTGTAAGTACCATTTTGCTGTGATTCCAAGTGAAAATTGTTGCTATTTTATCGCAGTATGTTGTCTCTAACTAGCCGTGAGCTGTCGCTCCCAGTTAGATACTAGCTAATCTAGTCGTGAGTTGTCGCAGCCTAGTGAGATACTAGTGAAACGTGTATTGTGCGAGGTATGATCAAATATGTATAATCACTAACTTTTTGCAAATTAAGATTAGAAGCATGAAGAAGACTAGTATGGTATATGAATATGACAATAAGTTTTCGCAAATCTTCTTTATTTGTTATTTAAAGAAATTATTTTAAAACAAATGATTTAAAGTGATTGGTGCAATAAATTTAAATATTGTATGAACAGGTTTGGAACACTATCAATTCATTAACCTTTAGCGGCCTTGTCTCATGCCTGGCCTCACGTCTCGACCAAATAGATCACGAAAACCACGCCTATATAGTTTTGACCCCCCCTTAAACCCCTCTTTTATACAGTAAAACTGGGGTTTACAGGGGTATACATTAATTTTCTTATTTCTGCTCAAAAACATAGAGTGTGGGTACTCGTTAGAACCGCCTCGCCGATGCGGTTCTAACAATTATCCACAATCTATGTTTTGGTGGTAAAATTCTCAATATATTTGAATAGGCTTGTTTTCGTATTGTACTTCTATGTATGAAACCTGCCTCGAAGACACGTACATGTATCAGCTAGACATGGAGAACTCTGAGCTTTACTGCAGCTTAGAGCCTAGTGTCTTTCTGAACCTTATCGCAATCGGGCAAGAAACTTTATCACACATTCAAGAAATGCTTGCGACCCGGTAATCTCTGTTAGTTTTCTTAGGACTATCAGATCTGAGTTTTCACTGCAACTTAGATAGCCTATTTCACCTAACAATATACTACCAAAGCCCCAAAGAAACTCCTTGAATTATTAATAATTATTTTTTCTTCATAGTCTATCGGAAACTGAGCAAGCAACCAGACAGACAGGTAGATTTTAAAGCTTCCAGGCAACCTAGTCACATAAAAGAGGCACCAGAGAAATCTAGATAAGTTTTGCCAGGACCCTGGCTTGAAACGGCCTCTGCGAATAATTCATGCGCAGAGATATCTCGCCCGGACCGGATGCTGGGGACCTGCTTGCTTTTTTCAGTATTCAGAGCAGTCAGTCATAATAAGCGCTTCAAAACACCGTGTGTATTATTAATGCAAAGTGTAATGATCTCACACTTGCTCGATCGTGCCACCAGAGCAAGAGAGCTTGTAAAAGGATACAAAAAGCACTAACCTTGTAGATCCGGCCAAGGACTCCTCTTAGATCCGACCAAGGGCTCCTCCTCACTGTACACCAGCAACAAACAAATGGTTTTCCTTCTTGAACCCCAGACGGCTCTTCTTAGGATCATCCATCCATGGATCTTCACGTAGAGACTCGGTTGGTTGTTCGCTAGTTATCACCCTGCTCTACTGGCCCCAAGCTGTTCGAGCCAAGGTTCTCAGATGTTTTGAGGGGTAGGCTCATGTGCACCGACCCGCTGGACACCAGCGTGCCCATGGCTGATTCGTATGTCCCCGTCGACGACTAACCCCCATCTTGAAATGGTTGTTTCCACCACAATTCTTAGAGATGTCACCGTCCGAGACATCGATGTGGGAGCAGCTGACCGTGCGAGAAATGCTTTATATACCCGCCATCACATGACCACTCAACAGCTCCGCTCTCAAACCTATTCGTGAATAAAGAACCTTGTCGACGGCTTTCTTTATTGCTCAATGAGCCGCCGTCATACTGCAATTAATGAGCGCCTACATGTACCTGATCCAATTCGGCTTAATCATATATTTCTTATTTGAACGCGGATTCGTTGTAAAGAAGGCTAGGCATAAAGCAAATAATTATGTTTGACCTTCTTTTTCGTGCGTTCTGCTATGAAAAATAATATACATGAGAAAATTTAAAGATTGTTTACCTTTCCTTCGCTTCCACTAATCCTACGAGCGATACTTTTTATAAAACAAAAGGTACAACTAATTACTGAACTTGATTTGTTACACTAGTTTATCTTATCATGGATTGTTGCAGCTCAGTGAGATACAAGCTTATCTAGTCGTAAGTTGTTGCAGCCCAGTGAGATACTAGCTTATCTACTCGTGAGTTGTCGCAACCCATTAAATACAGGAATTTCTGTAAAACATGGTAATAATAAAAACTTACCAGACACCCCTTCTATGGCAAATGGACCTGTCCAAAGATTTGAGGCAGAAGAGTCCATTTGGTATTAATTGGTTAAGCTTCTCTGAATATACAGTTTTAGCTTGTTGTACACAGGTTGCAGAGGAATATACCTGTCCGAATAAGTAGGAAAAATATGGTAGGTAAGACACAAACGTGTACAGACTGTCAAAAAATGTCTTCATACCAAGCTCGCATTACGAAAACATGCCTATTCAAATATATACTGAAAACTTTACCACCAAAAAATGAAAATTTTCAGACAAAAAATTCCGATATTTTTCATATTTCTGCTCGAAACATAGATTGTATGTACTCGTTAGAACCGCATCGGCGAGGCGGTTTTAACGGGTACCCACAATCTATGTTTTGAGCAGAAATAAGAAAAATAATGTATACCCCTGTAAATCCCAGTTTTACTATATAAAAGTGGTGTTTACAGGGGTCAAAATTATATAGGCATGTTTTCGTGATACGTAAGACACGCTAAAAAAGCTGGACCTAGAAATGTTCACCGTTTGATATAATCAATGTTGTTAAGCACTTGTTCCGGATTTAGGTCTGAAATATGATTTTGACATATGAGATGTATAAAATTGGATATTGCATAAAGGTTCCAAAGAAATTTGTATCATCCAGCGTTTTTAATTGATACCAGGATAGCATTTAATTGACTGGAAGATGAGTCATTTTAAGTTGTTGACGTATTACATCGAATGACAATTCATATCAAAATGAATCACATCAAATTGTATACCTTTTGTGTTCATGGGTGTAACAGTATGGCCATTTGTGAAAAGGGACGGATGCACATGCTTTAACATTCAAATATTTTTTTCAGCTGCATCGCCTGTGTTTAGCCCCACAACGTACAATATCCAGGTTGGACTGAACACTACAGCTGGAACTATCTTAACGACCCTCAGCGCCAGCGATTCCGACAATGACACGCTTACCTACGCGATATCGAATACAAATGGTTCCATTTACTTCGATGTTGATACGAGCACTGGCAGTCCCAACCTTGTGCTAGTGAACCTGTTAGATGTCGAATATGGAAATATACAATGGAGTTTCGAGGTCACTGCGACTGATGGTGCAAATATAGGTAAACTATTAACATATTTATTCCCTTGGTAGAATTTCGGGCACTTACAATGCATCTGTAAAACGAATTTTGGTCGACTGTCTACAATCGAGCCATAGTATTAAAACGCCAAAATTTCCTTAAGGTAGTTGCCCACATGATTATTATTGACCAATGTAGTCAAACCGCGCATTAACATGGACTCTCATAAACACTTAGGAATAGTATTCTCACAAGATTGCTCATGGCACAAACATATAAACTACATATCTGAAAAAGCGTGGACAAGAATAAATATCATGAGAAAACTTAAATTTGAACTCGACCGAAAATCTCTTGAAACCATTTATATTGTATTTATAAGACCGTTGCTTGAGTATGGTGATGTCATATGGGATAACTGTACCCAGTACGAAAAACGAGAACTGGACAAAATACAAAATGAAGCTGCCAGAATAGTTACGGGAGCAACAAAGTTAGTTTCGTTAGACACACTCTATTCTGAAATTCGATGGGAAACTCTCGAACAGAGACGCAAAAACCACAGGCTAACTCTTTTCTATAAAATGAGATACAGTTTAACTCCACAGTATCTATCCTCTTTGGTACCTGAATCTATTAGTAATGTTTCTAATTATAATTTAAGGCATTCAAATAATCTACGAGGAATCAATGCTAGAACCACTCAGTATCAACAATCTTTTCTGCCAACGGCCATCAAAGAATGGAATAATCTGCCATTAGAACTCCAGCAAAGTAATACTGTTAACTCTTTTAAATATAACTTAACTAAAGACAAGGAACAAACACCGAAACACTATTATACTGGTAGTCGCCGCCTCCAGATCTTACACACTCGTTTGCGTACTCACTGCAGTGCTTTGAATCTGGATCTGTTCCTGAAAAATGTCTCTGAAACTCCACTGTGTAGTTGTGGTAGTATCGAGGATTCGCAGCATTATTTCTTCCATTGCTCACATTACCAAACTCAACGCACAGCTTTAATGAATGCTATTTCTACAATTCAGACACCTACTTTAAATCTGTTGCTATACGGCAGCTCAAACCTCTCTGTTGACATAAACAAAGCCATTTTTGATAAAGTTCATAAATTTATATTGGACACTAAACGGTTTTAAAACTGTAGTAAATGCATGTTGCAGGTACAACTTGTCCTGAACAATATCTGCATTGTCTGCCTGTGGATGCAAGCTCAGTTGTTCCTCTCCAAGAATGCTATTTTCATATACCTTGTTACACACTGTTTGATTCCTACTACTGTTTTCTTAATACAAACACTTATTGAATTATTTGTTTATTATTTATCTATTTATTTTTATTTTTTTATAATTTTTCTTTATTCTTATTTCTTTTTTTTATTCTATATTTTTTGTGTGTGTTTTGTCAACTAATTTATTTTACCTTCTTACATGATATAAACCACAACATTTTGCCTTGATCTGTGAAACGATCTGCCTTCAAGTCAACAACGAAATATTCACCGTAGAGGAGAAGAACTCTATAAGTATTTATATGCTTTCGTTCTAATCCTATATCGTTTGTATGTCAAATTTGTTACTTTGTTGTACTTGTATTATGTAATAAAATATGTTTAAACCAAACCGCGCATTAGACGAAATCCAGGTAATGGTTATTTTTAACCGCGCTATTCTTGTCGGTTAGAGGGTAAATTGTAAAACCTGGACTGGGACATTTCGGACATTGACAAATAGTGCAGACCCAGATCAGACGCCACAGAACGCTCTGTTTGCTTAAATTACTGGAAGTTAAGAGTAAAATAAAACAGTCTTAAGTCCCCGTTCAAGACCATATTCCCAGCATTCACAATCGACAATCGACCTATCTCAGTGTTTTGATTATATTTTAGCTGAATCATATTGCACGGCCCGCAGAAAAGTTTAGAGACTGTAAGGTCGACTTCCGAAGAGTGCTTAAAATCGACTTGTCAGTCTATCCGTGGACAGTTTGTGAATCGTTCGATGGCAGTCTATGAACTTGTCGGTGGACTGTTAGCGAAAATGGGCATAACTCATGAATTAAAGTATGGAACTCAACCAAATGAGATATTTTGAGAAAATCGTGTTTACACATTAATATTGGCAATATCTAACAAAAAGTATTTCCAAATGCTATTTTTCTTTATGTGAGACAACGCCAATTGTGAAAATTGTGGAAATCGTCGTAAGTCTTCAACCATATGAGATATTTTGATAAACTTTGTCTACACATTGACATTGATATTGATAAGATCTATCCACTTTTCATAGACCGAAGCAACGCCGAGGCTAAAATATGAAATATGGAAATCGCCATAGGTCTTCAACTCGGACCCATCAATACCGTATTGATGTGTCCGAGGTCTTCAACCATATGTGATATTTTTATAGAATTTTGCACACACATTTATACTGACAAGGGGCGGTTCATGCATCCTTAGCGATAGATGATTCCTATAATTACTGTTGTTTTGATGTCTACAGCCACAGCAACGATATCTGTAGCCACCTACCAGTCGACAACAACTTCGACGACGACTGTTGCGCCACCTGGGTATGACTGGTTTGCTGAGACGAATAACATAATACTCTTTGCAAGCGTTATGGGATTTACAGCGCTTATGACAGGTATAGTATAAAATATTTAATTGCCTTTTGTACGAATAACAGTACAAACAATGGGGTTGGGCAACAAGTTATAACAGGTATTAACCCATATAAACCGATCGTCCTAAAAGGGACCTAGTAAACAGTGTAGACCCAGATCAGACGACGCAGAACGAGGCGTCTGATCTGGGCCTTCACTGTTTGCATTAAGTTCAGATATCAGGTATTTCTACAAAACATGACACTAATAAAAACTAACCAGACACCCCTTTAATAGGAAATGAACCTGTCCAAAGAGTTTTAAAGTAGAAGAATCCATTCGGCATGAATGGGTTAATTAAAAAAAAAAACAAAAAACAAAAGGACAAGAACGGGAACTTCCCAGCAAACGCACAACGTCACAGGAACGTCATTACAACGTCGATGCAACGTCACGACGTTGCAGCGACGTTGTAACGACGTTGTTGTGACGTTGTGTGTTTGCTGGATTATGTCTTGAATTATACGAACCGCAACGTCAGAAAGCATACCTAAGAACATGTGCGCCAGCGGAGATTCAGATCAGCCTGCGCATTTGCACAGTCTGATCAGAGTCTTTACTGGGCACATTTTGGATAGCGAAGGAAGCAAAGTCTCTTCGCGCTAAGAATGAAGACTCTGATCAGACTGATAGACTGCGCAGGCTGATCAGAGTCTTCGTTGAGCATACATATAAGACGGTACGTCTTCTCATGTAGCGGTTCATATGTGAATGTCCGCTCCGTAGATTGATTACGCCAGCGGACACACAAAACGTTGAAATGTTGAAAAAACGTCGATCGAACGTCATGACGTTGAATTAGGGAATAACGGTCTTATTTTTTTTATTTGGGGAGGTATATCATCGGTTTTACGGTCTGAAAGTAAGTTTTACGTCGACGCCGTAAAACCAACAACAGACCTCCACAAATGAAAAATTCAATACGGTTATCCCTATTCCAATGCACTTCGTCAGCTTTAGAACCCCTGAGGAACATTTAATGCTTGTTTTCTTTTTTGTTTTGTTTTGTCTTTATCATTTGTTTTGTTAAAAAAATCTGTTTGCACAAAGCGGCAAGCGCTGCCACGTTACATGATAACATCGGCTTTCCGACAGTATATTGCGATTTTTTTTATGTTACCCAATCAGACGTTGTGTTACATACGGAAATGCATTAGAATTTACGTTGAATGGACGTTGAATCGACGTTTTTACAGCTGCCTACAATTTGGTATCATTTACCCTTTCGGCGCTTAATTTCTCCAGAAGACATGTTCCCAGTGCCAAATTAATTTTGGGAAAGTGATGATAGTGTCCAAGGACTGGAGGATACAGTCTATTTTCCTGCCAAGAACTATTCAGACCATTCCCAGCGGACACATGACGTGTATACAAAGTCTCCTAAACGTCGATGCAACGTTACTACGACGTTGTATAAACGTCATGTGTCCGCTGGATTAGTGCAATCAGACTATATGTGACGAAAAGAATAGAATAGAATAGAATTTTATTTACTGCACAACTATACCCTATAAGGGTTAAAGGCAAGCAAATACAAACATGACATAATATATTATACAATGATATGAAAGTAATTTTATCATCATTTGACGTTACCTGGCTCTGTCCAGCAGACACGTGACGTTTGTACAACGTCGCATTATCCTCTATGCAACGTCAGGAGGTTGCATCGACGTTGGTGCAACGTTGTCTCCACAGTACGTGTTTGTTTGTTTGTGTTGAAGTTTTACGGCCCAGTCAACCCAGTGGGGTCATGTCGAGCGAGGTCAATTTACCTAACAGCACGTTTACTGGGCAGGCTTAGTCCTCTATGCGGTTAACCAGTATTGTGCACATTCTTTCGCCAGAAACTGACAACTGCCCTTCTTGAATCAGCGGAAGGGGGAGAATGACCGTAGAAAATATTTCATGATCAATCTCCACGAAAGAATGTTGCCGATCTCTGCGGGGGTTGAACCCGCGACCTCCTGGTCTCCAGTCGTGTATGTGTGAATTAGTAATAGTACAAATGTGGACACTGTAGCGTTTGGAGACGGGCAACGGATTCCTACCATATTTTATCTGCTTGTCATACATGTTCTGAAATTTGAAAAAAAAAAAAAACAAAAAAAAAAAAAAACAAAAAAAAAAAAAAAACAACAACAACAAAAAAAAAAACTGCAAATGAAGATACCCAGGAAATGCCACTATCACGAAGCACAGAAGCACAGACCCAGCTAGCATTCTACATAAATCTATAGCGGGTCGTTATCGGCCCGTCAGCTACCCTGACGGGCCGATAACGACCCGCTATAGATTTATGTAGAATGCTTACTGAGGTTCAAGAGATGAGGAACAAACAAGGACGAAACAAACACCCACACATGAAACCGCCAACGCACAGACAATTGATTGATTCATCCCAATAGGGTCATGTCGTGCCGATCAGTTTACCTAAACACACTTTACCTGAACAGGCCTAGTCCTCTATGCGGTTAATCAGGGCCCAGTTGTTCAAAGCGTCGTTAGCTTAACGAGCTCGTTTAGGGTCATTTCGTTATTTTGCTGAAAAAATGTGAGTAGCTTTTGCACTGCAAAAGCTACTCACATTTTTTCAGCAAAAAATTTCAGCATATTTACTCACTCAATTAAAATTTTAACGAATCGTTAACTAACGACATCGTTAGTTTTGAACAACTGGACCCAGTAGTTTTGCATATCTTACAACTGCCCTTCTTGATCAGCGGAAGGGAGAGAATGACCTCAGATAATATTTCATGATCAATTTCCACGAAAGAATGTTGCCGGACCCGGCGGGGATCGAACCCGCGACCTCCTGATTACCAGTCGGACGCACATACGCACGGACAAAGAGGAACCGCACTTGAGGAACAGCCTTTGAATGGTCAGTGAAAAATAATAAGGATGGGCTGGGAGTGGGGCGGGGGCGGGGGCGGGGGTGGGGGTGGGGGTGGGGGCTTAAACCGGTCTTACTCGCGCGAAACCTCACCGTTAATTCTGATGCAGCTCTAAATCGCAAACATATGCTCGGTCCGCATAGGGGTCCTGTACCTCACTGTGAAATGCATATAGTTACAAACACTACGAAGATATTCAATTTTACTACCCATTAATGTGTGTAAACATTTGTGGATGAACAGCAAATAGTGCAGACCATGATCAGACGCCGTGTCCTGTGGCATCTGATCTGGGTCTACACTGTTTGGCTAGGCCTGTCTGTCCGAATAGAGTAAATATATGCACATAGACAATCTATGAAGCAATTAGTATCAATGCTAAGAAACTGTACACAAGCTGGCCCGATATAACAAAAGCATTGTTGAAAGTGTCGTAAAACCTCAAAACTCTACTACCAATAACCAGTTTACTGTGAATTCAGAAAAAAAAAAAAAAAAAAATACATAGCTCCAGATAAGTTTGGTTTTTTTTTTCAGTAAAAAAGTATGCTTATTTTTTTCTTATTTCTGCACAAAACATATGTTGCGTGTATTCATTAGAAGTTGTTTTCATGCAGAAATAAGTGATAAATATGTACCCGATACCCCTTGTTATCGTGGCTTTTGTTATACAAGACAAACAAAAACAGGAAACATGAAACTTCTTATATCTAGACACACTCCTATTATCTAAAAACAAAACAGGCAGTATTTTATTCACCAATAATATGTCTATTAGTCAATATTCTGGAAAAAACAGAGATCGTTTCTGACCATAAACGATGCCATAATAGCATGCAAAGCCAACATCCTTTCAAAATTATGGTAATTGTCAACTGTATATCATTACGTAGAAAGCGTTTGCATTAACGTCAGAATTAACCTTTGTCCTGCTGAGCTCGGATATGCCCTACCTCTGCAAACAGTGTAGATCCAGATCAGTTGGCTTCTGAAGAAGCCAACTGATCTGGATCTACACTGATTGCCATTAAGTATGTGAATTTATAGCAACAATCCGCATCAAGTAATCTGACTGGCTGAAAAAGAGATAGGCGTGGCATCATAATTTATTCTGCAGGACAAGGGTTAATGTTTTTTTTTTTGTTTTTTTTTTCTAAGGTGGAACTGATCCATGTTCAGGGGAGACGAGTGTAGAAATTCTGAAAAGGGGTCTAACATATAAGGAAATATTTGCTTCCAGAGGGAGAAAATTCTTTCCTTATTGAGCAGATCTCTTTACGTGCAGTAAAGCAAACAGGAAGTCAGAAAAATTGTCTGTCGTGGGGGAAATGGCGAAACACATGTAAATCAAGTCCCCTTATACGCATTCCATCACGATATTATGTTGAAAAATAGAGCTAACCCCTTTTCAAAAGGATGCCAAAACAATTCTGACAGAGTTACCTGCCCTGAAAATTCATACAATCCCCTTAAATCAGTTTATTTTAATGTGTAATGTAGCCGACAATTAATTTTATGAATCGCGCTATGGTACGAAAATGTAACCTTATGGCATGTGTACCCAGTAATGATGGAGACTAGTCTGTGCATTCCGCTTTGTCTGGTCAGGACCTTCGCTATTGATTAATATACTCTATATTAGCTAAAAATTCTGTAAGCGGACAACGTAGGCCCAGATCAAACTGCGCAAATGCTGATCTGGGCCTTCGTTGTCCGCATATGGCATAAAATCTCTTTTCTCATGTATGCATTTCAATATTGCAACCCTTTTCCACTCTCTGGGCTAATTCAGCAGACGACAAATTGATTCTTTTTCCTTATATTCCATAGAAAGCAGGATTTGACATTTCATGCAAATTGTTTCCACTGGAAACAATATGTATGAAAAGTAAAATCCTATTTTCCAGAAAAAAATAAAATAATATTTCAGAATGTCGTCTTTTTTTTTTTTTTTTTTTTTAACCGAGCATGCTACGCGTTAAATATTAAACCAACAAATCTTGGGCATAAATCAGTTCATTTTAGTAGTCAAACGCGATATGATTCCACGAATTCCACAAATAAGCCGTTACTTGAGAACAGGTACCTTCGTTCATGTGCGTCCAGCGAAGACTCAGATCAGACTGTGCTTGCGCATCCACCCATTGATCATAGCCTTCCCCATGTCCGCCTGAAGAAACCTTGGATCACTGGCACTGATGAGCCTGTTGGATGTGCTGTCTGATCTGAATCAACGCTGTGAGCAGAAGTCAGAAGGTATCTCAGATTTCTCATGCTGGGACCCAAAAGCAAAGAGCAGTGTTTGAAATTCTCGCTAACATATTCAAGCGATAACTGCAGTAAATGTTATCGTTTGTTTGAGTTGAGTTTTACGGCCCAGTCAACTCTGTAAATGTCGAGCCAGTCAGTTAACTTACACTGTAAAAAGATCCCGTAGATTTTACGGTAATACTGGCAACTGGCAGCCAGTACACGTACCGTAAATACAAATTGTACGGGCAACTGTAGACTATTTACAGTAATAATTACGCATGGTAGGGCAGTGAAGAGCAAGGCAGGCAACGTATTGGACATAGTAGGGATGTGAGATATAGCACCGTACCTTACGCTTACACATCCTTACCCTGGATCCTTACCCCATCCTAGTTCTACGGGCCCCCGTAAAAATTTGCGCTAAAGGCGTTGGTAGCCAGTTGCCAGTATAGTTACCATAAAATCTACAGGAATATTTTTACAGTGCACACATTTCCTGGGCAGACTTAATCCTCCAAGCGGTTAACCAGTACTTGTGCACTTACTTTTGTCATTAGCTGACGACTGCCCTTCTTGAATCAGCGGAAGGGGGAGCATGGCCTTAGAAATGATTTCATGATGAATCTTTACGAAAGTTATGTAGCCAAACCGGGATTCGAACTCACCATTGGATCTGCAGTTAGAAGCGCTCGGCTGCAACAAATGTTAATGGGAATCAATACTTTTTCAGGGGAGGCAACTCTTCTAAATTGTTGTTGTCTCCCTTCTGAAACAAAAGCTCCATTTACCCACATTATATAGTGTAAATGGCTTACCTAGCTCTAGACACGAAGAGTACCCGGATTAAAACTTTTTTTTTTATTGTTCACGAAAACAAAAACATATTTATGTGTACTCATGTACGCTTCTAATGAGTACCCATAACATGTTTCTGTGGAGAAATAAGAAAAATGATACAGTCGAACTTCAATGGCTCGAACATCTTTGGTACCATGGAAATTTGTTCGAGATATCGAGGGTTGAGCGCAAGACTATGGTAACTCAAACATATTTTTGAAACCCTTGTTTAGGGGCAACTTGGACCCCTTTGTAAACAATGCAAATTTAGGTGCCATTGCTCATACGAGCAATGGCACCTAAATTTCCATTGTTTACAGAAAAAAATGTTGTAATCTTCATAACGCCTTCATGGTGAGGAGATTAGGTTTGGGGAAAAACAACCATCTGACTTACGCTAGTCTTGCGCTCAACCCTCGATATGGGAGTAGTATACCCTATACTACTTATGGGTAGTTAGAGCCACCCAGGGTTAATCATAGCGCCAGGTCAGGAAATGAATGACCATAATTCAGGGATATCTTTCCGATCCTTACACAATAATTGTATGTTGCGTGTTCTCATTAGAACGAGGCGATTCTAATAAGTACAAACAACATACAATTTCATGAAAAGATGCGAATATTTCCCTAAATATTTGCTCTCTTGAGCTTTTGGAAGAATTTCGTAGGGACTCAAAAAAGAGTTCGAATTAACCATGGTAAACGAGCCATCGGTGTTTGAGGTTTGACTGTATTTCTACATGTATATGACTGAAAAATGTGTATTTTCTAGAGCGATTGCTTATAAGTTTATATTCTACAAAGGCCTAGTTGGTATATTAACATGAGACAACTGCTTTATAAAATGGGAATAACAGAATGTGTTGACAATTCCATTAACCAACAATCATTTCACTCTCAATTATATTGGTTTATTATCGGTCTAAAATGAAAAACAATATGGCAAAAAGTGTAGATCCTGATGAGACGACTCGTTACGAGCTGTCCCATCTGGATTTATAAGTTGGCACAGGTATCTATACTAGCGAAAAAATAAACTGTGCATGTGAAAAATGTTCAGGTATCGCTCCATTTTATAAATTAAAGCTTGAAACTTTACACAGGCAAGTTGTGTATCCATCCCGGTCATTTACACTGGTCAGTGCATGAGTTGCATGGGTAGTTTGTCTGTTTGGCCAACGTCATTTCCACGTTTTTTTTTTTGTTTTTTTTTGTTTTTGTTTTTTTCGGGCAGCAGTCAAATCGCAAACTCGTTTGTTGACTAAACATGTGTACAAGCATAGTGGTGATGCCTGTAAAAAAAGAAAACCAGGATAATTTTGAAAAGCGTCTTTGATACGCCATACCAAGATTGAATGAAACTGACAGATGGCGCACCGTAGGCATGATTGAAGCTGGTGTACGTCATACTGATGTTGCAAGACAATTTGGTGTGCACCGAAATACTGTAGACGTCTTGTGGAGACGGTACCAACAGTTTGGGACCACCAGAGACCTGCCTCAGTCAGGACATCCACGCGCAACGTCTAATCGTCAGGATACGTACATCCGGGTGGTTGTTCTCCGTGATCGATCTCAGAACTGCTACTTTGACAGCTAGAAGTATTCTTGGTCTTAGGAGGATTAGCCACCGAACGATACGTAATCGATTGCGTGAATGAGGCATACGGCCACGACGTCCAGCCGTACGTCCTGTTCTCCAGCAACGTCAACGTGTAGCACGTTTCGCTGGTGAAGACGACACATACACTTCATGCAACAGGACTGGGCACGTGTTCTTTTCACGGATGAATCCAGGTTTCATCTCGACAGCAGCGACGGTCGTTCTAGTTCTAGTATATAGAGTGTACCGTCGTGTTGGTGAACGTTTCCATGACAGTTGTGCGATTCAGCGGCGTCCTTTCGGCGGAGGTAGTGTCATGGTGTGGGGTGGAATCTCATCCCGTGGCAGAACAGCTCTTCTGGTTGTGGACGGCACACTTACAGGCATCAGATACCGTGACGAAATCATACGGCCCCACGTTCTCCCATTTGTGCAACAACATAACGCCACGCTGCAACAGGATAACGCTCGCCCACACGTCGCGCTAGTCGGCACCGACTTCTTGGTCCAGAACAATGTTAATGTGCTGGCCTGGCCTGCAATGTCACTGAATTTGTCTCTCCTATAGAGCACGTTCGGGAAGAGATGCAGCGTCGCTTACGTGGCCTCCAAAATCAGCCGTTGACGTAACCTGACCTGTCTCGTGCGCTTGTGAGAATTTGGAATGGTATTCCCCCGGCATTTTTCAGAACACTTGTTGCATCAATGAGGCGTCTTTGCCAAGCATGCATCGATTCCACTGGTGGACATACACGGTACTGATGAACTGAACCATGTTTAGAAAACGTCTCTGAAAACTGATCACTATCCAAGACGCTGCTGATGCAATAACCATTTCAATTGAGCTGGTGTTAAATAAAGATCAGATAAAACCCTGATACATTTTGTATAGCAATTTCTTGTATGCCTCCTAAGTTATAGCATATTATACCCATGCACAGTTTATTTTTTTTCCGCTAGTGTATTTTGGTCTGCTGGGCTAAAATGATTAAATCTTAACTAAAACTTCTGTTCTGTTCTGTTCTGTTAACAAAATAATTCACCTGGTGACACCATCATTAATCCATTGTGGACTGGAGATCCCTAAATGGGTAATTGACGAACAGTGCAGATCCAGATCAGACGCCGCGTGCTGCGGCGCCTGATCAGGGTCTCCACTGTTTGTAAATAGTTCAACCATTTTTTCTCTTTGAATAACTAAATCACATAGCCTGATATACCTAAGATCGAAAATTATAATGTGGGAGAGTTCACTCAGTCTACAATGGTTTAATTTATGATACACAATGATTAAAAATGATAAAGAATGTCTCTAGACTTATTTAACTCTTAATTTCAATTAACAGGCGTGTGTATCTTGATGTGCTGGAAGTTCCACCGTGATGGCACATGTCTGCCCGAGATGTGTCCAACCTATAAACAGTGTAGAAAGAGCGCAAGCAGAACATGTAATTGTCCTATGTAAGTTTCCATTATCATTTTGACCACCCGTCGCTTTTACAACACTGACCCAAATTATTTTCTGATTTAACATTTCCAGCATCAAACATTTTGTTTTACAAAAAAAAAAAAAAAAATAAAATAAAATAAAATAAAAATAAAAAAAATAAATAAATAAATAAATAAAAAAAATGATTATATATTCAAGAGAAGAAATTAACATTTAAAGTGCTATGCAAATATGTTGCAGTCAGACGACATTCTAATTATCATTATTATTAATAATAAAATTATTATTGTTATTATAAGTATAAGTAATATGAATTTAATAGGTGCTACCTATATCCGTGCGTCCAAATTTCATCACATGCTTCATAGTTGGGTTGGCCAGATCTAACTAAATTTGATTTCAGACCACGCTTGACTTCTGAATTCACTGCATGAATTGCGCTATAACGTCCGTCAACAATATTTCAGTAGTTCAGAGACTTTGCCTCCAAATTTGCGGGACTTTTACCCGACCCGGTCACATGAATTCGGGTCCTGCTTAGTTACTAGCAGCTCTGCCATGGAGGCTTTAGGCAGCCTATCTATTTCACGGGTCCCGGTGGGCGGGGACCATGCTTTCTAAATACCGAAAACTAGTGTATGTCGATGACAGGTACAACAACACTCTCGTTCGCTTACCTGAAATCCATTTTACTGCTTCAGGATTTTCCTAAAGAGTTTTGACCGTTTGTGCGTTTTATTTTGTCTTTGTTTCTTTTTGGTCTTGTTTTTTAAACGAGTCTGCAAACTATGAAAAGCAGAAAAAAATGAAAATAACAATTTACAAACCTTTCGAACGAACACATTATTTGTGTCGAGTTTTTTTTTAAGATTATCACGTGAAAAGAGCGTACAGTCAATGTGTTATCTAAAGGTCTACACCAAAGTGTACCTTATGCACAAAACGAATCATGCTTAGCTTGTATAGACGGAGAATCGATAGAAATAAAATTCGAAGCGGAGATAAAATTCAAAAGGCTACGATCGTAAATGTTGTAGGCTGACGTCATAAGTTTCGTGATTCAACCCCTTGCAATTGGAATATTGGCGTTATTGGCTGTTTTGTTGCTATTTTCGGCACGGCCGCCGTATTAATAGTATCTGCCAAATCACGGAACGCTCATTGTTTTTCGAGATAAGCACCGAACCGGCCAAGCGTTTGTTGGACCAGTACATTTTTGGTCACACACATCACTGGTCACATAGTTAGTCTATAGTAGTGCGTCTGCACGCCTAAATTCGGGGGAACTGTTGGACGCACTTATTATTAGTCAGAGAAAATTAGATATGGTATTTCATGTGAGCCGTCTGCTAGGCAACGGACGATTCACATATATTGTCAAGCCCTATTTTCTCTTAGAAAAGTTAGTTTGTGGTTTGTTTTTGAACAATACATGTACTTAAGTGAACACTGCAAAAAAAAAAAACAAAAAAAAAACAAAAAAAAAAAAAAAAAAAAAAACAGAACTATCCTGATCGGGGTCTTTGTTGTACGCCAGTCTGCACATTCGTGCAATCATCACGAAACACGCCTTTATAATTTTGACCCCCTTAAACCCCACTTTTATATAGTAAAACTGGGGTTTACAGGGGTATACATTATTTTTCCTATTTTGTTTAAAACATAGATTGTGGGTACACGTTAGAACCGCATCGCCGAGGCGTTTCTAACGAGTACCCACAATCTATGTTTTGAGCAGAAATATGAAAAAATTTCAGATTTTTTTTTATCTGAAAATTTTCCGATTTTGGTTGTAAAATTTTCAATATATTTGAATAGGCGTATTTTCGTAATGCAGATAAAATCTATAAAGAATGCTTTAAAAAACAATAAACACATAAAAGAACGAAAATCGGAGTTTTGGTTTTATTGAGACTCCTCATATAGCTCATATAGAGCTTATGAAAAACAGATTTTGTCATTTTGAGCTTTATATATGTATTGTTTTTTAAAATGATTATTAGCTAACTGCAGACTGCCCTGCGTAAGTCTTAACGCGTAGAATGTTGGGTAAAACATTCAGCATACGACATTTTGAAACATTAGATTTTTTTTTATTTTTCCCAAAAAACAGGATTTGACATCTAAGCAAATTGTCTTCCTTTGGAGACAATTTGCATGAAATGTCATATCTTATTTGCTAGGAAAAACCCCCATCAATTTACTGTCTGCTGAATTTGACCAGAAAGTGTTAAAGGTTAAACAAATAAAAACCTCTCACAACAGACATGAAGTTACGGGTAGCCTACATTTTTTTCATCGCAGCACCCCTTTCCTTCATTATGCTATTGGGTAACTGACAATATCCGAACAGCAACTTGAAGCTTCTGGCAATATCCGAATATCAAAGCCTCCGACAACATCCGAACATCAAAACCTCCGGCAGTATCCAAACAGCAAAGCCACCGACAGTAGCCAAACAGCAAAGCCACCGACAGTATCCGAACAGCAAAGCCTCCGATTATAATCGAACGGCAAAACCTCCGATAATATTCGAACAGCAAAACCTTCAACAATATCTGAACAACAAAGCCTTCGACAATATCCTGGTAGCAATGTTTATGACAATATCCGAACAGCATAGCCGACAATATCCGAACGGCAAAGTTTCCAATAATCCGAACGGCAAAGCTTCCGATAATTCCGAACAGCAAAGCCCCCGACAATATCTGAACAGCAAAATCTCCGACAATATCCAAACAGTACATCCAAACAGTATATCCCCGAAAATATCCAAAACAACAAAGCCACCGACAATATACATGTACGAACAGCAAATCTTCCGACAATATCCGAACAACAAAGCCTCCAATGATATCAGAATAGCTAAACCTCCGATGTCATCACGAAAACATGCCTATATAATTTTGACCCCCTTAAACCCAACTTTTATATAGTAATACTAGGTTTTACAGGGGTACACATTATTTTTCTTATTTCTGCTCAAAAACATAGATTGTGGGTATTTGTTAGAACCGCCTCTTTGAGGCGATTCTAACGAGTACCCACAATCTATGTTTTGAGCAGAAATATGAAAAATATTTGAATTTTTTGTCTGAAAATTTTTAATTTCTGGTGATTAACTTTTCAGTATATTTGAATAGGCGTGTTTTCGTAATGTCGATCAGGAAAGTCTCCGAAAATATCCAAACAGCAAAACCTCCGGCAATATCCGAAGTGCAAAGTCTCCATAAAGATCCAAAGAGCAAAGCCCCTGACCATATCCGAGCAACAAAGTCTGTATAAATATCAAAAAAGCGAATCCTTCGAAAAGATATTCGAACAGCAAAGCCCTCGACCAACTAAAGCAATCCGAATTCTATTCGTCTTTTGCAAACAGCTTTTATTCCTTGAAATTCGAAGTTAAGCAGCATATCGCTTAAAGTATCATCACGAAAACATGCCTATATAATTTTGACCCCCTTAAACCCCACTTTTATACAGTAAAACTGGGGTTTACAGGGGTATACATTATTTTTCTTATTACTGCTCAAAACATAGATTGTGGGTACTCGTTAGAACCTCCTCGACGAGGCGATTCTAACGAGTACCCACAATCTATGTTTTGAGCAGAAGTTTGAAAAATATCAGAGTTTTTTATCTGAAAAGTTTCAGTTTTTTTGGAGGTGAAATTTTCAATATATTTGAATAGGCGTGTTTTCGTAATGGATGCATGCTTGGGTCTTGAAACTTCTATTGATTACCAATGAAGAATAAACTTACCCGTTTTGCTTTTTCCCCTTTCTTTCCCGTTGGACTAGTAGTTGAAGAGATATGTCACTTAAAAAAACAAAATGCAGTTTCGTAATTACGATTTCTGAAGAAAAAAAAAAAAAAAAAAAAAAAAAAAAAAAATGAGCTAGGTTTCGATATTAAGCATGATTTTTGATTCTGACATGTAGACCAACTGATGAACGTGTTTTTTTCTCTCTCTCTTTTACTATTACGGACCATGCAATTATTATTAGAAAAAGATCTTTTTACTTTTACAGACCATGCAATTATTATCAGAAAAAGAAGAAAAAGAAAAGGAAAGCGAAAAAGAAGGCGGCGAAAATTAAGAAGCTTTCGGAACCACCGACGCCACAGTAAGTATCTACTTTTGGAATTGACTGTACAAATGTACTGGAAAAGCACTTATTTGAACCGCTACGTGAGAAATGTACCTTCTGACGTATGTTCCCAACAAAAACTCAAATCCACGCAGTCTGATCAAAGCCTTCGTTGTCCACATGAAGAAACTTTTCATCATTGAATATCAAAATGCGCCCAGTGAAGATTCTGATCAGACAACGCGAATGCGTAGGCTGACCTGAATCTTCGCTAATGTCCGAAGGTACGTTTCCTGGCGTCGAGGCTCATTTAGAGGGTGACAGTGTTGATGGTATATTATACATGTAGGCATGATGATAAGCCATAATGTAAGCTGTAGTCATATTTTGAGCACAACGAGCATTCATGTTTTGCACGGTTGCACAACTGATACATGTAATGCTGCACAATTGATACATGTAATGCTATTTGGTACATAACCTTTACACAGTCTAGGCTAATTTTGCAGACAACAAATTGATGATATTTTTTTCTATTTTTCCCAGAAAACATGATTTGTCTTTTCATGCAAATTGTCTCCATTGAGGACAATTTGCATGAAATATCAAAACCTGTTTTCTGGGAAAAATAAGAAAAATATTTTTAAGTATGCACTGTAGAAAGATGGTAAATACTAGATGCCAGTACATGTACCGTAACTTTTACGGGCGCTTGTAGATTATTTACAGTAATGATTACGCATGGAAGGGTAGTGTAGGGCAAGGTAGGTAAAGTATAAGACATAGTAGAAATGTTTGCTGCCGCACCGTATCTTAAGCTTACTCATCCTTCCCCCATCCTACGAGGAAATTTCTGCGAAAATTCTACGTGCCCCAGTACATTACGAAAACACGCCTATCAAAATATAAAGAAAATTTCACCTCCAAAAACTGAAAATTTTGAGATAAAAACACTCTGATATTTTTCATATTTCTACTCAAAACATAGATTGTGGGTACTCGTTAGAACCGCCTCGACGAGGCGGTTCTAACGAGTACCTACAATCTATGTTTTCAGCAGAAATAAGGAAAATAATGTATACCCCTGTAAACCCCAGTTTTACTATATAAAAGTGGGGTTTAAGGGGGTCAATATTATATAGGCGTGTTTTCGTGATGAAAAATTTACGGTCAAGGCGCTGGCAGCTATTAAAACTATTAACCGTAAAATCTACGGGAATTTTTTACAATGTGTCGTCTGCTGAAAATTTTACCCAGAGTGCCAAACGTTAAGCACTTAAAGGGTTTTGATACACTTTCAAGGGAGGCAACTCTGTTAAAATTGCCCCCTTCTTATGAACCCTTTTTGTTTTCCTTTTAGGGTAGATCTCTTTTCAGAAAACAGAAAAAACAAACAGGAAGTCACAAAGTTGTCTCCCTTCTGAAAAAAGGTGGATAATGTATCAAATGTATCTATTTCCCTTAACTCTTTCGGCGCCAAATTTCAGACGACATTTGTCGATTGCTTTTTAAAAAAAAAACAAAAAAACTATCACTTGGAAATAAGTTTATATGTAAAGTTGAAAGACTGAATGTCAAACAGCGTAGATCCAAATGAGATGGCCATCTCTCTGGATCTGTGCCGTTTGCAAAAGCCTACTATTATCGCCAATTGCGGAGGCCGGCCTCGGTGGCTCAATTGGATGCGCGTCCGACTGGTGATCAGGAGGTCGCGGGCACGATCTAAGCCGTTCGGTCCCGCGCCGAGTCTGGCAACATCCTTTCGTGGAGACTGATCATGAAATATGTTCTATGGTCGTTTTCTCCATTCCGCTGATTTGAGAAGAGACGTTGTCAGTTTCTGGCGAAGGTACTGGTTAACCGCTTAGAGGACTAAGCTTGTGCAGGAAAAACATTACGAAAACCTGCCTATTCAAATATACTGAAAAGTTAATCACCGAAAAATTGAAAATTTTCAGATATAAAATTCAAATATTTTTCATATTTCTGCTCAAAACATAGATTGTGGGTACTCGTTAGAACCGCCTCGCAGAGGCGGTTCTAATGAATACCCACAATCTTTGTTTTGGGCAGAAATAAGAAAAATAATGTATACCCCTGTAAACCCCAGTTTTACTATATAAAAGTGGGGTTTAAATGGGTCAAAATTATATAGGCATGTTTTCGTGATGGTGTAGCTAGGTAAACTGAACGGCTCGACATGACCTTAATAACTCTGTAATCCACCCCCCACCCACTTTAAGAGTAGGTACCTTGTAGACGCAACTCTTCCTACAGTTGGCGATGGACCTTTTCGAAACTTTGCATGTGTTTTTGTCATGGTCCGGATATACATGTGCTTTTGGTATATTCTTGAAATTATATTCCTAAAATTATTTTTGAGTTTTGAACTTTTCAAGGTCAAATAGTATAGATAGTGAGTACCTTGTGGACGCAACTCCTCCTACAGTTGTAGATGGTTTTTGTTTTAAACTTTGCAGATGTTTTTGTCATGGTCTGAAAATATGCATGTGCTTTAGGTATATTCCTGAAATTATTTTTATTACATTTTCTGGGTTTTAAACCTAGTCATTTTTCAAGCTCAAATAGTATAGAATATAGTGGGTACCTCGTGTGGTCGCAACACCTCCTACAGTTGTAAATGTATCAATTTGAAACTGTGCAAGTATTTTTCATTACGAAAACAAGCCTATTCAAATATATTGAAAATTTTACCAACAAAATAATGAAAATTTTCAGATAAAAAATTCTGATATTTTTCACATTTCTGCTCTAAAATAGATTGTGGGTACTCGTTAGGCGGTTCTAACGTGTACCCACAATCTACGTTTTGAGCAGAAATATGAAAAATGATGTTTACCCCTGTAAACCCCAGTTTTACTATATAAAAGTAGGGTATAAGGTGGTCAATATTATATAGGCATCTTTTCGTGATGTTCATGATCTGAAGATACGCATGTGCTTTTCGTATATTCCTGAAATTATTTTCAATCACTCTTTTGAGGTTTTAAACTTAGTCATTTTTCAAGATCAAATAGTATAAAAATAGTGGGTACCTTGTAGACGCAACTCCTCCTACAGTTATGAAAAGTTCTGTTTGAAACTTTGCAAGTATTTTCGTCCTGAACGGAAGATAGGTTTGAGCTTTTAGCATATTCCTAAAGTTATCTTTTGTCACATTTTGTTTTGATCATAGTCATTTTTCTAGCTCAAATAGTATGGATAGTGGGTACATTGTGGACGTAACGCCTCCTACAGTTGTGAATGGTTCTTTTTGAAACTTTGCAGGTGTTTCTATCATGATCTAAAGATATGCATGAGATTTTGGTATGTTTCTGAAAGTATTTTTTGTTACTTTTTCTGGGGTTTGATCAGTCATTTTTGAGCTCAAATAGTGTAGATAGTGAGTGATTGTGGATACAACACCCACTACAGTTGTGGACGGTTCTTTTTGAAAATTTGCAGGTGTTTTTATATGGTCTGAAAACATGCATGTGCTTTTGTTACATTTCTGAATTTATTCTTATCACTTTTTCGGCGTTTTGAACTGGTCATTTTTTACAGCTCAAATATTGTGCATAGGTAATTGATACCTTGTGGACGCAACTCCACTTTCATTTGTGGACTTCAAAAGCACATCAAATTGTCCAAATTAGTTGCAGTTCATATACATATAAAAGGCGGGGGACATAAATTTCCCTGTGCAATTTGCTTGGTGAAATTTGAACCGGGGCACAGCCTTTCCTACAAGATTGCATGTTCGCCCAGCAAAACCTCGGATCAGCATGATCAGACTTTTCGCAGGGAACTCTATGGGTAGTCAAGGATCCAAAGTGTCTTCAGGCGGACAGTGAATGTGCAGGCTGATCTGAGTCTTACTGAGAGCACATTTAATCTTCTAGGAAATGATATGGCCCGAATCATTTAATATTTGTCACTTTGACTACTGTTTACCTGTAATGTTAAATGTAAAAACATCTGCAAAATTATTCATAACCCATTTTTGTCTGGCATCCCATAAAAGGGACATATTTATATGGCATCCCATAAAAGAGACATTGGCAAACAGTGGCAGAACGCGGCGTATGATCAGGGTCTACACAGTTTGCATAAAATACAGGGCCCAGTTGTTCAAAGCGTCGTTAGCTTAACGAGCTCGTTAAGGGTCATTTCGTTAACTGTTTTGGCGGATTCAATATACAATATTCTGATATTTTTTGCTGAAAAAATGTGAGTAGCTTTTGCACTGCAAAAGCTACTCACATTTTTTTCAGCAAAAAATTTCAGCATATTTGCGTATCACTTGATTAAAATTTTAACGAATCGTTAACTAACGACGTCGTTAGCTTTGAACAACTGGGCCCAGGAATTTCTATCGAACATGGTAATAACGATAACTGGTCAGATCCCCTTCTATTGGAAAGGGGATCGGTTCAAAGAGTTATAGTAGAAGAATCCACTCGGCACAAAATGGGTTAACATACGGTTTCATTTTTCTAGGCCAAAGGTGGTACAGGAAAACGAAAAGGAGAAAAAAGAAGACACAAAAACTTCGAAAGTTGTCAAGCCGTCGAAGAAACCTCCAGAGAAAAACGGGGATACAAGGGGTAAGGCAAAATAGCTCTCTGTCTCTCTGTCTCCATCTCTCTCTCTCTCTCTGAAACTTCCTTAAAGTGTTTTGCAAAATATCCTTCTATTGTGGTTCTCTCTCTCTCTCTGTCTCTGTCTCTCTCTCTCTAAAATTTTTGTCCATCTTTTATTATTTTTTAGGAATAATTTTGCAAATGTGGTCATTTTAGTTTTGTCTGTTTTGATTCAAATAAAAATCCATTATGTTAGAAAAAAAATGAAATATATTGCGCGTTGTAAAAGGATAGGATATAATAGAGATGTTATGCGACAGACCATATACTTTTGGGGTTGATTGTTTACGATCAAGCCTTAGTGATCCTTGGTATACATACAAGGTTGTTGTCCACGTGATTATCATTGCGGGTCGTCTTGACGGCCCGCAAATATAGGCTAATCACACATCAAATTCGGGAATTATACCGAACCGGAAGCGGATGTTGACATAGTAGTCGTGCATCGGATAATGAATAGAATAGAATATTATAGCCTCTCTTAAGCCTAATGTCCCATAAAAAACATAAAAGGACAGTGGCAAACAGTATAGACCCAGATCAGACGCCGCGTTTAAGAAGGCGCAAACGCGACGGCTGATCTAGGTCTACTTTGTATTAGGGATAGAAATCTTTAAAATACATGATAATTACGGGGAATGGCTACCGTCCTGTTTTTTTTTTTTTTTTTGTTTGTTTTGTTTTGTTTTTTGTTTTTTTTTTTGATTACCGAAAGTCTCTATCGCAGAAGAGTAGTAAGGGAGAATATAAAATACTCTTATAGGCCAGTTTCAGCTTTCAGATTTTGTAAACGCTGCCTGCCTGACCATTTTTCCAGCATACACTCAGAGACAATCGACCCACCAGTGATGTCAGTGCTTTGATTTTCACGCAAAAATAATGGTTGATAGCAATGCTTTCCTCTTTAACTCATTTTATTCTTGATTCCCAAAAAGGGTATTTTGGTAGAATGCGGCGTCTGATCAGGGTATACACTGTTTGTTTTCAATTCAGGAATTTCTATAAAAACTTAGTATTGAATAATAAAACAAACTAACCAGACATCATGCTTTTGGAAATAGACTGGTCCAAAGTATTGCAGTGGAAGAGCCTACTTGACGTAAATGGGTTAATTGCACGACGATATGGGAGGGTCTCAGACTTTATGATAGTGCCGACCTTTACCTTCGTAAACTGTGATCCTTGTTTTATTTTACGTGCTCATTTTGAGGCCTCGTTCTCGATTTTGTTGAACTTTACCACTGTCTTGGCTAATTCAGCAGACGACAAATTGATGATTTTTTTTATTTTCCCAAGAAAACAGGATTTGACATTTCGGTATGTCGTCTGCTGAAAATTGAGTTAATCTTTGTCCATCTTTTAGTTTCAGATGGTTCTGTGACGCCGTTGAGTATTGGTAATGTTAGTCTACACGACGTCGGTATGGACCGAGCTCGCACACCTGGTTTTAATGCACCTGCTGTCACAGCCTACGGTGGGAAACGGTCGATCTCTCCAAAATTATTTAAGAAGCGTTGAATTTTGAATGGGACTATGGAACCAACTTATAAGACACGATTAATCTTCTTTTAACCCTTAAGATGCCAATCACGATTGCAGCAGACGACATTTTTCCTTCTTTATTTTATTTTCCATTGAAAATAAGGTTTGACATTCTTGTGAATCGTACGATTCACATGAAATGCTAAATTTTATTAAAAATAAAAAATAAAAAAAAGAATGTCGTCTGCTTCAATGTTTTGCTTAGCGCTTTAAGGGATGTTGTTTTCTTACTAGATAGACATCACTCACTTGCTGTAATAACTAAACGGGATATCAAGCAAACTCACAACATCACAACAACGTCGTTTCGACGTTGTGTGTTTACGGGGTACCAAGTGCTAGCATATTTATGGTTTGTATGTGAGTGAGAAAAATAAAGTGAACACAAACAAAGATACATATTAATTACTGAAAAAGAATGGGATACATTAGATATTCGAGTAAGCACGACAAAACCAACAAAATGGCATGGGCGCCCAGCGAAAACTCATATCAGCCCGGGCATCCGCCCAGTCTGATCGGAGTCTGTACTATCCGCATGAAGAAAGTTTGGGTCCTCAGCTACCCATTGCGCGCACAGCGATGATTCTAATCACTGGGCGGATGCCCACGCTGATCTGAGTCTTCACTGGGCCCACTTTGTTGGGTTTTGTTGTGCGCTGGTTCACTTTTGTTCTTAATAGTGCTGGATACACTTCGCAGATTTTCATCCATTTTGTACAAGGAATACAACTTTTGTGACCTCTTATTTGCGTTCCTGCGCACTAACCCCTTTCTGAAAAGGTCAATCCTAAATTTGTAATCTCCGTGACCTAAGTCTGTTAAATAAGAAGCTTGCCAGTTAGTAAAGGACCTTGAAGTGCTATGTTCGTTTTTCATAGTTTTCGGCTGTTATGGTAGTCATCTTGGGTCTTACGACCCTTTCAACAGTATTTCAGTAATAAATGAACCGTGCTCTGTAGTTGTTAATTTTAGAACCTTGTTCTCATGGATCACCATGAACACTTGAGACATAATGTCAGAAAAACATACATGTAACATACGTCTAAAACTACTGGTTTGAATGGCAAACTGTGTAGACTAAGCTCAGATGGTTCATTTTAGGAGCTATGTGATCTGGGTCCGCGCTGTTTGCTCACGAGTCAACAAATACACTCTATGCATGTGGCCAAATCAGTGTTTAGTCGAAAACAGCAAACTGCTCCGAAACTACTGGTTTGAATGACAGACTGTGTAGACCCAGATCAAATTGTTCAATCTAGGAGCTATGAGATTTGGGTTCGCGCTGTTTGCTTGCGTGTCCCAATGGACATGCTATGCACGTGGTCAAATCAGCGCTTATTCGAAAGCAGCCAAACTGCGTCCAAAACTACTGGTTGAATGGCGAGCTGTGTAGACCCAGATCAAATGGTTCCTGTTACGAGCTATATGTTCAGGATCTGCTTTGTGTGCTCACGTGTCAACAAGTACATTCACGCATGTGTTCAAAACAGCGTTTTGTCGAAAGCAGCAAACTTAATATTTGTCGCCTGCGCTCCAATCTATATGCATATAAACACGGTAGAAATAATGCGGACTGCACGATTTTCTCGTTGTCAAACACTTAACGTTATACATATCCTTTGCATTTACTTGAAACATTATGCTTCACATGTACACAAGGGGTAGTTCAGCATATAAAAAGGCGCCTGTGAATATGTGCGGGGTCGAGTGTCAAATTACATTGTATTTTTGGTTTAGTAAATATTGCGACATATGATAAAATCACAGTAAAAACTTGCCGCCCAATATTAATGTCCGTTTTCAGGATGTGCTTCTTCCAATGACTGCCACAAACGTGTGCATCAGTGGGTGTTTGCCTCGTATGCATAACTCTCAAAGTAAATATTTAATTCTTGTAAATCACGTTTGATTGATGCATGTTTTTGATTCCTCATTTTTGTATGCAATCTCATACGAAATGACCCAGTGCACCAATGGCGAAAGCGTTTGCATTATCACAGAACATACTCAACTGCCATGATCCTATATGCAGCAAAATAAGGAACCTGAAATAAATGCGCGAGGATATAGAACGGCAAATATCAGCAACCATGCAAACAAAGGCGTCTTTAGACATATATGAAGGTTAACTTGAAATACATTAACATGAAAGCCCATTGCACACTATCCTAGTAAACGAATTGTGTTCTCAAGCGCTTCGTCTTTAGTAGCGTTTATATAATAAATATAATGTTTTAATGTTGCACAAACTCTACATTGTATACAAAATCAAATTGACATATATATATTCCCGAAAATACTTCTATGAAGAGGTCCCCTACCAGCCGAAAAATATATAGAAAGGTGGGTTGGGGGTGGGGGGGTGGGGGGGGTGGGGTGGTGGCGATGGGGGGAACTACCCTTGCGGAATCCTCCCCACCGGGAAGGAGAATAACTCCTTTTTTTTTTTTTTTTTTACTGGGCAGGCTTAGTCCTCTAAGCGGTTAACCAGTAGGTTTGTTTTTTTCTTCCACCTCCGGCATTGCTGCCTCCGGTGGAGGTGTGTTTATCCGTCCACCTCCGACATTGCTGACTCCGGTGAAGGATAGAGCGTACATCCAACGTGAAAACATAATTCCGCTAACACAGAAGCCCCATGACCTATTGTCCGTCGTCAGTTGGAGATAATATTGGGTACTCTTCATAGAATTGCTCGCTTTAAATATATATCTTGTATTAAAATAAAATGGTGTTTGAAGAGGTGATGATGTAATACTTATCCTCAAATATGCCCTATCAGTCACATTTTTCTTAAATAGAAACAGACTAATAGTAAAGGACTGTCTATTGCTAGCTGAATTTCAGTACCATAAATGTTGGATTGGATCTTATGACAAATTTTTACGCCTTTTTCATCACAGACGGCCGAGCTCTTAAAAACGACTACTTGTCTCCCTTTACCAAAGAGGCTATGAACAAAATAATAAACGCGAATTACTTGGCGTTCGGTGCTCT
The DNA here is from genome assembly GCA_964016985.1 of Anodontia alba. Classification (NCBI taxonomy): domain Eukaryota; kingdom Metazoa; phylum Mollusca; class Bivalvia; order Lucinida; family Lucinidae; genus Anodontia; species Anodontia alba. The sequence continues at coordinate 44,822,530 of OZ024826.1, forward strand.
AGTGGATTTCTACCATTTTTTAAGAAGACACGGGTCTCTTCGTGTGGGTTCGAATCCTGACTTCGGTAATTTTTTTTTTATCTATATACATACATTTTTTATCCTTATTTTGTGCGAGTTTTCACTGTAGTTATTTTTCTGTTGTTTCAATTTACGTTACCAGCGTAAATATTCTTATTAATAATATCACAGCCTTTGTTTGTGTCTGAAAAATTAATGAAGAAAAAATTGATTAATGGTCACTATTCATATGTCTATAGAGCCTAACGTACACCTCGTTTCCTGGGTATCACAATATTTTTTCATTGAAGCGCTCGTGGCTCGCCCATTGCACCCAATGAATCTACAGCAGTGAAATTGTAATAGTATGCCTTAATTCTGTGTATACAGGTTCAAACATACTAAAATCTTAAATTGCCTTTAGCATGGATGCAGGAAGACATGTATCAAATCATTTTGTTACAGAATCAGGAATGCAAAAAAAAAAAAAAAAATGGAGTCTCAGCTAAAATGTTGTATGTGCCATTTTATCATACGTCGACTATTGTTGTTATTTGCCGGATCGTAAGAAAGAAAAATATTGCCTCATATGCCAATAGCCGTGAGACCCGGATGGACATACGTTTCCGCACAGTCTAACCTAGGTTTCTCTGTTCGTCAAAATTTTCTACCATATTGAACTGTTAAATTAGAAGCGAATGAGCTGTTTCGACTAGGTACAGTCCAGTCAGGGGTTAAGTTAACCATTTTACCGGTCCACGGTCGTTCCAGTCCCGGTCCTCGGTCGTTCCGGTCCCGGTCCACGGTCGTTCCGGTTAATATAGTGGTATCGGTCGGTCCGTTCCAATCGCTCCATAATCATGACCGCCGTTCCGTTCCATTCCATTCATTCGTGTTCGCGTTATTGTGATAATAATTTACAATAAAAAAATCATTCAAATTATTTACTTACAATTAATCTGAATTGCGTGTGAAACAAAACATTCCTAAAATCTGTCTAGCTGTCATTTTGAACGATTTACTTATTGAATTATGAATTTCTTTTTTCGTTTAAACTTTAATTCCTAGTTTTTTACGCGACCGCTTAAAACAGGCGACTTTGTGTCGCTTTCGCTATTATTATTATCATTATTTTGTTTTATGCAAAGGTTTTAAAAGTTTTTTTTTTTTCATACAAACTCTTAATAGTCTCAACTACTGAATTTCAAGCCTGTTTTACCTATTAATCGCTGATGTTTGTCACGTTAACGACATCGCAAAAAAAAATTCCATCAGGACGGTTCACCAGTGACCGATAATTCAGAACAAAAGATTGAAAATAATTTCATATTTTGTTGTAAAAAATACACATCGAACCTATCATCATGCACACACCTCACCCGTATGGGAAAAAAATCAAGTATCGAAATGCATAGAATTTGCTGAGTTAAACTTACGAGAAAAATTTTCTGTACTAAATCATTGATCAGATTTTTACTGGTGATACGTCTAATGATATCCATTCACCAAAGTAAACATGTCTAATGACATTCATTGATCTTGATGTAAGAATATATATAGACTCTTGATGTAAGAATATATATACACTAAAGGCAGTTCTAACGAGTACCCACAATCTGTTTTGAGCAGAAATATGAAAAAAATATTAGAATGTATACCAGTAAAATATTCTGATTCTGTCAGTAGCTGACAACTGCCCTTCTTGAATCAGCGGAAGAGGGAGATTTGTTTGTGTTGAGGTTTTACGGCCCAGTCAACCCAATGGGGTCATGTCAAGCGCGGTCAGTTTACCTTACCATCCGTTTACTGGGCAGGCTTAGTCCTCTAAGCGGTTAACCAGTATTGTGCACATTCTTTCGCCAGACACTGACAACTGCCCTTCTTGAATCAGCAGAAGGGAGAGAATGACTGTAGAAAATATTTCATGATCAGTCTCCACAAAAGAATGTTGCTGACCTTGGCAGGGGTAGAACCCGCGACCTCCTGGTCTCCAGTCGGACGGCGCATCCAACTGAGCCACCGAGGCCGGCTATCGGAAGAGGGAGGACGACCACAGAAATGATTTCATGGCGTGCCATTGCCAGTCCCCACGCTCTTTGCTAATGTTGCCGGCCTTGGTGGCTCAGTTGGATCGCCGTCCGACTGAAGACCAGAAGGTCGCGGGTTCAATCCCCGCTGAGGTCGGCAACATTCTTTCGTGGAGATAGATCATGAAATATTTTCTACGGTCATTCTCTCCCTTCAGTTGATTCAAGAAGGGTAGTTGTCAGTTTCTGGCGAAAGGATGTGCACAATACTGGTTAACCACTTAGAGAACTAAGCATGCCCAGTAAATGTGTGGTAAAGTAAACTGACCATGCTCGACATGACCCCATTTGGTTGACTGGGCCGTAAAACCTCAAAACAAACTAATGTTGCTAATAGCATGATGGAGAGACAGACTTGCTCTTCTACATCCTGACCATGAGGGGAGGTCATATAGCAAGCTTGGTTCGATTCTGCCCAATGATTTAGATGATAGCCTGTTGGACGGACACCAGACTGACAGAAAAGAATGTTGCTTGCGCACACCCTTACCATGAGGGTAAGTAATGTAGCAATATTGGTTGAATTCTGCCCTGTGGTTTAGGAGATAGTGTGAAGAATAGATGAACGGATGACCAACACATCAAAAAATAATGTTGCTTTAGCACATCTTTACAATGAGGGAAAGTGATGTAGCAAGTTTGGTTGAGTTCCGACCAGTGGTTTAGGAGCCCTGGAGGAGATAACATGACAGACAGATGAAAGGATGCAAAGCCATGGCGGCTATCTTGCATTTCCAAATGAAACTGTTTTAGCTATTTTTCATCTACAAGTCACCCTGATGACTCCTACAAAGTTTAAAGTCAATTGACCTTTAGGTTCAGGAGAAGAAGCAAAAAATTGATTTTCACTATGGCGGCCATCTTTGATTTCTAATAGGATAAGTTTTAGTTATTTTTGATCTACGAGTCACCCTTATGCTTCCCACCAAATTAAAAAAAAATTGGTCTTTCGGTTCAAAAGAAGCCAAAAATAGATTTTGAAAATAGCTGCCATGGCGGCCATCTTGGATATACAATCGGAGGGATTTTAGCTACTTTTGATCTACAAATCACCCCGATGCATCCTACCAAGTTTTGGATCAGTTGGCTTTTAGGTTCAGGAGAAGTAAACTTTTTTGATCTATAAGTTACCCTGATGCTTCTTACCAAGTTTCGAGTCAGTTTGCCTTTCGATTCAGGAGAAGAAGCGAAAAATAGACCTTCAAGACTGCCGCCATGGCGGCCATCTTGGATTCCAATCTGAACTATTTTAGCTATTTTTGATCTACTAGTCACCCCATGCTTCCTACCAAGTTTCGAGTCAATTGGCCTTTAGGTTCAGGAGTAGAAGCAAATAATAGATTTTCGAGATGGCAGCAATCTTGGATTTCTTATAGGAATAATTGCTATTTTTGATCTACAAGTCATCCCGATGCTTCCTACAAGTTTTCCAGTCACTTGGCCTTTTGGTTCAGGAGAAGAAGCGAAAATATTTTCAAAATGGCCGCCGTGGTGGCCATCTCGCATTTCCAAACAGAACGATTTTAGCTCTCTTTTATAAGTCATCCCGATGCTTCCTACCAAGTTTCAAATCAATTGGCCTTTCGTTTCAGGAGAAGAAGAGAAAAATAGATTTTCAATATGGCGGCCATGGTGGCCATCTTGGATATCCTATTGGAATGATTTTAGCTATTTTTGCAAGTCACCCCGATGCTTCCTACCAAGTTTGGAGTCAATTGGCCTTTCAGTTCAGAAGAAGCGATTAAAAGATTTTCAAAATGGCCACCATGGCAGCCATCTTGGATTTCCGATCGGAACTATTTTAGCTATTTTTGATCTACAAGTCACCCCGATGCTTCCTACCAAGCTTTGAGTCTATTGACCGTTAGGTTCATGAGAAGAAGCAAACAACAGATTTTCAAGATGGCCTCCATGGCGGCCATCTTGGATTTTCTATCAGAATGATTTTAGCTATTTTTGATCTAGAAGTCACTCCAATGCTTCCTACCATTACCAAGTTTGGAGTCAGTTGGCCTTTCGGTTCAGGAGAAGAAGCTAAAAATAGATTTTCAAGATGGCTGCCATGGCGGCTATCTTGGATTTCTGACTGGAATGATTTTAGCTATTTATCATCTACAAGTCATCCCCGATGCTTCCTACTAAGTTTCGAGTTAATTTTGGTTCAGGAGAAGATGGCTGCCATCTTGAATGTCAGATAAGAATGATTTTTGCTATTTTTGATCTATAAGTCACCCCAATGCGTCCTACCAAGTTTCGAGTCCACTGGCCCAGGGGTGTAGGAGGACTAGGCTTTTGAAACAATTGTTGAAGGCGAATGACGAACGACAGACAAAGTACGACGGACATTGACTGATCACAACAGCTCACCTTGAGCACTTTGTGCTCAGGTGAGCTAAAAAAGGTGGCTACCTGTATTCAATTTATAGATAACTCCCAAATTCTTGATGTATATACATATCTCAGTCATTGATGGTTGGGAAATCTAACCTCGGTGGACATACATGCAGTCAGTATGTCAGTCAAGATACTGTTCATCTTATACATAGGTATGTCAACTGACACATATATCTTCACCAACTCACTTGGCTTTAAGTCTATTGACATGTAAATGGCTATATGTGATAAAGATTTTGTATTCAGAGCAGCATTAAAGATACAAATAAGATATATAGGTCTATTGTGGGGTTCTTGCATGGAGAAAAGGTTGGCAAACTGCAGTCGTATCTGGAATCTAAATCAGAAGATAAAAGTATTTTCAAACCCATTATTCTTGGCAAAGATCTGAATGGTTTTTGAATGGGGTGGGGCATACCACAGTCCACTAGGGACCGACTGTTGGTGTCTTATCATAAGGAGCAATAATATATATATGTTTAAGTGAGTGGGATCTCAACAGTGTCAGAGATATTAAGGTTTATGTGAACAGGATGGGGTGGGGCATACACCTGGGGACCCAGAGTCAGTGTCACTGAATGCATCTTATCATACTGAACAACAATATATGTTTGATATATGTTTCTGAATGGTCTCTGAGATATGGTTTGTTTGTGTTGAGGTTTTACGGCCCAGTCAACCCAATGGGGTCATGTCAAGCGCGGTCAGTTTACCTAACCACACGTTTACTGGGCAGGCTCAGTCCTCTAAGCGGTTAACCAGTATTGTGCACATTCTTTTGCCAGAAACTGACAACTGCCCTTCTTGAATCAGCGGAAGGGAGAGAATGACCGTAGAAAATATTTCATGATCAATCTCCACGAAAGAATGTTGCCAACCTCGGCGGGGGTTGAACCCGCGACCTCCTGGTCCCCAGTCGGACGGCGCATCCAAATGAGCCACCGAGGCCAGCATCAAACTGATTAAAAGTACAACACAATAACACTGAAACAAAATCTAAAACCAGAGAAATATTTATTCTTGGTAATTTTCTTTCAAAATGATGACTGATAGCAAGTATTTGCTAACTTCAAATTCCTCTCTAATTTCAGTTCTTGATATCCATTCTCATTGTTCAGAATACTGTAGTCACTTTCTGTCAAAAGTTAATAGATAGCTCCAGATAAGAGGGGTATCCCCATATTTTTTTCTTATTTCTCCATGAAAACCTATGTTGTGGGTACTCATCAGAAGTGCCTTGGCGACAACCTTCTGATGAGTACCATAACATATGTTTTGTGGAGAAATAAGAAAAATATCAGTTCTTTTTAACAGAAAAAAATGCCTTATCTGGGGCTGTGTTAACAGTTCCTGTTTGTATGCTGTAAGAATTTAATTTAAAATCTGAAACATGCTATCAGGAAAAACAAACATCCATAAACGTGGATCCTTTCAGTAGCATTCCAATATTCTTTGCATCTTTTTTAAAGTCAAGAATATTCTTTTTGGAGTTGGTTTCAAGAGGATGAATGTCTTCTGCTGTCTTTGAACTCTTTGTTTTCAAAATCAAATCCAAGGTAAGGCCTACATCATGTCCTGCTGCTATTTTAATGCCTAAAATAACAGAAAAAATGCACAAATTATTACAGTTGTTCATTACACCCCCACGCCCCCCCCCCCCCCCCCCCCCCCCCCCCCCACGTACACTATGAACAATCTAAATATTTGGAGTCATGCCTAGCTCACAGCTCTTATTTTCCTATCACATCTACATTGCATGAGGGACCATATACAGTACATTAATGTTATCAGAATCAGATTAAAGTCTATTAAGCAAAATACATATTGAATTGTAAGAAATACAAAGGGGCATAGTTCTAAGAAACTTGATCCCACAGTCCTTAATTTTTTGTCACATATGTCTTGAATGAGGGACCATGTGTGGTATAAATTTTATGAAACTCACACAAATGGTACAGAAATTGTTAAGCAAAATACATATTTAACTGTAGTTACAAAGGGGCATAACTCTAATAAACCTGATTCACAAATCCAATTTTCCTATAACGCCTGCAAAGCCTGACGTCCAAGTGTGACAAATTATATCCAAATGAAAATTATATCCATATGAGACTGAAGATACGGAAGTTATGAAGCAAAGTCTTACTTGTTGACAAAAGGATGGAAACGAGGACTGCAAAAACTATATCCCTTTAAATAAGCAAATAAATGCATAAATAAAGTGTACAAGTTTGTCATATATTATACCGCATTTATTCAAAACTAAACTAAGCGGTAATAAGCCCCAGGGCATTGCAATTCTTATTGCCAAAATGACAGTATTAAATCCAAATTTGGGGCAAAAATAAGATATTTGGATGGCTTAAACTCAGTTTTGCATGTGTATAATAATGGATTTCACCTACCAAAGTAGGAGAGGTGTGACTAGATATAATGGGGCTTATTTTAGTATAAATATAGTATGTACATGTATTCAGTCTCATACGCATTTTAAACTTTAACACTTTGTACTAGTATAGATAAAATCATCATGAAACTTAATTATTAGTGATATATAAAAGTCATTTCATGTCTAATCCATCCATCCCCACAAAAGTTATGGGCCCTAGCTAGGATTTGAACATTTAATTCCTGGATCTGCAGGCAGTTGTGCTATTGACTGTCCTGTGGAGCTTGGTCCACACATAGAAGGAAGTGTGACAGAACCTTGGCCCTAGAATGGTCAGTATAAAACTACTTGGAGTGGGAGGGTGAGTTTGGGTAAATCAATTTTACTGGTACCAAATCTTCACTCCATGTTCAAATGATGTAAGTAATATACAAAATAATTATTCAGCTTGCAAAGAGGCTCCCTTATTAGGAGAAATTTGGCAATTCATTATTTTTTTAATGCTTGTGTTTAGATTTTTTTCTTATGAGTTGACATTGCACAAATCTATTCTAAGGGATTGATTAATCTGTATTCCCTCACCTTTTCTATTTTTTATAGAATGGAAATGCCAAAGATTAGAAAAGAATATTTTACATCAGCATGAACATGGGTTTTAGAGAAGGCAGATATTATGGTGCTCTGGAAAAGACGGGAATAAAATCATGGAAAAAAGTCTTACTGCTTCAGTGGTTTTGTTATTTAAAAAAAAATAACCAAACAAAATGGCCACTGGTCATAACACACAAACTAGAAAATCATCAAGATGATTATAATTCACATCACTCCACTTTTTATGGAGAAAATGTAATTTAACCACTTTCCTATTTTAAGTCTGTGGGCATTATATACTTTTAAAATATTCAGAAAAGCAGGTCTGTGCAAACAGTGATGACCTTCATCAAACTGCTCCTACAAGATCTGGGTCTACACTCTTTGCCATATTCTATCAGAAATATTTACATGCTGGATAAAATATCTGTAAATCATGGTGAATAATCCAAATATATTTAGTAATTATGGTATAATTGTACATAAAAAAAAATAATAATAAAACAAAATAAACAAAACAACAATCCCTGAAGTTCTACATACCTATTTTTTTTTTTGAACATGCAATCTTAAAGTTAAAACACACCTATTTTTAATTGGCCATATCAGTATTTTAATTATTTTTCATTGAAATCTGAAACAAGTAAATAAACTTGTTACTGTTGGAATAAAGCACCTTATTTGGAGCTCTGATCTTTTATATCTTAATCTGCATTTTTAGGGCCTCCACACCAGACCTGTTGTGCTCCAGAGAAGATAAATTTTATTTTTGTTTATTTCATTTTTTTCTCAAAATAAAACAAAAAAAAATCAATTGATTTATTTTCTTTAGAACTCCATTAAAAGCGTTTTTAATGGGGTCCACGTTAGACTTGCCTCAGTGGCATAAGTCTATTCATTCATTTGGACTTATCTGGACAATGCCAACTTATCTGGGGCTACAAATCACCTAGCTTCTGTCCATTTTTAACTCTAATCCTTTTGTCTATTTGGGTACCATAAAACTTACAATATCCTACCATTTTATAACCATATAACTTCCTGTAAATCCACAGATACACAGCCTATTATATTTAACAAAACCACACACAACAGTGAAATTGTTTTCTACACAAAATTTATATTTTCATTTATTTCATTTGTTCAACATTCAAATGTAAGAATACATGGCATTTCATTGAAAAGACATTTTGTCCAAATGACATTTCCTCTAATAGAAATTATAAATGGCATTTCACTGAACATGATATTTGTCTCAAATTTATCTCTAGTGTCAACATCACGAAAACATGCCTATATAATTTTGACCCCCTGAAACCCCACTTTTATATAGTAAAACTGGGGTTTACAGGGGTATAGATTATTATGCTCCCCGAAGAATTTCGGGGGAGCATATAGTCGCCGCTTCGTCCGTGCGTCCGTACGTCCGTGTGTCCGTGCGTCCGTCCCGTTCTTGTCCACGCAAATTCTCGGAAACTGCTTGTCGGATTTCAATGAAACTTCATGGGAATATTAAGTATCAAAGGTGGATGCGCATATCACCTGCGTGTTCTGGTTCGATGATTTTTCCAAGAGTTATTGCCCTTTGATGAGTTCTGCATGAATATATAGGGTACTGTTCGTGTCCACGCGAATTCTCGGAAACTACTAGTCGGATTTCATTGAAACTTCATGGGAATATTAAGTATGGAAGGTGGATGTGCATATCACCTGCGTGTTCTGGTTCGATGATTTTTCCAAGAGTTATTGCCCTTTGATGAGTTCTGCATGAATATATAGGGTACTGTTCGTGTCCACGCAAATTCTTAGCAAATACTGGCAGAAATTCAACGAAATTTTAATGGAATCTTAAGCAGCAATAGGGGATGCGCATATTGTTCAATCTTTCTGGTTAGATGATTTGTCACATAGTCATGCTACTTTGTTTAAAGCTGCAGTGTAAGGTCACTGGCTATTTTTAGAAAAGAATTTGTCAACACTCTAGTGCCTACATTTATTGATGGATTTTGATATAACTTCAAACAAATGTTGGGTATGATAATATCTTGAGCATGTTTGACATTCAGGGTCCTGGGCTCAAGGTCAAGGTCACTGTGGCTATTTTTAGAAAAACTTTGTTTTTGCTCTAGTGCCTAGATTTATTGATGGATTTTAATATAATTTCACAAAAATGTTGTGGATAATGTTTCCTGTTCCGACTATTGCATGTTCGGGGAGCATCCATCGGTTTCACCGATATTCTTGTTTTTCTTATTTCTACTCAAAAACATAGATTGTGGGTACTCGTTAGAACCGCCTCGCCGAGACGGTTCTAACGAGTATCCATAATCTATGTTTTGAGCAGAAATATGAAAAAATATCAGAGTTTTTTACCTGAAAATTTTCGGTTTTTGGAGGTGAACATTTCTATATATTTGAATAGGCGTGTTTTCGTAATGAGGTGGGTAAATGTCTGTGTAGGTAAATGTCCAGGTGTAAAACTGTAAATATCCTCCAAGCCACAACCAACCCCACCCCCCCTGCCCCACACCCCACCCCTCCAACCCCATCACCACCCCAACATGTTCCCCTGATACCAGCATCCCATTTTTTTACTATATAAAGCATAAATTTCTTTTTAATCCTCAGAAACAGTTTTGGTACTCATCACGAAAACGTGCCTATATAATTTTGACCCCCTTAAACCCCACTTTTATATAGTAAAACTGGGGTTTATAGGGGTATACATTATTTTTCTTATTTCTGCTCATAGATTGTGGGTACTCATTAGAACTGCCTCGGCGAGGCAGTTCTAACGAGTACCCACAATCTATGTTTTGAGCAGAAAAATGAAAAATATCCGAATTTTTTCTATGAACATTTTCATTTTTTTGTGGTAAAATTTTCAGTATATTTTGAATAGGCATGTTTTCGTAATGTGTAACATTTTTAGTAAGCAGTCTACTAAAAAAGAGGCAGACATAAACTTTGCATTTTTAGGTTTGAGGTTGTGTCTTTGATTTGCTGATAACTTAAACTTGAAATAAGTGCAGACAACATTTATAAAAGATTTCTCTTTTTCATCACAAAACAAATATGATGTTTCATACAAACTGTCGCTAAGAAGACAATTTGAATGAAATGTCAAGCCTTATTTTGTGGGAAAAATCACAGATACTTGGGGTCAGTAGGGCAGTGCAGGCCCAAAAAAAATATCTTGTATATATTTTTTTCTCAAGTTATTGCTTGGCTGCAAATTCTAAGTCGAAAAAGGGGCATAACTGTGCCAAAAATATTTTGAGGGTTACCTCCCCTATTGGTATGAGTTCCCCTTTCCATAATGAACAACCAGTCCGAGTTTCAAGTAAATATCTTCAGTAATGACAGAGATATTACAAAATGTCCAAGTTTTTGCACCACGACGACTCAGACGACGCCAGAGCTATGACAATACCTCATCGTTTTCTTCGAAAACAGCCGAGCTAAAAATAACTAGAGAAAAAATATATACAAGATATTTTTTTGGGCCTGCACTGCCCTACTGACCCCAAGTGTCTGTGGGAAAAATATCACCAAATATCTGATGACTTAGCCAACAAAGTGCTAAAGCTTAAAATGTATGTGATACAGAACACATACATGTATGTATTGTGTATATGGGACAACAAAATATATGCATGGACATGTTTGCATTTTGGTTTGACCGTTAGGGCATTAGGTGTGGGTCTGGGGGGTAAATTAAAATAGCATGAAGGGTAGAAATTTAAAATTATAGTCACTTCAAGTTTATTAGAACTAACAAACTGCTATTTAATTATGTGGAAGGTGTTGGTAATGATGAAGATCTGGTTATATATGGAGATGATGGAAGTATGATAATGAAAGGAATAGAACCAAGGACCTCATGGTCCATAGTCAGAAGCACTAAACACTCGGCCAACTTGAGGACACTTCATATCTTAAATAATTTGTCCTTGAATAATAACAAAAAAAAAAATATTTCACAATTACATGTATCATCTGCAACTGTGTTTGCCAGTGACACACTTGAAGATTAACAAATTCATAATGAATCATGTCAACCTTTGCAGATTATTTTTTTTTTTTTTTTTTTTTTTTTTTTTTGCAAAATGCCTGGTAGGGGTAAAATAGTTTGGTAGATAAAGCATGCAAAACCAGATTTTAATGATGGTTATGAACTTTAAAATTGGATATGTAAGCCATGGCTATAATCTAGATAAAATGAGGTATCAAGATAATATTTTTCTTATTTCTACATGAAAACAAAGATTGTACATACTCATTAGAAGCACCTTGATAAGGTGCCTGTAATGAGTACCTCAAGTGCTCAACATACCATATTTGGCCTAGTTACCACACTGTGCGCTTAGGTTTTTCAAAAATGCTAGAAAGGCTTGTGGAAAGTATGTACCTACTTATATTAAGGAAACACTTTAAATAAAACAGTAAAATGATAATACCTCACCATTATCATGTCAAGGGGAGATAACTGTCAAAAACTGAAGAAATGTACCCATTAGCAATCCCAAACCAGATCAAAATATCAATGGAAATACAAAGTGGGTGAAAATCCTTTGAGATTTACTCAAGCTATTGTCCTGAAATGAATATGTGGCTGTGCAACGGGCAGAATACTCTGTCAAAAATTGGCGAAATTTGCCCATAAGGAATCCCGAATCAGATCTCCATAATAGATATGTACCACTTTGGTAAAAATCCATTGACATTTACTAGTTATCAATATTGACTTGCTGCGGGCAGAAAACTGTCAAAAATTTATGAAATTTGCCCATTAGCAATCCCAAACCAGATCTCTACAATATCGATACAAACACTAAGTTTGGTGAAAATCCATTCATAAATTACTCAAGCTATCATCTGGCAAAGAAAGTCAGGTGTGTCTCAGATATAGATAGCTCAGTCTGTCAGAAATTAGCAATCCCAAACCAGATCTCCACATTAAGATTGATTGACTGTGTTGGGGTTTAACGACACGTCAATCCTTGTGGGTCATTTATGTCGTCTCCCAGAGAAAGGGAGAAAGAAGACAGAAAAGATAGTAGAGGAGATGAAAGAAAGGGACAGGGAAGAAAGAGGAACAGGAATGAAAGGGAAGAAGCAGAAGAAATGAAAATTTTCCCCCTCTTCCTTAACTGCTACAAGGACAGCAGGCCTTGCCCAACTGTAAGCCAATATTAGTTGCCCCAGTGACATAAGACACACGACACCTTCGCACCACCCAACCACCCCTTCCACATTATGAATGGACACACCAAGTTTGGTGAAAATCCATTGATATTCACTTAGGTTATCATCTGGAAACAAAAATAAGGACGGAGGGATGGAACTATGATAGATGGATTGACAGAGGGACACTCGTACAACCAATGTGAAACCATAATACCCCACCACTATCATGTGGCAGTGTATAAAAAGAAAAAGATCTGCTAAGGGCTCATCAAATGATGCTTGTATGATGTTTTTGTGTTGTTTTTTTTGCTGATTTTTTTTTTTTTATAAAAGCATATGTTGTGGGTACTCATTTGAACTGCATCAACAAATCATAGAAAGCAGACATAAAAAACTGGTAATTATCTTGAAACTATAGAATGGTAATTTTGGTAAAGGGCATTAGAGGAACATTTCTGTGAAATTATTTTGAAATCAGGCCATTAGCCTGGGAGATGTCCTTTAAAAGTTTTTTTTTCCTTTTTAGCTCTGGCGGCCATTTTGTTCTGCTGAGCGAAACCATTTTAGCAATATTGGTATAATTCCTGTAAAATTATTTCAAAATCCATTAACCGTATAGGAGGAGAAGTCTCTTAAGTAGATTGTTGATAGATGCATGACTGTCTACTCCCTTTTCTTTTTTTTTTAGCTCTGGTGGCCATTTTGTTCAGCCAAACGGAACCATTTTAACAAGTTTGGTAAAGGGTCATAAGAGGGACATTTCTGTGAAACTATTTTGAAATTCGGTCATAGGCCTGAGAGGAGATGTCGTTTAAAAGTTTTTCTATTTTTAGCTCTGACCGCCATTTTGTTTCAGAGTGGAACCAGTTTAGCAATTTTGGTAAAGGGGCATTAGAGGAACATTTCTGTGAAATTAAATTGAAATTGGGCCACTGGCATGGGATTTGTTGTTTAAAGGTTTTTTTATTTTTAGCTCTGGTGGCCAGTTTGTTTTAGGAGCGGAACCATTTTAGAAATTTTGGTAGAGGGTCACTCAAGGAACATTCAAGTAAAATTATTTCAAAATCCATTTACCGGTTTAGGAGAAGATGTCTCTTAAGTAAATTGTTGACAGAGGCATGACAGTCTACACCCTTTTTCTATTTTTAGCTCTGGCTGCCATTTGTTCAGCAGAGCTAAACCATTTTAGCAATTTTGGTAAAGGGGCATTAGAGGAACATTTCAGTAAAATTATTTTGAAATCGGGACCTTGGCCTAATAGAAGAAGTCGTTTAAAAGGGTTTTCCTGTTTTTAGCTCTGGTGGCCATTTTGTTTAGTGGAGCGGAACCATTTTAGCAATTTTAGGTAAAGGGGCATGAGAGGAACATTTCTGTGAAATTATTTTGAATCGGCCACTGGCCTGGGAGGAGATGTCTTTTAAAGGTTTCTTCTATTTTTAGCTCTGGTGGCCATTTTGTTTAGCAGAGCAGATTTGGTAAAGGGGCATGAGAGGAAGATTTCTGTGACATTATTTTGAAATCAGGCTATAGGCCTGGGAGGAGATGTTGTTAAAAGGTTTTCTATTTTTAGCCCTGGCAGCCATCTTGTTTAGCGGAGCAGAACCATCTAGGCAATTTTGGTAGAGGGTCATCTAAGGAACATTCCTGTGAAATTATTTCAAAATCCATTCAGTGGACTGGTCTAGGAGGAGATGTTGTTTTAAGATTTTCTATTTTTAGCTCTGGCCACCATTTTGTTTAGTGGAGCAGAACCATTTAGGCAATTTTGGTAGAGGGTCACCCAAGGAACATTCCTTCCTGTAAAATTATTTCAAAATCCATTCACCTGTTTAGGAGGAGATGTCTTTAAGTAAAAAATTGACAGACGAACGACCGACAAAGACTGATCACAAAAGCTCACCTTGAGCCTTTGGCTCAGGTGAGCTAAACAATATACCTATTATAAAATAAAATTTCACACTATTACCTCTAGACAATATGCTGACAAAAGTTTATGAAATTACGAAAAGGGACATAACTCTGCCAATATTTGGTGTACTGTATCCTCAAAATAATATGCGCTGCTCCACATCATCCTGTAATTATTTAAGAAGTTTCAGCTTGATCGGATGTAAACTATAGGAGTTAGCCAGAAACGAAAAATTTTCAAAGGAGTATAACTGTGCTTATATTTGGTGTACTGTAACACTGAAACAATATACGCTGTTCCACATCATGGTAATTACAAATGAAGTTTCAGCTTGATCAGATGTAAACTGTAGGAGGAGTTAGCCGGAAACAAAAAGTTTACAGAAATTTTCAAAGGGGCATAGCTCTGCTAATATTTGGTGGACTGTAACCTAGAAACAATATGCCGTGCTCCACATAATGGTCTAACTATAAATTACATTTCAGCTTGAGCGGATGTAAAGTGTAAGAGAAGTTGACCTGAAACAAAAAGTTAACGGAAATTTTCAAAGGGGCATTACTCTGCTAATAGTTAGTAGACTGTAACCCCGAAATAATATGCGCTGCTCCTCATCATGGTCTAACTATATACCAAGTTTCAGCTTGATCGGATGTAAACTGTAAGAGGAGTTAGCCAGAAACGAAAAAGGTTATGGACAGATGGACAGACGCCATACCCCGTAACATAACAGTCCCGTTTTTCAAACAGGCATATAAAAATTGATGAAACTTGCCAATTAGCAATCCCAAAGCAGATCTCCACAATTTTCAACCTCCTGATCACCAGTCGGACACACATCCAACTAAGCTGCCAACGCCAGCTCATACATTCATGAAATAAATATCAACCTCAAGAGGGATTTGAACCTGGAATCTCATGTTCCAAAGTCAGGAGTGCCCAATTGACAATCTCCCTTCTTGAATCAGCAGACCGGGGAGAATGATGGTAGAAATTATTTCACGATCAATCTCTTGATGAGGTAGGCTGCCAAGCTAGGATTCAAACTTGCAACCACCAGATCTGCCGTCTAATGCACTAGTTACTGACTGCACTGCTGAGCAGGTTCCAATCAGCTGATGATCATACATGCAATCTCTAGGTCAATAACTTCTAGCACAAGAGGCCAGCAGCATTACTAATCTGCTTCCAGGCCAGAGTATGTGCAAGTACATGTACTGTTTCAAAGTCTTCATGAAAATGGTTAGACAAATGATTAAAATGTATAGTAGAGCCAGGTATTACCAGGTAACATTCCGAGACCTTTAATATTGCATGCCAGTATCCACTCCCTGCCTCTTAGAAGATCTCAGTGTCAAATATTATCATTTCATCAATACATGCATTTCTTTTTACCCAACAGAGTTAAATTGCAAACGCACCTGCCAAAGGCAAATATCCAGTATTGTGGATATTTTGATGTTCCATGGAAAAAATCTGAAAACATGCAAAACCATGAATATCTGACTATTGTTTGTGCCATGTGAAGCAGTTTTTTTATCTAAATTGTTTCAAACATCCTTGAGCTACACAATATATAACAATAAAGCACAAATTCCATATAATCTGGTTATATTTTATGTCAAGGAAAAGAACACTAAAACAGTCCATAAGTGCACAATGTTGAGGCCACCCCAGGGATTTTGAGGAACAGGGGAACAAGGCCATGTATTACAGGGTAACGAGGGAAGATGAATCTAAAACAAGAGGTCCGCGGGTCACGACTCACTCGCCTGAGTGACATAGCTACTCCAGGTATGCACCCGTTATGCAACATTTTCCAATCCTATCATTGCAACTAATGAAAGGATGATCAATTAAGCAGTTCTTAGTTTTGAAGAAGGACACATGGCCATGGCAGTCAATGAAGCGTGACCATTTGGACAAACTCTCAATCATATTTCACTAGTAGAATCAATGTAAAATGATGGAAATTGGCTAAGTGGTTTCTGAAGAGTTGTTTAACAGTACCATGATTTTATACACAAGTAAACAGCACAGGGGCAGGGAAATATAATAAATGTCCAAATGATTACCTTTGGAGACAAAGATCACACTACAGATTAGAAAACGTGAGTCTTGGTTTTATTGAGAATCTTCATAAGCAGTAAAGAAGTTTGCAACACTGCTTTAATTGTGGTTTTGGAGGAGCTGTCATTAAAAAAAATCATTTCCTAAAATTTTATTTTGCCATGGCAACCCAACAAATTGGTCACTGGTCATAAAAACACACAAACTGGGTAGACAATGATCATGACTGCAAAATATGGTTCACATTACTTCACTGGTTATGGAGAAAATGAATTAACCATTTCTTCATTATAAGTCTATGGGAGTTTTCTGTTGCCATGGCAACAAAACCAAGAGGCAGACTGGCAGACTTTTTATCTGTTTTCAATTGCCCTTACCCATTTAAGATTTGCACCAACTTAGAGTCCTACTACTTCAGTGGTTTTGGAGGACTGGTCATTGAAAAAATCTTCTTCTTTTTTTAAATTTAATATTGCCATGGAAACCAAACAAAATTCTCACTGATGAAAGGCACAAGCTGGGTAGACCATCATCAAATGTCATAACTGCCAAGTATGGTTCACATCACTTCACTGGTTATGAAGAAAATGCAATTTCACCATTTTCCCATTATATTAGTCTACAGGAGCTTTCTGTTGCCATGGCAACCAAAGCGAGAGGCAGATCACCATAATTTTAGCCATTTTGAATTGTCCTTACCCCAAAGCAGTTCATTTGTACAAAATTAGAATCATACTGCTTGATTGGTTTTGAAGGAGATGTCATTTAAAAAATTCCTTTTTTTTTAAATCTAATATTGCCATGGCAACCAAACAAAATAGCCATTGGTCATAAAAAATATAAATTGGGCAAACACTCATCCAATGATCATAACTGCCAAACATGGTTCACATCACTTCACGTTTTTGGAGAAAATGCAATTAATTTAACCATTTTCCCAATATAAGTCTATGGGAGCTTTCTGTTGCCATGGCAATCAAACCAAGAGGCAGATCACCAAAAAATTTGGCTATTTTCAAAGGACCCTAACCAAGCAACATTCTTTTCAAGTAAGGTACAAATCGCTTCAATGGCTTTGGAGGAGTTGTCATTTTAAAGTGTTAACGGACAGACAACCGAACAGATGTTTCAACAATTTGGGTTTAGGGTCTATGTCCCATTATGAATTTCTATAGGGTTCAGACACCAAAGCGTTCAGACACCAAAAATTCCCTTGCTTAGCCTATGATCAATCCTTGTACCGTTAGCTCTAGATGCCAGTGCACTCACCACTGAACTACCACACTATATTGTAGTCTGTACATGAAATTTTTATTTTTGTTTTTATTATTAAGAATTTTTGCCAGACCAAATTTTTAACAGACATGTCTGCAGGCCCTACATTACATATACAGCTGGCCACTGCTAATTAAATTCATGCTACAGAATAACTGGTTCTGTACTTGTCCGATAACTGGTGCATGACGAGTTAGTGTGTAAGAAGGTGATTCTTTTCCGATTTTGTACAAACCGAATAATACCTTATTGTTATTAGAGATATCACTGTAATTTTACGGACAGTAATGTTGTCAAACATAAAAGTAAAGCGTAAACACTTTAAAAAAGGATAATAAGTAAACTTACATTTCGGGTGGTTCTTCTTTGT
The DNA here is from genome assembly GCA_964016985.1 of Anodontia alba. NCBI lineage: Eukaryota > Metazoa > Mollusca > Bivalvia > Lucinida > Lucinidae > Anodontia > Anodontia alba. The sequence continues at coordinate 44,840,802 of OZ024826.1, forward strand.
TCCAGCCAGCTTGATTGTGACGTTCTGAATATTCTTCCGAAAATGGAACACCTCTTCTTAGGGTACCGCACCGGGCCGGATATATTTAGGATTGTCTGTACAACAAGTTCATTTGCTTTTGTTGCAGTCTCTCTCTCTCTCTCTCTCTCTCTCGCTCTCTCTCTCCTTAGCCAGCCAACATTAATTTGTTTTGTTTGAGTTATGGCTATACCACCGAGAAAACCCTTAGGGAAGTCCTCCCAGGGGTGTTCCTGGTCCCCTGAAATAAAGTCAGCATTTTCCCTTGTTCCCCAAAATTAAAATCTTGACATTCTATATTCCTTGTTCCCCCCAATGGCTCAGTTGTCAGAGCATCTGCTTGACAGGGAGGTTGTGGGTTCGATCCCCGACAAAGGATACAAAGACCTGTCAGCTACACTGTACCCCTGTGTCAATCAGTAATGCGGGGTATAGTGGTCTGTCACCTAATTGTATACCGGAATATCTGTCAGCGACAAAGTATACAAAGACCAGTGTCAGCTGCACTGTCGGTTACCCGGAATATCAGTCAGGAACCCAGGGTATAGTGGCCTGTTACATGAAGTGTACACCCGAATATCAATCAGCAACAAAGTATATGAAGTCCTGCCAGCTACATTGCACCCTGATGTATCAGTCAGTAACCTGGGATATACACTTAGAGTGTATAGATATACTGGAATATCGGTCAGCAACAATTAAAGTATACGAAGATCTGTCAGCTACACTGGTCCCCGGTGTATCAGTCAGTAACCCGGGATATAACAGCCTGTCACCCAGAATGTTTTGTAGTATAGGGTCCCGTAGTATACTTTGTCGCTGACTGATATTCACTGGTTTACACTTTAGGTGACAGGTCCCTATACACTGGCTTATTGACTGATATACCAGGGAGCAGTGTAGCTTACAGGTCTTCATATATACTTTGTTGCTGACTGATATTCCGGTATACATTCCATGTGACAGGCCACTATACTCCAGGTTACAGACTTATATACTGGATAACAGTGTAGCTGACAGGTATTCGTATACTTTGTCGCTGACCGGTATTCGGGTATGTATTTCAGGTGACAAGCGGCTAAACCTGGGTACAGTGTAGCTCACAGACCTTGTTATACTTTGTCGCTGACTGACATTCTAGTCCAGGTGAGAGGCTGCTATACCCTAAGTTACAGACTGATACTTTGGGGTACAGTGTAGCTGATGGGTCTTTGTATACTTTGTCTCCGACTGATATTCCGGTATACACTTTAGGTGACAGGCTGCTATACCCTTGGTTACTGACTGATACGCTGATATACAGTGTAGCTTGCAGGTCTTGGTTTACTCTGTCACTGACCAATATTCTGGTATACTCTCCATGAGACAGGCCACTACACCCTGGGTTACTGACTGAGACACTGGGTAACAGTGCAGCTGACAGGTCTTTGTATACTTTGTTGCTTATTCAGGTATATTTATAACTGTCAGCTATCAAAATAAAAAAAATAAAATAAAAATAAAAATAAAACATTAACCTCGACCCTGTCACATTGAGTAGAACATAACATACTTTCTATGCTGCGCATCGTGTTTGCAAATCAGTCAATCAATCAGCGATATGTTAGATTGTGTTTATTTTTAAATTTCAATTGCTGTTTTGTCAAGGACAATGCCAGTCACTGGCTTATAGTGTAATTCTTTGCTTATTATATGAACGTCTGTTTATACAGGGTAAAGTTTACTGAAACTTATATCAGGGATTTACATATTTATTCTATTAACTCATAACCTAAACATTCAGAGAGAGATAGAGAGAGAAGCCTTTTTTCATAGCTGACAAACCAAGTAAAATCTCCTTTGGCAGCATATAATAGACAGCATTGACTGCTTTAAGAGTATTTAGATTGTCATTTTAAGAAAGTACTGTTTTAGAATATGTATTGGAGCGGGAAGAGTGGTCACTTTAAATTGTTTTAAAGGTCAAATTGCGTTTCGTCTGATAACAACTCAATTTTAGTAAACACCGTTCCATTTTTTCACTGGAATGGACCGGAACGACCGGGAACGCTAAGAAAGCGAGAAATGGAACTGACCGTCGCTCCGTTCCAGTCGTTCCGGTACCGGTCCGGTCCCGGTTGCGTTCCGGTCGTTCTCCGTTCATCGGTCGTTCAGGTGGTAAAGCTAACCGCTGACGGGACTGTATATGCAGCTTGTCTTTGCTTTCGTTGTTCGTATATGCAATGAGACATTCGAGCTCAAATAGGTGAAATAGTTTATGTTACATGTGAACAGTGGAGATTCAGATCACTGTGCGCAACAAATACGTGAAAAAGTTACATGTGTCATATACCTATTGTAGAGACCAAGATCACCCTGCGCATCCGCGTATTCAGATCATGGTCTTCTCTGTCCGTCAACTTGTTTAGTATGTTTTACAGTATTCAACAGTTCTGTCAGCGGACAATGAAATTCATGATCAGGCTGCGTGGCTGCACAGATCAGTCTGTGCACGCGTCGGACTTATTATTAAAGTGGAAAAAGAGTATACAGTCGACTCTCGTTATCTCGAATTCCAAGGGACTCTCTGAAATACTTCGAGATATCCGTAGTTCGACATATCAGGTTTGCAGAATTGAGGAAAAAATAATTTGATTAACCACATTTAACAAATTGATAGGTAATTGGACTTTTGAAGTTAGAGATATATTGAAAATATTGTGGAAAAGAGGAGAAATTGCTCCTAAGGAGCAATTTCTCCTCTTTTCCACAATATTTTCCCCGCTCTTTTCTACAATATTTTCCATCTGTTGTTAGGTTTTCATGTATAGGCAGGGACCAGACTTTCACTTCGAGATAAGCGGTTATTCGAGATAAGCGAGGTCGAGATAACGAGAGTCAACTGTATATGGAAAAGCTCGTGAACAAGATCGAAATATGTTCAATATTTAGCTGGTAATAATCAATTTTCTTCTCGACTTCGGCAGGTGTTCTTTATGTTTGCTTGTGTTTGGATACGGAGAGTGAAGGATAGCAATTACAGTCATTAAACGGAGCACATTCCGATTACATAGTACATATGAATTAGTGTTCAATACTTGCCACAACGTATGAGTCTAGTACATGCTTATCTACGTCAAACCGATAATCTGTTGAAAATTTCAGGAAGCTAAATAAATCAAATGCTCAATTTCTCTACAGATATAGCCAGGTTTTAGTCACTTGTTGACCCTCACTACTCGTAGAAGACACGCAATTAACCCATTGTAGTCTGAATGAACTCGCCCCACCCCCCGCCCCCCCCCCTCCCCCCACACACACACACACACACGTCCCTCCACACTATATATTGGAATATTCTAATTTCGATTTTAGGTATATCAGGCTATGTGATTTAAATATTCCCTAGAGAAGAATGATTGAACTATTTGGAAACAGTGGCGACCTTGATAAGACGCCGCGTTCTGCGGCGTCTGATCTGGGGCTGCACTGTTTTCCTGTTATCCTTTTTATATAGGAGTCCCCAGACTACAATGGGTAAAAAAGAGCAGGCATGACATTTTTTCTGATAGCAAATGTTTTCCTTTAAGAGTAGTCTCCCCACCCATCACAAATTTTTGAAAGGATTCAGGTATCAGAAGATTAATTTTTGGTCTACAAATATTGTCTCTTTTTGAAAACTTGAACAAAACCTTCTAATGAGTACACTCAACATACAATCATTGTGTAGAAAATCGAAAAGATTTCCCTAAATAATCGCTATTTGTTTCCTGAACTGGTGACATGATTAACACTCAGTGGCTCGAACTACCCATGTCTCGAACGAATTTCCATGGTCCCAAAGATGTTCGAGCCATTGAGGTTCGACCGTAGCTGCAATAACCGACATACAAATATGGAAGACATGCAGCAGAGAAATGCAGCTGAGAGAGAAATGCAGCCGAGAAACCGTCTTGGAATGGTCAACAAAAACAACTGCTGTAAAACATCAGTGGCTCAAACATCTTTTGGACCATGTAAATTTATTCGAGACATAGGTAGTTCGAGCTACTGATGATTTATCATTGCACCAGGTCAAGAAGCAAATGGTGATAATTCAGGGAAGTCTTTTTGATCTTCTATACAATATTGGTATGTTGAGTGTACGCATTAGAATCTCCTCGATGAGGAAATTCCTATGAGTACACGCAATATACAATATTATATAAATAAGAAAATTCCCCCAAATATTTTTTTTCTTGAGCTATCGGAAGAATTTCGTACGGACTTAAAGCGAGTTCGAATCATCCAAGGTAATCGAGTTATCGGTGTTCGAGTCATCAAGGTCTTACTTTCTGTCGGAAGGAAGTGGGAAATGACTTAAACTGGATTGCAACCTCTCCCTTAAAGCCCATGCAGCTCAACACTATACGTACAAAAATGTTTATTCCACGCATAATCATCAACATAATTATTGAAACATCAGAATTAAAACAAATACACTAGTACAAAAGCGTACACACTGATGTGCTTTGTACGTGTGCATATGTCGCACATACGAAAACCCCTGAAGCAGTAAGGCACTTATTTGGTACAAATGTTGCTTTGGTAAGGGCAATTCAAAAAAGCCAAACTTAGAGTGATCTGCCTCTTGGTTTTGTTGCCATGGCAGCAGAAAGGTCCCATAGACTTATAATGAGAAAATGGTTAAATTGCATTTAAATTGTATTAATTTCATAACTAGAGAAGTGATGCGAACCATATTTAGCAGTTATGATCATTTCATGATTGTATACCCCAATTATAAGTTGTATGACCAGTGGCCATTTTGTTTGGTTGCCATGGCAACATTACATTTTAAAAGAGGATTTTTTTTTTAATGACAACTCCTCCAAAACCACTGAAGCAGTATGTCTCTAATTAGGTACAAATGTTTCTTGGCTAAAGGCAATTCAAAATAGTTAAAAAAATGCCAATCTGCCTCATGGTTTGGTTGCCATGGCAACAGAAATTCCCATTGACTTATACTGGGAAATTGGTTAAATTGCATTTTCTTCATAACTAGTGAATTGATGTGAACCATATTTGACAGTTATGATCATTTCATGATTGTCTACCCACTTTATGTTTTTTTGACCAATTTCCATGGCAACATTAAATTTTTAAAAACGGAATTTTTTAAATGACAAATCCCCTAAAACCACAGAAACTGTAGGACTCTAATTTGGTACAAATGTTGCTTTGGTAAAGGCAATTCACAACAGCTAAAAGTTTGTCATACATTGAACACGGCTAAACATGCGATAAGATTAATTACGCATCTAAAAACTGGGGCATGTCCTGCGCTTACGATCATTTGATTATTATCTAGCCAGTTTATGTCTTTTTTACCAGCGATCACTATGTTTGGTGTCCATGGCAAACTTTTTAAAGTGGGAAATTTGTAAGCAGGAAAAGAAGACCCTCTTAAGCACTAGCAAAGATAAATACAGTCGACTCTCGTTATCTCGAATTCCAGGGGACTCTCTGAAATACTTCGAGATATCCGTACCTCGACACATCAGAGTTGCAGAATTGAGGAACAAATGATTCAAACAACCCCATTTGACAAATATATATGTAAATGGACTCTTGAAGTTAGAAATATATATTAAAAATATTGTGGAAAAGAGGAGAAATTGCTCCCGAAGAGCAATTTCTCCTGTTTTCCACAATATTTTTTTACCTGTGGTTAGATTTTCATGTTTAAGCAGGGACAGATTTTCACTTCAAGATAAGCGGTTATTCGAGATAAGCGAGGTCGAGATAACGAGAGTCAACTGTATATTATAAAAGAGTGACACTTGAGAGCAATGAATACACACACAAAGACAAAAATAGCTGAAGTGTCTCAAACTTGCAATATATGATTGAAGTAGCAAAAGCTTTAAGTTACAATCAAAATTTTGTTCTGCGAGGTTTACCTTCCCCTGCCTCTGTGCTGTATACATGTATAAAATCATGAAATTGTTAAACAACTTCTCTTCAGAAGCCACTTGGCTAATATCCACAAAATTTCATATCGATCCTGCTGATGAAGCTGTTCAAATGATCACGCTCCATCGACTATCATGCCCATATATGGTAATAATAATAATAATAATAATAAAACACATTCTTCTTTTTCCAAACCAAGAACTGTTCAAATGATGATTCTTTCATTAGTTGCCATTACGAAAACATGTCTATTCAAATATATCGAAAATTTCACCACCAAAAAAAAAACTCGGAGTTTTCTGATAAAAATTCTGATTTTTTTTTCATATTTCTGCTCAAAAAATAGATTGTGGGTACTCGTTAGAACCGCCTCGCCGATAAGGTATACCCCTGTAAACCCCTGTTTTACTAGATAAAAGTGGGGTTTAAGGGGGTCAAAATTATACAGGTATGTTTTCGTGATGCAATGACAAGATTGGAAAAATGCTGCATAAGTTCTGCATACATGTATCAGCAGTGGCTTTTTCACTCAGGTGTGCGAGCCCTGGCCCATGGGCCTCTTGTTTTTTAATTAGTTTTCAGAGAAAATATAACTTGACGTCGTCGATATACATGAAATGTCAAGTCTTATTTTCTCTGAAAAATGATAAAAACATAATTCAAAATGTCATCTGCAGCAAATGTGATTGTCTTAACGGATTAACCCATTGATATCTGACGCCAGATCAGACTCTGCACTGTTTGCATTGAATCCAGGAGTTTCTGTACAATATGGTAATAATAAAAACAAACCAGATATCCCTTCTATTAGTAATGAACCTGTCCAAAGAGTTAACCCATTTATGCATAGCATCCAAAAAAAAAAAAAAAAAAAAAGGGGGGGGGGGGGGGGCACTGGCAAACAGTGTAGACCCAGATCAGACGCTGAAGAATAGAAAAAGGACTTTCTATAAACAATAATAATAATTAAAGTTAACCAGACACCCCTTATATTGGAGATGGACCGGTCCAAAGAGTGACGATAGAAGAATCCATTCGACATAGCCCTTCGGCATAAATGGGTGCTCGTTTTTCTCACTGCATGAATATTACGTGCTTTGGCAGTGTACATCTTTCCTTATCTGTACGAACTATGGAAGAAAAAGAAAAAAAATATTCATATATTCAAAGGTCATGTCTGGAGCCTATATTGAACTCGGCTAAACATGCGATAAGATTAATTACGCAACTAAAAACTGGGGCACGTCCTGTAACATAAGGACAGTAGCAATTTTCTGTTGTAAATGAGCAGAAAATATTCTTTCGCATATGGGCTGCGTCATACGAAAACGTGTCTTTGGACATATGCGGACAGCGAAGGCGCAGTCTGATCAGGGACTTCACTGTCCGCTAACGGAACCATTGGCTACTACAGAAGTTATGAATGGATAGCAAATGCACGAATAATACTTTGCGCATGTGCAGGAAGATCTGAATCTGCGCAGTTTGCCTATGTCCGAAGGCATTTTTTTCGCTTGACGCGGCTCATATGCGAATGGCTTTGACCAAGAAAGCCAAGAATCAAAGACTTCTACGGGTGGACAATAAGGACTGATCAGACATGTATCAGTATGCTGATCGTAGTTTTCACTGCTCGCGCATATGTTAAGATGACTCTAGCCCTTGGGGAGCAAATTCTTTCCTTTTAGAGTAAACTCTTTATCAGAAGGGACAAAGCGATTCCGTCAGAGTTGAGTTGAGTTGTTTCTTGAATGTGTATCAATTTCTGTCAATGTTCGATAACCACAAGTCCACTTCTCAGGATCTATGGTTCCACGTTGCTATAACTACGTATTAACTTACATAAACAAACTTTGTCTACGCTTTTTTTAGCACACAATGTCTTCCGTTCTTTAGTTCTGAGTTAACCATAATTGGGTTATCTACCAGGCAATTCGTTAATGTCATCTTTTAGGTGAAGGGTCGTAAAAAATGTTGTGAGAACTTGTGACCCAACCCAATTGCCTCGCCCATTGCAATATGTATACTTTTAAAAGTCAAAACACGGAACTCACAAGTTACAAACAAAGAACTCAAAACATCCTTACAGGAAACGCAATGTCACATATAGGCTTCCGTAATAAAGCCTTCCATATACAATGGCCCAGACCTGACCTTGAAAATTTCACTTGAAAAGTCAAAAGTGGCTACTTTTAACATAGATATAGATATGTGCCTGCAAAAAGGGCCTTCGGGTATATGTCTAGATACATATAAGTAGTTGAGGCGCATACCGGTCTGAATTTTCACTGCTTGCCATATACAGTAGTCAACGATTTAATAGTCTATGTTACAAAAGAGGACCTGACCAGACAGTCCAGATGAGTAAGCTGGTCTGGGTCTGTGTTTACCGAGAGTGTCCGGAGCTACCGTTTTATCCGGCTCTGGGCCTAGATATGATAACCTAATAAAATCAAATCAGTCATTGCCTTGCCTGCTTGAATAAAGATTTCTCGATTTGTCACGAAACTTAAACTGTTGGAAAATTCTCTGTTCATACAGGTTAGTAATAAATACTTTTTCTATTATTGTTTTACCGTATAAAACAACAGCCTTCAGAAATACTATAATAGCCCTAAGTATTGGGACAGACAGGCCCTGGATTTTCGCAGTTCGCACACAAAATAATGACTATGTGTAAAACGTGTCTTGAGAAACAGCGCATTTCCATATTAAATGGGACATAACGAGTGAAAACGTACTTTCTGACATGTGCATCCAACGAAGATTCAGGTCACCTTGCGCATGCGTGCAGTCTGATCAGTCTTCGTTGTCCGCATGAAGAAATTATGCATCCCTGGCTATCCGAAATGCGCCCAGTGAAGATTCTGTGTAACTGCGCAGTCTGATCTGAATCTTCATGGGCACACATGTCCGGAGGCAGGCTTCTGACGTAACTGTTCTTATGTGTACATGTACAGGTACCTTTCAAAGACACATTTTCCGTTGACACGGTTCATTTTCAAACTGCTTACGGTCACTTCTTAAAAACAGCCACTCTCCTGTATCGGCCGCTTGTCGGATTTTCACAAAGTGTTGTTCACCTGTTTACAGCATCCATCAGGCGCGGATCTAGGATAATTTCAGAAGGGGTTCGATTGGATTGAATTTGCGCATTTATTTTGTATTCAGAAAGACAAGCCTGAGCAAACAGTGGAGACCCAGATCAGACGCCGCAGTATGCGGCGTCTGATCAGGGTCTACACTGTTTGCCACTCATCCGCAATTTTGTACACATTCATAGGTAATAAAATGGATTTGTTGAAGATAAGTGCATGGCAAAAGGTAATGGGTGTGAATATTTAGGGTAAATACGGTATCCCAAATTTATCAAATTTATCTGCAATTTCCCATGAAAATTATTTTTTTTTTTTTGAGTTAAAGGTGTGTAGGGGCGGGGTTCGATTGAACCCTCGAATCCCCTCTGAATCCACCCCCTTGCCATCTTTCTGTAATAGTGTTTTCTCAAGGGTGACGACTGTAGTAGTGTCGATTGTGTTTAATACAAAACCAGAAAATACACTACTCTGTAGTGAAGTCCAGGAAGAGGTTTTACGGTAGAAACACAGCACCATCGCCAGCTATAGCCAAGATAAATACATTCCAAAAGAAATTTCACTTCGGAGCAATAAACAATCAGGGCCCGAGGTTTTAAAACTTTTTTCATGCTCAACTCAGCTAAACATGAAATTTATTTTGCTTATAAATATTAAAATACTGACAATTTTTTAAAACTTCTTTCATGCTCAACTCAGCTGAGCATGCTCAGCTGAGTTGAGCATGAAAAAAGTTTTAATTGTTGGTATTTTTATTTTTATGACCAAGTGAAATTTTATGCTCAGTTGAGTCGTGCAAGAAAAACGTTTTATAACCTCGAGGCCAGAAAACATTGTGACGCTCTTGATGACGGCAACAAGTGTCCAAGAGGATGAATGAAAGCGAGGCAAACACATATACATAACGCATTCGCCACTGCCTCCATTTACCTGCTAGCCTTAAAATCTGCACAACAACAACAACAACAACAACAACAACAACAACAAGGAATAAGATATACCACTATACTTACACAAACTAAAGGTACACAGTGAACCTTCCTACAACAGCCACCATTGGGAAATAATCCAAATGGCTGTTGTAGTGAGGTCGTTATTGTATTGTATTTCCTGGGCAGGCTTAGTCTTCTATTAGCGGTAAACCAGTACATAGTTTATTGTATTACTGACAGGTTGAATATATAATAAAATGCCGGTCCAGCTTCGGTTTGTGTTGAGGTTTTACGGCCCAGTCAAGCCAATGGGGTCATGTCGAGCGCCGTCAGTTTACCTAACCACACGTTTACTGGGCAGGCTTAGTCCTCTAAGCGGTTAACCAGTATTGTGCACATTCTTTCGCCAGAAACTGGCCTTCTTGAATCAGCGGAAGGGAGAGAATTACCGTAGAAAATATTACATGATCAATCTCCACGAAAGTCTCAGTGGCTCAATTGGATGCGCGTCCCATTGGTGATCAGGAGGTTGCGGGTTCGACCCCCGCCGGCTCGACAATATTCTTTCGTGGAGATTTGAGCATGAAATATTTTCTTGGGTCATTCTCTCCCTTCCGCCAGTTGTTAGTTTCTGGTGAAAGAATATGCACAATTCTGGTTAGAGGACTAAGTCTGCTCAGTAAAAGTGTGGTTAGGTAAATTGACCATGCTCGACTTGACACCATTGAGTTGAATGGGCCGTAAAAACCTCAGTGCAAACAAACAAACAAAATATATATAATATAACTGCACCCTGGGATATCAGAAAAGTGGCTGATAGTTTTGAGAGCTGCTCGATAGTGGAGGTTTTACTGTACAGTCATTCCTACACAAATATTAGAATAATAGAGCCAACCATTTTTGTTTTATTTTGTGTAAGAATGACTGCAGAACATTTGCATAATTTGTCATATAAATAATATTGCTGGTAATAGGGGAATTGGTCACCCTATCCATAAACTTCAGAGTGGAGTGGGAGTGGGGTGGGGCGTGGACGGATCCAGGATTATTTCTGAGGTGGATCGATTTGATAAAATTATCGTACTAATTCTTTGTATTCGGACAGACGGGCCCTAGCAACAGTGTAGACCCAGATCAGACGCCGCGGAATGCGGCGTCTGATCAGGGTCTATACTGTTTGCCAGTCATTCAGTAATTTTACACACACACACACACACACACACACACACACGCACGCACGCACGCACGCACACACACACAGAGGCAGTAAATTGGACTTGTTGGAGAGAAGTATAAGGTAAAGAACAAGAGTGTGAATATTTAGGTTAAATACGGTATTCCAAAATTATTAAATTTATCCAAAATTTCTAATGAAAATGAAATTTCGGGTCAAAGGGGTTTTCGACCGACCCCCTACCCCCACCTTCAGACCCCCTTTGAGTCCGCCCCTGAACTTCTTTCACGTAATTAAGCCAGTAAAGACCAGGCGAGATATGTTTAACTCATTTTTTTTTTCGATTCCGAGCGAGAATGTGCCTTCGGTGCGCGGACAGCAAAGGCCCAGATCAGACGGTGTGGAAGCACAGTCTCAGGGCCTTGGCTGTCTGCTAATAAGAATCATTCGATACTAAACAAATGTATCGATGGAGGACAAAGGCCCGAAGGGAACTTTGCGAACGCGCAGAATGATCTGAAGACACGTTTTCGTATGACGTGGCCCATATACTATGCTGAAGGCCTAACTATACTACATGTAACTTAATTTACCTGTTGAAATATTTGCGCTTTTTAGGTAGTATCGGTGTCAGACTTCATACCAGCGGCAATGAATTCAGGTAAGACAAGTTCTCCCTCTCTCTCTCTCTCTCTCTCTCTCTCTCTCTCTCTCTCTCTCTCTCTCTCTCTCTCTCTCTGACTCTCTCTCTCTCTCTCTCTCTCTCTCTCAAATGTCTTACAAATTTACAAATTTTAGCATAATATATAGCGAATAATATAAAGTGAAAATAGTGCATATGTCTTTGTTTTAATCGGGATTAACGTCGCTTTCAACAATCTTTCAGTCATATAGCAACGGTGTCTGGATGCGACAAGGATCTCAATGCCGACTTTTAAATTGCTGCCTCACTGAAATATCACGCTTCAGACATATGACATGATATCCCACCGCGTCACATTATACTAACAACGGCCTGACCAGCTCTGAATCCTAGACTACTTTCTTAATGCAGGGGTCTACACTATTAAGCGGATTTTCAGAATTTCGCAGTTTTGAAACCATATGTTTTCAGTTTGTTTGTTACCTCTTTACTTTTTTCCACCTCATTATTCAGTTTCATGTCCTTATTAACCGGGGCCCAGTTGTTCAAAGCATTGTTAGCTTAACGAGCTCCTTAATGACTAACTCGTTATCCGTTGTAGCTAAGATATTTCAAATACATTGATATTTTTGCTGCAAAAATATGAGTAGCTTTTGCAATACAAAAGCTACTCACATTTTTTTCAGCAAAAATATCAATGTATTTGCCATATTTCAAGATAGAAATTTTGACGTCACGTTAGCTAACAATTTCGTTAAGTTTTAAAAAACTGGGCCCAGAATCATCCCCATTTCCCATATTATAGTGTGAAAATCCCGTGCCTTACATAACAGGTCTTAATAAGAGGGTACCAAGAAACTGTTTTTCCTATTTCTCTCTCAAAAAAAAAAAAAAAAAAAAAAAGAAACGTGCGCGGACTGAGTCACTGTATGGCGCTATGCGGGTACATGTAGCCAAACATCCAAGTTTCATTTTACCGACGGCAGAGGTTCTGCTTAGACTGGGTAGATGTGCAGGTTGATCTGAGTCTATGCTGGGTGCATAAGCAATCTTGAAGGAAATGCTGTGCCCCCGGCTCATTTCAGAAGATGAAAGGGCGAGGTTTACTGTTCTGTGAAGGTACATATTTGTACTCTGATATTTTACAGTGTTCCAATACAGTGATGGTTTCACTATTACGGACGAAATGGTCAAGGCCTACAATGAAAATGGATATATTATAATTCGGTGAGTTCCGTAATGTGTTCCGTCGAGTTCCGTAATGTGTTCCGCCGAGTTCCGTAATGTGTTCCGTCTCATTGAATTTTAGGGGTCTGGATAAATCTAGTATATTTTCTGCCATATTAACGAGGGAGACAACTGTTATGAGTTTCTGTTAGCTGTCCTGGATATCAAAGCCCTTCTGAAAAGGGATCTATTCTAAAAGTGAACAAATCCTTTCCTTTTATGACAGATCCCTTTTCAAAAGGAGGCAAAACCAAGTTTGACAACATTACTATCCCTGAAAGTTTGTCTATTCCCTTTAAGCTTTAGCATTCCGTAGGCTAAATAAGCAAATGAAAATTAACGTATTTTTTCTTATTTTTCAAAGAAAAAAAAAAAAAAAAAAAAGATTTGACATTTCATTCGGAGGCAATTTAAATGCAATGTCAAGTTTTCTTTGATTTGAAAAGTAAAATATTTCAAAGATTGTCTGAATTTATATATATTCAGCAGGTTTATTTATATTTAGCAGGTTTTAAAGTGTAAGATTTCAACTTCGGAACCTTTTTAATCTGCTTGCACAAAGCTATCCCTTTTAAGAGGTTTTTTTTTTTAAAAAAAAAATCATAAATTATTTCTGAGATTTTTAACACAACCTTAAAAAGAAATACTTTACTTATCCAGATTACAGACAAATCCTTCAATTCACCTCTTTATACAGTAAAAAAAAAAAAAAAAACCGAAAGAGATTGGAGAGGGCGTCAGAAAATATCGGGAAGTTCACTAGATGAGAATCTCCAAGTTAACCCATGTATACCTAGTGGACTCTTCTTTTTCTTTGGACAGGTCCATCTAGGGGCAATTAAAGGAATGTCCAGTTTAAAAAAAAAAACAACAACAAAAAAAAAAAAAACATAATTCTGTATTGAATGCAAACAGTACGGCGTTCCACGGTATTTGAGCTGGATCTGCGCTGTGTTTTGAAAAGGGCCTTTTACAACATGTTAATGTCTGAAAATGGCTGAATGACTGACAAACAAAATGTAGACCTAAATCAGACTTCGTGTCCTGTGGGTTCTGCTTTACTACAATGTTTGCTTAGGCTTGTCAGTCTGAACACATATACTTAAAGCTTTTACGACACGTGAGGTATGTTACAATATTTTTTATTATTCCGAGGAGACTCATTTAAACCGGGTCTGCTGTTTTGTTCTGTTTTGGGTAACATCAGGAAAACATGCCATTATAATTTTGACCCCTTTAAACCCCAATTTTATGTTGTAAAACTGGGGTTTACAGAGGTGTATATTATTTTTCTTATTTCTGCTCAAAAACATAGATTGTGAGTACTCGTTAGAACCGCCTCGGCGAGGCGGTTCTAACTAGTACACAATCTATGTTTTTGAGCAGAAATATGAAAAATATCAGAGTTTTTGTCTGAAAATTTTCATTTTTTGGTGGTAAAATCTACAGTATATTTGAATAGGCGTGTTTTCGTAATGAGTTCTGTATTTCCAAAGGGTTTCCAAAGGATTCGCTTTTTAGAATATGCATTATGTTTCTATGTTTTATATTTTAGTGGCCTGCTAGATAAAGAAGAAGTTGGGATGGTCCTAAAAACATTGGAGGGCCCAGATGGAATGCTGAAATATGCATATACGGTAATATTTTTAAAATGTTGCATACTTTAAAATGATTTCATTTGAGTGACAACAGCAGAAAACGTACCACCGGACATAGGCGTCTTGTGAAGATTCAGATCAGCCTGCGCATTCGCGCAGTCTGATCAGAATCTTCACTAGGCGCATTTTGGATAACCAAGGTTACATAGTTTCTTCATGCGGACAACGAAGACCCTGTTCAGACTGGGCGTATGCTCAGGTTGATCTGAAGCTCCGCAGAGCACAATGTCTAAATGTACTTTTTAGCGTTTCATTTGTACTTTTCGATAAAAAATGGCAAAACACTGCATGTACACTGGAAGTAACCTACGAAAAAAAAAAAAAAAATCAATCACATTGCATAAATTTCGATGGCATCGAAAACGGATGGGATGAATGCGACAAGCATACGTACGCGCACACTACCGCGCGCGAACATAGCTCTGGATAAGCTGAGTATACAGGTATATGTATTTCTTATTTATCCATGAAAACACATGTCGCAGGTTCTCAATAGAAGCGCCGCTTAGATACTGAAATTTATACACTTACAATGGTATTTCTTTATCTTCATCCCCTCTTTCTACAGGTATATAAGCCATTGCATTTTCACGCTATAATATGGGAAATGAGGAATAGTTTGGTTATTATGCGTACTTAGACAGATTTATGCAGTACGTAAAAATGCTACCAGAAATTAAAAAAAAATATTGAAAAACTTGTTTTAAAATTTCAAAATTGTGGAAAATCAGCCTATATACCCCAGTTTTAACATATATGATTTGGAAACATGTGGGGTACACATTATACAGACTTGATAAAGTAATGGTACTCTCCTTCTACATTCCATGTAACATTTGTTAAGCCGCATCGTGAGGAAACGACCCTACGGACATGTGCGCCCAGTGAGGATTCAGATCAGCCTGCGTGATCAGAATCTTCCCAGGACGCATTTTGGATAGACAAGGATGCAAACATTTTCTTCATGCGGACAACGAAGACTCTGATCTCTGATTAGAGTCTTCGTTGGGCGCACGTATCAGAAGGTACGTTTTCTCACGTTGCGGTTAATTTACAGACTAATGAACCAGATGGAAGAAAGATCCAGCGTATATTGTTCCCGCATGCTGGCAAGGATGTTACAGGGCTAATTGCAAGGTCCGAAAAAGTCGCTGGAAGTGCCGAAAAGGTAAGTGAGCCAGCGCACGACAAAACCTACAATAAGACGTATGCTGCCAGCAAAGACACAGATCTGGTCTTATTGTAGATTTTGTCTTGCGCTGTCTCAAATATAAAAGGACTGCTTTCGAGATTTGACACGACTCAGAAAAGTAAAATCTTCTGAAAACGCCAGCTAGGCAATTTAGTACAATGACCTATGTATGTGACTGCAAATATGATAAGGTGAATGTACCCGTTTAAGAACTACTATTAAAATTATTTGAAACGATTTATTAAAATAAAAATCTTCCGAACACCCATGATAACAATAAAGTCCAATGTCCTATACGTGTAACTGAAAAGCATGATAAGATAACTGTACACCCTTTAGTCCCATTTAAGACTTTTAGATCATAGACCTTCTCGCTATAGGTTATTGTCGTATATAGTTAGACCGTATAATCCGCAAGTCAATGACATTCTAGGTTAGGCCGTGTAACACGCAAATCAATGACATTTTGATGTATGCCTTATAACACGCAAATCAATTACATTTGAATGTAGGCTATATAACACGCAAGTCAATGACATTTTAATGTAGGTCGTATAACACAAGTAAGTTACAGTTTAATATAGACCGTATAACTTACATGTCAATGACATTTTAGATTAGGTCGTATAACACGCAAATCAATGACATTTTATTATAGGCCGTATAACACTCAAATTAATACATTTTAATGTAGGCCATATAAGACTTAAACCAATGATATCTAAATGTTCGCAGTATAAGACGCATGTCAATGGCATTTTAATATAGGCCGTATAACAGGCAAATCAGTCGCATTTTCATGTAGACCGTATAACATCCCGTCAAACGCATTTTAATGTAGACCGTATTACACACACGTCAATGACATTTTTGTGTAGGCTGTATAATACGCAATTCAATAAGTTTTTAAAGGAGTCCGTATAACAGGCAAATTAATGACATTTTAATGCAGGCCGTATAATAGTACGTAAATGGCATTTTAATGTAGGCCGTACAACATGCACGTCAATAACATTATAACGTAGACGATATAACAAGCACCTCAATAACATTTCAATGTAGGCTGTATAACACTCAAATCATTGACATTTTAATGTACGCTGTAAACCATGCCAATCAATGACATTTTAATGTTGGCGCGTGTCAAAAATATTTAGTTAAGGCCATATAACACTCAAACCAATAACACTTTAATGTACGTATAACATGCAAATCAATGACATTGTAATGTATACCATATAACACACGAATCAATGACTTTCTAATGCATATCATATAACAAGCAAATCAATGACATTATATTATATACGTATAAAACGCAAATCAAGGATATTCTAATAAATATCGTAGTATAATCAAATCAATGACATTCTAATGTATACTGTATAACATCAATGACATTTTAATGTTGGTCGTATAACACACATGTCAATGACATTGAGTTAAGGCCGTGTAACACATTAATCAATGACATTTTAATGTATACCGTATAACACTCAAATCAATGACACTTTGATATTTATCGTATGACACGCAAATTAATGACATTTTAATCCATACCGTATAACACGCAAATCAATGACATTTTAATATATACCGTATAACACTCAAATCAATGACATTTTAATGTCTATGGTATGACACGTAAATTAATGACATTTCAGTGCACACAGTATAACACGCAAATCAATGTCATTTTAATGTATACCGTATAACACTCAAATCACCGACATTTTATTGTTGTCCGTATAACACGCTTTTCAATGACATTTTAATGTCTTTTCAATGACATTTTAATGTATACCGTATAACATTCAAAGCAATAGCATTTTTATGTACGAGGGGCGCTCAAAAGTTTTGCAAACTCAATGTATACTCGACAATCACGAGATTTACCTGTACAAAACTACTACGGAACGGATGACTGATCATTACTGTACAATTTGTATAAATTTACCTTCTACAAACCGGTTCTTTTGCAATTTCGATTGCTTTCAGGTGTAGTCAGAGACACTGCTTTGAATATGGTTTGAAAACGAATACAAAATGTTGCTGAAATCGGGGGTTATATAAAAGCCCGCTGTAAGTTGGTAGTGAGTGTCAAAAGCATACATGGTGAGATATATGTTGTTTATGGGGATAGATAAATGTTATTTTCCACAGTTTATTGATGGTTTACAAAATTCAGTTCAGGAATCAATCACAGATGCCCCTTATTCAGGAAGACCTAGGTATGCAGTTACAAAGAGTAACATTAATAAGCTCAAGACCTGTTGATAAAGATGTGCGTTTCACTGACAGACACCTGGCACAAGTGACTAACTTGGGTTTAGCATCTGGCTATTTTATTGTGAAGAAAATGCTTAAGGTTACGAAGATAAGTGTTCGCTGGATCCTTCATTTGCTCATCGATGAGCAGAAACTTATAAGGGTGCAAATGGCAAAGCAACTGCTGAAGAAATACCAAACATATCAGAAAAAAGTGTTTGACAGTCTCATAACTGGTGATGAGACATGGGTACATTTTTATGAGCCCAAGCGCAAAGTTTATTGCAGGATATGGGCTCTGAAACATGCTAAAAGGCCAAGTATTGCTAAACGAATACTGACAGCAAAGAATGTGTTATACGCCATTTTCTCCAGACATTCTGGGCCACTCGTGCAAATTTCCTATTCCAAAAGATAGGGGTATGTCTGGTAGCTTTTATAAAAAATGTGGTTCTGAAAGATAAAACAAAAACTGCGAACAAAAATGAGAAAAATACGTCCACAAACCGGTCTCCAGCATGCCCATATGTTACACGACAATGTCCCAGCCACAAATTCTCACACCCTCCCTATAGCACCGACCCGACCCCGTGCTGTCTGGTAAGAGATATAGGTCTAGAAGTGCATTGGGATCTGCAGTTCACCAGTTTCTCATCACGAAAACATGCCTATATAATTTTGACCCGGCCCCTTAAACCCCACTTTTATATAGTAAAACAGGGGTTTACAGGGGTATGCATTATTTTTCTTATTTCTACTCAAAAACATAGATTGTGGGTACTCGTTAGAACTGCCTCGCTGAGGCAGTTCTAACGAGTACTCACAATCTATGTTTTGAGCAGAAATATAAAAAATATCAGAGTTTTTTATCTGAAAGTTTTCAGTTTTTGGAGGTGAAATTTTCTATATATTTGAATAGGCGTGTTTTCGCAATGTCATGGGTGTACCCTAAGATGAGTATGAAAATCGTTTCAAACTCAGATTTAAAGACTGAAACGATGTGTTGTTGTTAAAGGGAAGTATTTCGAATGTAACTAGACAAAAATATCAACTTGTAATTAATATCCTGGAGAAAACATGTCATTTGCAAAAGTTTTCGAACATCCCTCGTATAATGTAAAACACGCAAATCAATGACATTCTAATGTTGGTTTATAACACGCATGTCAATGACATTTAGTTAAGACCGTATAACACGCAAATCAATGATATTTTAATGTAGATCGTATAACACGCAAATCAATGATATTTTAATGTAGGCCGTATAACACGCAAATCACATTTTAACGCAGGTGGTATAACACGTAAATCAATGTCATTTTAATGTAGGTCGTATAACACGCTAGTCAATGACATTTTAATGTGGCGTTTATAATTAGACATCATGTGTCTACTCCACAACCATCAATATAGTTCCAAGTCTAGATTTGTTTGTAGTTAGAGGTAACATTAGCGGATACAGTTTACAACAAACTTATTGAACAATAGTTCCGGTAACTCAGAACCCTATCAAGATATGACATGGAACTATTTTACTATGCACAGTGACAATGCTAATGCAGTCAACATCACGAAAACATGTCTATATAATTTTGACCCCCTTAAACCCCACTTTTATATAGTAAAACTGGGGTTTACAGGGGTATACATTATTTTCTTATTTCTGCTCTAAAACATAGATTGTGGTACTCGTTAGAACCGCCTCGTCGAGGCGGTTCTAACGAGTACCCACAATCTATGTTTTGAGCAGAAATATGAAAAATATCAGAATTTTTCATCTGAAAATTTTCGTTTTTTGGTGGTAAAATTTTCAGTATATTTGAATAGGCGTGTTTTCGTAATGATATATAAAGCGTACTACAACGACATCAAACGCCCTTAACGTAAAGAAAATATAGTACTTTTATCTTGTTTTTGCACGTGGTACGTAGTGATCATTGTGCTCTGTTCATTTATTTGCTAAGTTGTAGACAGCTGCATATTAGATATGCAAATTTCCGTTGAAACAGGAACAGTATGGAACTACTTAGTTGCTTTCTTATAGGTTTCTAGTGGTTGATAACCGACTTTGGAAATCCGGTATAATAAATCTGAGGGTAGTTGTCTCAGCATCATTCCCCAAAATTAATCTTCTTAGAAGTTGAAGCTGAACAGACAAATTTTATTAGAATAAAAAAAAACAAAAAAAAAACAACAACAACAGGGACTTGAATGTGTGTTTGGGTAGAGAAATATCACTCTAGTTTGCTGTAGCAGGAAAAAAAAAGCGATAAAGGACCTGCTTGATAATATATATATATTTATATATATATATATATATATATATATATATATATATATATATATATATATATATATATATATATATATATATATATATATATAAACTGGTTTACAAAACTGCAGTTTTCGCTTCCTCTACCCACTCACCCTACCCCCTCCACTGCCTCTCGCCAATCAAAAGATTAATATTTAATTCAACCACTGTTAACTTTAAACTCAATTTTTTTTTTGCAATTAAATACTTTGTATAAGCCGTAAGGTGAAAAACCGACCTTCTCACATGAGCGTCTAACGAAGACTCAATTCGATCTGCGCTTCCGCAGTCTGATCAGAGTCTTCTAATCAACGTGAAGAATCTTTGATTCCTTGGCTATCCGAAATGGGCCCAGTGAAGATTCTGATGAGACTGCGCGAATGTGCAGTCTGATCTGAATCTTGGCTGGGCGCGCATATGCGAAGGTAAGTTTCCTGGCGTTACCGCTCACATTTCGTATTTTGCAGCTACTCGGTGGAGAGATTTATCACTACCATTCCAAGTTTATCATGAAGGACCCCAAACAAGGTGGAGAATCAGTCTGGCACCAGGATTATGGGTATTGTCAAACATGCAATTAAAGGGCTGTGATACATTTTAAGGGGAGGCAACTCTAGTAAATTGTTTTTGTCCTCTTCTGAAAAGGGGTCTAATTTAAAAGAAAATAATTTTACTTTTTCTTTCATTTTTGACTAAATCCTGAGATACTCTAAAATTGCATAACTTTTGACAGGTTAAATGTTTAAGATGCAGTTTTGAATTTATTATTTAGTTGATAGTTCTCTTTCATATTATAATCATCTCGGCCAGCGCGCGACAAAACCTACAATAAGACGTGCGACCAGCGAAGACTAAGATCAGCCTGCGCATTCGCGCAGTCTGATCAGAGTCTTCGCTGATCACATGTGCCTTCTACAGCCTCAAGGCATTCCAAAAAGGGGAAAACAAAAACCCTTGCCATATTGATTGAATATACAGGCTGAGCTGAGTCTTTGCTGGTCAGACAGGTCTTATTATAGGCTTTATCGTGCGTTGGCTCATTTAATAAACCACTTTTGCGGTTCTTTAATTAATAAAACAGCCACGGCAACCCAAGACACCATTGTATTTCAGATACTGGTATGACTATGGCTGTCTCTTTCCTGAACTTACGTCGTGTTTTATTGCAATAGATCCATGTAAGAGTGATAATGGTGGTCTAAAGGTATTGTCAAAAATTTTAGCAAGCAACATTCTATTTTTTTTTTTTTCTTTATTTTTCAGAGATAATAAGTCTTTACATTTCCTGTGACTCGCAGAATTATTTTCTTTCAAAAAGAAATAAAATAAAATGTTGTCTGCTGCAGTTGTGATTGGCGCTTTAATTAACTCTTTTTCTGCCACGTGCGATAATATTGGCTTTTGCAAACAGCGTAAATCCAGATGAGACGGCTGATTATGAGTCATCTCGTCAGGACCTTGCTGTTTGACATTCAGCCTTCCATTTTTACATACAATTGTGTATAAACTTCTTCCAAGCTGATAGTTTATTGTAAAAAAAAAAGAAGAAAAGAAAAAAAGGCAAGGCAGATGACAAATGTAGTCTAATATTTGGCGCCGAAAGAGTTAAGGGTTTAATTCTGTTCTAGTGTCCCACATGGAACTAACTCAAGTGAAAAGAGGCACAAAGTACGAGTACAAAGCTCGAAAGAATATACAAAAGAATAGTATGTGCACATTACGAAAACATACCTATTCAAATATACTGAAAATTTTATCACCACAAAAATGAAAATTTTCAGATAAAAATTCTGATATTTTTCATATTTCTGCTCAAAACATAGATTGTGGGTTCTCGTTAGAACCGCCTCGGCGAGGCGGTTCTAACGAGTACCCACAATCTATGTTTTTGAACAGAAATAAGAAAAATAGTGTATACCCCTGTAAACCCCAGTTTTATATAGTAAAACTGGGGTTTAAGGGGTCAAAATCATATAGGCGTGTTTTCGTGATGAACCACAGTCCCGTTGATGTGCAGTTGCATTTCGAACCTCAATAACTCGAACATCTTTGCGACCATGTAAATTTGTTCTAGACAACAGAAGTTCGAGCCACTGAAATGGTTAATCATAACGCCAGGTCAAGAGGCAAATGATTATAATATAGGGATGTCTTTTCGATATTCTATATAATAATGGTATGTTAAGTGTACTCATTACAATCGCCTCGATGAGTACAATAACACGCATTCTTTGATCAAATAAGAAACATTCCCTAAAATATCCATAACTGTTTGCTTCCTAGGGCTATCAAGAGAATTTCTTAGGGATTAAAAAACGATTTCGAATTAGCCATGGTAAACGAGCCATGGGTGTTCGAGTCATGGAGGTTTTACTGTATGTATTAGAAGGACACAACGGCTAGAGAAAGTGAAGCTTCAAATATATCTGTGCGCATGCGCACTATAACCTAGGTATCCTTAGGAGACAATTGCCTTAAATATCAATTCCTATCTGGGGAAAAAAGGAAATACAGTCGACTCTCGTTATCTCGAATTCCAAGGGTCTCACTGAAACACTTCGAGATATCCGTACCTCGACATATCAGAGATGAGAGAGTGAGGAAAACAATAAATTGAACAACCACAAATAGCAAATGAATATGTAATTTGACTCCTGAAGTTAGAAATATATATATATATGAAATAATGTGGAAAAGAATTTCTCCTCTTTTCCACATTATTTTGTTACCTGTTGTCATAGTATCATGTTAAAACAGGGACCAGATTTTTATTTTGAGATAAGCGGTTATTCGAAATAAGCGAGTTTGAGATAACGAGGTTTGACTGCATTTCAAAGTGTCATCTGTTGATATTTTCCTGGGATGCTAAGGTTTAATATTCTCCTCGTAGTGGTCCGAAAATGGTGAAAGCAACGCACTTCGGGGCACAACACTTCAAACTTTTACGCAGGACAAGCGAATGTTAACCCTGGTCCTGCTGAACCCGGATATGCCCTGTCATTGCAAACAGTGTAGTTCGAGATCAGTTGGCTTGTGAGCTAGATCTGCACAGCTTATTAAGTATTTGAATTTGCACTAACAAACAGGATCAGGCAATCCGATTGGCTGAAAATTGGACATGGTCGTGCCATTTTAATTTAGTCAGCATGACAAGGGTTAATACAAAACATGTGACGCTGATCATACCGTGCACTGGTCGTCTATCTGTTTAGAGTTGTTGTTTTTTTCGTGTGTGTGTGTGTGTGTGTGTGTGTGTGTGTGTGTGTGTGTGTGTGTGTGTGTGTGTGTGTGTGTGTGTGTGTGTGTGTGTGTGAATCGTTCGCGCAAAGAGAGTTACATGTAGCCTTTTTTATTTAATTCTGTCATTTGAGTGTTACGAATCTAGTTCCAGGAAAGAAATGGTAAATGGTATAGCTGTCTAATTTTCTGACATATACTGTGCTTTTCAATTAGTTTGATGTATTGATAAGTTTCAAATTGCCATACTCTAATCACAGTACACAAGCGATTTTAACCCTTAAAGTGCTAATCATAAATGCAGCATCTGCAGTTTTATTTTATTTTCGTTTTTTTTTTTTTTGTTTTTTTTTGTTTTTTTTTTTTCAGGAAAAATAAAGCTTAATAGTTCATGTAAAGACAATTCACATGGAATGTCTGGTCTTATTTTCTCCAAAAAACAATTTAAAAAAATATGATGTTGACTACTACGATTTTGCTAAGCGCTTTAAGGATTCATTTCAGTTGCCGTGATTGACTTGCACGGAAAGGCCAAATCACTTACTTAGTCTTGTAGTGCCCTATATTTGTGACAGAACAGATTTTTTATATAAAAAAATCTCCTAAAATAAAGTGTCACACGGATTCTTTTGACGTAACTAATACTTTATAGATAATTCGGTTTTGCAATATTCGGTAAAGCATAGATCTATTACAAAAGTTGGGTTGTCTGTAGTGCCACAGCCAAAACGGAGTTATTGTTACGCATACCCAGGAAAAATCTCTCTAGTACTGTTTCAACAACAGGGCTCCTCTTACAGGAAAGAATTTGCTCCCAGAGGGAGCAAATTCTTTCCTTAAAGAGAAGCCCCTAGTATGGAAGCGATTCATTCTTTCCTAGAAGAGCAGCCCCTATGGCAACGAAGCAAAATATTTTATGTTTGTTGATGTCTATTAATTATCCCCGCGCTTTTCGAAGAAAAAGTGGGGATATTGTTATACCCTCCGTCCGTCCGTCCGTACGTACGTCCGTCTTTTATGTCACACCATTGCTCCTAGACCATAAAAGTTAGAATCTTAAAAGTTTCACAGGCGATAGCCCTAATAGATGTGGACTGGAGGAACGCATTTGGTATTTTGATGTGCACGGAGATATGCGCTGGCGCTGGCGCGGGGATATGAGATGGCTCGCCATCGACTTGCTTTAGTTGCAAATGATATCATTTTTCTTACGCATGTGATAAAAATTCTCTCCTAGTAAAATGAGCCGCAAAGTCAGAAAACATACCTTTTGGACGTGTGCGCCCAGCGAAGATTCAGATGAGCCTGCGCACTCGCACACTCGGATCAGAATCTTCACTGGCCGCATTTTGGATAATAAAGTATGCAAAGTTTCTTCACGCAGAAAACGAAGACTCAGATCAGACTGCGCGGATGCGCAGGCTGATTTGTGTCTTTGTTGAACTCATATGTCAGAAGGTACGTTTTCTCACGGATAACTCTACAAACTGCGTCCAGTCCCTAAAAAGAACTCTTATCTTAAACTAGTAGAGCTTATTACTTAAATTACAGGTTGTCCCAGGGTCAAACAAGTGCGGAAGGATCTCGCATATTCCCGCAGGTAATCTGCAGACTGGGGCGGAGCCGGAGAGACTGAAAGAAGTAATGAAAGTCCTACCAGTGATTGACGCGGATCTGGATCCAGGTACAGTTCTGTAGGACAGAAAGCGTTCAAACGACGTCGTATCATTGTCATCATCACGAAAACATACCTATATAATTGTGACCCCCTTAAACCCCACTTTTATATAGTAAAACTGGGGTTTACAGGGGTATACATTATTTTTCTTATTTCTGCTCAAGAACATAGATTGTGGGTACTCGTTAGAACTGCCTCGGTGGGGCGGTTCTAATGAGTACCCACAATTTTGTATTTTGAGCAGTAATACGAAAAATGTCAGAATTTTTAACTGAAAACTTTCAGTTTTTGGTGGTCTATTTTTGGGGAATACGGAGCCGTTAAAGAAGCCGAAAGGGCTTAATGTTAAGTTTATGCATGATTCGCTGGCGGTTACACATCACTAAAATCTACAAAATAACCTGATCTCACCTTCAGTTTTTTTTTAGATTTGTGCTTCCCATGATCTAACTAACCGATTTTACAAGACCAGTTAGTCTTGAGGTTGGATTTATGTAAGTTGGTACAGTCGACTCTCGTTATCTCGAAGTCCAATGGACTCTCTGAAATACTTTGAGATATCCGAACCTCGACATATCAGATTTGCAGAACTGAGGAAACAACCAATCGAACAACCACATTTCACAAATGAATATGTAATTTGACTCCTTAAGTTAACAGATGTACTGAATATATTGGGGAAAAGAGGAGAAATTGCTACTAAGGAGCAATTTCTCCTCTTTTCCACAATACTTTATTACCTGTTGTTATATATCCATGTTAAAACAGGGACTAGACTTCCACTTTGAGATAAGCGGTTATTCGAAATAAGCGAAGTCTTCTGACATATGAGCCTAACGTAGACTCAAATCGGCCTGCACATTCACGCAGTCTGATTAGTCTTCGTTGTCCACATGAAGACAATTTGCATCCTTGGCTATCCAAAATACGCCAGTGAAGCAGGCGAATGCGCAGGCTGATCTGAATTTTCGCTGGGCGCATGTGTCCGAAAGTACGTTTTCTGACGTTGAGGCTTGTATATAGACCTACTATGGCCGAAACTTATCTTTCTGACTGAAGAATCAGTGACTTGCAACAATTTGCGTAACATAGAGAAGTAGCTGACATGTTGCGGTTTAGTCGCTTATTGTTTGGTCAAAAATCCATGTATATTCACACAGCTGTAATCCCATATAGGTTTCCATATTTAATTGTTACAAGTCATCTTGATTACTTTTCCCATATATGTGACCTCACACCAGTTTTCTCTGTTTAATTACCTGATTCATGTACGTATCGCTTTTACACATCACGAAAACATGCCTATATAATTTTGACCCCATCAAAGCCCACTTTTATATAGTAAAACTGGGGTTTACAGGGGTATACATTATTTTTCTTATTTCTGCTCAAAAACATAGATTGTGGGTACTCGTTAGAACCGCCTCGTCGAGGCGGTTCTTACGAGTACCCACAATTTATGTTTTGAGCAGAAATATGAAAAATATCGGAACTTTTATCTGGAAACAGTGTTTTTTTGTGGTGACATTTTCAATATAGTTGAATAGGCGTGTTTTCTTAATGATAAGCCTTCCGACCCGGAGGACCTAAGCGGCGAGGCGGTTCTAACGAGTTCCCACAATCTATGTTTTTGAGCAGAAATAAGAAAAATAATGTATACCCCTGTAAACCCCATTTTTACTATATAAAAGTGGGGTTTAAGGGTGTCAACATTATATAGGCGTGTTTTCGTGATGAAACAGTGCAGATCGCGATGAGACCCGCCTCATCTTGATCTACACTGTGTGCTGTACTGTTCTAGATATTTGACTGCTATCCCTAATTGAAACAATGGACTCGTCAAAATACAGACAGAAGAGTCCACTACAGAAAAACAGGGGTGAAAAGGTTAACCCTCAAAGCGCCAAGTCAAATTTGAAACAGATGAAATTTTTCTTTATATTTTTCAGCGAAAATCAGTCTGCTTAGCAGACGATTCATATGAAACGTCAAGACTTATTTTCTTTGAAAAATTACAATAATAATTCAAAACATTTCAAAATGTCTGCTGCAGTTGCGATTGACGCTTTAAGGGTTGATTTGATTAAAACGTTATTGGGTAGGGGATACAGACCTTTCTATATAGCACTTTTATGCAAAAATAGTTATTGACATATTTGTGCTGCGAAATAATAACACCGGAATTTAGGCATATACTAACAGCGCATGCGGAGACGAGACAACGCATGCGTGTAGCCTCATGAGACTGCATTGCATTGCACTGCATTTCACCCAGACAATCATAGGATATTTAAGTTTTAAAAAAACCCGATCAATCAAACCGAAACGGACCTATGGGCCTAGAGAAGAGTGAAACCAAGATTAGATTGTTTTCGCTGTTTCTCGGAGTATGTCATCATACTACAGAGCGTGATCAGACTGTGCGGATAAGGAAGGGGAAGGGCTACGCTTACTTTCAGGGGAGAGAGACAACTTTTATGACTTCCTGTTTGTTTCGTGCACATCTAGTGCCTTCTCCTTTTCAGAAGGGAAGAAAACCAGTATTGGCAGATGCCTCCCTTGAAGGTATATAAATTCCCCTTAACTTATTCCCCGTTGTCGTCTGCCGATAACCTTTGCAAACAGTTTGGACCCAGATCAAGCCTGATCTGGATCCAAAGTGTTTGACACTCTGATGATATTCCTGAATGATACGTTTTTGAAAAAGTTGATTTTAAAAAACATCCATTGACGACAAAAGAGCATTCAAAATTACCCAGCATGCAAAGAGTTAATTTCCTCAGTTGCAAACATACGACTTGATACATGCGAACTTTAGAGCATTGGTTCGTGACATATGGACCAGCGGTTCTGATAGAAGAATCTGTTATCCATGTTCTTATAAATATATATATATATATATATATATATATATATATATATATATATATATATATATATATATATATATATATATATATATATATATATATATATATATATGTTATAGCTAAACAGATATCGTCCAGCATATGCAAACTGCGCATGCTCAGAGCAGACTCTGGACATGTGCAATTCGCATGCACATTTTTACAGCTTAAGTATTTCAAAAAGTGATTGGCGCTTTTTCTTAAATCAACTGCGCAATCAACTGTTAAATTTAGTCTGCACAATCGGTATTTTCCCAAAGGCTGGTTTCATCACGTTTTGCTCAATTTTAACAGGAGATGCTTTGTTTATTCACTGCAACATATTGCATTTGGCGCCACCTAACGACAGTGACAAGAGACGATGGGCCTATATCTGCTGCTTCAACCGAAAGACTAACAATCCGTTGTCAAACAATCCTCATGCTTTCTATTCGAAACTTGAAAAGGTAATGCCACAGTTGCCTGTTTTCAACACAAGTATTAGCTTCCACATTACGAAAGCACGCCTATTCATATACAATGTATATAGAAAATTTCACCTCCAAAAACTGAAAATTTTCAGAAAAAAATCTGATATTTTTCATATTTTTTGATAAAAACATAGATTGTGGGTACTCGTTAGAACCGCCTCGACGAGGCGGTTCTAACGAGTACCCACAATCTAAATTTTGAGCAGAAATAAAAAAAAATAATGTATACCCCTGTAAACCCCAGTTTTACTATATAAAAGTGGGGTTTAAGGGGGTCAACATTATATAGGCTTGTTTTCGTGATGACAAAAAAGAAAAAAGAACAAACAAACAAACTTGGTATACGCTTTGCACACATTGTGAGCTAAGCGTAGACCAAGCTTTTTGTGAAAGCTTATTCTTGGTTATATTAACGTTGAGTAGTCCATCAAAAATAGCATTGGACCAGTCCGTAACATTTCACAAAGTGCATCTGGCGCAAAAACAAACATTAAGATTCTCTGCGCCTATGTGCGTGGATAATATGGGCGTAGACAATAATTCCATAGTAATAATGTCATTACAGTCTACCGACTCTAGATACAAAGACAAAATTAGTTGTAATGATAATTTGACTGGCACCAAAGCTTCGCTAATCAGAAATTATGCAAGAATATTGTATTTAATTCTTCGAGAAATACCTGTTGTGGATATCTGTTAAGATCGCCTTACTGAGGCAATTCTAATAAATATCCAAAACATATGAACTATGAGCAAGTACAATGTAAGAATAATACAATCCCTTTCTTACAAATCATTCTGCTACGTTTAAGGATTCTTTACAACAGCAAAATCATTTTAATGGGAACATCTTTGGGAACAAATGCTATCCATTACGAAAACACGCCTATTTAAATACACTGAAAATTTTACCACAAAAAAAAAATGAAAATTTTCAGATAAAAAATTCTGATATTTTTCATATTTCTGCTCAAAACATAGATTGTTGGTACTCGTTAGAACCGCCTCGGTGAGGCGGTTCTAACGAGTACCACAATCTATGTTTTTGAGCAGAAATAAGAAAAATAATGTATACCCCTGTAAACCCCAGTTTTACTATATAAAAGTGGTGTTTAAGGGGGGTCAATATTATATAGGCGTGTTTTCGTGATGGGAACAAATGCTATCGTTGTAAAGGGGCTTCACAGTCTTTCCCTGTGTATGTTGAGATAAGCAGAAACACTAGCAGACGTTATCCCTTGAGTATAGTTACATATATCCTAAACATAACGTTCATAGGCCGGGGCGGATCTGAAGGCAACCGAGTTAGAATTGGAGCATCACGAAAACATGCCTATATAATTTTGACCCCCTTATACCCCACTTTTATATAGTAAAACTGGGGTTTACAGGGGTATACATTATTTTTCTTATTTCTGCTCAAAAACATAGATTGTGGGTACTCGTCGCCTCGGCGAGGCGGTTCTAACGAGTACCCACAATCTATGTTTTGAGCAGAAATATGAAAAATATCAGGGTTTTTTATCTGAAAATTTTCAGTTTTTTGGAGGTGAAATTTTCTATATATTTTAATAGGCGTGTTATCGTAATGGATTGCCAACAAAATTGGGAAATAACGTATTTTCAAGTCAAGGTAATTGATGTGTTTTTATCATTGTTTACAAGAAATCATACACAAGAACAGTGAAACGAGAAAATATTATAAAAACAAATAAGTAAAACCTCAATGACTCGAACACCGATAGCTCATATACCATAGCTGGTTCCATTACGAAAACACGCCTATTCAAATATATTAAAAATTTCACTACCAAAAACTGAAAATTTTTCAGATAAAAATTCCGATACTTTTCATATTTCTGCTTAAAACATAGATTGTGGGTACTCGTTAGAACCGCCTCGCCGAGGCGGTTCTAACGAGTACCCACAATCTATGTTTTTGAGCAGAAATAAGAATTTTAATGTTTACCCCTGTAAACCTCAGTTTTACTATATAACAGTGGGGTTTAAGGGGGTTAAAATAATATAGGCATGTTTTCGTGATGGAACTCGTTTTTGAGTACCTGGGAAATGCTTCCGATGAAATTCTTCCGATGCTTAAGTAAACAAATATATAGAGTTAGTTTAGAGAAATTTTATTTTTATTATGAAAATGTATGTTGTGTGTAATCATTACAATCGCCTCATCGAGGCGATTCTAATGAGTACACACAATATACCATTATTTTTATAGAAGATCGGAAAGACATCTCAAAATTTCCGCAATTTGTCTAATGGCGTGGCGCTATGATTAACCCACAGTGGCTCGAATTACGCTTGTCTAGAACAAAATGCCATGGTCCCAAAGGTGTTCGAACCATTGAAGTTCGACTGTATAGTCATTGTACATGTGTAAATATTTGTAGAGAAAGCAAACTGTAATAATACTCTAAATAGTCGGACATTATACTCTCTTCCTGTATTTATCCTAAAAACTACATGAATACACATCTCATTGACCTGACTGAAGGGCAAAGAGCGAGCTATCATTGTACATAAATATATAGCGGGTCGTTATCGGCCCGTCAGGCTAGCTGACGGGCCGGTAACGGCCCGCTATAGATTTATAAAGAATGCTAGCTGGGGAGCACAAACATTGATCTGACTGTTTCAGGAGAGATATTCTTGGTCTACTTTGCATGCTCAGTGATGTCCGTAAGAATGTTTACTGCAGTATGGTACATGTATTCCATTAGAATTAAATATGATCTGTAAAATGGGATCCTTTTTAAACAAAAACTACACTGAAGAAAGAAACTCAACAGACTCGGGTATTATTAAGTAGGTCAATTTACATTATTGGGTTGTGCGACGCTGTAAACGTCCCCTAGCCTCCAGTTAAGCAGAGAACTGTTTTCAACAATGGTACCAAAGAACCCGACAATGGAATCTGCAATATCATATTTACGAGGAGACGTTTTGCGGCAGCCACATTTAATATTAGCAGTACTCAATTCGAATGTGTTCTCTAAAATGGGACTCAGCGGGCATGCAGCGTTGAGACAACATCGCATCAACGTCGATGCAACGTCATGACGTTGCATCGACGTTGATGAGACGTTGTATAATTGCCATGTGCCCAATGGGGATCCTTTGGTAGCACAGAACATGCCGAAAAAAAACAAAAAAAAAACAGACTCTGTGTATAAGGAGTATGTTCTAGGACAATATTGGGTAATGCGACCCTGCATCGAGCAGAGCAGTTTACCTTACACTGAAATGCGTTAAATGGTCGCCGGATACCAGAAAATATCATCTACACTAATATTATGTACGGGGAGCACGTCAATGTAATTTGTACCACCTTGTTACCCCAATATATATTGAAGACAGGGGTAGGCAGGGATACATTACATTTCAGTCTTTATCTTTTTCAGGTTCCAAACGACAGTATACGGAAATGCACGAACTTCACCGATTTCAGCGGAAAAGACTTCCGAAATCCACCTGCAGAGAAAAGCAGATCCTGGCCAAAAACGGCCGCAGAAATGGCGAAAGCATAGAATTTAAGTGTTTCTAAGTAATATAAACCGTGCTTATTTTAAATAGTACCAGACTTCATTTAAAGATGATAATCTTCTTACTTTTGCCCGAATGAGGCTTAAAATTTTATACAAAATCTTCACATTTGAAGACCATTTGGGTAAAATGTTAATACCTTTCTTCGGATAAAAAAGTGCGTGCACGAAGAAATATCACTTATATCTTGACTGTTTATATTATTTGATAAATTTCCCGCCGTTTGTGACAAAGAAGCAACTTTTGTAACTTCCTATTTGCTTTCCTGCACGTCAATTTACTTCAACCCTGGTGTATACAAAATTTGAAGACTTTGGCCTCGTGGAAGATGAGAAGTCTGTGACGAAACATTTTATTGGAAAAAAGGAACATTTTTCCTTGGCACAGCCAGCTGTATATATTGCACGACCCGCAGAAAAGTCGACATACTCATCACGAAAACATGCCTATATAATTTTGACCCCATTAAACCCCACTTTTATATAGTAAAACTGGGGTTTACTGGGGTATACATTATTTTTCATATTTCTGCTCAAAACATAGATTGCGGGTACTCGTTAGAACCACCTCGCTTCTGCTCAAAACATAGATTGCGGGTACTCGTTAGAACCGCCTCGGCGAGGCGGTTCTAACGAGTACCCGCAATCTATGTTTTGAGCAGAAATATGAAAAATATCAGAATTTTTATCTGAAAATTTTCATTTTTTTGGTGGTAATATTTTCAATATATTTGAATAGGCGTGTTTTCGTAATGTAAGGATCGATTCTCGAAAAGCGCCGTATAATCGACATCCGTCCGTCCGTGGACAGTTTGTGAATTGTTCGTGGAACGTTTATGAATTTGTCTTTTGATACTTAGCGAAAATAGCATTAACCCTTGAACTATAGGAATATTTTGATAATTTTTCGCATATATATTGATATGGACGAGCTCTAGCCACAACGAGCTTGTCAAGTGCTCCTTTCCATTGAAAAAGGCATCACCGAAACCAAAACGTGCAAATATGGAAATCGCCGTAGGACTTCAATCATACTGGATAGTTTCTTAAAATAAATTTTGTATACATATTACCACTAATTAGCTCAAGCCAAAGGGACTGACAAATAGATTTTCAACTATATGGGACAGTCGTGCACCCTGAAGGTAGTTAATTTTATTCCGTAGTTTGTTTATTCACGACTGCCTACCTTCACACGCGCAACATCGTGTTGTGAAAAGAAAAACAAGAGATCTTCTGGAGGTGGTTGTGGGGAGTCATTTTAGATAGCGTTGAAGGTGGTGTCAGTTGAAATCAGGCTGAAATTTTGGTACGATCGCAGATATCCAAAATCGGGCGATGTAATTAGTCTCCCATATAATCAGACCGGAATTGTGGTCCTTTAAGCGAATACGGAACAGAGAGCGGTGGCGAGTAAAGGGATTGGTGTGATTAAGAAGACCATGTTTTTTTTCAACATCGTATTTTATACTAACAGTCGCGTTTGTCGTATGATTTCTGATCCAGTTACGGCAAATGTGTTTCTGCAGCCTATTTTTCAATCTCAGTGCTTTTTCATCCTTTTTTGTTGAAAAAACATGGTCTTCTTAATCACCACCAATCCCTTTACTCGCCACCGCTCTCCTTACACACTTGCCGTCAATAAAATGCCTACTTTCTGTGCTATGGCAAAAGAATGGGATATATTTTCCTTGAACTACACAGTAACATGTTAAACTTTCACTGAAACGGTGATTTATTTAACAGAGATTTGTAATCTCTCCAAGAGTTTTACACGCCTGTCTGTCACCAAAACGGCAAAATCCGACCACCTTTGCACTGGGAGAAAAGGTATTTTTGTTCCGTATTCTCTTAAAGGACTACGATTCCGGTCTTATTATAATGGGAGACTAAATACGAGGTTGAATTACATCGCCCAATTTTGGATATCGGCGATCGTGACAAAACGTCAGCCTCATTTCAACTGACACCCACCTTAAATGCTACCTACACTGACTCCCCGCAACCACCTCCAGAGATCTCCTTACGTTTTTCTTTTCACAACAAGGTGTTACCCGTGTGGAGATAAGCAGCCGTGTTATTCTCCCTCTCGGTGTCATTAATAGGCTATGTTGTATTATGGCTCTGCCTGCACATCTTCATTACTGTGAAAACTGTTAAGCAGTATCGGTTTAAGGGGAAACGACCGAAACAAATCATTACGAAAACACGCCTATTCAAATATATAGAAATTTTTACCTCTAAAAAATGAAAATTTTCATATAAAATAACTCTGATATTTTTCGTATTTATGCTCAAAACATAGATTGTGGGTACTCGTTAGAACCGCATTACCGAGGCGGTTCTAACGAGTACCCACAATCTATGCTTTTAGCAGAAATAAAAAAAATGATATATACCCCTGTAGAACCCAATTTTACTATATAAAAGTGGAGTTTAACGGGGTCAAAATTACATAGGCATGCTTTCGTGATGTGTTGTGAGAACTTGTGGCCCAATAATTTGTGATTAATTGTTATAGCAATAAAGTATGCTTATATAATCGCTTTAAGGGACCTTGATATATATCGATATTTTGGCAAAAGAGAGGAACTTTTGTAACTCCCTGTTTGTGCAACAATTACCGTCTAAAATGGCGTCTACCCAAAACGAAAAGGATTTGCCACCACGGGAGCAAATCCTTTTCTTTTTAAAGTAGACCCTCTTTTCATAAGGGAGACAAAATTTAGATACATTTGCTTACCAGAAAGGACACCCTGCCACTTAAAGAGATGGAAGAATGCAACAGATACAAGCAAATCCTTTCCTTTTAAAGTAGACCCTCTTTTCATAAGGGAGACAAAATTTAGATACATTTGCCCCCCAGAAAGGACACCCTGCCACTTAAAGTGAGATGGAGGAATGCAACAGATACAAGGTGCTTAAGAATATTTTAAGGTGAATGAATACACTTTCAAGTGAGGTAACTCTTTGAAAATTGTTTTTGCTCCCTACTGAAAAAACGGATCTATTCTAAAGAGAAGAATTCGCTCCTTATTCGACCTAATTCTTTTCTTTTATAGTGGACTCCTTTTTCAGAAAGGAATAATTATACAGGAAGTAAACAGAAAGTCACAACAGTTGTCTCCCTTGTAAAAATGACATGAAATCTACCACGTGTATCAAGTCACCTATGCTCAAAGGTGGCTGTTGACAGAGTTTTCAGTCTGATTTATATCCGATAATTTCACACTGGGTGTCGTTGACAAAGAAGATATTGTGTTCCTACGAACCGTATCATCATCGATCTGTCTTCCTGCTCTAAATCCGCAGATCAACTGCACGAGTTCTTCTCTAAACTTTGACCCGCAGAGTATATATAGTAAGAAGTTAATGGCATAGCTAACATAGTTCAGCAGATTCACTATAATCCAGAGAAGGTTATTTGTAGCCAATTCCAAATCAGTCAAGGTAGAGTAGTCAGTCAAATTCCACCAAGTGTATTGTCCTATAGTGTAGATCACGACGGGAGATACACAAATCAAAAATACAACGTTAAGCGTGATCAACACAGCAGATAAAAAGAAGACACGTCCCACTGATGAACGGCGACGTGAGATATCAGAACAGCTCCGCTTTCGCAATCTCTGGCTGAGTTTTACTCTTATAATAATTAGAACATTTCCTAACACTATAATTACGAATGGTATCAGGAACAAAAGAGCCATATCAATCCATGGCCATGCGCTATCAATAAATTGTGCATAATTATCATCAAGGGGGGAACAATCAGTCATGTTATTATAAGCATTGCTTAACGTAAAGCCAAACATTAAGTGTGAGTTTATGATAATAAATACTGTCACTATAATTAATACAATTATAAGTGCTGACTTTGGATGACAGCCGGTTTTAACTCGATGAGGAAACCAGACGCTTAGCACACGTTCCAAAGTAACAGCGCATACTAGCCATGACGAACAGTGTGTGGAAAAGTAAACGACAAACACATGCACCTTGCATGACGCGTCACTCAAATTGCGTAAATCCGTTTCAAAATATCCAAGCACTAATATCCTTAGAAGACCTGAGTACAGTGCGATAAAGTCGACTATTGACAGAGCAATAAGATAGATAGCAGTTGAATGATTTCTTACTCTAGGTCTTGTAAGA
Organism: Anodontia alba; assembly: GCA_964016985.1. NCBI lineage: Eukaryota > Metazoa > Mollusca > Bivalvia > Lucinida > Lucinidae > Anodontia > Anodontia alba. The sequence continues at coordinate 44,877,263 of OZ024826.1, forward strand.
ACAGTAAATGACAAAATATTTCCAACTGTACCAACAGCAAGAATGATTGGAGGTGCCACTTTTTGAAGAGTATCACTTACTTCATTTAGTTTATCAGCCATAGTTACCTCTAGCTATAGTTATGCCAATCACAGATTATTCTCCAGTCTTCAAAAAAATTATTATATCTATTATTATTCTTCTCCTTTGTTCTGAAACAGTTTTGTTATTTCTGTCACAGAGCAAATTCAACACTGCTGGAATAATACATATGCATTATTTAACAGACACCAGAACAGTGGTATTAGCAACTTACACACCATTATGATAAGCGTTAGAGAATTCAGCCGTTTTAGTTGTAGATCAGTTTGTTTTAAAGAGGAATTAAGGTTGTACTAAAGTCAGAGGAAAAATCGTATTCTGTTCTATTTTACAGGCGGTAACTCATGTCGTAATGCAAAATACATTTGGTTACTGAAGTTATTTCTTTCCTTTTCTATAACAGTTTAGCAAATTGTCCAAAGAGAAATGAAGTATAGACTTGCATTTTTATCTGAAATATGGAAATAAATTTGATTTTATGACTTGCCCTTTCTCTTACCTTTTTTTTTTTTTTTTTTGCCGTAAATCGACATACTGATCGCTGAATGTTTCTGGTTTATTTTTGAAAAGTTTTTTTGTTTGCATTATTTTCCACTTTATAATATTTAGGCTCACAAAAAGCATAAAACAGAAAGACAGAATTTTGTTTAAAGTTCACTAGAAAATTCCTGAAGCGAGTAAAATGCATCTCAGGTATACGGACGATCTTTTATTGTATCGGGGTACCTATTAACGGCCTACACTTATTATCGGGCATTGAGAAATCACTGCCCCGCCCATCGGGGCTGAAGAAATTAATGGGCTGCCTGACGCCTTCGGCAGAGCTCTGGGTAAAGGTCCCACAAATTTGAAGGCATTTTCTCTACATGTTAAACCGCAAATCAATCAATTAATTCAAATATCAGGCGTAGTCAAAATGCATTCTCAGTAAGGTCTGACTGCCAGAGAAAAATAAAAAAAAAATCTTAGAGTATGTTTGTACTAATCTGAACACATAATTGCTTAAAAGTCTGTATCTGTGCCGTCTTAAAATGTCAAGACAATTCGTGGGCTTCAAAGATACGAAGTAACTTATGAACCCTATATATATTGTTGTTGTTGTTGAATATTACTTTGAAAATAATTGATGCTCTGTCAAGCCGCTTTAAATTAAAAACAAATGTCTTCGTTGTGTTTTACTACTTGTATACTGAGATATTGGTGATAAAATCTTTATTTTTGATATCCCCCTCTCTCGCTCACACACACACACACACACACACACACACACACACACACACACACACACACACACACACACACATTTATCGTTAGATAAATTCAAAAAGACACACACACACATACACACACACACACACACACACACACACATTCTTACCACCTGACAATTAAATTGAACCAACTAAAACATTGGAATAGAATGTACTTGTTTATTGATAGTATAAAATGGTATGGTCAAATTATCTAGACGAGAATTCTGTATGGTTATTTCTATGGAAAAGGTAATATCTTAATCCTGATCTAGATAATTGTGCACACCTAAGTGTTAACTTTTATATAATATTTTGTCCACTTTTACTAATTTGAATGACCCTGTCCTCTTATTGGAGGTAACCAAACCTTAAGGTTTAAAAAGATGCACTGAATTTTTGTTTTATTTATTTGTAGCTATATAATAGTTAATTTTATTTCCAAAGTAAACAACCATACAGAAACCTAAGATGAATAACTTATCGGTGAAAGTGTCACATCACATAATATTATGTTCACTGTCCAGTTTTATCAATTTCAGTGACCCTGTCCACTTATCTAAGGTAACCAAAGTTTGCATTTTGAAGAGTAACCCTGTATTTTGATTTTATTTGTTCATATTTATACAGAACATAACTCTCCAAATCAAATGGACACAGGAAATCCTCAATATGATTGTTTGTCTATAATGGAAATATGCCAGAATATGTCACAATACAACTATAATGATACAGCTGTATTGAGATTCATGAGATTTTCACACATTTATTAAGCCACTCATTGTGTAACTTTGTAAATACAACCCAGTGCTCTTTTTTTCTTATTATGTTATATGAGTTACTTTATAAAATGAAATAAATACCAGTAATATTCAGCTGATTATGTTATCTTCTGATAAATGTTCCCCAAAACGTGGCTTTTCAAGATATGGTTTCACTTGTCTTTTGATGTCCACTCATTTAACACACTTAAGCTACCTAGTGTGCATTTTCTAAAATAGTTCAGTAGTTTGTTTCTATTTCTTGCCAAGCGAAAAAAGTGAATGAATGCAAGGAATGTATTGATAAGTTATCTGATAGAAATTACTCAGACAATATACTAATTTTCGAGAAAAGGCTACATTTGTGTACTGGTGTTAGCTCATTTTAGCTTCAGTATGACTTATTCAATTAGGCCCAGTAATTTTCTTGCTAGACACATAAGTGTTACATTTTGAAATGGAATGAATACAAACAATACTCAAATGTATGACACAGAAAAAGAAATTAACCATGTGTTTACATTTCAAAGTTCCAGATTAGAGGAATAAACAGGTAAATATTTTACTTATTATTCCAAGAAAACATATATTGTGGGTACTTATAAGAAGTAGCTTGGTAACAATAAAGAGTACCCAGACCATGTTTTCATGGAGAAATAAGGAAGTCAAATACTGTTTAGTGGTATTGCCCAGAACAGTGTATTTTAAGAAATGGCTTAAATGTCTTCTATGGTGTAACCTCAGCTTAGCTACGAATATACTTTTTTGCAGATTAGGTTGTTATACACAAAGCTTTTAACTTTTAAAATACAATGGACATAAAGAATCTTCAAATGAAAAAATTCAAATGTGTGGAATTAATATCAGCTGGAAATTGACCAGAACTATGTACAGTTAAGGGCTCTAGGTGAGAGGCTTATCTAGATGATTTATTATTATTATTTCTACACAAAAACATATGTTGTTTCATTACGAAAACACGCCTATTCAAATATACAGAAAATTTCACCTCCAACACTTAAACTTTTCAGGTAAAAAACTCTGATATTTTTCATATATCTGCTTAAAACATAGATTGTGGGTACTCGTTAGAACCGCCTCGCCGAGGCAGTTCTAACGAGTACCCACAATCTATGTTTTGAGCAGAAATAAGAAAAATAATGTATACCCCTGTAAACCCCAGTTTTACTATATAAAAGTGGGGTTTAAGGGGGTCAACATTATATAGGCGTGTTTTCGTGATGAATACTTAGAAGATCCTTGACAGGGCACTTCTAACACAGAAACTATCCAGTACATACTGATTCTTAAGAAACAGCAGTTTGATTCCTCAGATGTTCACATACACACACTACACAAACACACCTCTATGAAAAGTGTTCTACTTTGAATTCTGCAGCATCAGATTTGGGCCTACACTGTTTGCACAGGCATGTCTATTCAAATAATTAAGATGTAAATGATATTCAATGCAAAAAAAAAAAAAGAAAGAAAAAAGAAAGAAAGGAAAAGAAAATATAAAACAAATTACAAATTTGCAAAGAAACTGAACTAAGCTTATAAACAGAAGCTTCATTAAATATTGCCTTATAATGTGTACCTTCGTGTACCCCAGTTATTACATATATCATGGGGGAATAGGGACTAAACAATGTACAAACTTGTAATTAATAATTTTAAAATGATTATGTTACTGTTTCAAGTGGTGCTTAACTGTAGCATGCATCATGTGACGCATTTTGAGAAATGATAAAAAAAATTGCGGTCATCTAACTTTTTATTTAATTTTGCAAAATTTCCTACTTTGGGGGTCAGAACTCATCAAGGGTTAATTTGTTATGGCAGGTTCAAGAAAAATACAAGAACTTTGACCTATCTAACCTTTTCTTACCAATGCGATTCAAATCAGATAGTAAATAATGACTTAGTGTATATATTATGTTAAAATTAATGAGTTTTCATAGTTTCAGGGGCCATAACGCTTATATATGTTATACAGTATGGCTGGTTCAAGAGATGAAACCAGATCTTTTGATTATTTAATACTTGGTGCAGTTTGATGAAATCAAAACATACTTGAAGACTCTATATACCATACTGGTATAAATCGGATAAGAAATAAACTGATGTACACATTATGTTAAAATCAGTAATTTTTTACTGTTTCAGGGTACATAACTCTTGTATGTGTAATACAATATGGCTGATGCAAGAGCTGAAACTAGTTCTTTTTATTATTTAATACTTGGTCTAGTTGGATATAAATCAGATAGTAAATGAAGGCTATAGGGCCACTCAGGCTTAAAGTCTGTGATGTTGTGTTTTTTTGTTTTTTTTGTTGTTGTTTTTTTGGTCAAGGGAGGTAACGCCAAAACAAATATAACTTAAAATTTTGAACAGCGATCTTTCAATTTCTTTTCAGTTTTTGATAGATAATATAAAGTTCCATCTGAAGGAGTATAAGAAAAAGTTAGATTTTAGAAATACATTTTTTAAATTATTTTTGTATCTTTGTGCTGTGTTATTTGGACCCGGATAAGAGCCTAGAGAACGCATTTCCCCCCTTAAATGTGATCAAATTGTTGATATTACTGGTTTGCTTTATTGAAATATGATAAAACAAAATGTGATATAAGCTTCAAAACACAAAATATTACCAACTTTCTTTTCATCTGAGGTTTAATTAAAGGAAAACTTGATTTTTTTTTTCATGTAATAAAATAATCGAAATTGGTTCACGTGACAAGCCCTCTTTTTGGGGCGCTGCAGAAAATTAGGCACAGGGACATATACTTTTTTAATCATTTTCTTATTCGCCATAGATCCGTCTTTCAAATAAAATATATTAGAAAAAATGTTAGATTTTTTGAAAAATCGACTTCTGACTTTAGTACTACCTTAAGACATTTCTAAGGGAGACAATCCTGTCACAATTATTTTGTTACCCTCTGAAAATAAGTCTACTCTAAAACAAAAGAATTTGATCCCCTCTGTGTGAAAAATTCTTACCTTTTAGCGAAGACCTATTTCAGAATCGATTGCGTATGCCGGAAAGCAAACAGGAAATCACAAAAATTGTTTCCCTTGGCAAATAATGCGGGTATCGACCAAGTATATCAAGTCCCCATAGACAGTAAATATGGATTTTATGGAATAAGCAAAACGTCTGTGCATATTACAATCACATACATGTATCTGCTTACAATAAGGAAAATACTGTCATAGAATTAAGTACAGTTAGTAAACCCTTAAAGCGCCAAGCAAAATTGCTGCAGACATCTGTTGTGTTTTTTTTTATTTTTTTATTTTTTTTTTCCGAGAAAATAAAAAAAAAACAAAAAAAAAAAAAAACGACATTTCATGTGAATATTTTGTTATGTTCCATTGTGGCTCTGCCTGCACATCTTTTTCACTGTTTTGTTAAAAAAATATACACGCACTGTGAAAACTGTTTAATCATTATCAGTTTATGGGAGAATTGCAGAAACTTTAATTTTGTGAGAATCGTGGCCCAACCATTTTTGATTAATTGTTATATCAATAGAATATTCTTAAAGCAGTCACTTGAAGGGTCAGGATGTATACTGCGATTTTTACAAGGAAGTAACTTTTGTAACTCCGTGTTTGTACACCAATGACCCTCTAAAACGGAGTCTACTCCAAAAGGAAAGGATTTGCCCCCTGGGCAAATGCTTTGCTTTTGGAGTTGACCACTTTTCATAAGGGAGACATCACGAAAACATGCCTATATAATTCTGACCCTCTTAAACCCACTTTTATATAGTAAAACTGGGGTTTACAGGGGTATACAATATTTTATCTATTTCTGCTCAAAAGCACAGATTGTGTGTACTCGTTAGAACCGCCTCGTCGAGGCGGTTCTAACGAGAACTCACAACCTATCTTTTTGAGCAGAAATATGAAAACTATCAGAGTCTTTTATCTGAAAATTTTCAGTTTTTGGAGGTGAAATTTTCTATGTATTTGAATAGGCGTGTTTTCGTAATGGAAAATACAAAATAATTTAGACATATTTGCCTCCCAGAAAGAGCATTCCTCCCACTTAAAGTGAGATACAGATAATGCAACAGATACAAGCTGCTTTAGAATATTTTACGTGTAATGCATACACTTGGAAGGGAAACAACGTTTCCAAAGTTGCTTAACTTCCTTCTGGAAAGAGGACTATTCAAAACATCACGAAAACATACCTATATAATTTTCACCCCCTTAAACCCAACTTTTATGTAGTAAAACTGGGGTTTACAGGGGTATACATTATTTTTTTTATTTCTGCTCAAACACATAGATTGTGGGTACTCGTTAGGACCGCCTCGGCGAGGCGGTTCTAACGAGTACCCACAGTCTATGCTTTAAGCAGAAATGTGAAAAATATCAGAATGTTTATCTGAAAACTTTCATTTTGTGGTGGTGAAATCTTCAATATATTTGAATAGGCGTGTTTTCGTAATGAAGGAGCTAATTTGTTGCTCGTTGGAGCAATTGTTTTCTTCTACAGCGGAGCCCCTTTTCAGAAGGGGATAAGTGTACATGCAAGCAAACAGGAAGTCACAAAACTGGTCTCACTTGTAAAAATGGCAGGAAATCTACCACACGTATTTAGTCTCTAAGCGTAAAGTTTGTTATCGACAGAGTTTTTATTCTGAATTATATCCGATAATTGCACACTGGAAGCCATTGACAAAGAAGATATTCTGTCCCTTCGTACCGCATCATTATCGATCTGTCTCCCTGCTCTAAATCCGCAAATTAAATGCACGAGTTCCTCTCTAAACTTTGACCCGCAAAATATGTATAGTAAGAAGTTAATGGCATAGTTGACATAGTTAAGCAGATTAACAATAATCCAGAGAAGGTTATTTGTAGCCAATTCCAAATCAGTCATGGCAGAGTAGTCAGGCGATGGCCACCAAGTGTATTGTCCTATGATGTAGATAACGATGGGAGACACACAAATCAAAAATACAACGTTAAGCGTGATCAACATGGCAGTTAAAAAGAACACATGCTCTTCTGATGAACGACGACGTGAACTATTCGGACAGCTTCGCCTACGTAATCTCTGGCTGAGTTTTACTCTTATAATAATTAGAACATTTCCCAACACTATAATTACGAATGGTATCAGGAATAAAAGAGCCATATCAATCCATGACCATGCATTATCAATAAAGTGTCCGTAATTTTCACCCTGAGGATAACAATAAGTCGTGTTATTATAAGCATTTGTTAATTTAAAGCCAACCACCATGTGTGAGTTTATGATAATAAATATTGTTACTATTATCAAAACAGATATAAGCGCTGACTTTGGATGGCAGCCAGTTTTAACTCGATGCGGGAACCAGACGCTTAGCACACGTTCCAACGTAACAGCGCATACTAGCCATGACGAACAGTGTGTGGAAAAGTAAACGACAAATATATGCACCTTGCATGACGCGTCACTCAGATTGCGTAAATCCGTTTCAAAATATCCAAGCACTAATATCCTGAGAAGACCTGAGTACAGTGCGATAAAGTCAACTATTGACAGAGCAATAAGATAGATAGCAGTTGAATACTTTCTTGCTCTAGTTCTTGTAAGAACACTAATTGTCAAAATATTTCCAACTGTACCAACAGCAAGAATGATTGGAGGTGCCACTTTTTGAAGAGTATCACTTACTTCATTTAGTGTATCAGCCATAGTTACTTTAACTATAATTGTGCCAATCACAGATTTCTCTCCAGTCTTCAAAGAATTATTAATGCTCCAAGTATTCGTCTTTCTCTGTTTTAAAACAGTTTTGCTATTTCTAACAGAGAGCGAATTTAACACTTCTAAAAAAATATGTCATATAATTTAACAGAATCATGTTTCAGTAACAAACACTAGAACAAAATGATTGGTAAGTGGCACATTATTATGATGAACGTTAGAGAATTCGGCCATCTCAATTGTTAATCAGTTTGATTTTAAGGAGAATTGACACACACTTTGAAGGGAGACAACCACGTCAAAATTATTTTGCTCCCCTCTGAAAAGAAATATGTCCTAAAAGAAAGAATCTGATCCTCTCTTTCGGAGCCAATTCTTCCCTTATAGAGTAGACCTATTTCAGAAGTGATTTGGTATGCAGGAAAGCAAACCAGAAGTCACAAAAAATTGTTTCTCTTGTTAAAAAAGGCGGATATCCACCAAGTATATCAAATCCCCATAAACCATAAATATGGATTTTATGGAATAAGTAACGTCTGCGCATATTAGAAACACATCCATGTATCAGTTTACAACAACAAATTAAGTACAGTTAGTAAATATTAACCCTTTAAGCGCAAGGAAAATTTTAGTAGACAACTTTGTATTTATTACTTTTATTTTTTAGAGGAAATAAGACTTGGCAGTTCATGTGAAACGTCTGCTAGGCAGATGTTTCACATGAAATACCAAGTCTTATTTTATCTGACAAATAATTTAAAAAAAAATGAATATGTCGTCTGTGCATTTGTGACTGACGGTTTAATAGTAAAATTGCCTTGAAGGTGAGCGATATTGTTTGACCTTTCTAATTACCTGTACAAATTCTATAACTGCATTTAAAGCACAATCAAGCATACTGGCTGTTGATCCTATCTTGTTTTTAATTAGCAAACTAATCCCGGTGGCACTTATAGGACATTAAATGTCAAAATATTGACGGTGTAGAAATGACTGAATCCGGTGTTTTTCTATCAGTGTTTGTCTTTCAATTAGGATTTCATTATTAGAAATGTTAATCTTTTTTTATCGTCACCATTAACTTAAGTGATTTTGCGACATTTTGTGAAATGACTTATTCAAAAGAACAACGTATTTATGTTAAGTAACTGACAATTTGACTTTCCGGGGGGGGGGTAGGTTGGTCGAGTGCGAAGTTGGGGCGCGGGGGCGTGGGGCCTTGGGGTGGGGGGAGAGAGAGAGAGAGAGAAGGGGACGGTGTGTTTTTTTTGTTGTTGTTTTTTGTTTTGATGTTTTTTGTTGTTGTTGTTGTCGTTGTTGTTGTTGTTGTTGTTTTTGTTTCGTTGTTTGTTTGTTTTTCATTACTGTGGTAGAAAAAAATAATCTGGCTAAAGAGGGAATGGCGTTTGGTTATTGATACAAACAGTCGTCTGTGTTTTGTAATTTTTTTTAAGGAAAATAAATGTTGGAAATGCTCTGGCTTGGGGTACGAGGGTTGGGGTGGGGCGGGGGACTTCGCCCCACAGATCCAACACTATTCATTCATAAAAGTTTGATTACATTACTATCCTGAATCAGCCTGCTGGTCCTTGCATATATATGCATGCAATGTGGTGCTGCAGTAGTTACTATAAGATTATTCTTGGTTTCAAGTCTTTACACTATTAAAAAAAAAAACACAAAAAAAAAAACAGGAAAGATACTTTGGTCTCTGAGGGGCTTCCGATTGGATTTGGCCAAATAGTCAATATTTCATACTCATTTGAAGGCATATTTCTTTTATTTAATCACTTATAATATCACTCTATCAGTTACTGTTGATGAGAAGTATTAAGCAGATGCATAATTTTGTGTGTAAAATAATGGCTTTAAGAAGTAAGTATCTAAATTTTAGTGTAGGTATCTAATATTTAGTGAAATTTATTCTACTTTTTTTATAACAAATATCTTAAGCCAAGTTGAGCTTGAAAGTGTGTTAGTTGGTTGAAACGTCAATAAAATATGGTTTTGAGTTTGTGAGAAAAAATAAATAAGTTAGCTTTCTGGCCATGTAAAATATAAATTGTTTTTCTTGGTCAGCGAAAAAAAAAATTCTGGCTGAAGAAAACACCTTGTCCCCCACCTCCTCAGCCACCAAGAAAATCATATGGTCCGGCCCTAACTACAGCCGAACTTTAAAGGTTCGATCATCTTAAGTACCATGGAAACTTATTCAGGACATGGTTCCCAGCTAGCATTCTACGTAAATCTACATCGGGCCGTCATCGGCCCGTCAGCTACCCTGACGGGCCGATGACGGCCCGATATAGATTTACGTAGAATGCTGACTGGGGTTAGTTCGAGCCAATGAGAGTTAATCATAGCCTCAGGTCAGGAGGCAAATGGGCATGATTTAGATATGTATTTTCGGTCTTCTATAAAATAATGGTAAAGTAAAACCTCGATGACTCGAACACCGTTTACCTTGGACGTTCGAACTCGTTTTTGAGTCCCTACGAAATTCTTCTTTTTCTTATTTTATCATGAAATTGTATGTTGTGTGTACTAATTAGAATCGCCTCATCGAGGCGATTCTAATTAGTACACTCAACATATCAGTATTGTATAGAAGATCTAAAAGACTTCCTAAATTAACACCATTTGTTTCCTCACCTGGCGCCATGATTAACCCTCAGTGGCTCGAACAACTCATGTCTCAAATATAATTCCATGGTACTAAAGATGTTCGAGTCGCTGAAGTTTTACCGTATATTGAGTGTACACACAACATACGTTATCATTAAAAATTAGAAACATTCCCTGAAAAAACACAAAATATTCAGTTTCTTGAGCTATCGGAAGAATTATCTATGGAGTCAGAAACGAGTCAGAATCAGCCATGATAAATAAGCCATCGCTGTTCGAGTCATTGAAGTTTCACTGTCATTATAAAAACACGCGTATTTGTAGAAAATTCACCCCCAAAAACTGAAAATGTTCAGAAAACATAGAGCAGAAAAAAAAAAGAAAAATTATATTTACCCCTGTTATCCCCAGTTTTACTACAAAATGTATATAAAAGTGGTGTTTAAGGGGGTCAAAATTATATTGGCATGTTTTCGTGATGTTAACCTTCCTCATTCTCCAGGAAACCCGACTGAAAAATGTTATCAGTCTGTAAAATCCAGGAATATGCTTCAATGTTTATTGAAATTAACCGCAACTTCCGAAAACGTACCATTCGACATGTGCGCCTAGCGAAGATTCAGATCAGCCTGCGCGTTCGGGCAGTCTGATCAGAATCTTCACTGGGCGCATTTTGGATAGCGAAAGATGCAAGGTTTGACCATGAGGACAACATATGCTCTGATCAGTCTGCGCGGATGCGCAGGCTGATTTGAGTCTTCGTTTGGCGCATATCAGAAGGTACCTTTTCTCACGTTGCTGCACAAAGGGTTATCCCTAATATATTGCCTAAGATCCACAAAAAGGGAACTGTTTTAAAATTAAAATTGAATACTTCCATGATTCTCTGTTTTCACATCACGAAAACATGCCTATATTATTTTGAGTGACCCCCCCCCCCCCCCGCCCCCAACAAACCCATTTTTATTAAGTAAAACTGGGGTTTACAGGGGTATAACTTTTTTTCTTATTTCTGCTCAAAAAAACATAGATTGTGGGTACACGTTAGGACCGCATCGACACATTATTTTTCTTATTTCTGCTCAAAACATAGATTGGGGGCTTCATGTTAGAATCGCTTTGTCGATGCGTTTCTAGCGAGTATCCATAATCCATGTTTTGAGCAGAAACATGAAAAATATCAGAATTTTTTATCTGAAAATTTTCAGTTTTTGGTGGTAAAAATTTCAGTATATTTGAATAGGCACGTTTTCGTTATGAGTAAAAAGTGGGCTCAAAATGTCGTCTCTGTGCTTACAGAATCCTTGCATACTGTTAAATCATTACGAATGCACGCCTATTTAAATAAATAGAAAATATAACCTTCAAAAACTGAATATTTTCAGATAAAAATCTCTGCATCACGAAAACATGCCTATATAATTTTGACCCCCTTAAACCCCACTTTTATATAGTAAAACTGGGGTTTGCAGGGGTGTACATTATTTTTCTTATTTCTGCTCAAAACATAGATTGTGGGTACTCGTTAGTACCGCCTCGCCGAGGCGGTTCTAACGAGTACCCACAACCTATGTTTTGAGCAGAAATATGAAAAGTATCAGAGTTTTTGTATCTGAAAATTTTCAGTTTTTTGGAAGTGAAATTTTCTATATATTTGAATAGGCGTGTTTTCGTAATGTATTTTTTCCTATTTCTGCTTAAAACATAGATTTGTGTACTAGTTAGAACCGCCTCGGCGAGGCACTTCTAACGAGTACCCACAATCTATATTTTTGAGCAAAAATAAGAAAAAAAATAATGTATAAACATAGATTTATGTACTAGTTAGAACCGCCTCGGCGAGGCAGTTCTAACGAGTACCCGCAATCTATATTTTTGAGCAGAAATAAGAAAAAAATAATGTATACCCATGTAAACCCCATTTTTACTATATAAAATGTGGTTTAAGGGGGTCAAAATTATATAGGAGTGTTTTCTTGATGATATATTGACGGACTGCGAAGTCTCTTGTTCCCGGACATGCGCGAATGAGCACGCTGATCTGGATATTTGCTGTCGGCATATGGGGTAAAGACGGTTATCTGGCTAAAATGATTTCTATCTTTATTTGTTGAAGTCAAGACCGAAGCTGTCACTCCAATTAATGATGAACTGATACATGCTTATCTGCATTACGGTGACAACTTGTAAAACTCATACCACCTAAGGAAATGAAAGAGAAAAAGCAACAAACAAGAAAAAAAAAATAAATAAATAAAATAAAAATAAATAGTTCTTCTGGGTACGAAGCAGAACCCATGTTTCTTTGTACCATTATTACTTTACCAAGATTATGAGGGTCGCGTCAAGCGAAAAAAAGTGTCCTCGAGCATGCGCAAAATGAGCGGATGTAGATCATCCTGCGCATGCACAAAGTATCATCCGGGCCTTTGCAAAGCCTCGCTGTCCGCATATGTCCGAAGACACGTTTTTGCTTGGAGCGGCCAATGTGATATGTGTGGGCTGGTTGGCCTTATTGGTTAGATATCTAGACTTGCAAGAGAAAGGTCGTGGGTTCGAGTCTCGTTCTGGTCGAGAAATTTTCCAGACCATAAGTACCCCAGTTCATACTAGAATTTCCCTAGGTTGAGTATAAAGCGGACAGGGACGCACTTGGTGACAGACATAGCACAAAGAGTGCATGGGTGATCTGTAATTTAAAGCAAGGATGCACAGGCCTCATTTGCCGCTGCCTCAGTGTGTCTCGGATGCCTGGCAAAGTTAAAAATCTGGGCCCAGTTGTTCAAAGCGTCGTTAGCTTAACGAGCTCGTTAGTAGTCAAAATATTAACTATTCTAGTAAGTTCAATATCTAAATCACAACTATTTTTGCTGAAAAAATGTGAGTAGCTTTTGCAAATGCAAAAGCTACTCACATTTTTTCAGAAATTTTTTTTAGCATATATGGCATATTTGAGGATCAAAATTTTAACGATACGTTAACTAACGACATCGTTAGTTTTGAACAACTGGCCCTGCACAACAACAACAATATGTAATGTGCATCTCATTGTTCCTCTGTAATATATTGTGAAAATGGGGGAGTACATGAATATACACTGTGAGTCAATTTTGTAGTTTTATACCCTTGTTTAAAATATGATTTATAATGTCTGTCAATCTTTTCGAACTGCCAAATTTGTCTTAATCTGCTTAATAGCGAATTATTCCCCATTTCCCCCCCCCCCCCCCACCCCCCCCCCCACCCCCGCCAACCCCATCAAAAAAAAAAAAAAAAAAAAAGAAAAAAAAAAGAAAACAAAATAAAACAAAAAAAAAAAAATAAATAAATAAATAAATGAAAAAAAAAAATAAATAAATAAACATGAAATTTTATTGATTTAATATACATGTAGCTATAGCAAATTCAGCTGACGACAAATGGATATATTTCATTTTTTTTTTTTTTTTTTTTTTTTTTTTTAGAAAATAGGGTATGAACTTTCATGCAAATTGTCTCCAGTGGATTCTGTTTAATGGGAAAAAATAATGGACATCTTTTAACATGTCGTTTGCTGAAATTATTACCTAGAAAGTGGCAAAGGTTAAGACACTAAGAAAACAAAACTATAAGATCAAGCACTTGTATTTACTCAGATATAGTGTTTACCAGAAGATATATTAATGATATTTTCTTACTATTTTTCAACATGCTTTTAAAATCGTTTTTTTTTTTTTACCACATCATCTTGTGGCTAAAAGTTCTGTATGCCACAATATGAATATTTACTATCTGTTTACTATCTGTGAATGAGTCTAAATTGAGGATGAGTGGCAGACAGTATAGACCCTGATCAGACGTCGCATTCTGCGGCGTCTGATCTGGGTCTAAACTGTTTGCTCAGGCCTGCCTGTCCGATACATAGAATAAGTAAGTATGGTAATTTGATCAAATCGACACCTCACCCCTACCCCTCAGAAATGTTCCCCCCTCCATCCCACCTTTTTTTTTTAAGTTATCCTGGATCCGGTTTCTGTGAAAAATATAAGAACTGTTATTAAAAAAAAATGTGTCATTGTTTAGTTGGATGGTGCTAAAGGTTAAGAAAGACCAGCTGCACCGGAAATATACGTCTGACATGCCACACACGTCATGGAGCCTCGTTTTGATGTCAGTCACGGTTATAGTGACCGCAATGGCCGCAGGGAACCGAAACTCCTTTGTGTGCTGATCTTAAAATTGCACGTTCATGAGGCTTCGCGGTGATGAGTGTAAAAAGTTTTGGCTGAATACATTATGTTTTGGCTCTGCGGCGTCTGATCTGGGTCTATACTGTTTGCTAATGTTCCTTTTATGGGACGCTAGGCTTAAATAGGTTAAACCGGCAAAAAGCAACCTGCTCCGATCCATATGCATGATATACCGCTGAAAAGGTCTTCTCGTGCTGATTACGAAAATGTATAGGTTAAGGGCTCTATGACCAACAATATCGAGCTATCGAGTGTTAAAGATAGCCACGTGACATATGGCGTCATAGACCAAAGTTACAATCAGCCATGACTTTCTCTTAATCCAATAGGGTCGTGTTTGGTATCGATGGACATGTCGTTTAGAGACATGTGCGATGAACGCCTTCGATCGGAAGTGCAATCACTCGGGTTTGAAACGACTGCCACTCTCTTTTGAACCGATTTTTATGGTTTTTGGTTCCATTAGAAATATCTTGAAATTGTACAGCATTAAATGAGGAAACTCACTCATGCGCCACCAATCCCAAAGTAAACCTAAAAGTACCGTCAATAACCAAAGTAAGAGTTGTCAAAAGAAAAGAAACCTGTTCATAAGAGAAGAAACCAAAGACTAACAACCAGTATACACTAAACGGAGACTATATAGACAATTATGATACATTACTTGCGCTTATTAGATACTTATTAGACACGCAAGTTGTTGTTACTGAACATGTTTTTTTATTATTACTGGTCACGTTTTTTTTTTTTTTTTTTTTTTTTTGTTAATACTAAACACTTTTTTTCTTTTTTTTTCTTATTGGATCAGTTTTTGATTCTATAGGGTCTTGGCACCATTTTTATTACAATTGGATAAAAACGAATGCTGTTACCGGACAAGGTTTTTTTTGTTACTACTAATATAAATTTTGATTGTTACTAGATGTAGTTTTGTATATCATTGTACATGTTTTGCATTCTGTTTTACAAAATTTGAATAAAACGAAAATAAGAATACCTCGTCTTCTGTAGTTTTTCTTGCACATCAGACCGGGTTTTCACCAGTGCTAACAAATCTTATCTTATCTTTCCTATCCGACCCCCGTGTGACGGATAAAAAAGGAAGACCTTAACGTGCATTCAATACATTGGTTGTATAGGAGATCAAGTATTGGCATCGTTGAAACATAAGTTGTACAGAAGATTGACATCCAGAACGTGACAAATGATATTAGTTTATGTTACGCCGGACATCGATGGGAAGAACCGAACGTCAATCGTTGATGACGTCTGCTTCTTTGAAAGGTAAAAAATCCTACAAACGCTGAAATTTTGCATTTAATCAATTATAATCAAAATTTAAAGGTGTAATCGGTATAGTGTGATTAGTCCATTCCTCGGGTTAACCGTTCGGCATGATTCGATAAACCTCGTGACGCCGACCAATTACCCTCAGAACAGATTTGTCAGTCTGCACCTCACACACATTAAATATTCTTATACGGTCGAACTTCAATGGCTCGAACATTTTTGAGGACCACAGAAAATTTTCGAGGCATGGGTAGTTCGAGTCACTGAGGGTTAATGATGGTGCCAGGTCAGGAAACAAATTGGGATAATTTAGGGATTATTTTTTCGATTTTCTACATAATAATTGTATGTTGAGTGTACTCATTAGAATCGCCTTGATGAAGCGATTCTAATGAGTACACACAACATACAATTTCATTATATAATATTTCCCTAAATATTTGTTTTCTTGACCTATCAAATGAATTTCGTAGGACTCAAAAATGAGTTCGAATTAGCCATGGTAAACGATCCGCCGGTGTTCGAGCTATTGACGTTCGACTGTAATATTCCTACCCAACGTGAAATGTATAAATGATATTGAGAACAATACGCCCGAATGGCGCCATTTTTCTAGAACAATACGCCAGAATGAGCCATTTTTCTAGAAAAAGGCGATTCTCATTTGGACAAGTCAGCGAGCAAGCCCTAGTTCAACTGTACGTCTGCTTTGATACTTTCGGGACTGTTTTTAAAAATAGATGGATGTCTGGGCCAAAACAGAAAGTAGGTCAACGATTACACAATTTTGTTTGGCCCTAAGCCGTCCCCTATAGAACTCATAGACTTGTCAGCGCATTGAGCTGTCTGTCCATATCCACTCAAACATACAATTTGGTATTGTCTTGGCGATTTCATCGTCCCATATTAACATTTCTAGCAGGTAATATCATTACGAAAACACGCCTATTCAAATATACTGAAAATTTTACCACCAGAAAATGAAAATTTTCAGATGAAAAATTCTGATATTTTTTATATTTCTGCTCAAAACATAGATTGTGGGTACTTGTTAGAACCGCCTCGACGAGGCGGTTCTAACGAGTACCCACAATCTATGTTTTAGAGCAGAAATAAGAAACTAATGTATACCCCTGTAAACTCGAGATTTACTATATAAAAGTGGGGTTTAAGGGGGTCAAAATTATTTAGGCATGTTTTCGTGAAGGATATTGTCACTATATATTTTAAGGAGACTGAAAATACTCGGAATTATTCTGCCATTTTCACAAGGGAGACAATTTCTGTGGTTTCCAACTTGCCTTTCCTCATATTAATCCCTTCCTGAAAATTGGCTAACCCTAGAAGGAAAGACTTTTCTCCGAAAGGAAGATTTTTTTGTTTCATTTTAGAAAAGAATCCTTTTCAGAAGGGATGCAAAAACATTTTGACAGAGTTGCTTCCCCTGAAAGTATATACATTCCCCCTTGTGGATTTGTTTTGTAAGATGAATATTTATTTTGCCGCAAGCATAGGAGGAAATGTTTTCCTGTCTTCTGACTTCCTTGTAGGATCTGTAAATTCCTTCCCACTAAAATCTGTGTAGTTACGACACTCCTTGATTGCTGCGTTGGCCACCTGTAGGAAGCATAAAGAAGAATGTCAACAGCCTCATGCCATTTTCAGATACATTTACAAGCAATGTCGAAAACAGACAGACAGAGAGAGAGAGAGAGAGAGAGAGAGAGAGAGAGAGAGAGAGAGACAGACTGACAGACAGAAACAGAGACTGTCGTCTGCTACAAATTTGCTTGCCGCTTTAAGGGTTAAATAACTTTCACTGCTACACCTTTTAAAATAATAATAATAGTAATGATAATAATAATAATAATAATGATAAAAATAACATTAATAATATACTTTATTTACAGATGGTTATATATAATAATACATGTTTTATATTAAATTTAGTTGAAACATTTGAATGTAAACACTATTTGTTACCTTCATACAATTTTTGGCCATTGTACATTTATATCAATAAAACTCTAATGAAAATTGTGTGCTGATGCTTTCTTCGTCTGTTTCAGTCCGGTAGAGATATAATATTATTCAAAACTAAGTTGAAAACAGAATAAATAACGCAGGCTTTAAAGCTAAGTTCGCTGATTAAAATTTTCAGGAGACAACAAATTGAAATATGTTTTCATACTTTCTCCAGAAAACAGTAAATGACATTTCATGTAAACTGTCTCCAATGGAGACAGTTTGCATGAAATATCAATTTCTGTGTTATGGGAAAATTAAGGAAAAAACATATCATGATTTAGTCGTCTACTGAATTAGTTGAGAGAGTGGTAAAACAAGACAAAGTATCTAAGTACAGACGCAAATTTTGTTCATGCTCACTTAGAAATATGGGACACGGGTATACTAAAGTTTAATAAATTTTCAATGTAACGGGTAAACAAGAACAACAATTTGATTCTTTAATGTATGCTTTTATTAAGCTTAATGAATTTTCTTGATCAATCAATATGCGAATTCCAGTCATATTGGGATCGCCACAAGATTTAGTTTGTACATTATTATAAAAAAAAACAAAAACAAACACATGCCAGAACTTAAATAAGATATCATATCTTATCTAGAAGCTTATTTTAGCATGCGTTAGATATGTATATGTTTGAAATTTTTAGGTATGGCCCATAGTTCATAGTCAAACCAAAGATGGACCGCAGGTCATATTCAAACTTACCAAACTGCGCTCAGCGCTAATCGAACACTTCTCTATACATAAAAATCCAAAGCTATATTAAGAGACCGGCGCGATTCGCGCGCCGGCCAATTAACCATTTATGCCTAGTGTCCCATAAAAGGACGCAGCGCCTGATCAGTGTTACACTTTCCATTAAATACAGAAACTTCTATAATACACGGTAATAATTAAAACTGACCAGAAACCCCTGTTATTGGAAATGGAGCGGTCCGAAGAGTGAAGGTAGAAGAATCCATTCGGCATGGATGTGTTAAAAGAATTATAATGACTTCCAAAACATGGCAAATATGCCCTGCGCAATTCCAGGGCTGCTCTCAATAAAGCAAATCAATCGCGGGAACCTTTGTAGTCTGGAGACCCCTAAAAGGGTAATTGGCTAACAGTGCAGACCCAGATCAGACGCCGCAGAATGCGGCGTCTGATCAGGGTCTCCCCTGTTTGCAATATTTTCAACCATTTTTCTCTAGGATTATCTAAATGGCAGAGCCTGACATCCGTAGTCCCTAAAATCCAAATTAGAATCTTCCAATATGTAGTGTTGGGGAGTTCATTCAGTCTACAATGGGTTATTGTAAAGTGGACAGCAGCCGTTATTCTCGTTGACTGACTGACTGTGTTGGGGTTTAACGACAGAGAAAGGGATAAAAGCGATAGAAGAGATAGTAGAGGAGATGAAAGAGAGAAACAGGGAAGAAAGAGAACAGGAATGAAAGCGAAGAAACAGAAGAAATAAAAACATAAGCCCCCCTCTACCCTTACCTGCTTCAAGGATAGCAGACCTTGCCCAACTG
This sequence comes from Anodontia alba, assembly GCA_964016985.1. NCBI lineage: Eukaryota > Metazoa > Mollusca > Bivalvia > Lucinida > Lucinidae > Anodontia > Anodontia alba. Next base: position 44,896,770 of record OZ024826.1, read on the forward strand.
TAAGCCAATATCAGTTGGACGCCCCGGTGACGTAAGATACATGACACCGTCGCACCACCCGACCACCCCGTATTCTCGTTGACGAGAAGTTGATGCTAGATTAAATAAATTATATAAAAAATAATGATTTAATAAGGGTTCGGATGTATAATATCAATACAGTAAACATTTCAATATTTTTTTGTTACGAACAAGCATTCAAAAATGTATTCGCATTCGCCGTCATCTTGGTTGTACCAAAGGACAGCTTGAGAATAGTTTGCGGATATTCGCTACCCGCCGCCGAAAACTGTCGCAGTTGAACGGAAAGTTTGCTTTTGTTTGCGAGTGACGGCGAATGTCTCGGTTAACTGAAACGTAGCCGAGATCTCTTGCTCAAGGAGTTCTTTACCTTTTGCAGCGGAGTATACTGTGGGTGGTGGTGTTTCATGTAAGGATTATTGCTGGCCTTGTTATAACAACAGATGAATGCCCATCTCCTCATATCACTGTCGTTAGGCTCGCTTGTGTGGAGGGTGTTACAATGAAGGAACAGCACATCTCCTATTAGGAAAAGGATAGTACCCAGCTAGCATTCTACTTAAATCTATATCGGATTGTTTTTGGCCCGACAAGATTCCTGTCGGACCGATAACGGTCCGATAACGAGTTAAGTAAAATGTTACAGTAGTTGGATAATATCGGATCGTTATCGACCCGACAGGATTCCTGTCGGACCGATAAAGGTCCAAATATATGTAAATAGAATGCTTGCTGGGTGATATCGGGCCGTTATCGGCCTGATAGGAATTCAGTCTGCTGAAGAAATTGGGTGTATTCCTACAGGGAGCCAAACGTTTGTTGTTGTTGTTGTTGGTGGTGGTTTCTTTTCTTTTTTTTTTTTTTTTTAAGTAGACCCCCCTTATAAGAAGGAAGGCAAAACCGTTTTGACACAATTACCTCCCATGAGTAGATTCGGTCCCTTTAAATTTGTACTTGATGCATACACGTCCCAACCCTAAACAGTAGCAAAATAATGTAAGCTTATGTCATTTGAGCCGGGACACAACATTTCTTAAAAAATTGCATGTGCATCCAGCGAAGACTTGGATCAGCGCGTCCGCGAAGGCTAATCAGAGTCTTCGCAGTTGACATGAAGACGCTTTGTGTCCCTGGAAATCCATAAAGTGCGCTGCGAAGACTGATCAGAATCCGCAGATGTGCGGGCTGATCTGAGTCTTCGCTGTACGCAAATGCAATCGTTAAGGATACGGTGTCCCGACCCATTTTATTTTCATTTTACAGACAAGCTTCGGTTTTATTTTATTTTTTTCCATTAGACAGCTTGAATGAATGCAAATATTTTGAATGTATACCGTGAAAACCAGACAATGATTATGCTTACACAGGAATGCATATGCGATAGATGATTATAATATTACCCGGTTCCATTTCACAGTAGACCAGAGGACAACGTTCCTTAAGTGCTGCCACACGAGATAAATCCGCGCCTGCTTGCAAACTTCCGGCTGCATTATGCTGTATCCTGCCGCATTTATGGGAGCCTTTCAGTACCTTGAATAATAATTGATAACCAACACTGGTTGGCAAGCTTGATGATACTTTGAATGTAAGGGGTAAGGATACACTTTCAGGGAAAGTAACTGTCCGTGCTGTTTTGTCTCCCTTCTGAAAAGGGATTTACTTTAAAAGGAAAGAACTTACTTCCTCTGGGAGCAATGGGGAGCAAATGATTTCCCCTTTCGTGAAGGGAGGCAAAACTTTTTCTAACATAGTTGCCTTCAATGAAAGCCAATCCAGGCCCAGACGTTATAAAAACTTTTCATGCTCAACTCAGGAGAGCATGAAATTTTCTCTGCTAATAAATATGAAAAAGTCAACATTAGAAAGAAACAATTCATTACGAAAACACGCCTATTCAAATGTATTGAATATTTCACCACCAAAAACTGAAGGTTTCAGATAAAAATTTTGATTTTTTTCATATTTCTACTCAAAACATAGATTGTGGGTACTCGTTAGAACCGCCTCAATGAGGCGGTTCTAACGAGTACCCACAATCTATGATTTTTAGCAGTTATAAGAAAAATAATGTATACCCCTGTAAACCACAGTTTTACTATATAAATATGGGGTTAAAGGGGGTCACAATTATATAGGTATGTTTTCGTGATGTTTCGATTGTTAGTACATTGAGATTTATTAGCAGGACAAAGTTCATGCTCATCTGAATTTGGCATGAAATAGTTTTATAATCTCGGGACCAGTCCTCTTAAAGATTTATTAATTTGACAAATTGATAAACATAGGTAACTCAAAAAATCTTAATCATACGTGAAAGAAATATCAGCTTTTAGGCTTTCTATGAATACAGTTCCATATTAAGTATACATTACCAAAACATGCCTATTCAAATATACTGAAAATTTTACCACCAAAAATGAAAATTTTCAGATATAAACTAATTCTGATATTTTTCATATTTCTGCTCAAAACATAGATTGTGGGCACTCGTTATATCGCCTCGGTGAGGCGGTTCTAACGAGTACCCACAATCTATGATTTTTAGCAGTTATAAGAAAAATAATGTATACCCCTGTAAACCACAGTTTTACTATATAAATATGGGGTTAAAGGGGGTCACAATTATATAGGTATGTTTTCGTGATGTTTCGATTGTTAGTACATTGAGATTTATTAGCAGGACAAAGTTCATGCTCATCTGAATTTGGCATGAAATAGTTTTATAATCTCGGGACCAGTCCTCTTAAAGATTTATTAATTTGACAAATTGATAAACATAGGTAACTCAAAAAATCTTAATCATACGTGAAAGAAATATCAGCTTTTAGGCTTTCTATGAATACAGTTCCATATTAAGTATACATTACCAAAACATGCCTATTCAAATATACTGAAAATTTTACCACCAAAAATGAAAATTTTCAGATATAAACTAATTCTGATATTTTTCATATTTCTGCTCAAAACATAGATTGTGGGCACTCGTTATATCGCCTCGGTGAGGCGGTTCTAACGAGTACCCACAATCTATGATTTTTAGCAGTTATAAGAAAAATAATGTATACCCCTGTAAACCACAGTTTTACTATATAAATATGGGGTTAAAGGGGGTCACAATTATATAGGTATGTTTTCGTGATGTTTCGATTGTTAGTACATTGAGATTTATTAGCAGGACAAAGTTCATGCTCATCTGAATTTGGCATGAAATAGTTTTATAATCTCGGGACCAGTCCTCTTAAAGATTTATTAATTTGACAAATTGATAAACATAGGTAACTCAAAAAATCTTAATCATACGTGAAAGAAATATCAGCTTTTAGGCTTTCTATGAATACAGTTCCATATTAAGTATACATTACCAAAACATGCCTATTCAAATATACTGAAAATTTTACCACCAAAAATGAAAATTTTCAGATATAAACTAATTCTGATATTTTTCATATTTCTGCTCAAAACATAGATTGTGGGCACTCGTTATATCGCCTCGGTGAGGCGGTTCTAACGAGTACCCACAATCTATGATTTTTAGCAGTTATAAGAAAAATAATGTATACCCCTGTAAACCACAGTTTTACTATATAAATATGGGGTTAAAGGGGGTCACAATTATATAGGTATGTTTTCGTGATGTTTCGATTGTTAGTACATTGAGATTTATTAGCAGGACAAAGTTCATGCTCATCTGAATTTGGCATGAAATAGTTTTATAATCTCGGGACCAGTCCTCTTAAAGATTTATTAATTTGACAAATTGATAAACATAGGTAACTCAAAAAATCTTAATCATACGTGAAAGAAATATCAGCTTTTAGGCTTTCTATGAATACAGTTCCATATTAAGTATACATTACCAAAACATGCCTATTCAAATATACTGAAAATTTTACCACCAAAAATGAAAATTTTCAGATATAAACTAATTCTGATATTTTTCATATTTCTGCTCAAAACATAGATTGTGGGCACTCGTTATATCGCCTCGGTGAGGCGGTTCTAACGAGTACCCACAATCTATGATTTTTAGCAGTTATAAGAAAAATAATGTATACCCCTGTAAACCACAGTTTTACTATATAAATATGGGGTTAAAGGGGGTCACAATTATATAGGTATGTTTTCGTGATGTTTCGATTGTTAGTACATTGAGATTTATTAGCAGGACAAAGTTCATGCTCATCTGAATTTGGCATGAAATAGTTTTATAATCTCGGGACCAGTCCTCTTAAAGATTTATTAATTTGACAAATTGATAAACATAGGTAACTCAAAAAATCTTAATCATACGTGAAAGAAATATCAGCTTTTAGGCTTTCTATGAATACAGTTCCATATTAAGTATACATTACCAAAACATGCCTATTCAAATATACTGAAAATTTTACCACCAAAAATGAAAATTTTCAGATATAAACTAATTCTGATATTTTTCATATTTCTGCTCAAAACATAGATTGTGGGCACTCGTTAGAATCGCCTCGGTGAGGCGGTTCTAACGAGTACCCACAATCTATGTTTTCGAGCAAAAGTTCGAGAAATAATGTCATCCCCTGTAAACTCCAGTTTTACTATATAAAGTGGAATTTAAGGGGGTCAAAATTATATAGGCATGTTTTCGTGATGAGTTCATATTCGTTATGAGTTCCATTTTTCGCCTGTTTCTAAAGTTTTTTTATTTTTTATTTTTATTTTCTTTTTCTTTTTTCCTTTTTGTTTGCCTACTTTAATGTCAGAATAGGTCAAAATGTATAAATCTGGCAATTCTGTAGTAGATATTGGCAAAATTGTATATTTTGGGTGGTTGCTTTGAATATGAAAGTAGAAAATTATCTAGGGTGCAAATTACCTTTATAGCGGCCGTGACCTCCTACAAGACTGTGTCAGTGTCTTCGAAGAGGCGGAAGCTAATTACATGACACATAACCTACCATTCAGTTTCTTATTTTGAAAAATGTAGAGAAAATGCTTTCAGACAAGTACCAAGTATTAACTATTATGAAATTAAAACACCAAAAAAAGTTGTGAGCTGTAGAGCATTTGCAAAAATGTGTACAAAAAAAATGTGCAAAAATGTGTACAATATATACGAATAATCAATGGTAGTCTACAGACTACCATTGATTATTCTTATATATTTTACACATTTTTGCAAATGTGTAATCAGATAACAAAATAAACAATGCTTTGTTTTAAATATGATCACTGTTCATCATAAAAGTACCTTCTATATAACTGCTCTAAAGGAACAACAAATATGAATAATGTGGAACATCCCTTTTTGTAGTTGAGCTAAATCTAAATGTTGTAAATGGTGCCTTAAATTCTTTCTTTAAAAAACTTTAGTCAACTCGTTATCTCGAAACCCAAGCGACTCTCTGAAATACTTCGAGATACACGTACCTCGACATGTCAGATTTGCAGGATTGAGGAAGAAATAAATCAAACACCACACTTTACAAATGAATATTTAATTTGACTCCTTAAGTAAGGGTTATATTGAAAACATTTTGAAAAAAAGGGAAAATTACTCCTTAGAAGATTTCTCCTCTTTTCCACAATATTTTGTCACCTGTTGTTAGATTTTCATGTTCATACAGGGACCAAATTTTCACTTCGAGGGAAGCGGTTATTCGAGATATGCGAAGACGAGATAACGAGAGTCGACTTAAACAAATCAGCGTGAAGTTTTAAACACTAAAGGATTTATTAGTAACACTTTAGCAGTAGTCTTTCACCCTTACCACACTCTTAGCTAATTCAGCTTACAACAAATTGAAGATATATTTTCTTATTTTTCCAAAAAAAAAAAGGTTTGAAAATTCAAGCAAGTTTTCTCCATTGGAGACAATTTGCATAAAATGTCAAATCCTGTTTTCTGGGGAAAATACGAAAACTATTTCAAAATGTCATCTGCTGAATTTTTTACTCAGAATGCTAAGTCTTATGGGAAACACACAAGCAATGAATAATATATTTACATTACGAAAACACGCCTATTCAAATATACTGAAAATTTTACCACCAAAAATTGAAAATTTTCATGTAAAAAATTCTGATATTTTTCATATTTCTGCTCAAAACATAGATTGTGGGTACGGCGAGGCTGTTCTAACGAGTACCCACAATATATGTTTCCGAGCAGAAATAAGAAAAATAGTGTATAGCCCTGTAAATCCCAGTTTTACTATATAAAAGTGGGGTTTAAGGGGGTCAAAATTGTATAGGCATGTTTTCGTGATGACCAGATTCGCAGCCATCAGTGTAGCGTAATTTATAATGTAGTCTGCGTCAAAAGGCAAGCATTGGCAACTCACGATAATCAAATAAACATTTGACAATCAGCGAATAACAAATGGCAAGAAATGTGATTACAGTTGAGAAACAAAGCTCAAAACAATAGTCAACAAGAAATATACTCAGCAAGAATTCTACTTAAATCTATATCGGACCGTTATCGGCCCGACAGGAATCCTCTAAAGTAGAGTAGGAGAAACCTGAATTTATATATGCAATCTGTTCACTGGATATTATTGATACAAAACAAACCTTACCAGCACTAAAGTGTATGTTTTATATTTGCAATGTTCTGTTCACCGGTAATTGCTGATACCAAACAAACCTTACCAGGAAATATAAACTGTACTAAAGTAAAGTTTGTTTGTTTGTGTTGAGGTTTTACGGCCCAGTCAACCCAATGGGGTCATGTCGAGCGCGGTCAGTTTACCTAACCACACGTTTACTGGGCAGGCTTAGTCCTCTAAGCGGTTAACCAGTATTGTGCACATTCTTTCGCCAGAAACTGATAACTGCCCTTCTTGAATCAGCGGAAGGGAGAGAATGACCGTAGAAAATATTTCATGATCAATCTCCACGAAAGAATGTTGCCGACCTCGGCGGGGGTTGAACCCGCGACCTCCTGGTCCCAGTCGGACGGCGCATCCAACTGAGCCACCGAGGCCGGCTCTACTAAAGTAAAGTACGGGGAAACCTGCAGTGTGTTTACTGGATATTTGTGACACCAAACAAACCTGCATGCAACTGTTGTACCGGGTGGTTTTATCCAACGCTATCCAAACAGTTGTCATATCTGGGAATATATTACCGTTTTCATACCAGTACCTATAAATGGCAATAGAAAACTCAACCAAAGTTTATACGCGCCGCAACGTCAGAAAATGGACATGTGCGCCCAGTGAAGATTCAGATCAGCCTGCGCATTCGCGCAATCTGATCAGAATCATGTCTGGGCGCCTTCATTACGAAAACACGCCTATTCAAATATACTGAAAATTTTACCGACAAAAACGAAAGTTTTCAGATAAAACATTCTGATATTTTTTATAAATTCTGCTCAAAACATGGATTGTGGGTACTCGTTAGAACCACCTCGACGAGGCGGTTCTAACGAGTACCCACAATCTATGTTATTGAGCAGAAATAAAACAAAATATATACCCCTGTAAACCCCAGTTTTATTATATAAAAGTGGGGTTTAAGGGGATCAAAATTATATAGGCATGTTTTCGTGATGTTTTTTGATAGCCAAGGATGCAAACTTTCTTTCATGTGGACAATAAAGATTCTGTTCAGACTATGTGGATGCTTAGGCTGATTTGAGTCTACGTAGGACGGACATGCCAGAAGGTACGTTTTCTGACGTTGCGGCTAATGTTTTGGTCCTTTGTGATCATTGAACCCATTCCGGGATTTTTGAAAACTTATGTGAGGGTCACTGATGAGATCTAATTTGCCAAAATGGCTAGATTTACACTGCTGCTTTCAGTTTTGTGAGTTTGTTCATTACTCACAAGGGATATTCCTTTTAGAATCCTTTTAATGAGTTTAACGCGTATTCCGCGCGCACACCATACCTGCACACAACTATTACGCCGCGTAGTTTTATCCAGTGCCATCCAGACTGTTGTCATTTCTGGGAATATATCCCAAATTCACATACCAGTACCTAAAAATGGCAATAAAAGTTCATCCAAACTTCAATAAGTTTAAAGGGTATTTCGCGCCAATATCGTACCTGCATACAACTATTGCGTCGCGTAGTTTTATCCAATGCCATCCAGACTGTTGTCATTTCTGGGAATATATTCCCAAATTCATACCAGTACCTACAGGAATGAAATATACAAGTCATTTGCAGTTTTCTAAACTATACCTGGTTGTTACATCATGCATACAGAGGTTACCCAGCAAGCAGTCTATTAAAATTTATATCGAACTGCTATCTGCCCTTAGAGTACTAGTTTAGCATAAACTTAAAACGGATTTCTTCTTCGTGTCGATGCGTTTCCATTACAGTTCCTTTTCGTTTTCGTTTGTTCTTCTGTATTCATAAGAGTGTTGTTCTGTGATGTCCCTTCGTGTCATTCTAACCTAATTCGGTGAGTTTGGCCTTTCCATATTTATACTACTGTTATAAATCGGGAAATTATCGAACCCAATCCCGTCTATACAACGTGAACTGGCACAGGGAAAATATATAAAAGAAACATGCAGACTAGGATCAGCTACATATTCCAGACCGCTAGACAACGTGTTAAAAGATGCGATTAATTATTATTTTAAAAAAAAAGATTGCCATGAATGTATGGAAGGAGTTGTACATAAAACGTGCAACATTATCTATACACTTTGATAGTATTTAAGCTCGAAAAAAATGACAAAGTTAAATGCGAAAAAAAAAAGTAAGAAAAAAATATTTTCATGATTATACACAAAGTATATGCACACTCAGACCATGACAAGATCATCTGTAACATTTAAAAAAGGCTAGGCATAAATGTGTGGGAAGAGTTGTGCACACAAGGTATCCACTATCTATACATTTTGATAGAATTGGAGCTAAAATAATTGGCTAAATTAAAAAGCAAAAAAAAAGTGAGAACAAGTATTTCAGGATTATACCAAAAGCACGTGCATATCTTCAGATCATGACGAAAACATCTGTAAAGTTTCAGGTAGATCAGCATACAACTGTTACCGGAGTTGCGCACACAATGTATCCACTATCAGGTCGGGACCACACCTTACGGAATAACGGAAAGCCGAATACTAGTTCCCCTCGCTTTTCTTCCAAACGGCAGGGGACAATGATCTCTGAGAGCTATGGACGCACTGTCAAAAAAAAAAAAAAATAAAAACACGTGAAGCGCCATGTTTTCTGTGCCAGAGTTGCGATTTTCGGCCAATTAGGTCTCATCATGACCCGAATATGTTGTCTAAAATCCTGGAAAGGGATCAATGATCACACAGAACTAGAAAATATAAACTACGCTTCGATGAAGTATGGGGCGACGTTTTAATGTGCCAAGCGGCACTAATACTAGCTGTAGTGAAGATAAACCAATGCTTAAAAGAATGAATGATCCTTGATAGCAATGAACACACTCATACAAAGAAAAATCAAAGCACTGAGAGCGCTGATGGGGCGGTTGCCTGAAACTCTATAGGTCTCTAGAACTGACTAGGATTTAGTTTCTGTCTGCTCGGGTTACATTTTACCCAGCGTTGTAGAATTGACGCGTTTAAGTGGAATGTTCAAATTCGTCCGCCGATATTCAATACGATTAAAATCTTATTTCTTCAAAAAATTGAAGTTTCCTTTGGTTTGTTTATTTATTTGCTATTTACAAGAATCAGAGTGTATAAGGCTAATATATTTGAACGTACGAGAATTTAGCGTTATCTGCGTTAGCATGGATTGACTTTTTAGGCAGTTATTCGGATGGTAGTAACAGGAAATCGAATTGTCGAATGGAGTATTTAAGTCTGGTGGCGGTTTGGCAACCGCCCCAGAAACGAAACCATCTGTGGCGCATAAGTTTTAATTTCAGAACATAATAAGAAAACCAATACCTTTTTTTATTTGTGTTTACGTATTTCAAGTACAAGCAAATTAAGGATAAATTGGTCTAATATTGGTGATTTATATTGTACTGTAATTGCGCTTAAGGTACTTAGTACTTTTTCCGACATTTTTGATAAAGGATACAACTTCTAAGACTTCTGTTTAATTTCCAGTACATCGATCCCCTTCTGAAAATGGTTCTATTCTGACAGGATGGACGTCGCTCCCTGTGGGAGATATATTTTTTTCTTTATAGAGGTATTTTTTTAGAAAGGGAAAAAACGATTTTGCCAACTGCCTTCCCATTAAAGTGCATTTATTCCCCTAAATGGTCGGGCACTGCTATACCTTATTACCATATGTCAAGTCCACTTAATTGCCTGATGATTTCTTTAGCATTGCTTCTTTCTTTAACATTGCCGGCCTTGGTGGCTCATGGATGGTATAACCACATAAATATTAATGATCCTGAGAGGTTTGAATGGTATAACCACATAAACAGTGGGCCTGATACCTTAATTTATACACTATGGCAAGGGCTAGTATTTAAAAAAAAAAAACAAAAGAAATGAAGATATCTAGTAAAACACATAATAATTTGACACATCTCTCGCAAGGTACCCTAAGACAAGAGGAAAAGAAAAGTTTTAAAGCGATAAGCTGATAACACAAAACAACACTCCTTCGATATCAGAACGGAAAATCGAATACGAGGCGCATTTGAGAAAAAATGGCCTTGTAATCATAAACATTGACACTTCTCACTAGGAGGGACTTTTATCAGTACTCTTTCTATCCCTTGGCAGTTTTCCAGTTGAATGCTCTCCCCTTCTAGAATCCACTGTCAGCGCGCCAAGCCTCGACATACTCAAGGCCGAAATTGGCAAGCTGCAGCATGCCAAGCCCTAGATTCCAAGCATAGTATGTTTTTAACCTGATTTTAGCTCTTCTTATCTATTTTAACCTATCATCTTAAAAACACTTTACTGTCAACTGTTTCACTCACTATTGTTATATAACAGGGTGTTCAATTATTTTAAACATCATGTTTACTATGTTTCCAGAAATAGCTTTATTTACTATGTTTCCAAATATAACTTTCTGGAACAACATGTTTACAATAACATGTTGTTTATGTTCTTGATTCTAGACTGAGTTATTTTTGGCATATCATGGAATATTTGGAAGTTTCTTGAAGGAACCTGGAAAATAAGGGATGCTTGTAGTAAATTCTTTTTCTAGAACGTTCTTTGATATTATATAAGGAGAAACGATTTTCATCTGGGCATCTTTGTATACTTTCACTGGAAATTATTCTATACTGGATTACTTTAATATTTCATTTATTCTGGACTTAAATTCTGAATTCAGGAAATTAAAATTGTGGGATCAGAAACTGTTATTCAAAGGATTTGTTTAATAAATTCTTGTGGATTATTTCTGAGGGACTTTGTGACATAAACTTGAAAGGTACTCTTTACTTACATTCTTTTGTTTTAATCTTGTCTTGTTTTTTTTTTTTTTTTTTTTTTTTTGTTGTTTTTTTTTTTTTTGTGAATAAATATTGTTAACAATTTAAAGCTTGTTGCTGGTTTCACTTTCATTTCTTTCTCGTTACGCCTGGCTCGTAACACTATCATACATTTTAACTTTTAATCTCATTCTATTAACAGGCTTGGACTTGCTCGACAGCGCAACATGCCTAGAATGTCCTCGCGGGCGTGTAGCATTATGCCAAGATAGATAGATAGATAGGTAGATAGATATTGACACTGCAGGTAAAGCGATCATTCATCTTTTTTTTTTAAAGAAGCTGAGCCGGGGCACAACATTTCCTACAAGATTTAATGTACACCCAGCGAAAACTTAGACCAGCCTGCGCATTTGCACAGGTGATCACCCAGCTAGCAGTCTACATAAATCTACAGCGGGCCGTGATCGGCCCATCAGCTGCCCTGACGGGCCGATAACGGCCCGCTGCAGATTTATGTAGAATGCTTACTGGGCAGAGTCTTCGCTGACCGCCTAAAGATGCTTTGGACCTTGGGCTACCCAAACAGTGACCTACAAAGACTCTGATTAGACCACTCAGATGTGCAGGCTGAAATGTGTCTCTGCTGGGCGCATATGCATTCCTGTAAGAAATGCTGTGCTCCGGCTCAAAAGCGAAAGGACATGACAGATGTTCGTACAGCTAAGTACAGTTGAACCTCAACGGCTCGAACACCGATGGCTCGTTTACCACGGCTGATTCGAACATTTGTGAGTCCCTAGGAAATTCTTCCGATAACTCCAGGAAACAAATATTTAAGAAAATTTTCTTATCATGTAATTGTTTGTTGTGTGTACTCATTATAATCGCCTCATCGAGGCGATTATAATGAGTACAAACAACATACCATTATTAATTGAAGATCTAAAAGACCTAAAAATTATCCCCATTTGTTTCCTGACCTGGCACCATGATTATCCCTCAGAGGCTCGAACTACCCATGTCTCGAACAAGTCTTCATGATCCCAAAGATATTCGAGCCGTTGGTTCGACTGTATTTGGTATTCTGGAATTGCCAGCTTTGTTTACATGGGCCGGGCATTGCATAACAATAAAATTGGACGGTGATTAACACTCTGAATAAATAATGCATGCATATAATTGGCGTGCATGATACGCAAGAAAAGCAGAAAGCAAAAACAGGAAATCAGTATGTAATCACTGTTCAGCTGCCAGTGGGATGGGCATAAACACCATCGAACAAATACAAAACAACAGTCAAAATAGCTCTTGGTGAACCTCCTTTTTCAAACAAATGCTGTTGATATATTTCTCTGTTTCCTATCAAATGAGTCAGTTCACGACAAAACCTACTATAAAATTTGTGTTACCAGCAAAGACTCAGATCAGACTGCACATTCACCTAGTATCATAAAGGTTCTCGTTTATCCTCTTTGGATAGCCTGGAGGCTGTATAAGGGACATGCTATCAGCGAAGACTGCGCAGGCAGACCCGAGTCGTCGCTGGTCGCACAAGTAGGTTTTGTCGTGCGCTGACTCAAACATAATTTCATGATGAAATAAAATATTTTGTCTCAATACCTCTTATGTAGAGATATATGCCAATGCAAGTTGCAACTGGTTATACTGCTGGATAATAGATATGGACTGGGATCCAGCATTTTCTACTGGATTACATGTGTGCTTAGTTAAGATTCAGATCACTCTGCGCATCCAGACATTCTAAGCAGGACCGCTGCGGTCCGTCTACTGAAAGTTTAGATGCTTGGCTTCCCAGAGAGCGCAAAATAATGACTCCGATCAGCCTGCGCAATTGCGCAGGCTGATCGAAGTCATTGCTTGGCGGACATGTTATCTTGTTGAAACTGCTGTACCCCGGCTCGCATGTAAGCAGTGATCCGTTTGCACTGAGAGTATAACAGCTTCAAATATGGAACTGGAGTTACAATTATATTTTCCTGTGTCTTATACCTGCATACAGCTATTCTGTCGGGTTGTTTTATCCAGGGCCATCCAAACAGTGATCATGTCTGGGAATATATTACCTAACTCATACCAGTATCTATAACAGTAACAATTATTAGCTTTCACAAAAGCTTGGTCTACGCTTCGCACAAACTAACTGTTGAACCTGATTTTAATACGGTATATTTCTTGGGTTCTTTACAAGCAAATCTTGGCTTAATCGGCTAAATTCCATAATTCAAAAGGTGAATTCGAGAGGCACCTGCGTGATCTCTTCCCTTTGGCCTCTAAAAGAATGACCCCCACATTAAAAAATCATTTCGCCTTTTAGGTGTTAAGAGTATGAAATATTGGTCACGCTGTCTAGGGATGCTATAAACTGCGCTTGGCAACATTAATTCAGAGGTACGATAAAATATCATTTCATTTTTGATCCAGGTCAAGAACGAGGGACTACCCTAATAATAAATTAAACAATAATACAATCGGATATATTATGAATGGCATTGTGCATCGGCCCTTTGACAACGTAGAAATAAAGGTGAAAACAAAATACAGTCGACTCTCGTTATCTCGAATTCCAAGGGACTCACTGAAACACTTCGAGATATCCGTACCTCGACATATCAGAGTTGAGAGAGTGAGGAAAACAATAAATTGAACAACCATATTTAACAAACGAATATGTAATTTGACTCCTGAAGTTAGAAATATATATATAAAATAATGTGGAAAAGAGGAGCAATTCCTTAGGAGCAATTTCTCCTCTTTTCCACATTATTTTGTTACCTGTTGTCATAGTTTCATGTTAAAACAGGGACCAGATTTTCACTTCGAGATAAGCGGTAATTCAAAATAAGCGAGTTCGAGATAACGAGGTTCGACTGTAATAACAAACCCATAATCTTGGTGCCAAACATGGCTTCCACCCTCACGGGGATCCTTCAGAATAAACTTGGAGTGATAATGATACACCTCACCACCAAGAATCTGTGAAACGGTAACAACAGAAGCTGAACAGTTGGAACACCAGGGCCTAGTTGTTCAAAGCGTCGTTAGCTTAACGAACTCGTTAAGGGTCATTTCGTTAACTGTTTAAGCGGATTTAGTACACAATATTCTGATATTTCTTGCTGAAAAATGTGAGTAGCTTCAGCACTGCAAAAGCTACTCACATTTTTTCAGCAAATATTTCAGCATATTTGCGTATCACTTGATGTAAATTTTAACGAATCGTTAACTAACGCTGTCGTTAGCTTTGAACAACTGGGCCCAGAAAGATAATTAGTAAAGTCAATCTGTGCAGTCTGATCAGAGTCCTCGCAGAAACCTCTGTTAGTAGCCATTTATCCAAATCGACTTCAGTTGGACAAGGAAGACTCTGAGACCTGTCGGAAGGGCAGGCTGATCTTAGTCTTCGCATAGCATTTCCTACAAGATAGAATGTGCGTCCAGTGAAGACTCAGATCAGCTTACCTATTTGCGCAGGCTGATCAGAGTCTTAGCTGACCGCCTGAAGATACTTTGCATCCTTGGCTACCCAAACTGCCCTACAAAGACTCTGATCGGACCGCCCGGATGTGCGGCTTGATCTTAGTCCGCTGGGCGTACAGTTAATCTTGTAGAAAATGCTATGCCCCTGCTCAAATCATGCAGACACCCAGGTATGGCCACAGGACACAGTCCTCCTAAGCACTGCTCCAGCTAGCCCTATACAGAGGGACGGGCTGCCCCTCTTGTCCATTTCTGCCGCCCCTCTGCCCTTTTAAAGCTGTCTAACGGCTTATTTCAACTCCAGACATCAAACCCTAGATTTTGGTGAATTTCATTAAAATCGGACAAAATTAAAACGTTATCAATATATACGTAAACCACTCTCTGGGCTAATTCAGCAGATGACAAATTGATGATATATTTCTTATTTTTCCCAGAAAACCGGATTTGACATTTCATGGAGAAAATTTGCATGAAATGTCAAATCCTGTTTTCTGGGAAAAATAAGAAATAGTAGAATGTCGTCTGCTGAAAATTTTATCTAGAGTTGATACTGAGCACATGACACATGGTGCCAACATTCTTGTATGACTGCGCAAAATATCCGGCACTCCTCTGCCCTGAAATCCTAGCTGGAGCACTCCAAAGGCAAATAATAAAGGTTTTAGTTGTATGAAATGACCATACAAAACAACAAGTCCTCGAAAACAGAACAGACAAGCTAATGGAAACAACATTAGCAATGATTCCTTGGAATTTATCAGAGATACTACGCTAAAATGGACCAAGGCTTAAAAGAGAGCTGCCGTATTTACCCCATCACGCCTATTCAAATGTATTGAAATTTTTACCACCAAAAACTGAAAGTTTTCAGATAACAATTCTGACATTTGTCATATTTCTGCTCAAAACATAGATTGTGGGTACGCGTTTAACCGCCCCGCCGAGGCGGTTCTAACGAGTACCACAATCTATGTTTTTGAGCAGTAGTCAAAACATTAAATGTGGGTACTTGTTAGAACCGCCTCGCAGAAGCGGTTCTAACGAGTACCTACAATCTATATTTTTGAGCAGAAATAAGAAAAAATAATGTATACCCCTATAAAACGCAGTTTTACTATATAAAAGTGGGATTTAAGGGGGTCAAAATTATATAGGTGTGTTTTCGTGATACTAAATATTGGAACACTATAATTCTCCACCACACGTGTTAAAATTCCATTTTACTACCTGCTGGATGAGTTGGAAATAGTTCAGACTGACCAGTTCTGTCAATTTCAATTAAGGCTGGCTAATCGGAGCTGAAAAAAGAATCGATTGTCAGTCCTGCTATTGCGATCGATAATCGATTAGTAATCAATGAAGATTTAGTCATAATTTTACCTGGCTGTCTGAGCATGACTCTTACCACTGTATGTATTTGATCTGACAGGCCTGAGCAAACGGTTTAGACCCAGATGAGACGCCGCAAACGCAGCGTCTCATCAGGGTCTACACTGTTTGCCACTCATTCTGCTAATACCCAACATTGGTTAGTAAGTTGTACTCGTTCAAATTTTAGATTAAATAGGTAATTAGTTGAGGTGTTTGAATACTAAGGGTAAATACGATAAAGTAAGAGACACAGAAATTAAATGATCGATTATTAGCAAATCTGCAATGATAATCATGTTTCTTAAATTTATCGATCAATTAATCGATTATCCGATTAATTGTGCCAGCCTTAGGACAGACATGAAAGAGAAATGTTTACGATGTGTCTATAAATTATTTCAGACAAACTAATGAAAGGACTGACATATGGACAAATTATGAGAGAGACGCGAGTATAAAAGTATATTTAAACGCTTATTGTGCACTTTTCATCATATGTCAAAATCTATATTTGTATTACATGTACAATAATCCGTACAATCATTTCTTTTTACATTTTAGCGAACAAACCAAAAAAAAAAAAAAAAAAAATCGAAATGCAAAACTGTGTATTTAGATCTTTACCTCTTCACAAGCCCCGGCGACTTTCTCAGATCTTGCAATCATTCCAGTGACGTCATTTCCGGGGTGCTGATACATGACCCGACGTATTTTCTTTCCGTCTGGCTCCGTTGTCTAGACAAAACGACAAGAAATGGGAAAAATGAAATCCTAATGCGATTACATGGGTGAACAAATCAAAGTTCTACCTCCTCACATGCACCAGCAACCTTTTCTGACCGTGCAACCATGCCGGTGACGTCACTTCCGGGATGTTGGTATACTACGCGGCGTATTTTCTTGCCATCTGGCTCTGTTGTCTACAAACAAGAAATATCTTTAAAAAAACTTACTCATTCAATAACACCTTTTTTAACCTTTAACACTCTCTCAGCTAATTCAGCAGGCGATGAATTAATGATACTTCTCTGACTTTTTCCTTGGAAAAAAGTCTTTGATGTTTTATGCAAATAAACTCCTCCTATGGAGACAATTTGCATGAAATGTCAAAGCCTATTTTTTGGGCAAAATAAAAAAACTATTTCTAAATGTCGTCTGCAGAAATTTTACCCAGCATGCTAAGGGTTAAGGGGAACGGATACAATTTCAAGGGAGGCAATTATTTAAAAATACGTTAGCTTCTTTCTGAAAAGGGGTCTACTCTAAAACAACTCATGAGAGCAAATCATTTCTTTACATAGAAGAGACTTAGCAAGCAGGAAAGACAGAAAGTCGCAAATGTTGTCTACCCCGTAAAAAGTGACGGAAAATCAATCGGGTGGATCCATCCAGTTCCCTTAAAAAAATTAAACAAATATATATAGTTTTCTCAGAATGTGTATTATTACATTTTCAGCAGTGATTTACTGCTATTTCTCAGTGAATTATAATCGATAATTCACGTTTTGACGTCATAATTGCTAGGCGACGTTGCTGACGTTGTTGGTAACAACAATACTTGACGTTTTGCGGAAAATTTGATAAAATCATGGAGATCAGACTGCAATTTACACGTCCAGTTGGCGTTTTTCAGAGGAAAGACTTTCAACGCAAACATAAAGTATGATTTTCTTGATAATCCATTTCAACTTCCGTGAAATTGTTGTGTCTATATTTCAAGTACAGGATGCTTTTTGCATTAAAATGAGAACAAGATGGCGACTGATTTTTAAACTAAACCACGCCTCCTGAAATTCATGCACTGACTGGAACTAATTTGGTAGGAAATCATAAGGGCTGCATGTGAAAATTCAAAGGTAAAACATGAATGAAAATGAAATAAACAGTTTATTTGGTTGTTTTTATCGATTACGGAGAAATGATTTACACGTGTTCTAAGGCTTTCGTGTAAAAAAAAACTCGTTCGCTTCGCTCACTCGTTTATTACGCGCAAGCCTTAGAACGCTAGGAAATCATTTCTTCGTAATCGATCAAAACAAACAAATAAACTCTATGTAATACATAATAGTCCATAATATTCGTATTAAATCTAACAGTACTACAGAAGCGAAGGAAATCATTGGTTATAAAAAACATTAACAAAGCGATGGTGTCTATTGTAATTATTTGCACCAAAGTACAAATAGGCCGCGCCAAACGAAAACGTGTCTTTGGGCATATGCGGACAGTGAAGGCCAAGATCAGCCTGCGCATCCGCGCAGTCTGATCTGGGCACTCCCTGTCCGCTGACAGAATCATTGGATACTACAGAATGTAACAATAGAGAGCAAAGACCAAGATAATACTTTGCGCATTCGCATAATAAATATGAATCTCGCATGCTCGAAGGCACATTTTCGCTTGGCGCGGGCCAAATAATATTACTTGTTATATGAGTATACGTAGGATAAGCCACAATCTCGGAGCACAGCTCTTTCAAGGCACCAAATAAGGTTAGAATGACACAATATGTCATCACAGCACAACACTCTAACAAAAACAGAACAAAGCAAACGAGGAACAGAAATACTGTTGTTTTGGGCGGGTCTTAAACCGGATTTTACTAGCGCTAAACTATCGCACTTATACCTGATATAGTTCAAGCTGCATTTGAACTTCAAAGGCCCGAACATCTTTGGGACCATAGAAATTTGTTCTAGACATGGGTAGTTAGTCATGAAGCAAATGGCGATAATTTAGGGAAGTCTTTTCGATCTTCTATTCAGTAATGGTATGCTAACTGTTCTTATTAGAATCGCCTCAATGAGGCAATTCTAATGGATACACACAACATACTGTTTCATGATAATGTAAGAAAATTTACCTAAATATATTTTTTTTCTTGAGCTATCGGAAGAATTTCGTAGACACTAAAAAAATGAGTTTGCATTACGTAAACATACCTATATAATTTTGACCCCCTTGAACCCCACTTTTGTAAAGTAAAACTGGGGTTTAGAGGGTATACATTATTTTTATTAATTCTGTTTAAAAATATAGATTGTGGATACTCGTTAGAACCCACAATCTATGTTTTGAGCAGAAATATGAAAAATATCAGATTTTTTTATCTGAAAATTTTCATTTTTTGATGGTGAAGTTTTCAGTATATTTGAATAGGCATGTTTTCGTAATGGAATGAGCCATGGTAAACGAACAATCAGTAATTGAGTTATTTAAGTTCGACGATACATACAGTTGACTCTCGCTATCTCGACCTCGCTTATCTTGAATAACCGCTTATCTCGAAGTGAAAATCTGGCCCCTGCCTTAACATGAAAATCTAATAACATGTAAAAAATATTGTGGAAAAGAGAAGAAATTGCTCCTAAGGAGCAATATCTCCTCTTTTCCACAATATTTTTAATATATCTCTAACTTAAGAGTCCAATTACACACATATTTGTTAAATGTGGTTAATCGAATTATTTTTTTCTCAATTCTACAAATCTGATATGTCGAGGTACGGATATCTCGAAGTATTTCAGAGAGTCCCGTGGAATTCGAGATAACGAGAGTCGACTGTAATTGTACGTCCGCGTGAAGGTTCCCTAACTCACGAGTGGATCAACACGGAAAAATAAATTCATTTGATTAAAACGCATATTTTTAGAAACCCTAATACCGTAACTAGAGGCCCAAGTGGGCCTAAAATCGCTCACCTGGATTAGGCTGATCATGATATGTTACATTGTGCCATGGTGGCCATCTTGGCTATCAGATCAGATTGCCTTTAGCAATTCAGAATCTGATGTCGTTTGAAGAGTTTCAAGAGTGCCACCATGGCCGCCATCTTAGATATTGGAACTGAATGCTTCAGCAATTCTGAATCTCCATTTCACCCCGATGCCTCCCATCAAGTTTCGGCTCAACCTGACTTACTGTTTGGGAGGAGATGTGGTTTGAAGAATTTCAGGATGCTGTAAATCTGATACCTGTTTTAATATGGGCATTTGACAACAAGTAACAAAATATTGTCGAAAAGAAGAGAAATTGCTCCTAATTCCTCCTCTTTTCCACAGTATTTATTAATATATATTTCTAACTTCAGGAGTCAAATTATATATTCATTTGTGAAATGTGGTTGTTCGAGTTATTATTTCATCAAAATGCAAATCTAATATGTCGCAGTACGGATATCTCGAAGTATTTCAGAGAATCCCTTGGATTTCGAGATAATGGGAGTCGACTGTACTTAGGTTATAATGGCACCTCACCGTATAGGAATGTTTAAGTATGCCCTTTTCTTCGTCCAAAACTTTCCAGATTTGGCTGCGTTCTTCATCATCTAAGAAACCTCTGCAATGGATTTGTGATTAAATTCGTATAGAAACACACTATCTTGACTGCACCAAGCGAAAAGGTGTCTCCGAGCATGCGCAAAATGCACAGATTTATCATAACCAGCACATGCGCAAAGTCTCATCCGGGCATTTACTCTCCGTTGATTCATTCTCATGATCGTGTTCAATGATTCTGTTAGCGGACAGTCAAGGCCCTGATCAGCCTGCGCAGATGCGCAGGCTGATCTGGGCCTTTGCTGTCCAGATATGCCCGAAGGCACATTTTCGTATGGTGCGGCCCATCTATTGATTAATTGTATAACTTCGAAATATTCTATCCAATATTCAAGGGTTTCTATAAGGAAAACACCAAATGTGTCTTCCTCTTTGCTTTCCTATACATAAAATCCCGCAAATCCTGCAAATGAGTATACTCTGGAAGGAAAGAAGATGCTCCAACGGGAGCCACATTCTTTCCTTTTAGATTAGAACACTTTTCCGAAAGGGGGCGAAACCTGGCTCCAAGATTATAAAACTTTTTTTCATGCTCAACTCAACTGAGCATGAAATTTTCTCTGCTAATAAATACGGAAAATGCCAACGGTAGTTGGCATTTTCATATTAATTAGCAGAGACATTTCCATGCTCAGCTATGTTTAGCAAGAAAGAGTTTGCAATTGTCAGTTATTTGATATTTATAAGCATGAAAATTTTCATGCTCAGCTGAGTTGAGCATGAAGAAAAGTTTTATAACCTCGGGACCTGTTCTGACAGCGTTTCCTCCTCAGAGTTATTCGTTCACAAATACAAATCAACAGTAGATATCTGTCCCAGCTGATGTATTTTTTACAAATAAAACCATTACGTCAATATACCTATGTGAAATATGCTGATCTAAAGCATGGCATTCCAGCCTACAAAATGGACAAAGTGATAAATATGTGGTTATTAACACCACACAATAGATTTGTGGAATGCAAAACGCTTATCGACAGCAAATGTGTCAGCGCACGACAAAACCTACAAGATTCTGCAACCAGAGTCTTCGCTGATCGCTTGTGCTTTTTACAGCCTCGAAGCTGTTCAAAGAGAGATAAACGTGAGTCATTGTTGAACTGGGTGGATATAGAGGCTGAACAGAGTCTTTGCTGGTCACATAGGTCTTATTGTAGGTGACGCAGATACAAACGTCAAACAGATCCAAAAATATCCAGTTGCAAATTATTGCCTAATATTGAAGAACCTTCCAGTAAGCATTCTTTATAGATATATAGGGACGTTATCGGCCCGTCAGGGTAGCTGACGGGCCGATAACGGCCCGCTATAGACTTATAAAGAATGTTAGCTAGGCCATATACCTTGGATTTCACTATATATTATTGGGGAACACGGGGTCCATCACAATAACTTGTTAACGTAAAACAGCGGTGGAAAATTAGAAATCTAAACATTATCCATTCTAAACCGGATCTGGCGAGTTGCTTGTTTTTAAACTTTATTTGAATGTGTCTTCTATGTATTAGCCTTTTGCAAATTGCGTTAATTTGTCATAGCGAACTTCATGGCTATATGTTTATTACATAATTTCCAGTTTAAAGCAGCAGAAAAATTATTGCATCGAAGAGTGCATTCTGCATGTGTTATGTATTTAGTATTTAATAGCTCAAATTCTTCAGAAACTAGAGTTCGTCTTGTCAGTGAAAGGTGAAGATGGTTCATACATACATGCACGGTGTGATCGTTCAGAAATAATTAAAATACAACAGTATTGAGAAAAAAATCATATGGGACGTACCAAGCGAAAGTGTGTCTTCGATCATGCGCAAAATGCACAGATTCAGATTCCTCCCACGCATGCGCAAAGTCTCATCCGGGCATTTGCTCTCCATAGATACGAGGGGAGTTCAATAAGTTCGTAGAACTCGGGGTTTAACTCACAGATTGGAAGATGGTTTCAACATTATTTTTCAATATAATCCCCCTTTACTTCAATGCATTTGGCCCACTTTTCTTTTAAGCAGTCTGTGCCTTTGAAATAAAAGTCGTCTATTTTGTCCTCAAACCAAGCCTCTGTAGCAGCCTTGAGTTCATCATCGTCCCGAAATCTCGTTCCACGCAAGTGGGACTTCAAATTTCGAAACAGATAATAATCACTTGGGGCCAGGTCTGGACTGTATGGTGGGTGATTTAACTGCTCGAACTTGCACTCACGAATAGCCGCTTGTGCAACTCTGGACTTGTGCACAGGGGCATTATCATGCAAAAGAAGGACACCAGCAGCTAGCTTTCCCCTTCGTTTTTCTTTAATAGCAATCCTTAATTGTTTAATGGCATTGGCATAGTATTCTCCTGTAATTGAAGTACCAGCAGGCTTGTAATCTATCAATATAATCCCTTTGGAGTCCCCAAAAACCGTGATCATTACCTTGCTGGCTGATGGTTGGGTACGAAATTTCTTAGGTGGGGGTGAGCCAGGGTGCTTCCATTGCATGGACTCTTTTTTAGTATCTGGGTCCCAGTGGTGAAGCCAAGTTTCATCTCCTGTTACAAGACGAGTGTGAAAGTCTTCTGGATTGGCATTGTACACTTCCAGAAGTTCTTGACTTGACTCAACCCTTTGCTGACTATCTTGCATTTTCAGGTTTCTGGGTACCCACCTGGCAGATACTTTTGACATGCCTAAATGTTCATGGATTATAGTGTAAACACTTCCATTAGAAATACCACATTCTGAAGCATGTTCGGCAACTTTGATTCGGCGATTTTTAGCACAATTCTCTCAACACGGTCGATCATCTCCTGGCTGATGACATCAGCAGGGCGACCTGCCTTGGGTCATCTTCTAAGGAGTCTCGCCCACGTTTAAATTCTGCTGACCACTTTGCCACTGTGGAATACTTTAGGCTACTATCACCATATAAATCAGCCGTGCGCCAATGGATTTCTTTGGCCTTTGCACCCTCCTTAGTGAGGAACTTTATGACTGCTCTGAACTCAATATTCTGACTTTCCATTTTTGCCTATGGGTATAGGTTTTCAAACAAAAAGTAAGAGCAAAAAATGTACGTGTTGACTGAACGGCTGTTATCATTCAACTGACAAAGGTTTACACTGCACAAAAATTAAAAAAGAAATCTTGAATTGTATAGAAAAATACCGAGTTCTACGAACTTATTGAACTACCTCGTACATTCTATAGTGTCCAATAATTCTGATAACGGACAGCAAAGGCCCTGATTAGACTGCGCTGATACGCAGGCTGATCTGGGCCTTCGCTGTCCGCACATGTTCGAAGACACGCTGTCGCATGGCGTGGCCCATATTATAAAACTAACATTATATGTGTTTGCAAATATCAAATAAAAATAGTACAAACATAAAAAAAGAAGCAATAAGAAATATTAGAACGTACTTAACCATGAAATAACCATTTTCTTCGTAATATTCCTTCATGTCATCTGTCACTTTAAATTCTCCCTTAACCGTGAATACTGAAACAGAGAAATGCCTCTTGAAATAGTTTCTGTATGCAGAAGTATAAAAATGGTTCAACAGAAAATTCGAAACCCTAAATGTTCTTAGTGGCCTCCCGCGACTATGCTTTTAAAATATAAAAAAAAAGTTACCCTGAATATGCCACAATCACCAAGCGCTGCCTGCCCAAGGGCTCAAAAGACAAAGAGATGAGGATCAAGCAATGGTAAAATATAATAACGTCGATTAAACGTTGATGCAATGTCATGACGTTGATCGACATTATTGCATAAAAAGCAGTGTCGCACGTTATTAACAGCCGTGCATTTACCGGCGAAAAGCCGTGTATTAACAAGGCAATTCACGCACTGTTAATGCACGGCTACGCAACTTTCAGTATGATCGTAACGGGGCCACAGATTTGCTGCCGTTACGAGATGTGTACTGAACGAGCACAGTCCATGGAAATTGCGTTCGCGAGACATCGGTGAAAAGGCGAAACAAAATAGTGCAAGAAATAACGAGATATGTAGCAAATGTTTTCAGTTTTTATACAATAATAGGGATCGACCATGTTTTTTCAATGCATTAACATCCGTGCGTCTCTTGGGAGGTGTTGAATGTTAATGCATGAAAATTCATGTTTGATCCCTATATTAATGCGACGTTATATAAATAACACAACAGTACTGTAATAACCGACACACGAACAAAGAATAACTGCAACAGAGAAACCGCCTTGAAACGATCAGCAAAAAAATAAGCTTGTTTTGGCTTTAAATAGTTTTACTTTATCGAGACCTCGCTCTTACTGTTGCATTTCGAAATTACAAGTATGAGTTCAGCCCGCGTTGGAGATCCTGTAACCCGCTAGTGACACATCGCGATAAAACACATAATCACCAACTCTAGGGAGGGACTTTGTTGCTGACCGGGCCAATGCCTAGCCCCGTATGTTTTGTCTCTATTTTAATTGTTTCTGCTTCTGTGATTGTATGCTATTGTCGTCGTCTCTATATAGTTGTTTTCTGGATTCGATGTTTATTTTTATACTGCATAGTGCTAACATATGTTTTTCGCTGGCTTTGAACGACGTGCTTTGTAATTATCGCCTTTCATTGCGTATGATCACTTCTAGTTTGTTTTGTCATATAGCTTAATATCAGATTATGGTCCGTCTCTTAATTGCTTTAAACATATTTTATGTCAAACTCTTGTGTATTAAGACACATTGTTACAATACATATACATAGAACGAAAGCTTATAAACTTATAAAAGAACTTATATACATGAGGTTCTTTCTAATACAACTTGAAAATATTGCATTTGGAAATAATGAACACACAAAAGAACGAAAGATCGCGAAGAAAACACCAGATCTTGGTCAGACATCATCAGGTTGGGGACTCCACGTGACCAAATGACGGAGTTTGTTCTATTTTTATCTCCGCATAAGGTCGGGTGTTTTAGAATATCTCTATTCATACCAAATGGAATTTGTTCAAATAAAGCGCAGAGTACGCAGAAAATCAAGCTCTTTCTGGTGGTGTAAGCGCTATTCTGCGATCTGGTCTGATTCACGAGAGCATTCGAAGAATGTTTTTGCTGTCAATCTGGGATACCGGAACAATGTACATGAAGTTTGACGATAACATTCTCCGAATGTTCTCGAGAATCAGACCAGATTGAAGAATTGCGCTTACACCACCAGAAAGAGTTTGATTTTCTGCGTACTCTGCACTTTATTGAAACAAATTCCATCAGAAATAAATCGAGATATTCTAAAAAATCCTACCTGATGCGGAGCTAAAAATAGTAACACACTTTGTGCACCTAGTCATTTGGTCACGTGGATTCCCCATGCTGACCATGCATGCACTTTTTTTATTTTACTTGCCATGCACACATCCTAAAATGCATGAAATGACGCATACATGCACATATGTAACACGCGAAAACTATATACCCCTCGGGGGTATAAAAATTACACGTATTAATGTTTTACTTGTATATTGTGCAATACAGACAACCCTCTTTATACCGACACTCTTTACAACGTCAAAATTCGTTATACTGACAATTTGACTGTCACGAAACCTTCGCTTAAGCGGTAACAATTTGTCACAAATTATGCAATATTGTATTTAATACTTTAAAGAAACATGGATTTTGGATATTTGTTAGAATCGCCTCACTGAGGCGATTCTAACAAATATCCAAAACATATGTTCTGTGAGAAAATAAGAACAAACAAGACCTTTCTTGCATGTCAATCTGCTCATTAAGTATTCGGTACAACAGCAAATTCATTTTAATGGCAACGTCTTTGAGAACAAATGTTGTCGTTGTAACGAGGGTTCACTGTAAAATAAACCGGTACATACCGCCATCAGAAGCCATCTTGGAGCTGTTCTCTTGTTGTCTTCTCTAAGTCTGAAACAAATCAAAATAACCTTATTTTCTTATCATTAAGATTAGACCTAGATTATATATCAATATGGGCCGTGCCATGCGAAATCGTACTTTCAGGCATATGCGAATAGCGAAGGCCCAGATCAGCCTGCGCATCCGCGCAGTCTGATCAGGCCTTCACTGTCCGCTGTCAGAATCATTGGATACTACAGAGTGTATGGATGGAGAGCAAGACTCGAATTATACTTTGCGCATGTACAGGATGATGTGAATCCGCACCGTGATTTTCCGCTGCTCGGTGCTTTTTCACTTGACACAACCCATATTTTCGCCTTCAAAGTGCATTGTTTCTTGTGCGTTATCTCTATAAAAGAAACTGTCATCTTTATGTACAAAGAAATATGAGCAAGGACACTGGCTGAAAAACAGCGTTATCAATCAGGACAAGCAAAGTCAAATGTGGTCGTTTGCATATCTGATAACTTTCGACAAACATTACATGATTCAATGTCCCTGTCTAGATCTGTGTTATGACCAGACTACGATGAGGCTAATTATTCGGAAATTGCCCTCATCATCAATGCAGAAGTACTCTCCTTTAACGTAACAATCAGAACCGCTTTAGCGCTAAAGCAAATTAGGTAATTATTTCAGAGGACGACGATTTATTTTGAAATAGTTTTCTTATTGTTGTTTAATGTGTTTTTCTGTTGTTTTTTTTTTTTCTTCAGAAAATGTCATTGCATTGATATTTGATGCAAGTTGTCTCCTTGGGACCAAATGTATTCAGTCCCTATAAGAGCAGTTTGAACTGGGTCAACCCACATCTCTTCTACTGTCCTAATATCCAAGGTAAATTTGCCTAAGCCCATCACGAAAACATGCCCATATAATATTGACCCCTTAAACCCCACTTTTATATAGTAAAACTGGGGTTTACAGGGGTATACATTATTTTTCTTATTTCTACTCAAAAACATAGATCGCCGCGAGGCGGTTCTAACGAGTACCCAAAATCTACTCGTTAGAACCGCCTCGGCAGGTTTTCGTAATGTCATATCGCTTCTACTGTCCTAATATCCAAGATAAATTTGAGTATTTGCCACGCCCATAGGCGGAGACAATTTTAATGTTTTTTTTTTTATTGCTCCGAAAGCACTTTACGAAAGGTTATGGACTGGTATAATGCTATTTTCCATGGACTGTTCAACTTGATTATAACCAAGTATTAGCTTTAACAAAAAAAGCTTGGTCTACGCTTTGTGAACGCTTATACTCGTATTTCTATATATTTGAACGCCGTAAGCAGAATAAAGACACCTAGTTGTGTTTCCGCCATTTTTCTTAAGGGAGACAACTTTTCTAACTTCCTGTTTTTGCTTTCTTGAACATCGAACCAATTTAAAAAAGGACTTATCTCCAAAGGGGCGCATTTGTTTCCTTTTAGAGCAGACCTTTTTCATTCCTTTTAGAGTGGACCCTTGCGGAAGGGGAAAATCAACTGTGA
The DNA here is from genome assembly GCA_964016985.1 of Anodontia alba. NCBI lineage: Eukaryota > Metazoa > Mollusca > Bivalvia > Lucinida > Lucinidae > Anodontia > Anodontia alba. The sequence continues at coordinate 44,924,721 of OZ024826.1, forward strand.
CAGAGTTGCCTCCCCTGAAAGTTTATAACTGATCCGGAACGTCAGGAAACATACTACCGGATATGTGCGCCCAGCGAAGATTCAGATCAGCCTGCGCATTCGCGCAGTCTGATCAGAATCTTCACTGGGCGCATTTTGGACAGCAAAGGATCCAAAGTTTCTTCATGCGGACAACGGAGACACTGATCACGCTGCGCGCATGCGCAGGCTAAATGGAGTATTCGTTGGGTGCATATGACAGAAGGTACGCTTTCATACTTTGCGGCTTAAATGTAGAAGTCGTTCACCTTGAAGTGAATGAATACATGTCCAGCGGTTATCACTTTACTCTAGAAGCGCTTGCCTCCCTTGGGAGCAGAAGTCATTCCTATAAGAATAGCCTCTCTTTTACGTATTATAAATACAGCCGAACCTCGTTATCTCGAACTCGCTTATTTCGAATTTCCGCTTATCTCGAAGTGAAAATCTGGTCCCTGTTTTAACATGAAACTATGACAACAGGTAACAAAATAATGTGGAAAAGAGGAGAAATTGCTCCTAAGGAGCAATTTCCCCTCTTTTCCACATTATTTTTATATATATTTCTAACTTCAGGAGTCAAATTACACATTCACTTGTTAAATGTGATTGTTCAATTTATTGTTTACATCACTCTCTCAACTCTGATATGTCGAGGTACGGATATCTCGAAGTATTTCAGTGATTCCCTTGGAATTCGAGATAACGAGAGTCGACTGTATATACCAAAGAAACAATTTCTCACCTGCCAGGGGGGAGGGAGCAAGTACTTACATCTGTGAGTACACGCGTACGGTATCAGTATGATCTGATTACATACACTTTCCGGTAAATACCGTATTTATCCTAAACATTTTGACATCTTAAAATATTAACACGTCCGTTTTATTTAAGTCTGTGTATCAAAAACAGATTGATGAATGACAAACAATGTAGACCTTGATCAGACGCTGCAAGTTGCGGCGTCAGACCTCTCTGTCCGAATACTTTGGATACATACTGTAAGGTAATGGCTTACTTCGGAATACTTTGTGATCACGATATAGTACCAGTATATATATATATATATATATATATATATATATATATATATATATATATATATATATATATATATATATATATATATATATATATATATATATATATATATATACATAGATAGATAGATAGATAGATAGATAGATAGATAGATAGATAGATAGTACCAACATTAGTATATTATTCTGTTCCTAGATGCCAACAGGCATCCATACATTAAAAATGAAAACAGGGTTCCGCTCAAAGCTGCTAGAAGGGCGTGAAAGATGTTCCATTGTTTCGTTATTCCTCATTAACAGACTCAAGTCCATTTTATACCCGTTGATGCGTTCTCTGGTGTCCGATCCTGCTCTACAGTTTGTTTATGTCTATCTGTCCAAACACTCCGGAAAAAGTATTAACCCATTTATGCCTAGCGTCCGATGAAAGGGACACTGGCAAATAGTGTAGATCCAGATTAGACGCCGCATCTGCGACGTCTGATCAGGCTCTATACTGTTTGCACTAAGTACATGAATTTGAATAATAAGTGATCACACTGAAAATAAACCAGACATCCCTTAACTGGAGATGAACCTGTCCACAGTCAGATTTAGAAACACCCCACTAGACATAAATGGGTTAAGGCAATGACCTTCAAATTTTGACACCTTATCTCCTTTCTGTCCTTTTCATTACGTAAACACGCCTATTCAAATATATAGAAAATTTCACCTCCAAAAAATGAAAATTTTCAGATAAAAAAACTCTGATATTTTTCATATTTCTGCTCAAAACATAGATTGTGGGTACTCGTTAGAACCCACAACCTATGTTTTGAGCCGAGGCGGTTCTAACGAGTACCCACAATCTCTGTTTTGAGCAGAAATAAGAAAAATAATGTATACCCCTGTAAACCCCAGTTCTACTATATAAAAGTGGGGTTTAAGGGGGTCATTATTATATAGGCATGTTTTCGTGATGTCGTGTTTGTCTGGTGAATTGTCTACTAATTTTCGCAGAATAGCAAAACGTCATCATGCTAAAGCAAGCCCTAGGCTCATCTTGGCCTTCGCCGAAGCACTTTTTTGCATGACACAACTCATATTTGCTGCACGAAGAAATAAATGTGCCTTTGAGGCATGCGCGGAAAGCGAAGGCCTAGATCAGACTGCGCCGAAGCGCAGTCTGATCAGGGCTTCCGTTGTCCGCTGCCAGAATCATTGGATACTATAGAAAGTATTAATCGAGAGCAAAGGCCCGGATGAGACCTTGCACACTTGCAGGATAATGTGAATCCGCACATTCTGCGCATCATGTGCTCGAAGGCACTTTTTCGCTTGACGCGGCCTATTAAATATATTCACCTTAGCTATTACGCACATCCCATACAGATGAATTCAAATCATGGCTTTTGATATGATTTAGGCCGCGCCAGCAAAAATGTGCCTTCGACCATGCGCAAAATGCAGATTCAGATTCATCCCACGCATGCGCAAAGTCTCATCATAGATTTTGCTCTCCATTGATGCATTTCAATAATGTCCAATAATTCTGTTAGCGGACAGGGAAGGCCCTAATCAGACTGCGCACATGCGCAAGCTGATATGGGCCTTAGCTGTTTGTATATGCCCGAGACACGTTTTCGCATGGTGCGGTCCATTTATGTGTGCATACAATATTTAACTTAACATACTTATTCACATGCATATTTAGATGTACCATTTTGCAAAGCCAAACTTCATATGGGATATACATATCTCAACTTATTCGTTTCGCCTACTGATGACTTAAACGAACAGAATAAACTTTCAGCTCCTAAACTGTTTTATACATGGCTATCGATATCATAAACTTCGTGATTGTATGGTCATCACTTTGAATTAATTTGTTAATTTTTCGTTACCTTTATCCCGGAAAACAATAGTTGTTCATAGTTGTATTCACTTGACGTCAGTTATACTGCTTTGCATTTAGGGTTCAGCTGATGATGTATACTATTATTTTTTAAACGTTGTATATACAGTCATTCCTTTTATACTGACACTCGATACAACAACAAAATTCGTTATAATGATAATTTAATTGGCATGAAACCTTCGCTCAAGAAGTTAATCAGAAATTATGAAAGAACATTGTATCTAATACTTAAAGAAGCATTTGTTTGGGATATTTGTTAGAAGAATGCAGGAAAAAAGTTACAGGAAAAAAGTCACGGAAAAAAGTCACAGATTTGGGTAGGAAAAAAGTCACAAAATTTTTAATTTGCAGCATTCTTGCTTTTTTCATAGCTGTTTGGTGAGGTAATGATTTAATTAATTATACTTTTGCAAAGAACAACATATTATGAGTTTTCACATTTTTATTTTGAAAAAAAAGGCTATTTGCTAATACAAAGATTATCAATGACAGTTTGTTTTAAGGTTGTACATATATGTATACTTTACGCTGTTTTTCCACACCTCTAGGCCAGGTATATGCTTTCATGTGAGGAAAAGTGACAGCAGACCATCTCTAATTGAAGTGTGCCCTGTATATATAAACTCCCTACTTTAATTGGCATATGTACAAATAAATAAATAAATACATAAATAAATAAATAAATAATGTAGATGTCTACATTTTTGGTCTGTGACTTTTTTTCCTGTGACTTTTTTCCTTTTAGAGATGATTTTAACAAATTTCCAAAACATATGTTCCGTGAGAAAATTATATACAGTGAAACCTGTGTAAGAGAGCCAACTTTGAGACTGACTTTAAATAGTGGTTAATGTGGAAAAAGTTGTCTGTCTTGTAAAGGTACATGTCATGTAATTTTGCTAGCAAAATTACATGACATGTACCTTTATAAGACAACCATCTTTCCACATCAACCACTAAAGTCAATCTCAAAGGTGGCTCTCTTACACAGGTTTTACTGTAGAATAAACCAAGGAACATTGATATACCATTCTGCTCATTAAGGATTCTTTACAATAGCAAATGCTTTTAATGGCAAAACTTTGAGACCAAATGCTGTCGTTGTATCGAGAGTCCACTGAAACAGGTCATGTGATGCTCAGCTGGTTTCAGTGATTATGCAATAATTCATATGGTGTTTAGTTAATGTCAATAACACAATACTAATTCATACCACGTTTAGTGGGTGCTTGTAAATCGATTACAGGAAAATAATGATAGATAATGTTGCCTATGGAGGGTGTCTACAATACAATAATGTAGGAATATTGCACTGATATTGGTGAAAATTGTCCCTAGTTGGGATATCAAAGGAAGTGAGCGAGGGATAATATTCACCAATATCAGTTCAATAACCCTTTTCTTATATGGCTAAAACACTTTGCGTTATTTTCAATTGTTTGTTACCTCAAAATAGCCATTTTATTTCTAAAATTCAGGGCCTGCACATATGCATGACAAATACGTCATTGCCTAAGACGTCAACAAAAGCAATGTCATACATGTAACCCACTATGACATGTAACTCACATTTCATATTACGCACGTTATGAGTGTATTCCTGCGATAAACATTATAATGTTCTATTCTATTCTGTAACAGTAACGTTCAAAGCGTCCGAGAAAGGGTGCACTATCAAGTAAGCGTGCCAATATCGAGTGATATGAGCACGTTTTCTCCTAGCATTTTAACGTATATTTTTAACAAGTATTAGCTTTTTCAAAAAGCTAGCGGGTCGTTTAGCTTCAACAATTGTACGTACGCCTATGACGATTATACCGCACATTATGGCATACGTATCAGTATTTACTGAACTAACCTGAATAACTCGTTATTTTCCGAATTTAGTTTCACTCCGAACTGTCGAGGTTACCTCTGTCGTATACACAAGTAATATGTGCCACGGTCTTTGTTTCTTGACTACTTTTATCCTGTATTTTTCAACATTTTAACTATATATAATAATAGTAGATCACTAGATGGGGGAGTCCAGGGCTAGTATTTTCTAATTCGACAATGGAATGCTTTCATTTTAATGCCAGTAAAGGTACTCTTAGGACATGGTCATTTCATAGTTAAAGAGTGTCCCAATTGCTTTTTTTAAGGGGAATGGGTGAGAGTGTGAGTAGACAAGTTTGCAAGTAACGTTCACTTTATCATTAACCAAAGATCAGACTTTTTCTTTTAGCATCATACAATAATAATCACACAAAGTCGCTGTATCGATACAACCATTTAGCTCTAATAATTAAGTGAATTAAAGTTTACTTCGCAGTGGCCTAGAAAACTGATAGCTTCCAATTAACACAATTTTTTTTTTAATATTTAAAGGTTTGAGAACGTGCGAAAGGTCCAGATATTTTCCGACCGCACCTCGTATATACAAATACAAATATAATATAAATATTTTATTGGCAACTACACATTCTTACCATAACCATACAATTTAACAAGTTAATAAGCGGAAATTAATAGAACAGTAACGTTGCATATAAATGCATTTTCAATATCCAATATAGGTAGATAACATAGTATATACAGTAAAACCTCACTGGTTCAAACATCTTTGGGACCATGGAAATTTATTCGAGGCATGAGAAGTTCGAGCCACTGAGGATTAATCATGGCGCCATGTCAGGAAACAAATGGTAATAATTTAGGGAAGTCTTTTCGATCTTCTAGATAATAATGGTATGAGTATACTCATTAGAATCGCCTCGAGGAAGCGATTTTAACGAGTACACACAAGATACAATATCATGATGAAACTAGAGTAAGTCGATGGCTCGCCATCGCATATCCCCGCGCCAGCACTATCGCATATCTCCAAGCACATCAAAATTTCAAATGCGTTCCTCCAGTCCTCATCCATAGTGCTATTACCAGTGACAGTTTCAAGATTGTAGCTCAAAAAGCCTAAGAGGGGTTATGTGACAATAAAAAAAAAGGACCCAAATCCTACTTTTTGACCTCTAGTGACCCCCAGACATGCTCCCGAAGCAAATTTTTGAACCACTGTATTCTACTCTTCATTACCTTTGATTTGATATGCAACATGAGTACGTTTGTTAAAAATGGATTTTGGACCCTTCGGGGCCACACCCCGCTGGCCCTGCCCCCATGGGTTACATCAAAATTCCGAATGTGTTCCTCCAGCCCTTATCAATAGGGCTATTATCTATGACAGTTTCAAGGTTCTAGCTCAAAACGCCTGAGAGAAGTTGTCTGACAATAAAAAAAGGACCTAAAATCCTACTTTTTGACCTCTAGTGACCCCCAGACATGCCCCAGGGCGAAAGTTTTGCACCACTGTATTCCATTACCTTCGATTTGATATGCAACGTGACCATTTTTTTACAAAATGGATTTTGGACCCTTCGGGGCCACACCCACCTGACCCTGCTCCAAATGTGTTCCTCCATTCCTCATCCATTGGGCTATTGCCTGTGAAAGTTTCGGGATTCTAGCTTAAATGGTCTAGGAGCAATGGTGTGACATTACAGACGGACGTACGGACGGACGGCCGGATGGACGAGGGTATCACAATATCCCCGTTTTCTTCGAAAAGCGCGGGAATAATGAGAAATTTTCCCTAAACATTTGTTTTCTTGAGCTATCGAAAGAATTTCGAAGGGACTCAAAAAACGAGTTCGAATCATCCAAGGTAAACGAGCCATCGCTGTTCGAGTTATCGAGGTTTTACTGTACCTATTTGTGTGATAAAATGTTGATAATTAATATTTAATAATTATATTACTTCGATTATAACATTAAGAAGCACCAGATCAAGTTAGACCAGCATATTATAATAAAACTTTTACGCCATCTTCAGCTCTGTTCTGCTAGACCTCATTACGAAAACACGCCTATTCAAATAAACTGGAAAGTTCACCACCAAAAAAATGAAAGTGTTCAGATAAAAATTCTAATATTTTTCATATTTCTGCTCATAACATAGATTGTGGGTACTCGTTAGAACCGCCTCGGCGAGGCGGTTCTAACGAGTACCCACAATCTATGTTTTTGAGCGAAAATGAGAAAAATAATGTATAGCCCTGTAAACCCCAGCTTTGCTATATAAAAGTGGGGTTTAAGGGGGTCAAAATTATATAGGTATGTTTTCGTGATGTTTACGACGTTTCAGCAGACGTCAAACTGTTATATTTTTCTTATCTGTCCCAGACAATAGGCTTTGACAGTTCTTACAATTTGCATGAAATGTCAAAGTCTGTTTTCTAGGGGAAAAAAACAAAGTATATATTAAAAATGTCGTCTGTTGAAATTTAAACCATCCTGCCAAGCCTTAACTTCTACGAACACACAAAATAAAAACACTTTCCCTGCAACAGAGCCTGATGGATATAATCAATCCTGATCGGATAACTATAACAAATAGAATTGAAAAAAAAAAATGTTTCAACACAAGCGTTTTTGGAATACAAAGATCTGATATTATTCCTTTTCCTCTGTCTTCATGTTATCCACTGGTTCGTAGGTGAACTGTTTCCCAGAGAAGTCTGTGTAGTTCGTGCACGTCTTTATGGCGTCGTCATTTACCTGTATTTAAAAGAAATGAAAATAAATATCACTGACAAATTCCACAAGGATTTCAAATAACATCTATAAAGGCAGTCCTTGGAAACATCAAACGAATCAACGACGAAAATTAGAAGTCTCGGTTTCATTGAGATGCTTCATACGGCAGCAATGTAGTTTGCAGGAGTGCATACGTCCCAAAGCACCGGCACAATGTAGTTTGCAGGAGTGCATACGTCCCAAAGCACCGGCACAATGTAGTTTGCAGGAGTGCATACGTCCCAAAGCACCGGCGCAATATAGTTTGAGGAGTGCATACGTCCCAAAGCACCGGCGCAATGTAGTTTGCAGGAGTGCCTACATCCCAAAGCACCGGCGCAATGTAGTTTGCAGGAGTGCCTACACCCCAAAGCACCGGCGCAATATAGTTTGAGGAGTGCATACGTCCCAAAGCACCGGCGCAATATAGTTTGAGGAGTGCATACGTCCCAAAGCACCGGCGCAATGTCGTTTGCAGGAGTGCCTACATCCCAAAGCACCGGCGCAATGTAGTTTGCATGAATGCCTACATCCCAAAGCACCGGCGCAATATAGTTTGAGGAGTGCATACGTCCCAAAGCACCGGCGCAATGTCGTTTGCAGGAGTGCCTACATCCCAAAGCACCGGCGCAATATAGTTTGAGGAGTGCATACGTCCGAAAGCACCGGCACAATGTAGTTTGCAGAAGTGCCTACATCCCAAAGCACCGGCGCAATATAGTTTGAGGAGTGAATACGTCCCAGAGCACCGGCACAATGTAGTTTGCAGGAGTGCCTACATCCCAAAGCATCGGCGCAATATAGTTTGCAGGAGTGCATACGTCCCAAAGCACCGGCGCAATATTGTTTGAGGAGTGCATATGTCCCAAAGCACCGGCACAATGTAGTTTGCAGGAATGCCTACATCCCAAAGCACCGGCGCAATATAGTTTGAGGAGTGCATACGTCACAAAGCATCGGCACAATGTAGTTTGCAGGAGTGCCTACATCCCAAAGCACCGGCGCAATATAGTTTGAGGAGTGCACAATGTAGTTTGCAGGAGTGCCTACGTCCCAAAGCACCGGCGCAATATAGTTTGAGGAGTGCATACGTCCCAAAGCACCGGCGCAATGTAGTTTGCAGGAGTGCCTACATCCCAAAGCACCGGCGCAATGTAGTTTGCAGGTGTGCCTACACCCCAAAGCACCGGCGCAATATAGTTTGAGGAGTGCATACGTCCCAAAGCACCGGCGCAATGTCGTTTGCAGGAGTGCCTACATCCCAAAGCACCGGCGCAATGTAGTTTGCATGAATGCCTACATCCCAAAGCACCGGCGCAATATAGTTTGAGGAGTGCATACGTCCCAAAGCACCGGCGCAATGTCGTTTGCAGGAGTGCCTACATCCCAAAGCACCGGCGCAATGTAGTTTGCATGAATGCCTACATCCCAAAGCACCGGCGCAATATAGTTTGAGGAGTGCATACGTCCGAAAGCACCGGCACAATGTAGTTTGCAGAAGTGCCTACATCCCAAAGCACCGGCGCAATATAGTTTTAGGAGTGAATACGTCCCAGAGCACCGGCACAATGTAGTTTGCAGGAGTGCCTACATCCCAAAGCATCGGCGCAATATAGTTTGCAGGAGTGCATACGTCCCAAAGCACCGGCGCAATATTGTTTGAGGAGTGCATATGTCCCAAAGCACCGGCACAATGTAGTTTGCAGGAATGCCTACATCCCAAAGCACCGGCGCAATATAGTTTGAGGAGTGCATACGTCACAAAGCATTGGCACAATGTAGTTTGCAGGAGTGCCTACATCCCAAAGCACCGGCGCAATATAGTTTGAGGAGTGCATACGTCCCAAAGCACCGGCACAATGTAGTTTGCAGGAGTGCCTACATCCCAAAGCACCGGCGCAATGTAGTTTGCAGAAGTGCATACATCCCAAATCACCGGCGCAATGTAGTTTGCAGGAGTGCTTACATCCCAAAGCACCGGCACAATGTAGTTTGCAGGAGTGCATACGTCCCAAAGCACCGGCACAATGAGGTTTGCAGGACTGCAAACATCCCAAAGCACCGGCGTAATTTAGTTTGCAGGAGTGCATACATCCCAAAGCACCGGCGCAATGTAGTTTACAGGAGTGCATACGTACCAAAGCACCGTCGCAATGTAGTTTGCAGAAGTGCATACGTCCCAAAGCACCGGCGTAATGTAATTTGCAGGAGTGCCTACATCCCAAAGCACCGGCTTAAGCGGAACTCAATTTTCCAAAATATCAGAATTGGCTCAATGATCATAAGGAAATGAAAATAAAAATAACATAAGCATGATGGAGAACGGAGAGACTCTTTACGTCCACCACACGGCACTTAAAACCGGCTGCAGCGAGGCCAGACAAAATCCGTAATTGTGTAACTGGACGGTGTATTTCAGATGGATTTTTACCATCTGGTCCAGGAGACATATCATATTCCTTCCCAGTGGTCACATGACGTTTATACAACGTCGCATCAATGTCGATGCAGCGTCATGACGCTGCATCGACATTCATGCGACGTTGTCTCAACGTTGCATGCTTGCTGGGTTATATCTAATTCGCGAACTAAATGAAAAATGGCAGATAACTCAACTTCATTTTTTTAAGCAGACGATAGAAGTGTGAGACTTTTCTGAGAGGTTTTCAAAATACTACTAAACATTTCATTTTCTCGGAAAAAATACAAACTGTAATTCATAAAACAAATCACGGCTAATCCTATAAGTAATGGTTAACGTTTATCTACTCCCAGCTTAACGCTAAACATTTAACGCTTGCACTCTTGGTAAAATTTTCAGCAGACGACATATTGAAATATTTTTCTTTATTTTCTCAGTAAACAGGATTTGACATTTCATTGAGACAATTTTATGAAGTGTCAAATTCTGTTTTCTGGAAAAAAAGTAAAGTATCATCAATTTGTCGTCTGCTGAATTTGCCAAGAGAGTGGTAAAGGTTAATGACGACAAAGACAACTGCATCTGAGAGGGATATCCACAAGAACATGGTTATTGTTTTTTTTTTTTTTTTTTTTTTTTTTACGTCTCATGTAAACATTTGATCATCGTGCATGATTACTGCAAAGGTGGTGCATGATACAAGTATTAGCTTTTTTTTTTTCAAAAAGCTAGCGGGCCGTTTAGCTTCAACAATTGCGTGTACGCTTATGACGCATTACTGCATATAATGGCACATGTATCAAGATTCATTGAACTAACATATATGAATCCAGTTACTTTCCGAGTTTAGGTCACTCCGAACTGTCAAATTAACCTCCGATGTGTACACAAATAATAAGTGCCACGGATTTTGTTTCTTTGGAAAGGTTCATTTCAGAGTTAAAGTGTGTCTGAATTGCTCTTTTGTATTATCATATATTATAGAGATTTCTGTACTTAATACAATGTACACCTAGATCAGACCGTCTGATCTGGGTCTATACTGTTTGCTGCTGTCCCTTTTATGGGACGCAAGGCATAAACGGGCTAACAGTAAACCCAAAAGAGGACATAATAGGATAATAAAACATTCTATTCTATTCGTAATCTGATGCACGACTACTGTGACAACAGTCTTGGTAGTACCTATCGCTTAAGCTGAGTTCGGTATAATTCCCATATTTGATGATGTGTGATCAGCATAACTCCTATATATGCGGATCGCAAGGGCGACCCGCAATGAGCCGCAACGGGAGAAAACGTACCTTCTGACACCTGCGCCCAACGAAGTCTCAAATCAACCCGCGCATCCGCGCAGTCTGATAAGCATCTTTCACTTTGTTGTCTGCATAAAGAAACATTGCATCCTTGGCTATCCAAAATGCGCACAGTGAAGATTCTGATTAGACTGCCCGAACATGCAGGAGGCTGAATCGTCGCTGGGCTCTCATATATATATATATATATATATATATATATATATATGTGTGTGTGTGTGTGTGTGTGTGTGTATACTTATATATTTATATATATATATATATATATATATATATATATATATATATATATATATATATATATATATATATATATATATATATATATATATATATATGTATATATATATATATATATATATTCGGAACCATATTTTGTAAAAAGTTCTTCCTCATATGCAGATTGCATTAATTGGAGTAGTTTGAATTGAAACGCGGGAAAAACACTCCTTCTCACATAATAATTATAATAGTTTGTTTGTCATTACTGACAATGACCAATCTTAATCTACTTAAATAATCTAGAAATGCAACTGTTTGTGTGTTTTAAGATGACTGATTAAACCAATTCTCGCTCTAAACTGTCTGCTGCAGATGGAACAACAGAGGTCAGAGCAAAACAGCTCTGCTGGTGATGCCTTAGCTCTGGCTTTGCGCCGTGCACGTTTCTGCTCGGCTTCGCTGATTCTTTTTGCCTCATATTCACTAGCACCTCTTCTGATGAAGCCTCGCCACTTTGCTCGGTCCTGTGCAATTTGTTCCCTTAACTCTGTTGGTATGTTGAAATCCTTGAGAGAGGCTTTGAGGGTGTCTTTGTATCGCTTCTTCTGACCACCATGGGAGCGTTTGCCCATTTCTAATTCTCCATAGAGGATTTTCTTTGGGAAACGTTCCTCAGGCATCCTGGTAACATGGCCTGTCGATCTTAACTGTGCCAGTTTCAGAAAAGTATGTACACTCTGCATGCCTACCCTTTTCAGGACTTCTGTGTCTGGAATCTTGTCTTCCCACTTAATCTTTAAAAGTTTTCTTAAGCAGCTTGTATGGAAGTGGTTCAGTCTTTTGGCGTGCCGTTGGTAAACTGTCCACGTTTTGCATGCATACAATAGTGTTGGCAGCACCACGGCTTTGTAGACTTTCAGCTTTGTGTCAAACCTGATTCCACTTCGATCCCAAACACTACCACGTAGTCGGGCAAATGCTGCGCTAGCTTTGGCAATCCTGGCATTGACTTCATCTTCAATGTGCACAACTCTTGACAATGTGCTTCTAAGGTAGGTGAACTTGTCTACCACTTGCAATCTTTGACCTTTCACTGTAATGGTGGGCTCCTTGTAAGGCTTGCCAGGTGCTGGTTGATAAACCACCTCGGTCTTTTTGATGCTGATTGTGAGGTCATAGCTGTCACAGGAGTCAGATACTTGATCTACACCTTTTTGTATCTTCTCTTCTGTTGGAGCACCCTTTGCCATGTCATCAGCAAAGAGGAACCCGTCTAGCACCTCTGTCTGCACCTTGGAGTTCGCTTGCAACCATCTTAGGTTGAAAAGCTTCCCATCAAAGCGATACCTAATAGTATACCATTGTCACCATCCTGAAAGCAGCAGTAAGCATGGCAGAGAACATCATGCTGAACAGAGTTGGGGCTAGTACACAGCCTTGCTTGACACCATTTGTCACAGGAAATGGATCAGAAAACTCGCCGTCATTTTGGACCCATGTAAGCATACCGTCGTGGAACTGCCTCACCACTGCTATGAACTTGGTCGGACAGCAAAACTTCGCCATAATTTTCCAAAGACCCTCAGGACTGACTGTATGCTTTGGTAAGGTCAACAAAACTCATGTAGAGATCCATGTTTTGTTCCTGGCATTTCTCTTGAAGCTGCCTCACTGTGAAGACCATATCAATTGTTCCTCTGTCCTTTCTGAATTCACACTGGCTTTCTGGTAGAAGCCCTGACTGTTCAAGGTGTTCATTCAGTCGGTTAAGTAGAAGTCGTGCAAGGGACCTTCCCAGCAATTGACAAAAAAGAGATGCCACGATGATTATCACACAACTGAGGATTCCCTTTCTGTTTGAATAGGTGGATAATTGACACATACTTGAATTCTTGAGGGGTGGCTTCTTTTCTCCACATAATGTGAAATAACTGTCATCTTCTTTGCAACTGGAGTTCCTCCTGCTTTGTATATCTCAGCAGGAATTGCATCTGATCCTGGAGCCTTGCCAGATGACAGACATTTTATTGCTTTCACTGTTTCAGCGACGGCTGGGAACTCGTCAAGCAGCAGATTACATTCCACTTGTGGTAGTCTATTGATAGCGTCAGCATTGATAGATGATGGCCGATTAAGGACACTATCAAAGTGTCCAGCCCATCATTTCAAGATAGCCTCTTTGTCAGTCAGAAGACTAGTTCCATCTGCACTGAGAAGAGGAGTGGTTCCTGAGCTCTGGGGACCATAAACTGTCTTTAGCGCATCAAAGAACTTCTTCATATCCTTTCTATCTGCAAAGGACTGGATTTCATCAACCTTACTGCTCAGCCAGGAGTCTTGCATATCTCTGAGCCCAGTCTGGACCGTCTTGCATATATTTGAATATGCCGCCTTATTGGATACTGAGCTGGTATCACTAACGTATGTCTTGTGTTTTGGGCGTTTCTCTTAAAGGAGTCCCTTGATTTCTTCGTCATTCTCGTCAAATCAGTCTTGCTGAAGAGTGGACGGTGTCTCTGAAGACTGTCCAGTTCTCTTCTGGATCATCTGAACGAGTTCCATTGCATCTAATCGGCTGCAGATATCATTGATGAAGGCTTGACTCATGCTGTCTTGTTTCAGCTTGGAGACATCCAGCCTCTTTGTTACTTTCTTGCCTTGCCTTGTGGTCGCTGTGCAGGCTGAATGCGCAGGTTCAGTTTGCTGACAACAAGCCTGTGATCCGTCCAGCAGTCTGCACCACACATAGTCTTTGTCACTCTGACATCCTGTCTGTCCTTCTTTCGTACTATGACATATTCAGTGAGATGCCAGTGTTTAGAGCGAGGATGCATCCATGATGTCTTGTTGCGAGTTGGCAGACGGAAGACTGTGTTAGTGATCAGCAGTTCATGCTCTGCACACTTCTTCAAAAGGAGGAGGCCATTGCTGTTGCACTTTGCTATTCCTTCAGTCCGAATCACTCCTTCCCAGGTTTGGAGGTTTGTGCCCATTCTAGCATTGAAGTCTCCCAGGAGGATGAGTTTGTCTGTCCTAGATGTAGCAGAAATCACAGAATCCAGATCATCATAGAACTTGTCTTTGACCTCATCTGGGTTGGTCATTGTGGGTGCATAGGCACTTACAACAGTTGCATGCCTCTTACCAGATAGGGGAAGTCTCAGCGTCATCAGGCGGTCATTTATGCCTTTTGGAAGTCCTGAGAGCTTGCTGACAAGGTGTAAGTTGATGGCGAAACCTACTCCTGCTTCACGCCGCTCTTCTTTCTTGCGTCCATTCCAGAAGAAAGTGAAGCCAGCACCAATTTCTTTTATTAGCCCTTCCTCTGCAAGGCGAGTCTCACGCAGAGCTGCAATCTCGACTTTGTACCGACTTTGTACCTTCTCACATATGCTTCCAACGAAGACTCAAATCAGCCTGCGACTCCGTTCAGTCATCAGATTCTTTATTGCCGCAAAAAGAAACTTAGCGTCTTTGGCTTTCCAAAATGCGCCAAGTGAGAATTCTGATCAGAACACACACACACACACACACACACACACACACACACACACACACACACACACACACACACACACACACACACACACACACTGGGAGCAAATCTTTTTAGAAGTGTCATTTTGTACAAGAAAGCACACATGAAGTCACACAAGTTGTCTCCCTGGTAAATAATGGTGGAAATAATGATGGAAAATCTACCTGGTATATCCATTTCCCTTAAGGGAAATTCATACCCTTTTTACAAGGGGACAGCTTTTGGGACTTCCTGTTTGCTTTCAGGAACAAAAATTCCCCTTCTAAAAAACGTACTCTATGAGGAAAGAATTTGCAAATTCTTGCCTGTTAGAGAACACTCCTTTACAGAACGGAAGAAAATAAATTTCGAAGAGTTACCTCCCCTTGAAAGTGTATACATTTGCCTTAAGAAAGATCCATAGGGAGCAAATTCTTTCCTTTTAAAGTACACCTAATGGAAGGGAGGGAAAACAATGTTCAAAGAGTTACCTCCCCTCTCTGAAGGTGTATCTGTTTTGTTTAAGAAAGACGTACCTTGTTTAACTTCGTATACTTCGGGAAGTGATTATCAAGGATAAGAGGATTGTCGGCCTTGTTGTAACAAGACATGAAGGCCCACCGCCGTTTCTTGCTGTTGTTGGCGGCACTGTGGTGTAGGGTGTTTCCATGGTGAAATAACGCATCCCCTGCAATGTAACACAGACAACATGAGCCGCAACGTCAATGAACGTACCTTCAGACGTGCGCCAAGCGAAGATTCAGATCAGATCAGAATCTTCCCTGGGCGCAGTTTGGATAGCCAAGGATGCAAAGTTTTTTCATGTGGACAACGAAGACTCTGATCAGACTGCGGGGATGCGCAGGCAAATTTGACTCTTTATTGGGCACACATTTCAAAGGGTACGTTTTCTCACGTTCCGGCTCACATTGTGAAATCACGCTGTACAAGACTCCGGGAAAAATACTTTTAAATGTTTTTATTTCCTCTATGAAAACATATGTTGTGACGTCACATACGCAAATAGTAAAGAGATTCTTGAAGATATACAATCACAGAACATATCTACCAATGACACCAAAAGGAAAAAAAAATAAATAAAACTAAGCAAATTATGACACACATTACAAAACAACGAAAACCAAAGAACCAGTTCCGAATTTCCCAAACTAGGTGATCACAATGACAGACAGTACCCACTAGACACAATAATAACACAAGAAACGGGACACAACACGAGAGAGACCCAACAGCGAACAGCCACAAGGCCCAACAAAAATAAACAACACCAGAACCATCGCTTTAGAACTCTCAGTAGTAAACCAGAGGTTAAATCGATTCTACTGGCGTGAACTCTAAACCCTAGGTTAAAAAAAAAAAAAAAAAAAAAAAAAAAAAAAAAAAAAAACTCTGTAGTTAGCCCTTGGAAACAAAGAATGCTTCAAATTCGAAGAGTCTCAATAAAGTCGAGACTTCGAATGATATTCGAAATCTCGACTTTATTGATACTCTTTGAATGACAACAATTTTGATTATAGGACTGCAAAGCAGCCTCCAGTCCCCCTTCCCTCTCCCAAAGCGCTGGCTTCAACGGTACTCGAAATTCCAAGAAAGTGGAACTGGCTGACTATCACAAACAAAGCAAACAATTAAAAACAATTGCAGTATACTGAAGTACTGGAAGATTATATGGCCGCCACATAGTACTTAAAGTTCGCCCTTGGAAATAAAAAACACATGAAAATTTGTCCAGATTCTTGATACGACAACAATGTACAGTCGACCCTCGTTATCCTAGTCCAAAGGACTCTCTGAAATACTTCGAGATATCCGTACCTCGACATACCAGATTTGCAGAATTGAGGAAAAAATAAATCGATCAACCATATTTAACAAATGAATATGTAATTTGACTCCTGAGGTTAGAGATATATTAAAAATATTGTGGAAAAGAGGAGAAATTGCTCCTCAAGAGCAATTTCTCCTCTTTTCCACAATATTTTATTACCTGTTGTTAGAATTCTACGTTCAAACAGGGACCAGATTTTCACTTCGAGATAAGCAGTTATTCGAGATAAGCGAAGTCGAAATAACGAGGGTCGACTGTAGTTCGTAGAGTCCAATCTGGCAATGAGATCACCTCTTTTGGAAAAAAGGGAGTTGTTTGATTTAATTTTCAATATTTGTAACGTTTGTGTTGTCTGTCGCAGTCTCGATAGGGTATGGTCTGTGGTTGTGGCTCTTCCTGGACACCTACTTTACTATTCTGCATGTGCTTCCTCGCACTGGTTTAAGCGGAACTCTATTTCCAAGACAGCAGAATGATCTAAACGATTCCAAGGAAACTAAAAGTAAAAACTGCACTATGATGCAGTAGGGAGAATCTTTTTAAAGCCACCACATGACAGGTAACACCAGCTGCAGTAAATTTACGATTTTTTTTTACTTTTATTGTCTTGGACACAAATAACACATTCGGTATGGCTCGAATATTTTGGGACTATAGACATTTGCTCTAAACATGGGTATTTCGAGCCACTGAGGGTCAATCATAGCGCAAGGTCAGCCTATTCAAATGTACTGAAAATTTTACCACCAAAAAATGAAAATTTCAGATAAACATTCTGATATTTTTCAGGTTTCTGCTCAAAACATACATTGTGTGTACTCGTTAGAACCGCATCGACGAGACAATTCTAACGAGTACGCACAATCTATGTTTTGAGCAGAAATAAGAAAAATAATGTATATCCAGTTTTACTATATAAAAGTGGGATTTAAGGGGTCAAAGTTATATAGGCATGTTTTTGTGATGGCATCAATGAGGCTATACTAATAACCACACACAACACCATTATTCTATAGAAGATCCGAAAGAGACGCCTAAAGTATCCATTTGCCGCCATGCTTATGTAATGGATTCTAATGAGTTTTCTCGACGAGTATTTTCATGATAAACTATGACCGTCCGACTAGAGACCAGGAGGTCGCGGGTTCAACCCCCGCCGAGGTCGGCACATTCTTTCGTGGAGATTGATCATGAAATATTTTCTACGGTCATTCTCTCCCTTCCGCTGATTCAAGAAGGGCAGTTGTCAGTTTCTGACGAAAGAATGTGCACAATATTGGTTAACTGCTTAGAGGACTAAGCCTGCCCAGTAAACGTGTGGTTAGGTAAACTGACCGCGCTCGACATAACCCGAATGGGTTGACTGTGCGTAAAACCTCAACACAAACAAAAAAAATAAACTATGAAAGTTTCCCTTAAATATCCCTGAATGTTTGTTTTCTTGAACTACCGAAAGAATTTCCTAGGGACTCAAAAACTAGTTCGATCCGCCACGGTAAACAAGTCATCAGTGTTCGAGTCCATTACGAAAACACGCCTATTCAAAATAGAACATTTCACCTCCAAAAACTGACAAATTTCAGATTTAAAAAAGTGATATTTTCACATTTCTGCTCAAAACATATATTGTGGGTATGCGTTATAACAGTCTCGGCGAGGCGGTTCTAACGAGTACCCACAATCTATGTTTTGAGCAGAAATAAGAAAAATAATGTAAACTCATGTAAACCCTAGTTTTACTGTATCGAAATAGAGTTTAAGGGGGTCGAAACTATATATAATGCAGGCATGTTTTCGTGATGCATTGAAGTTTTATTGTGTACAATTAGTATTGCCTGTACAAAAATATAGCACGTGGATTTACAAAACACCGCAACTACAATAACTACTGTCCTTCCGACATCTTTCGGAAAGCAGCATGCCGTTTTTTTGCTTGGCATTTTGTTTTAAATGATGTTTTGTTCTGACTGACCATATCTTATCAGAAACCATTTGTCTTTTCTGATTCTGTCTTTCCTTCTCAAATATTTACAGTAAATTTAAATTTACGGCCAAAAATGGTCTTACCTATGCAAATTCTATAGGGAAGTGATTTTTTTTTAATTTTTGTATGAGAAAATGGTTTTTATTTTTCTTTGCTGAATTTAAATTTTTGATGTTTCACAACAATATTGTGAAAATTTCAAAAAAATTGAATAAGCGGAATTTATTGAAAATCTGCCTACAAGTTACCTATCCTTCAGATTTCTGTATACATGTAATTTGCATTTATTTTTTCTAGGGGAAATATTGAAAATATTTGATTTTCTTTTAAAACAAATGACTAGAATAAAACTTTTTGGGCATAGGTAGTTACGACAAATGGTTTAGTATTAAATCATGACAAAAGTTTGCAAATTTACCTCTTCTGTGTAAAGCGCCAAAAAAAACAAAACAAAACAAAAAAAAAAAAAAAAAAAAAAAAAAAAAAACGACTTTCTGAACGATGTCGAAAGAACAGTAGTATTGTTTAATTTCATTTTGGTCATTACGAAAACACGCCTATTCAAATATATTGAAAATTATAGAACCAAAACAGGAACATTTTCAGTTAAAAATTCTGATATTTTTCATATTCCTGCTCAAAACACAGATTGTGGGTACTCGTTAGAACCGCCTCGGCGAGACGGTTCTAACGAGTACCCATAATCTATGTTTTTGAGCAGAAATAAGAAAAATAAAATATACCCCTGTAAACCCCAGTTTCACTATATAAAAGTGGGGTTTAAGAGGGTCAACATTATATAGGCATGTTTTCGTGATGTGGTGCATTTCAATTCGTTTTTTTATGTCTTGCTATTTTGCATTTGTCTGTTTGCTTTTCATTAATTTTAGGCTTTTCTCTTACCTGGCTCCATTTCACAGTACACGAGCGGACATCTATCCTTCAAAGCTTCAACTCTTTTCATATCCGCCATCCACTGACCATTTGGCATTTTAAAATGGTCTATGCGACCTACTTTATGAGACCCGCTCATCACCTGAAAGAAGAATTGCACAAAAGGTTAAATGATCCTCATCATCAGAAAATGTACCTTCGGACATTTGCGCCCAGCGAAGATTCAGATCAGCCTGCGCAGTCTGAACAAAATCTTCACAAGGCGCATTTTGGATAGCCAAGGATGCAATATTACATCATGCGGACAATGAAAACACTGATCAGACTGCGCGGATGCGCAGGCTGATTTGAGTCTTCGTTGGGCGCACATGTAGAAAGGTACGTTTTCTCAAATTGCGGTTCAAATTTAAATAAAAACATGGGCATAACCTGGAGAAGGCACAATCCTGGAACAAAGCCCTCCTAAGGCACCTGATAAGGACTTAAACCCTTGACATACTAAATAAATAAAATACCACGCCCACTTCTTATTTTCAGCCAATCAGATTACTTAATTCAGGTTGTTGATACAAATTCACATACTGAATGACAAACAGTGCAGATCCAGATTAGTTGGCTTCTTCAGAAGCCAACTGATCTGGATCTACACTGTTTGCAAAAGCAGGGCATATCCGGGTTCAGCAGGACCAGGGTTAAGTACATGAAATGGCCACACAAAACAACAAATTGTTGAAAACAGAACGAGCAAATGAGGACAGCAGTTAATTACGAGGTCTGGATAAAGATACCAAGAGCCTAACTTCTTTTTCATAGGCTTACATTATAGTATTTGTCTAACGTATGTCCGTCAAAATATTCCTTGACTTCCAAATTTGGTCTCAGATATAAGGTAAGCCTTAGACTGACAAAATGCAATACAAAAAAGAAGGAGTCTATTAGCATGTTTGGCCTGCTTTTGCCCTTAAAGATATGCACCCTCATTTTGGTGGAAAATAAATAAAAGAAAAAAAGAAAATTACCAGGTCTGATTTTTCAACACTAGTACACTAAAAATACCAATGACAAATTTAAATTTGGTCTGCAATTAAAAGAAATATATCTTATATAAGCTGATATAAATTCCAACAGTCTCATCTATTGTTGTCCAATCAGAGCCAAGCTTTTCATCAAATCTAGCATCTAGCGCTTGTCTTACGTATACTTTTTGCTGGTTCCATTCCTCGAACCCAACCCCACCCCACTCCCCACTCCCCCCTCCCCACCACCACCACCTAGCTGCTACCATGTTCCTTGTAACTGAATCATGTTTTGATATTGCAAACATTGATATATTGCAGGGATTTTAGATTTTGGAAAGAATAATGTATAGCGGGCCATAATAAAACCGTGTCAATCTTAACCTTTTAAAACTTGTTGCATTGGTAGTTACGATAAACGGTTATGCATTGATTTATGACAAATGTTTCTACTTGGTAAAGAAACGTCTTTCTGAAAGATGTCGAAAGCTGAGTAGTTCTGATGTTCGTAATTCGACAGTAATCAGTGACTTACATTTACCCACACTCCGGAAAAAAAAAAAAAAAAAAAAAAAAAAAATCTGATTCCCAAATGGGAGCTACTCTTAAAGGAAAGAATTTTCTTTCCATAAATTGATCGAGAGCAAAATATTTTACGTAAGATAATCTCTTTATTGGAAAAATTTTCCCTTACGCACATGCGTAATGTGCGTTACAAGCGCGACGCATATCGAAAATAAACTACAGTCGAACTTCGATTGCTAGAACTTCTTTGGGACCACAGAAAATTGTTCGAGACATTGGTGGTTCTAGCCACTGAGGGTAAATTATGGTGTCAAGTCAGGAAGCAAATGGCGATAATTTAGTGTTTTTTTTTTCTTTTTTCGATTTGATACACAATAATTGTATGTTGAGTGTACTCATTAGAATTGCCTCGATGAGGCGATTCTAATGAGTACACACAACATACAATTTCACGATAAAATAAGAAAATTTCCCTAAATATTTGTTTTCTTGAGCTATCGGAAGAACTTCGTAGGGACTCAAAAACGAGTTCGAATTAGCCATGGTAAACGAGCCATCGGTGTTCGAGCTATCGAGGTTCAACTGTATTATATATCTTCCATGACTAAGAACAGGATACAGAATTGTTGGAAAAGCGTAGTTTTAGTTGCACCTGTTTGCATGAGTTCTCCTTCTTTGCTGGATCCAAAGGTACCCAAACTGTCATCATGTCAGGAAAGAGTACCCCATCATTGTACCAATATCTGAAAAATAGTATAAGAACTATGCCTGATTTGCATTTTCATTTAACTCTGTTCTTATGCCTGATTTGCATTTCATTTAACTGTTCAATCTTAACGGTGAAATTATAGGATGATATTCATACAAATTACTCCGCCTCGTCTTTGTGTTTTTATAATAATAATAATAAAAATAATAATAATAATAATAATATTAATAATAATAATAATAATCGGTATACTTTCAGGCGAGATAACTGTCAAAATTGGCTTGCTTCCCCTCCAAAGGGAGCAAATTCTTTCCTTATAGAGCAGACCCTTTTTCAGAAGGAGACGGGTGTGCAGGAAAACAAACCAGAATTTACATATTCAATATTTGGCTCCCTTATCAAAAATGGCAGAAAATTTACCGAGTATATCCAGTCCTCTTAAGACCTGTTACTATAAATAGGATATCTGAGTGGAGACCTAAACACAAATGAAATGTTGTTGATCTTATTATTCAAACAGTTTGAGTGTGAAAGAGAGCGTATGCACTCGTAAACACCATATACTAGAACATGCTCTAGCCAAATATGGTACATAGATTGCTTGGATGGCTAAAAAATATATGAAAATGTAAAACAAAAGTACAAATAGTAAAAAAAAGGCCAGAAAGTGCTACAATCAAAGAAACACTGACACGATTATACAACCAAAGGAATGTTACCGCTAAGTTTCATTCCAAATGGCTCAGCAATTTTGCAGGCGCTGTGCTTCCTCCATTTTCCTTGTTATAAGTTTGTGGTAGGTTACGTCCCGGACATACCAACTACAAGCTCGGCTATCAAAACATTTTGAGTCCTCCACGCAAAATCCCTCTCACCAAATTTAATGAACACTGGCCTAGTGAGGTGTAAATATGTTGATAGATACACGTGGTAGATAATCCAACATTTTACAAAGCAGACAGCTTTTTATGACTTCCTGTTTGCATTCAGTGTGCACATCAAGCCCCTTCCGGATAAGGGTCTTCTATAAAAGGAATGAATTTGCTCCTCTTTAAGAGAAGATCCCTTTTCGGAAATGAAGCAAAACAATTTTGAAAAGAGTTGTCTCCTCTGAACGTGTATCAATCCCTTAAATCAAATGAGGTAAGATAAGTGATCACAGGCGCCCATCTAAGGCCCTATGTGCTAAATAGTACAGGCGAAACATGTAAAATCAAATTACTGTGGGCAAAATGGCAATCAAGTTTTGAAGGATACTCTGTCAAATGTTGTGACGGAGAGTGTAGTTTATCATGACTGAGGACACTGTTGTCCCGTGATCAAAACCTCTTCACTTCATAGGTATAGTAATGTTATGTAATCCGAATTTAACCATCATAGTCATTATCTCAAGTAAATTGGACAGTGTTTATTCAAAGTGATGTTGCGCATTTAATATGCACAGTTATCTTATTGCAAGGGCAACAACCTACGTCATCATGTTAATATGTACATACTTTGTACATGTATAGGTTTAACTGTACCTTTAGTTCGGATTTATGCCAAACTTAGGAAGAGCACAAAATGCAATTAAAAATCACTTTGTGCACCATAATGTCTATTTTTGTATTGTTTTTCACCGAAAAAGCAAAGTCCAAAAACATTCTCGTCATTTCAGATACTTTGACCATACATGTCCAAGCTTTAAGTGCAAGCGAATATCAACAAAGATTTAATGTGTGTCAGAAACTCGTTTATTCTTTCTTTTTTCTTTTTGATTTTAAAAGACAGACTGTCCACGTGACAGTGAATTTGGTGCACAAAGTGAATATTCTGAATCTCACGAAACTATGATTTCGAAAAACTAGTTATTGGCGAAGAAACCTTTTGCCTTTTTCATCGTTATGACGTAGGTTGATAGGGGTGTAATTTGTAGGTTCTGAACGCTTAGCACTCTGGGTAAAATTTTCAGCAGACGACATATTGAAATATTTTTTTCTTATTTTTTTCCTAGAGCAGATTTTGACATTTCATGCAAATTGTCTCCAATGAAACCTTAAAAAGAAATTTCCGACCGTAAACCCGACGATATACCGCCCCAAATGAAAATTTTCATTACGTTTATCCCCATCCTAAAGCACTTCGTCAGCTTTAAAACCTCTAAAGAGTCTCTATTGCTTGTTTTCTAATTATTTGTTTTGTTAAAAAAAAACTTGCCATCACGAAAACATGCCTATATAGTATTGACTCCCTGAAACCCCACTTTTATATAGTAAAACTGGGGTTTACAGGGGTATACATTATTTTTCTTATTTCTACTCAGAAACATAGATTGTGGGTATTCGTTAGAACCGCCTCGCCGAGGCGGTTCTAACGAGTACCCACAATATATGTTTTGAGCAGAAATGTGAAAAAAATCAGAGCTTTTTATCTGAAAATTTTCAGTTTTTGGAGGTGAAATTTTCTATATATTTGAATAGGTGTGTTTTCGTAATGACTATTTGCACAAAGCGGCAAACACTGTTGGCTGCGTAAAACCAAATGTCAGCCAATGAAAAGCAACGTTACGTGATGACGTCGGGTTTCCGACAGTATAACGTAGAATAAACCGTTGAAATTTTTTTGACGTTATCCAATCAGACGTCGCGTTACATACGCAAGTGCATTAGACTGGAAAGAAATGGCCTGTTATATTCCGACGAAGTTGAAAAAGCAAATATTTTCAATGATTTTTTTAGAGATCAAACCTTATTAGATGAAGAAAATGTCAAACTTCCTGCAATTGACAATTTTATTGTAAATGAAACATTAAGCTCTCTTGTGTTCACTTCTGAAGAGGTCAAAGCAATACTTAGAACGCTTCCGGTTGGTAAAGCCGTCGGTCCTGACGGAATTAGTAACCGCATTCTTCGTGAACTAGCTAATGAATTGTCTACACCACTTGCTTCCTTATTTAATCAGTCCATACACCAAGGAGATGTTCCAGTGTGCTTTAAAATAGCTCATGTTTGTCTTGTACCTAAGGGCGGAGGTGATCCTTCTGACGTTTGTAATTATCAACCTATTTCTTTATTGAGTAATCTAGACAAAGTCTTCGAAAGACTGATATTTAAACATCTATTTAATCATCTCCGTGATAATAATATTCTTACATCTTTTCAATCTGGTTTCATACCTGGAGACTCTACTACTAACCAACTCACTTTCTTGTATAATACATTTTGCCAAGCATTAGATGCTGGCAAAGAAGTAAGGGTTGTTTTCTGTGACATAAGCAAAGCCTTTGACCATGTCTGGCATGATAATCTTAAGTCCATTGGAATCTCTGGTGACCTACTAAAATGGTTTTCTAGCTATCTCGTTGGTAGGAAACAACGTGTTGTCTTACAGGGAGTAGAATCCCAATGGAATTATATCAAGGCAGGCGTTCCTCAAGGATCAATCCTCGGACCACTTCTTTTCTTAGTTTTCATTAATGATATAGTAACTGAAATAGGATCTAGGATTCGTCTCTTTGCTGATGATACCAGTCTTTTCATAATTGTCGATAATCCAGACGTTGCTGCAGAAATTCTTAATGCAGAGCTTGAAAAAATTGTTAAATTGGCTGAAGCTTGGTTGGTAAAATTCAATCCCTTAAAAACTGAATCACTGCTTATATCAAGGAATATCAACAAACCTGTACATCCCTCCTTAATCATGATAAGACAGCAAATCAATGAGGTAGAATTTCATAAGCATTTAGGAATAAATTTTTCAAATGATGGCTCTTGGCATAAACATATTGACTACATTAAAGAAAAAGCTTGGACAAGAATTAATATTATGCGTAGATTAAAATATGAAATAGACTAGAAATAATTTATACAACGTTTATTCGACCTATCTTAGAGTATGCGGACGGTTATTTGGGATAACTGCAGCGATTATGAAAAACAGGAGCTCGAAAAAATACAGATTGAAGCAGCCAGAATAGCCACTGGTGCTTCTAAACTTATATCAAATCGTAATCTTTACAATGAGATTGGTTGGGAAACGCTCGAAAAAAGAAGAAAAAATCATAAACTGATTCTATTTTACAAGCTGTACAATAACTTAACTCCTGATTACCTTTCATCACTTGTTCCTTCTTCAGTCAATGAAGTATCTCATTACAATCTGAGAAACGCAAACGATGTTCAAACTATTAACGCGAGAACTGCTTTGTACTTCAATTCATTCCTACCGTCTGTTATACGAGAACGGAACAACATACCAGACACTGATAAGTATGTAGATTCGGTTGATTCTTTTGAACGGCAGTGTTCTTGTAGAAGTGGTGATGCTGAAAACGCGGAACATTTTTTCTTATCTTGTAACTTTTATCGTGATCATCGAATCGAACTTTTTCGGATAGTTACTCAATATTGCATTGCGTCTCTACATGTAGTTCTACACGGTGATGAGTCACTTCCTTGTGAAACAAAATCAAGTCATCTTTGAAGCTGTTTACAAGTACATACAGGATAGTAAAAGATTTTGAGTATTTGCCCGGTAAGGCCACTAGTATCATCTAATAAAAATATAACGGAGCTGGTGTTTCATGAGGTCAGTATATATCTACCTACGAAATGATTAAGAATTGTCATGTGATAGCTTTCCTTCCCTGCCGCTCCCTCTCACTCCGGATTTTTT
The DNA here is from genome assembly GCA_964016985.1 of Anodontia alba. NCBI lineage: Eukaryota > Metazoa > Mollusca > Bivalvia > Lucinida > Lucinidae > Anodontia > Anodontia alba. The sequence continues at coordinate 44,951,400 of OZ024826.1, forward strand.
TTTACTATTGTATTTTTTCTTTTTCTCGCTTTTTTTTTTTTATTGTCGCTTAAACCATCATTGTGGTATAATGTTATCCTTCGTTACTGCGCTTTTGACATCCCCCACCCCTATCCTTACCCGCTGCAAGGGTAGCAGGCCTTGCCCAACTGTAAGCCAGTATCAGTAGGACGCCCCGGTGACGCAAGATACATGACACCTTTGCCTCACCCAACCACCCCCACCCAACTGTAAGCCAATATCAGTTGGACGCCCCGGTGAGATAAGATACACGACATCTTCGCCACACCCGATTACCCCCAGGAAGCAAACAGGAACTCACAAAAATTGTCTCCCTTGCAAAAAAAAATGTATCTCGTCTCCTTAACCGCTTACCGTACTTATCCTTATAAACGGAACTAGTTCAGAATCATTACCCACAATCTATGTGTTCAGCAGAAATATGAAAAATATCAGAGCTTTTTATCTGAAAATATTATGCTCGCGAGAGTTTTTCAAACACTATTTTGCATCTTCTGAGCGGTTATTGTAAACCCGTATATATATTATTATCTGATCTCAAATTAGAGAGCAGTCGTTATTTTCGTTGACGAGACTTGATATTAGATCGAATGAATTGTATCAATATTTATTTTTTATTTTATTTTTATAAGGGATCGAATTTATAAATGAACCCAATAAACATTTCCATATTTTTTGTAATGAACACGCATACAAAAATTTTATTCGTATAGGCCGCCATCTTGGTTTTGCCAAAAGACAGCTTGAGAATAGTTGCGGATATTCGCTACCCTCCGCAAAAACTGCCATCACTGAACGGAAAGTTTGCTTTCGTTTGAACGTCTCGGTTAACTGAACACAGGCCTGGTGACGTATCCAATATAAGCGTCCTACTGGTGTCTGACCCGGATGTACATTATTTGTTCAGGCAAAACTTGACGAATTTGTAAGGTAAAACGGTATATTTGATAAATCAATAGGGTTTCCATATAGGAAACGACGGTATGATACATGCGACCAGCACAGACCCCGCTCAGCCAGCATACCCACGCTTTCTGATCATGGCCTGGGTAGTTCATCAATATATACAGTGCATTAGCGACCAGCAACATGATCAGACTGCACAAATAGTAGTCCCAGGCGTTCCATTAGTGTGGTCAACGATAAGTGACTTCCAGTTCCGTCATACTACAGCCAAATACTTATATTTGGAAATCCATGTACATAAACCAAGGCAAGCTAGGTACATGTACATGTAACCATAGAATACTACATCACGAAAAACATACCTATATAATTTTGATCTCCTTAAACCCCACTTTTATATAGTAAAACTGGGGTTTACAGGGGTAAAAATACTTTTCTTATTTCTGCACAAAAACATAGATTGTGGGTACTCGTTAGAACCGCCTCGTCGAGGCGGTTCTAACGAGTACTCACAATCTATGCTTTGAGCAGAAATATGAAAAATATCGGATTTTTTTATCTGAAATTTTCATTTTTTCAGTATATTTGAATAGGCATGTTTTCGTAATGATACAGACAAATGGCTCAGTTTACAAAAGATTCGGTGCGTGTGATGTTCCTATCCCAGATCATCATGATGATGATTTGGTGTTTTACGTCCCTTTCAACATTATTTAAGTGATATCGAAACGGTAGAGGGATGATAATAAAAGGCTCTGTGTAATGAAGCCTCGTCAGTCATGAGTTTTGTATTGCCTCCAGCAGGATTCGAACCCGCTGGGCCTCGTGATTCGAAATTGAAGGCGCTAACCACTCGGCAGTCCAGATCAGCAACTGCCAGTAACACCGCTGAGCGCCTACTTAGACAATGTATCAAATATTGACCCACTTTTGGACATCTTGCGGTTACATTTATATCTCGCTTTACAATTTTGTCATCCCATCACGAAAACATGCCTATATAATGTTGACCCCCTTAAACCACAGTTTTATATTGTAAAACTGGGGTTTACAGGGGTATACATTATTTTTCTTATTTTTGCTCAAAAACATAGATTGTGGGTACTCGATAGAACCGCCTCGCCGAGGCGGTTCTAACGAGTACCCACAATCTATGTTTTGAGCAGAAAAGTATAAAATATCAGAATTTTTATTTGAAAATTTTCGGTTTTTTTTGGTGGCAAAATTTTCAATAGATTTGAATAGGCTTGTTTTCGTAATGCATTCTGGAGTACAGGCTTATAATATACAGTCAGAGGCCAAAAGTAATTCAACAAAAATATTTTCTCATAGACTTTAGTGCATTTTAATGTTTACAAGACACTTAATACTGTGTAACATGGTAAAGAAAATACTGATGTTCAATTATGGTTGGAAAGGTACTCGTATATGATGCATGTCCAAAATATATGACTTTGATAAATATCGGATATCTATCTTCTCAGATACAACAATTTCAGTTTAGAGAAAATTTTAAAAGTGGCAGATTTCCATTGACGTCAGTGTTGACGTCGCTTAAAAACTGCCCAAAATGTCTTACACAAACTTTAATTCTTTGTCTCTTAAGTTTGCATAGAGAAAATCCAATGAGAATCACAATGTATATTACATATATCGTCCAGCTTTCAAATGATATGAACATTACAAGAGATAAACAATTATTTATATTTTCTTTCTTTTTGTAAACATGAAAATGCTTTGAACTCTATGGGATTTTTGACGCTGTGGAATTACTTTTCATCCCTGACTGTATATATGGACAAAATCGCAGAAAGAAGCGTTAATTGTATTTTTTGGCTAAACAAAAGGCTTGAAGAGCCATAAAATGTATAATATACTCATTATCATCTAGCCATGTACAGTCTTCGCGAAATCTTTTCTACTGACGCAGGACAGCTGTCAGACAGACTGTAATCTTTCGCAGGACAGATAAGTATCTGCAAGACTGAAGGCATATTTGTTGTAAGAATATTATTTCCTTTGCTAAGATTCACAGGACATTTGTCAGACAGACTAAAAGTTTTTGCAGGACAAAATGAAAAAATGCCAGTTTTGTCAGGCATTCCTGCACTTTTCGCGAAAACTGCCATGTAGGTCACATGAGCAAATTCGTCGAAAACATAGTAGAATGGCTCATTTTTTTGGTTGCAATGTAAATCTGTACTCCAGAATGACGGACAAGCTTTCTTAGGGAAGCAACTCCAACACTTTCAGAAATGGGTCTATACAGCTAGACATAAACCCATTTATACCTAGCGTCCCATAAAAGGGACGCGGCGCCTGATGTTTGCTTTCAGTACAGTAATTTCTATAAAACGTAGTAAAAAATGAAAACTAACCAGACAACCCGATTATTGGAAATGGATTGGTACAAGGGTTTAAGGTAGACGAGTCCACTCGGCATAAGTGGGTATGGCGAAAAGAGATTACCCATAATCTTGGTGCCAGTGATGTTCCGCGCCAACCTCTGGATCTTTGAGTATAAACAGAGAGCACCAGTGGTAAACTTCGCCGTCCATCAACTGCCAGACAGAAAAAGGATTCCGTAAGTGTTGTTGTTGTTGTGCTGATTTTTAACGCTACCAGGCACTAGAGACACATAGAGGCAGCGGCTTCCGTAAGTGCTATGCCATGCGGAAATAAAATGTCAAGCATAATGTGGTGGGCGGAGCTTTTGCCGTTTGCATATTATATACACGGCAAAAGCCCCGCCCACCACATTTAGACTGTCTTAAACTTGTGGCCTTTCCTGGGTACAGTGAATCTCCATATTTCCAGTCCGAAAGGGGTCGACACCATATTTTTTTCAATATAAATTTTACAACATCCTTCTCATAATTTCTAAGCCGCCTATTTTCCCGTTTTTACTAAATACCTAGTAAGCATTCTGCTGAAATCTATATCGGACCATTATCAGCCCGACAGGCATCTATCGGGCCGATAACTTTCTTATATAAACATCAGCATAATTCTAAATGGGTATAGTGGTGACTTAGGTGACTACACGTGATAAGAATTATATGAAGTATCTTTCTTGTTAAATGTTTCTTCAAAACCCAGGATTATTTTACACATTTCTGTTTTAGCAGACCCCTGCTAGCATTCTACTTTATCCCATATTAGACTGAATAAACAACCCCCACACTATATATTGGAAGAGTCGACTTTCAATTTTAGCTATGTCAGTATGTGATGGATGCCATGGTGAAATATGGGAAAAAGTATGTAGAGCACATAGGCTCGTTTACGCCTATAACGACGCCTTGAAATAATTACAGTCGACTCTCGTTATCTCGAACTCCAAGGGACTCTCTGAAATACTTCGAGATATCCGTAGTTCGACATATCAGGTTTGCAGAATTGAGGAAAAAATAATTTGATTAACCACATTTAACAAACTGATAGGTAATTGGACTTTTGAAGTTAGAGATCTATTGAAAATATTGTGGAAAAGAGGAGAAATTGCTCCTTAGGAGCAATTTCTCCTCTTTTCTACAATATTTTCCATCTGTTGTTAGGTTTTCATGTATAGGCAGGGACCAGATTTTCACTTCGAGATAAGCGGTTATTCGAGATAAGCGAGGTCGAGATAACGAGAGTCAACTGTACTTTATATTACAAATATCAAAGCCTGTTTTCTGGTAAACATAAGAAAAGAATAGTTAATTTATAGTCTGCAGAAACGGCCAAGATAGCGGTAAAGGTTATTGAATAAAGCACGGAGGCAAAGATCAAATGTTCATTCAGTATCTGGACTGTTATGTATTTTGCAGCATCACTTGGCTAGTCTAAACTTCTAGTTTCAGGATATGTACTGACCGGACTACTGTACAGTACTCCACGCAAAACATTTTTTGACCCTAATATTTAAGGCAATGAGAGATAGCAATAGTTTTTCTATTATCTCTCTTGATAGGTAAAATGCAAGGTAGACCAAATATTAACTAGGTCCCTCTAATTGGAATCTTTTGTTTTTAGCTTAGGTGCTCAGTGGAATTTAACTGATTTTTAACTATAAAATTTTCCACTTCCATATGAACGATTTTGATATTAACATTATACATAAAATAGCTCAGAAAATTTTTCTTTTTGGTATTTTGGAAGTTTCTCATACGTACGACCCGTTTAAGTTAGATTTCTCAAAGAAAAAGGCAACTATCCTTAATCGAGATGCTAATGATAAAAGCATAGGGACCTTCTTGTTTACAGAGAGTACCCAGGGGAGTTAACTGACTGCTATTTGCCATATTGATCATATTTGATGCATGTACCTTCTCGCACGAGCCGGCAACCTTTTCTACTCGTGCAAACATTCCACTGACGTCATTTCCAGGGTGAGAGCAAAGCGTGTGATTTATTTTTCTTCCATCTGGTTCGACAGTCTGCAAAATCAAATGCGCCGCAACATGATAAAACGTACCGTCTAACACATCACGAAAACATACCTAAGTAGTATAGGGTGCCACTATGGGTACCCTATACTACTTACCTATATAATTTTTACCCCCTTAAACCCCACTTTTATACAGTAAAACTGGGGTTTACAGGGGTATATATTATTTTTCTTATCTCTGCTCAAAAGCATAGATTGTGGGTATTCGTTAGAACCGCCTCGTCGAGGCGGTTCTAACGAGTACCCACAATCTATGCTTTTGAGCAGAAATAAGTAAAATATCAGAATTTTTCATCTGATTTTTTTTCATTTTTTGGTGGTAAAATTTTCATTATATTTAAATCGGCATGTTTTCGTAATGATGTGCGCCCAATGAAAACTGTGCCTCCGCGCAATTTGATCAGTTTCTCATCCGCATGAAGAAATTTTGCATGCTTGACTACCCAAAATGCGCCCAGTGAAGATTCTGACCAGACTCTGTGAACGCTCAGCCTGGCCCCAATATGGGTAAAAAATATGGGTAAAAATCCTCGCTCATTGGTTTTCTGATAGCATAACTCTGCGTTCACATGCACCAGGTAGTCGCTTGCTTCTTCCAAGTCTATGCGCCATGACGATGGCAAAAGGCTGACTGTGTAAGTTAAATTCAAGTTTTAATCCAGAAAGTCCAAACTTATGTCATAAACAATAAGCATGCTCATTTCTAATGTATAGTGAAAACAGTGGTCCGCAGGGGTATTTGTTATTTAGCGAAGTTTTAGAATTTTTTAGTTTCACTCGTTTGATTATTGCTATCAGTGTTTTAAATATAGTAAACCAATACATCTCAACTTTCTTAACAGCGTGAATTCCTTCTTTTCTCCACAACGCGTGAAAGGGGTATGCGTGAAAGAATGATTGTTAACATTTAAACTTTTTCTAATACGTATGACATTGCATTTAGCTATTGTACCATTCAAAAAATTTTGTTATACATTTGCACCGCGAAAACATGCCTATATAATATTGACCTCCCCCCTGGAACCCCACTTTTATATAGTAAAACTGGGGTTTACATGGTATACACAGGGTATACATTATTTTTCTTATTTCTGCTTAAAACATAGATTGTGGGCACTCTTTAGAACCGCCTCGGCGAGGCGGTTCTAACGAGTACCCACAATCTATTTCTTTTTTGAGCAGAAATATGAATAATATCAGAGATTTTTATCTGAAAGTTTTCAGTTTTTGGAGGTGAAATTTTCAGTGTATTTAAATAAGCGTGTTTTCGTATTGGGAGAGGACTATCTAACGTTACATACATGTATAACTTGTGTCTAATCCCTTTAATCTAAATATACTGTTTCTACGCTAAACTTTAGTCTGTTATTACGTTCTTATATATGTAAATGTATTAAATATGAAATAGATACGCAGAGGATTTGTTAAGGAGAAGTATTAATGATAATTCTAGGATAATTTTCTTTAGCTCTCCACCGAGACACTACTCCTCTGGAAAGGCTTGGGTAAAATAAGTGCGTCTTTATTATCAGTACCATGTAAGTATGCTTGAGTATTCCATCAGGATGGTTTAAGAGTTTCCAGAATTGATCGACTTCCTCTTTGTCCAAGAAACCTCTGTAAAATATTAAAAAAATATAATTGTGTCCATGTATAATTACAAGTCGTATGTAAATATATTAGAATACGAAACAGATAGGCTGAGGATTTGTTCAGGAGCGTTTGGTGATAATTCTGGGATAAGTTGCTCTAGTACTCCGATTTATCTTAAGTATACGGACAGACAGGCTTGAGCAAAAGGTGGAAGCCTAGATCAGCCGCCACAGAATGCGGCGTCTGATCAGAGCCTTCACTGTTTACCATTCATGCAGCAATTTTCAGACATATCATCATTGCAATATACTTATTTTGGTCTTAGGAACAAATGGTAATATAAGTTGAACATCTTATTGCCGCACGAGACGCGTGTTTCGGCTAATTAGAACTCATCACTGATGTTTAACCCTTACCGCCCTGCAGACCAAAATATTTCTTTTGCAAACAGTGTAGATCCTGATGAGACGGCTCATTATAACATCAGGACCTACACGTTTTGCCATAATATTTTGACTTTTGACTGAGAACCCTATTAGGAACAATGGTCTGCCCAGAGTAGACGATAGAAGATTCCAACACAGAAACTTTGGGATGAAAGGGTTCTGCAGCATCTGATCAGGGTCTCATCTGTTTGCAAATAGTTTAGTAGTTTTTCTCTAGGAATATCTAGTCATATAGCTTGACATACCTGAAATTGAAATTCGAAATTAATACATTACAAAGTGTGGGGAATCTATTCAATCTTAAATGGGTTAAAGCAAGGGAGTAATGAGTCATAAAAATTGTGGTAGATTTTCTTTGAATAGTGTCATTTTGTTTTCGAATTTAGTCGTGCAGACCGAAAAAGACATCTATGCAAAAAGTGTAGATCCAGATGAGACGGCTCGACATCAGCCGTCTCATCTGGATCTACACTGTTTACCATTCTTTATATGGTTGTTTTTTTTTTTTTTCATTTTTTTTTTTTTTTGTTTTTGTTTTTTTTTTTTCTTTTTTTTTTTTTTTTTTCTTTTTTTCTTTGTTGTCATTGTTTATTTTTTCTTTTTTTTTTTTTTTTCTTGTATTATTTTTTTTCTTTTGATTTAAATGCAACAATGATCCTATCCAAATTCGAACATGTAAGAGTGCAACTGAGAAACTCACGGGTGAAAAGTGAACTCATCAGAGCAATTAGAATAATACTATGTAAAATACAGACAACCATTTTTATACCGACACTCGAATCAACGACAAAATTCGTTGTAATGATAATTTGACTTCCCGAAACCTTCGTTTAAGAGGTAAGAATTAGTATAACATTATGCATGAATATTGTATTCAATACTTTAAAGAAACAAATGTTTTGGATATTTGTTAGAATCGCCTCAGTGAGGCGATTGTAACAAATATCCAAAACATTTGGTCTATGAGGATATAAGAACAAAACAACAAGACAATTTCTAACATTCTTACATGCGAGGGCATGTCAATAAATAACCAGCCTATCCCATTTCCGATAGACCGAGACGGTCACGATTTTCATGCTTTGTTTCAATATATGGTTTATACATGGGTACAAAATTACACGCGTATCGAGTCATTCTTTAATAAGATATTGAATGTCAAACATGGCTAGTGATGCAAAGGCATACTTTTCATCTAAAGTTGAGTACCGTGCTGTAATTCGGTACTTGTATTTAAAAGGTAAAACAGGCAAGGAAATATACGACGAGTTAGCCGATGTTTATGGGTCTTCTGCACAATCTTATGCTTAGGTTAAATTTTGGGTAGGGGAATTCGAACGCAATACAGTGTAGACCGTCTTTAGAAGATGAAGCCAGGCCTGGACGCCCACTGGATGCCACCGACGAAGAAATGTGTAAGAAAGTTCGGGATCTGGTATACTCTGATAGGCGAATTCAGGTGGAAGAAATAGCGCAGGCATTAGGCATTTCACATGGTAGCGTTTCAACAATCTTATATGATCGTTCAGGTATGCGCAAGCTAACAGCCCGTTGGGTCCCCAAATCCTTTAGCGATGAGCAAATGGCAACCAGAGCATCAGTATGCAGCGCCTTGTTGAAGCGTTTTAGGTCAAAAGATGATTTTCTTTTGCGTCTGGTGACTGTAGATGAGACTTGGGTTCATTATTACGAGCCAGAGAATAAAGCTCAGAGTCGTCAGTGGGTAGGGCTTGGGTCCCCGAAGCCAAAGAAGTTCAAGACGCAACCATCTGCTGGCAAGGTGATGGCCACAGTATTTTGGGACGCAAAACGCGTTATTATGTTGGACTTTTTACCCAAGAGAAGTACAATAACTGGAGTATACTATGCAACCTTGTAAGACCAACTGAGAACTGCCATCCGTGAAAAATGCCGAGGTGAACTCTCTAAAGATGTTTTGCTGCAACATGACAACGCGAGAGTCCATACTTGCAAAGTTGCAGTGGATGCTGTAGAGCGAAACGGGTATGAATTAATACCACATCCTGCCTATTCGCCTGACCTAGCTCCTAGCGACTTTTTGCTATTCCCAAACTTGAAAAAGGATATCCGTGGACTTCATTTCCGGTCTGATGAAGAATCGTGATGGCAGTTGAGGAGTGGGTCAATGGAAAGGACCCCGACTTTATCAAATCTGGGCTGATGGCACTTGAACACCGTTGGTCTAAGTGCATCACACTAGAGGGCAATTACATCGAAAGAGAAGAGGTAGATCTCAACCCGAAATAAGTTAGGCTGGTTACTTATTGACTCATCCTCGTATCAATCTGCTCATTCAGTATTCTGTACAACACTAGTTCTATGAGGATATAAGAAAAAAATAACAATTTCTTACATATCAATCTGCTCATTAAGTATTCTGTACAACAGTAAATTCATTTTAATGGCAACGTCTTTGGAAACAAATGCTGTCGTTGTACAAGTAACGAGGGTTCGCTGTATAAATGAAGGAAGTCGTTGTTTCTTGTTTCTTCTTCCGCTTCCTCGGGGAACATTACGAAAACACGTCTATTCAAACATATTGAAACTTTCGACACCAAACACTGAAAGTTTGCAGATAAAAATTCTGATATTTTTCATACTTCTGCTCAAAACATAGATTGCGGGTTCTAACGAGTACCCACAATCTATGTTTTTGAGCAGAAATAAGAAAAATAATGTCTACCCCTATAAACCCCAGTTTTATTCTATAAAAGTGGGGTTTAAGAGGGTCAAAATTATATAGGCGTGTTTTCGTGATTAGCTGTATTTCGTGACCTTGGCCTTTTCTGGGTGTCTTCATTTATACTTTCCGTAGAGAAACGAAGGAAAAGCAGGAAAAGTATCAACATATTTTGGACGAAAAGAGGGCCATATACGGAGATGAAACTAAATAACTTACTTCGCAATGAAAAAACCTTTGTCATCAAAGCATTTTTGCATGGAAAGTGTGAGTTTGCCTTCCCAAGGAAATTCTGTAAAACAGAAGGATTTAAAAAAAAAAAAATAATAATGATAATAATAATGGCCCTTCAGAGCGATGTGAGTGCGCATATGTCACACATGCGAATACGTAACAGATGTGTTACATATGAATAAAATTGTACGCATACGTAACAGTTACATATGTGCATGAGTGTCACACGTCGCATTAAATACGTGTGCATATAAGTTGTTTCTTAGGGAAGGCGGGGTATTCTTTGCTATTCAGCATGATTAGTATGGGTAAACAGGGAATTTTGGGAGAGGAGATGGCCATCTCCCCTGGCAGAATTCCTTACTGGTTCCCACATAATATCAATAAAACGTTTGAAGTTGTTTGATGACCAGGTAAGCCTAGGATTCAGACTGCGCGAATGTGTAAACGGATTTTTTGATTTTGTTTTGCAAATTTGGGAATTTAACGTATAGTTACCGGTGATAGAGCTGATCTCGGATCAGCCTGTCCAATTGGGCCATGTGGTTGCATAGGCTGATCTGAGACTTCACGCCTTAATATCTGTTTCCTTATATTATATGCTTTTGTCAACCATGTAAATGAGGGATATCCGTGTTTACTTACGTGATGGAAGTGGGTAAACAGGGGGAGTTTTGGGAGTGGAGATAATTGTCTCCCCTGTCAAGATTCCTAACTGGCCCCACGCACATCATATATAGCTATGTAACAAAGTAAGTTATTATTGATGATGAGAAACCATATAGAAAGATATTTGGAAGTGTGTCGGTGCTTACTATCTCTCCGTACAGTGCATAATAGTGATAATAGTATATTGAAATCTTAAATATGTTGAACAGCCTAAAATCACTGTTCACAAAATGGAAAATGCAATATTGTTCGCCATTTCTGTACTTTATGTACACACTTAGTTAAATGCATACCTGTAGAACTCAAGGGCCAGTAGGCTTATGTTTCTGAAATAAATTATCTTATCTTATCTTATAATACGAAATATTCACATCTTATAAAATTACAAAGACAAATCGATACAGTTGGATTGTATAGACCGGACATGGCGACTGATCGGGATCTACACTTTTTGCCACTCATTTCGTCCCATATCACACTAAATGGTGTAAAGCTTGATCAGATGTTATAATAGCAATATGATGGCTCATATGGGTCTACAATGCTCTTATGTTACTACTGTTGTTTTTATTTTTCATGACACGGCTCATATACAAGTGTATGTACGCTTATAGCAGATTTCCATTGTAACAACAAAAGATAATGTCGGTTAAACTGTACCAGTAACAACATTAGTGTACCAGTAACAACATTAGTGTACCAGTAACAACATTTACACCAAGCACAGACACTGATCCCTGAATGCTTCAGCTGCAATTCGCATGAGGGTTCTATTATAACCTTGCAAGGGGGATAAAAGAACATTACCACAGTTCAGAAATGATTTTTTTTGCACTTAAAAGTTTCAGTTATAGGCTATAAGCAACATAAATGTTTTCTACCTTGGAAACCCTGCATATCAAACGGTTGCACTATCTCTGCATACACACTTAACCCTTAAAGCGCCAATCACACCTATTGTCGTCTGCTTTGTCATCTGCTTGTGGTTTTAAAAGTCATTTTTGCAAACAGTGTGGACCCAGATCAGACTGCTCCTTTAGGAGCAGTCTGATCAGGGTCCACATTGTTTGCCTATATGCAAAAATAGGTTTGAAAAGTCTGCAAGAATATTCAGCAGACGACATAAACAGACGACATTTTCAGATGCAGTTTTTCTTGGCGCTTTAAGGGTTAATATATATCTTACAATGCTTAATATACAGATAACAAACACGAATAATAATAAGCTTTTATAGTAATATACATGTTACATATTCCATTGAACATAAACGTTTGTTCTAATTACAGTTTAACCTCAATGGCTCGAACACGGATGGCTCGTTTACCGTGGATGATTCGAACTCTTTTTTCAGTCCCTACAAAATTCTTCCAAAAGCTCATGAAAACAAATATTTGGTGATTTTTTCCTTATTTTATCATGGAATTGTATGTTGTGTGTACTCATTAGAATCGCCTCATCGAGGCGATTCTAATGAGTACACTCAACATACAATCGTTGTGTAGATAATCGAAAAGATTTCCCAAAATTATCGCTATTTGCTTCCTGAACTGGTGTCATGATTAATCCTCAGTGGCTCGAACTACCCATGTCTCGAACAAATTTCAATGGTCCGAAAGATGTTCGAGCCATTGAGGTTCGACTGTATGTTGATGCCAAAACATTAGTTTAGTAAGTAGGGCCGCGTGTCAAATAAACATATTCCATGTTAAGAAACAAATCGGTCACAGAAATCGTTCCCGAAATCGTGACCTCTACTTCATGTAATGAACATGTGTTACATATGTGTATGGTTCCTACATATCATACGAACGCTTCACATGAATTTGTCCTCATGTAACATATGCGTACAGTTGTATGCATACGTAACACTTTCATTACGAAAACACGCCTATTCAAATATATTGAAAATCTCACCACCAAAAAAACTGAAAGTTTTCCGATAAAAATTCTGATATTTTTCATAGTTCTGCTCAAAATATAGATTGTTGGTACTCGTTAGAACCGCCTCGCCGAGGCGGTTCTAACGACTACCAACAATCTATGTTTTGAGCAGAAATAAGAAATAAAATGTATACCCCTGTAAACCCCAGGTATGTTTTCGTGATGGTTACGTATGCGTGCAATTGTAGGCATATGTAATAGATTTGTTACGTATTCGTATGTAACATATGCCGTATTCGTATGTAACATATGCCGTATTCGTATGTAACATATGCCTTATTCGTATGTAACACATGCCGTATTCGTATGTAACACATGCCGTATTAGTATGTAACATATGCCGTATTCGTATGTAACATATGCCGTATTCGTATGTAACACATGCCGTATTCGTATGTAACATATGCCGTATTCGTATGTAACACATGCCGTATTCGTATGTAACATATGCCGTATTCGTATGTAACACATGCCGTATTCGTATGTAACATATGCCGTATTCGTATGTAACATATGCCGTATTCGTATGTAACATATGCGCACTCACAGAACAATGAATACACTGACATAAAATATCGAGTGTATGGAAGATGTCAAGTTTTCTAGGCCAGACAACCTAGGTTCGGCCAGTTAGGCTCCACCAGTGACCCTAATAAATTTTCAAAAATTCCGAAATGCCTCCCCCCTCCCTCCCCACCTCCTGAATTATAATCAGACGCTCCTTCTTAACATATCCTCTTAAACTTTATTCTGTGGGTTTCTAAACCTAAAAAGAAATGCACTCTTCCACTTACTTGTATATCGTTATTACCCGAAATAGTCGAAAGACAGGCACGAACAATGTAGATCCAGATCAGAATGTGGCGTTTGATGAGGAATTACATGTAACTGTGTGTCACTCATTCAGCATTTTTGACACATCAACAGTTTCTTTAAATGGAAGGTTCTTTTATTATTATTATTATTATTATTATTATTATTATTATTATTTTTATCAACATCATCGCCATCATCATCATCATCATCATCATCAACATTTCAAATTTTAGAACAAGAATGGCAAGGGTTTTAGCTGTCCGGTTTGTTTTATGTAAATACGATGATCCTGACTTTCTTTGCATATATGTTGTTAAAGTATATGCATGCATGCCCCTGGAACCCCTAATGTTAATATATAACTGTGCGAGGGAGGGTGGTGGGAGGGGGAATAGGGGTATCATTCTCACGGGGCAGTTTCTTTAAACCACCGATTTCTACTGGACATTATTATTATTATTATTATTATTGTTGTTGTTGTTGTGGTTATAAGTATTATTATTATTATTATCACTATTATTATTGTTGTTGTTGCTATTATCATTATTGTTATTATTATTATTATTATCATTGCTATTATTGTTAGTATTAGTAGCATTCACTATATCAAATGCAAACAATCTAGACCCTAATCAGAAGCCGCCTTCTACAGCATCTGATATGGGCCTACACTGTTTGCCTATGTCCTATTTGAACTGTTCTTAGTTTGTTTGTTTGTTTTTGTTTTGTTTTGTTTTGTTTTTCTCAGGCTTCTCCGAAGGATGAGGTGATGTGACAGAAAGATGATTGAATGAATTAATGATGATATCACATTATTTTTTTTTTTCTGTAATGTTTTAAATGACACACTTTACGTAATAACAAGAACATTAAATACAATCTTTGAAATAATCGTATTCTGAATTATTGCTAGATTTGTTATTTCAATTTATTACTTTATTCTTATCAACCTCAGGTCGAAAGGACAATGTTGCTTGCTGTCAAATACCTATTTGCCATTATACCTTCTATAGTGATAGAAAATCAACAGTGGTCGTGAAAAACCATAACCATAACTACTGTGGGTTTGCTATCGCTCCATGGTGCCAATGAACTTATTATTATTATTGAATAAATGGGTTAAGTATTATACAAATGAATAAGAAAGACAAATTTCTTGTAACAAGATTTTATCAACCAAATTATTTATTAAGATGACTATCTTAAGCAGCTTAATCGGCAATTAAAATTTCAAAAAAATGTTGAAAGGACATTAGGTGCAGACCAACGTCTATTAAAGCCTCGTACTGGGAAAAGATGTCTTCTGGGCGGGCATATGCAAACGCGACAGATTCAGATCAGCCAATCAAATCGACTAGTCTGATGAGGGTGTTTCCTGTACGTCTATATATACATGTACTACAGTCGCTCTCCCCGCATGCCCCTAAGACACCTCATTCTCCAGGCGTGGCTATAAATTGTGGGTAAAAAAATTGATAATCTAACCCACTATCTAATGGAGAACAGCGATTATTTTGATGGTTATCAAAACACCAACGCCGACTAGCCTAAAAATGTACGTCACAGTTATTGCGAAATGCACAGTCTGGTAAAGATTGAAGGGGACCAGTAACACATAGTAGTTTTCCGCCATGTTTTACAAAGCAGACAACCTTTGTAACTTCCTGTTTGCGTTTCTGCAAAAAGGAGGTCTACTGTCTAAAACTGAAGTGTTTGCTCCCACAGGGAGCGAATTCTTTCCTCTCAGAGTAGAAGCCTTTTCGAACGGGGTGGGAGCAAAACAATTCGACAGAATTGCCTATCTCAAGAATATATCATCAATTCACTTTAAGATCGGCTTGTACATCTATGTGCTTCGGCCTTGACCAGCGCATTTTAAACTCAGCTATTTACAGCAAACACGGTACACCCTATTGATTTACACCCTCAAAATTAGCGAGACTGAGAATTTAAACTTTAAAGTATTATTATTAAAGCAAAATTGTAGCAGACGACATTCTAATATTTTTTATTATTATCTTTCTGAGAAAATAGGGCTTAGCATTTCAAGTGAATCTGCCTGCTAGGCAGACGATTCAGATGAAACGTCAAGCCTTATTTACTTAATACAAAAGAAAATCAAAATATTACCTGCTGCAGCTGTGTGATTAGCGTTAAAGGGCCTTGTGGGTAAACAACTGCCTAGTAGAGCCATACGTAAGAACAATGCATGTACACATGAATTTCCAACGTAAAAAAAGGGGCCTTATGCCATGTACGGGGAAAATTAAGGCCCAAATCAATCTGCGCATTCATGTGCCTTCGAACATGCGAAAAATGCGTGGATTCAGATCATCCTGCACATGCACAAAGTATCATCCGGGCTTTGCTCTCCATTCATATATTCTGTAGTATCCAATGCTTTTGTTAGTGGACAGTAAAGGCCCTGATCAGACTGCGCGGATGCGCAGGCTGATCTGGGCCTTCTCTGTGTGCATATGCCCGAAGACACGTTTTCGCATGGCGCAGCTCAAATACTGGTAAATGCCATTAATATAAACATCCATTTCGGGAGTGGGGGGTGGGTAACGGGTAATTTTGGTACGGGTGTGCGAGCCAGTGTTTCGAACTCTATCTCATTCATATACCTGCCCTTTGAAAAAAACCGAACCATTCATATACTTGATCATCCGAAATGTTTACCTATTCATATACTGTCAATTGATTTTCATACCCATTAAATTTATTGCTGGTAGTTAGACAAATATAACAGTTAATTCATTGAATACCAAGAAAACAAGCAGCCTCGAAAAATCTCTGAGTGAAAAATATACGCATAACCAGGATTTCAGAAAAGTGGGGCCTTTCACATACGAATCAAGAAAAATCGGGTCAGTCATATACTTTTTATTTTGTTGAAAAAAGGAGGCTAATCATATACCTGGAAGCGCTGAAAAGGGGGGCCATTCGGCACGCACATCCGTACTATGCCATAAATAGGAAGTTACCTCCGCCCCCACCCACCCCCCCCCCCCCCAACACACACACACACAACACACACACTCTTTCCCCCCTCGCCCACACCCCACCCCCCCGCCCCCCAACCCCGAGATAAACATACAACGGCGAGATGTAAAGCTCTGAAATGACCGCACAAACTCGCCGAGTTTGGCCTTGCTGTTAGCATATGCGCTAAACATCACCTTTTTTCATGTCCGGGCAAAAATATGACAGGCAGCGTCATATTTCACCGACTGATCAGGAGAAAACGTACCTTCTGACATATGCTTCCATCGGAGACTCAAATCAGCCTGCGCATCCAGTCTGATCAGAATTTTCGTTTTCTGCATGAAGAAACTGCATCCTTGGCTATCAAAAATGTGCACAGTGAAGAGCCTGAATCAGACTGCGCGAATGCGCAAGGCTGATCTGAATCTTGACTGGGCAAACATGTCCGTTGGTACCTTTTCTAACGTTGGGACACATGTAATTTCAAGGACTGGACAAGATGGCTACAACTTGTAAATAAACAAGTTTTGTGTAGCTCCAATGTTCTGAGTATCTGTACTTTTACAACATGACGCACAACGCACGAAAAGGGTCTTTGCGCAATTTGCGGACAACGCGAGTCCAGATCAGCCTGCGCATAAGCGCAGGCTGATCCGGGCCTGCGTTGCCCGCTTAAAGAATCAATGAATACTGTACTACATGTCGACGAATAGAATGTCCAGATCAGACTGCACGGGATGCGCATGCTCATCTGGATCTTCGCTGTTCGCATATGGCATGAAGGCATTTTTCTTATGTTGCGCATGAATTTTGTCATTCAGCCGTGTTTCTGCATATTTTTTTTTTTTTTTTATGTATCTTAAACAACATAAAGATATTACAGTTTTCATTACACACACACATACACACACAAAAAAAAAAAAAAATGCAAATCTGAACTGCGAAGAAAAGTAAGATTAATACCCTATAGACCTTTTTAATGTTAGTGTTTTCATACGGGCTACTGACCACGAGATCACAATGTTATGCCACGTGACCAAAAATTGTGGATGGCAAAAACATTTCCGGTTCGATACCAATTGATTCAAGCCAACATTTACTTGGATAATAAATTTCTTTTGGTTAATATTCAATCGTAAATTTTATCTTGTAAAGTAAAATACAACTTTAAGAAGCAATTTGACCGCTTTTCCTAAAATAAATACAACTGTTTCAATGATATTTCCCAATATCAGCTAGCAGGCACGCTCGCAACTGTAACAATGGTTTAATGGTGACCACTTTAACGCCTAGTTTTAGCTAGTTGATAGATAAAATATGTGTTAAGATTTGTGTTTATGACATTTATATGTTTCAGTCAACGAGAACCTCTAATGAAAATAAGCTTTTGGCGAAAGAAAGCTGCTTTATTTTTCTGAAAAACATTGGCAATTTCAATGTCCGATAATAGTAAACAACAACATTCTGCCATCCAAACCAGAACGAGGCTCTCCATTAAAGACTGAGAGGTTCCGAATGATTTGATTGTGTGGCGTAATGTTTAAACTGGTCTACGTAGTGTTTAAACTGGTCTACTGGGTCGAGCCATAGTATACACACAAAAATTTCCTCAAGGCTGCCGTTCACGTGATTATCATTGGCCAATGAAATCAAACCACGCGTTTGTACGAAACCCAGGTAATGGCTATTTATAACCTTGTCGCTGTGACGTCAGAGTGCCGTGTAATGGGGATTATCTGCAAAACCTGGACTGGGACATTGACAAACAGTGGAAACTCAGATCAGACGCGGCGTCTAATTAGGATCGGCACTGTTTGCAAAAATTACAGGAAGTTAAGGGAAAATGAAACAGTCTTAAAAGTCCGCGTTCAGGACCATTTTCCCAGTCTACACTCAGAGAAATCGACCCACCAGCGCTGTCAGTACTTTGATTTTTCTAAACTAGAAATATGTCCAAAGAACACGGATGCCCCCGCCTGAAAAATTTACTTTGAATGCAAATTGCTAAGGCCTGAAAAACTTAAACCCAAATTGCTAACGCCAACTCGGACGTGGGAGGAGACAGACTGACGGACTTGGGTAACACCATATGCCCGATCCACCATTCTTCGAATGGCTGGGCATAAAAATCAAGTCCTATTTCTAAAATTACTGAAATGAAGGGATTTGGGTAGGTCAAACCCATACGTTTTGGTTAATTTTAAAGCACCTTGCTATGATTAACCCATCTATGTCGCGTGGACTCTTCTGCCACTACTTTTGGACAGTTCCACTTCCAATAGAAGTGGGGTCTGGTTCTACACGGTTTGCCGATGTCCCTTTTATGGGGTACTAGGCACAAATAGGTTAAAGGCCCCATCACGAAGCACAGACGCGGAACTGACTACATGTACGACAAGGCGCGAACGCATATTCGTAACAACGACACACAAACAAAAGGGTCAATTTTTTTGACAAAAGCGTAAACGTTTAACTAATAACCTAGCATTTTAACTGTATGACTAGTAACCTAACATTCTATGTTGTCGCTATTTGTGCAGAAAACGAGTGTGGCAGACTAAAACAATAAAAAAGCAGAAAGTCTCCATGACAGAAATGTGGCAACTAGAAACTGTGCAAGCCTAATTCAATTATAACTCCTGCAGTGATAAATCGCACTGAGGTGTAAACAGTATAGGTGATGGAAGACATTTAGCATGCTGAATTTTAAAATGAAACAGACATTTAAGTCTTTCTTACTTTGACTTTAAACAAAGAGCTTGGTATTTCATTTTTCTTTGCATTTAAAACATTTCTTTTGAAAAGTGTTCCAAGTGACCTCTCCCTTAAACGAAACAAAAAAAAAAAAAAAAACCTCTTTGTCTAGCAATTTAGCCTACATCATGGTAAACGTCAATCATATTTTCATACCAGTATGTCTGAAACAGCTAAATGACCCTGTAACCCAAAAGCAGCAGTGTATCTAGATAAACAAATCAAAACTTGATTATTTCTGTCAGTTAAAACAATGCCAGCAACAAGCGACAAGTCGGTTATTGCATGTTTTAAATTTCTTGCCTTACGGCTCGAAATTTAAAACCATGCAATAACCTATACTTAGTTTTAAAAGTGCAAACGCTGTCGCCTAAAATACACTCTTGACAATAAATGTAGCACAGAATACCTTAGTTTATGCACTCAAGATGCATACCAGTTTTCTTACATGTAGCAGGTAAAAAGATCTTTTCAACTCAGGATTGCGTTTCTACAATCAACTTTATTCAGGTATTGCATTTAACCGTTCTCACAATACGGGCGAGTTCAGCAGACTACAAATTGGTGTTTCGTTTTTTTGTTTTTGTTTTTTTTTCTTTCATGAATTAGGCTCTGACATCTCATGTTAATTGTCTCCTTAAATGCCAAAGCCTATTTACTAGATTAAAAAAAAAAAAAAAATTTCAAAATGTCCTGTGTTAAAATTTCAACCCAGCGCGCACAGCTTTTATTACCCTACTAGCCCTAAGTATTGGGACAGATAGGCCTTTACAAACAGTATAGAACCTGATCAGACGCCGCGTTCTGCGGCGTCTGATCAGGGTCTACACTGTTTGCCATTCATCTAGCACTTTGTTAGACACATCAACAGGTAGTAAAATAAACTTCTTCAGTTTTTTTTGTTTTTTTTTTTTGTTTGTTTGTTTGTTTGTTTTTTGTTTTTTTTTGACAAGTATGGTAAGGAGTTAAGGTACCCCAGTACTTAGGGTAAATACGGTACTATAACTTACATTAACAAGCCTATGCAATTATCCATAATAATAAGTGCAAACATGGGTACGCTGTGGCATACAATATCAGAGGAATAAGGACATATTTCGTGTTTTTAAGCATATTTTTAATTAATAATGTCTGCATTTCGTAAATTATTTCTGCATTTTGCACTTCGCAACTTGTCTTTATATGCAGAATAACCATAATTTCCTCGTGTTGTTGTTGTTTGTTTGTTTATTTGTTTGTCTGTTGCTGTTTTTTTTCCGGCTTTATGTAGTGAAAATGCATAGCACAAAAAAACTAAATTTCGCATATGTATGTTTACATGATATTTCGGTTTTATTTATTTATTTATTCATTACGAAAACATGCCTATTCAAATATACTGAAAATTTTACCTTTAAAAAATGAAACTTTTCAGATAAAAATTCTGATATTTTTCATATTTCAGCTCAAAACATAGATTGTGCGTATTCTTTAGAACCGCCTCGCCGAGGCGGTTCTAACGAGTACCTACAATCTATGTTTTGAGCAGAAATAAGAAAAAATAATGTATACTCTTGTAAACCCCAGTTTTACTAAATAAAAGTGGGATTTAAGGGGTCAACATTATACAGGCATGTTTTCGTGATTTATTTATTTATTTATTTATTTTCTGTCTGTTAGGCTAAAATAATAAGAGTCAAAGTACATATACAGTGTATACAAATGTGTATACACGCTGAGCTGGAGGTGGGCGTATATGTACACGTACAACTCTGAAAACCCTATTTAACCCATGTAAGCCTGGCGTCCCTTTTGTTGGACAAAGGCTAACAGTGCAGACCTAGATCAGACGCCGCATTATGCGTCGTCTGATCAATGTCTTCACTGTTTGCTTACAGGAATTTCAATAACAAATAGAACAAAAATGGAAAAAAAAATACACCTGACACCCCTTAAATAATAGATGGACCCACCCAATGTATAAGGATGGGAAGTCCATTAGACTTATATGGGTTAAATGGGACTGGATACGTTTGGTAGATTTTCCGCCATTTCTGCCATTTCTTGCAAACTTCCTGTTTGCTTTCCTCCACACTGAACTCTTCTGAAAAGGGATCTACTCTAATAGAAAAGAATTTGCTCGCATGGGTAGATCCTTTTTCAGAAGTGGGACAAACCATTTTTAATAGATTTACCCGTTGAAAGGGTAACGAAGTTCAGTTCAGCCTGTATATTTCGACCAGTCGTTGTTCGCTTTAAATGATCATCACTAAAACATACCTATATAATTTTGACCCACTTAAACCCCACTTTTATAAAGTAAAACTGAGGTTTACAGGGGTATACATTATTTTTCTTATTTCTGCTCAAAAACATAGATTGTGGGTACTCGTTAGAACCGCCTCGGCGAGGCAGTTCTAACGAGTATCCACAATTCATGTTTTGAGCGAAAATATGAAAAAATATTAGAATTTTTATCTGAAAACTTTGTTTTTTGTGGTGCCGGAAATTTTCAATATATTTGAACAGGCGTGTTTTCGTAATGACGATCGTTATATCATCACGAAAACATGCCTATATAATTTTGACCCCCTTAAACCCCACTTTTATATAGTAAAACTGGGGTTTACAGGGGTATACATTATTTTTCTTATTTTTGCTCAAAAGCATAGATTGTGGGTACTCGTTAGAACCGCCTCGCCAAGGCGGTTCTAACGAGTACCAACAATCTATATTTTGAGCAGCAACATAAAAAATATCAGAGTTTTTTATCTGAAAATATTCAGTTTTTGGAGGTAAAATTTTCTATATATTGGAATAGGCGTGTTTTCGTAATGTTATGCAAATAATCAGGTTTAGCATGTTGGATAAAAAAAAAATCGGACTACGTTTTGGAAATATTTTTTCTTATTTTTCCCGGAAAACAGACAGTGACATTTCATGCAAAGTTTCTTTGTGGGAGACAATGTGCATGAAATGTTTTCTGATTTTTTTTTTTTTTAGAAAATTATCATCAATTGTTTCGTCCGCTGAATCTGCTCAGATTTGGTAAATATCAAACTTTTTAACATTTTGGAAACAATCTGCATGAAATGCCAACGTCTATTTTTGGGGAAATCTATGGGAAAAAAAGTATATATATATATATATATATATATATATATATATATATATATATATATATATATATATATATATATATATACGAGTATATATAATCAATTTGCCGTCTTCTGAATATGTCCTGTTCAGCTTTTCAGTGTTTTGGGAATATGTAGAGTGGATATTGACAAATAAATATTTGCCGTTAAACGGGTACACTGGCCCAGTCCCGTGACATGAATGCGGAGAAAGTGTAACTTTTATCTATCTTACACTAATCTAGCATTACATCACAGTTTAGATACTGAATCACCTTTTATGGCCTGTTCGATCCTGTCAACCTTAACCTTTTAACCTGTCTCTGGGCTAATTCAGCAGACGACAAATTGACGATATTGTTCTTATTTTTCTCAGAAAACAGGATTTGACATTTCATGCAAATTGTCTCCATTCATAGGAGACAATCTGTGGGAAAATAAAGAATAAAGTATTTCAATATGTCGTCCTGCTGAAACATTACGAAAACATGCCTATTCAAATATGCGGACAATTTTACAACGAAAAAAGGGAAAATTTTCAGATAAAAAATTCTGATATTTTTCATATTCTTGCTCAAAACATAGATTGTGGGTACTCGTTAGAACCGCCTCGGCGAGGCGGTTCTAACAAGTACCCACAATCTATGTTTTGAGCAGAAATAAGAAAAATAATGTATACCCCTGTAAACCCCAGTTTTACTATATAATAGTGGGGTTTAAGGGGGTCAAAATTATATAGGCTTGTTTTCGTGATGTTTACCCAAAATGCCGAACATTAATGTCGCCAGCTGTCATCTCAGCGTGCGAACTTGTTACTAAATCCAAAATGTCAGATAAGAGATTATTCAGAAGGAATAAAGTTAATTCTGAACTAATTTTGCTGAGAATAAAATGCAGATAGCAAAATGCCATAAAAATAATCAAAAATACATTGCAAGAGGTTATCAACAAACGCCGTGAAACATGCAAATCGTGATATGTATTTTTATGATTTCAATTTATCCTCGAAACAGGAAACAGTCCAAATATTTTATTTTCTGCCATCATCCTGTGTCTCACTAAATCTTCATAGAAAGAGCACTTTCCTCGAGCACTTTTTATAACCTTTTTTTTTTTCATTTTTTCATTTGGTTTTGTCCTCAGAAATTATTGCGACATTTTACAGAAACAGGACATATCGGATTGTCAAACAGGTTCAAAAACAAAGATAAAACTCCTAAAGGAAAACAAACTGGAGGTTATAACCAAGTGATTCATATGATAGATTTACCGTCCCTCAAAATATATAACATGCATAATTCGACCCTACACATTATGTAATAATTTCTATTCATGTTATACCTACTTTTTCTCACAAGGAGACCTTAGACGTTGTTAAACGTTGTTATTAGGATAATCGTTCAGGTTTAACAATGAAGCAAAGAGATAGAAAAAAAAGGAAGAAAAAAAAAACAAAAAAAAAAACACGAAAATATTTTCTTACCGTAATCCGTCTTGTCCATGTTGCGTCTGGTTGTTGCGCAGAATAAAAATTTGCAATACGAAATATTTTGTTTATATAGGGGAGATAACCAGAGATTACATGCATGTATGAATTAGGAGGGTCGTTAAAACACTTGTCTGGTTTGACTATATTCAAAGTCTATAAAATGGTAAGAAACCAAAGCATAATTATATGCTTGCCCTTATTTTATGGCTGTAGGATTATATTAAACATGTCAAACGAATTTATTTGTGGATGGTATTTGGAAACTCTCTGTTTAGGAGACTCCGAGCTCTTGCGAACACTGCAACAGTCCTAAATATTGTGAAATAACTCCAGTTGACTCTCGTTATCTCGACATCGCTTATCTCGAATAACCGCTTATCTCGAAGTGAAATTCTGGTCCCTGTTTTAACATGGAAATCTAAGAACAGGTAACAAAATATTATGGAAAAGAGGAGAAATTGCTCTTAAGGAGCAATTTCTCCTCTTTTCCACAATATTTTCATATGTCTCTAACTTCAGGAGTCAAATTACATATAAAATATCATTTGTTAAATGTGGTTGTTCGATTTATTGTTTTCCTCACTTCTGCAACTCTAATATTTCGAGGTACGGATATCTCGGAGTGTTCCAGAGAGTCCCTTTGAATTCGAGATAACGAAAGTCGACTGTATTATGTATATATCTCAGTACCAGCAGTTACATGTATATTGGACCACCCTCATTACCATGATAAACTTAAAATCTAAACAAGTCCATTTGGCTACAAAAATGTACATGTCGAAATTTTAAGACAAGTATGGTTAAGAAGATCAATAGGTGGTAAAGCAGGAATAATAATTAAGGACAAGACAAAATATTTAGACGTAAACGTCTAAGTACCGGCGCAAATTTTGTTCATGTTTACATAGAAATATGGGACAAGGGTATATTAAAATTTAATAAATTTTCAATGTAACAGGTAAAATCGAACAATAATGTGATTCTTTAACTTTGCCACAGGCGATAATAACAGGCTTTTGCTAACAGCATGGCTCCAGATGAGATGACTTTATGAGCCGTCTCATCTGGATCTACGCTGTTTGACATTCCGTCTTTCAATTTTACGTATACACTTCTTTTCAAGCGATAGTTTGTTAAAAAAGAAAAGCAAACGACAATGTCGTCTGAAATTTGGCACTGAAAGAGTTAATGTTTGCTTTTAGTAAGCTTTATGAAACTTCTTGATTGAAATGAAAATAAAATAGACATTAATCTTTTTATAACACAGTTTGTAATAAGATTTTTTTCATATTTGCCTGGATCGTCACAAACCGACGATCCCGGCAAATACAAAAAGTCCTTAGTGAGCTAATCGAATACGCTACCATATGCAAAAAATCAAAAGCTATATTAAGAGACCGACGCGATTCCCCCGCCGGCCAATAAAAGGGAAAGGGGACCAAAAGGTAATAGAATCGACGCTAAAATTTTAAGACAAAATGGTAAGGATATCAACAGGAGATCAAATGGACATGTTGAAATTTTAATTCAGGTATAATTAGGAGATCAACAGGAAGTAAAATGGACTCGAAAGTTTAGGACAATTATGGCAAGAAGCTCAACACCCAGCATGCACAAAACGTTGAAACAACGTCGATTGAACGTTGATTCAACGTCAAGACGTTGAATCAAAGTTGAATCGACGTTGTCTAAACGTTGTGTGCCCGCTGAGCAGGTACTAATGTGGACTTGAAGGAATTTTAGGACAATGTAATAAGGAGATCCACAGGTAGTAAAATAGACTTATTGAAATTTTAAGACGAGTATGGTAAAGAGGTCATCAGAAAGTAAAATGGACATGTTGATATTACATATAATATACTGATATTATAGGACAAGTATGTGTGGAGATGAACGTGTAGTAAATGGACTTGACGAAAATTTTAAGACAAGTGCGGTAAAGAGATCAACAGGTAGTAAAAAGACGTTGAAATTTTAGGACAATATGATACGGAGATCTACAGTTAATGAAATGGATTAGTTGAAATGTAAGACCAGTGTAGAAAGGAGGTCAAAGGGTTGTAAAATGGATTTGTTGAATATTTCGGACAAATACTGTACAGATGTCAACAGGTAGTAAAATGGTCTTGTTGAAAATATGGTCAGGAGATCAGCATGTAATAAAATGGACTCGTTAAAATTAGGAGAATATGGTATGGAAATCAACAGGTAATAAATAGAAAGTTTAAGACGATATGGTAAGAAAATTAACAGGTAGTAAACTTCACTTGTTGAAATTTTGGGACATAGTTTACATTCATTACTTTTCATATAACTTATTGATACCACATACTTTTTTGTTGACGTTTGTCAGATCGTCTCAAATCACAAATTAGTTGTACTGATATGTACTATGGTCTGGGATACAGATTTAAAAAAGTCAAACGACTTTCTTCTGGATCCCATTTGTATGTATTGATGTTTTGTCATGTCACGTTGTAAACGGTAATGTTATATGTATACAAATAAAATAAAAGTTAAACTAAATTTTGGGACAAATGTTGTAAGGAGATCAACAGGTAGTAAAATTGATTTGTTGAATTTTTACACGGAAAATATGGTGATGAGATCAACAGGTTCACTACAATCTCTTTATAACATGGTTAATTATAACATAGTATTGAAAGGAGATCAACTGGTAGTACAATTGACATGTTGAAATTTTGGGACAAGTATGGTAAGGAGATCAACAGGTAGTACAATTCACATGGTGAAATTTTGGGACAAGTACGATAAGGAGGTCAACAGGTAGTACAATTGATATGATGAAATTTTTGGGACAAGTATGGTAAGGAGATCAACAGGTAGTACAATTGACATGGTGAAATTTTGAGACAGGTATGGTAAGGAGATCAACAGGTAGTACAATTGACATGGTGAAATTTTGGGACAAGTATGGTAAGGAGGTCAACAGGTAGTACAATTGACATGGTGAAATTTTGGGACAAGTATGGTAAGGAGATCACCAGGTAGTACAACTGACATGGTGAAATTTTGAGACAGGTATGGTAAGGAGATCAACAGGTAGTACAATTGACATGGTGAAATTTTGGGACAAATATGGTTAAGAGATCAACAGGTAGTACAATTGACATGGTGAAATTTTGGGACAAGTATGGTAAGGCGGTCAACAGGTAGTAGAATTGACTTGGTGAAATTTTGGGACAAGTATTGTAAGGCGATCAACAGGTAGTACAAATGACATTGTGAAATTTTGGGACAAGTATGGTAAGGAGATCAACAGGTAGTACAATTGACATGGTGAAATTTTGTGAAAAGTATGGTAAGGCGGTCAACAGGTAGTACAATTGACTTTGTGAAATTTTTGGGACAAGTATGGTAAGGAGGTAAACAGGTAGTAGAATTGACTTGGTGAAATTTTGGGACAAGTATTGTAAGGAGATCAACAGGTAGTACAACTGACATTGTGAAATTTTGGGACAAGTATGGTAAGGAGGTAAACAGGTATTACAACTGACATGGTGAAATTTTAGGACACGTATGGTAAGGAGATCAACAGGTAGTACAATTGACATGGTGAAATTTTCGGACAAGTATGGTAAAGAGATCAACAGGTAGTACAATTGACATGGTGAAATTTCGGGACAAGTATGGTAAGGAGATCAACAGGTAGTACAATTGACATGGTGAAATTTTGGGACAAGTATGGTTAAGAGATCAACAGGTAGTACAATTGACATGGTGAAATTTGGGAACAAGTATGGCAAGGAGATCAACAGGTAGTACAATTGACATGGTGAAATTTCGGGACAAGTATGGTTAAGAGATCAACAGGTAGTACAATTGACATGGTGAAATTTGGGAACAAGTATGGCAAGGAGATCAACAGGTAGTACAATTGACATGGTGAAATTTTGGGACAAGTATGGTAAGGAGGTCAACAGGTAGTACAATTGACATGGTGAAATTTTGGGACAAGTATGGTAAGGAGGTCAACAGGTAGTACAACTGACATGGTGAAATTTTGAGACATGTATGGTAAGGAGATCAATAGGTAGTACAATTGACATGGTGAAATTTTTGGGACAAGTATGGTAAGGAGATCAACAGGTAGTACAATTGACATGGTGAAGTTTTGGGACAAGTATGGTAAGATGATCAACAGGTAGTACAATTGACATGGTGAAATTTTGGGACAAGTATGGTAAGGAGATTAACAGGTAGTACAATTGACATGGTGAAATTTTGGGACAAGTATGGTAAGGAGATCAACAGGTAGTACAATTGACATGGTGAAATTTTGGGACAAGTACGGTAAGGAGATCAACAGGTAGTACTATTGACGTGGTGAAAGTTTGGGACAAGTATGGTAAGTAGATCAACAGGTAGTACTATTGACATGGTGAAATTTTGGGACAAGTATGGTAAGTAGATCAACAAGTAGTACAATTGATATGGTGAAATTTTGGGACAAATATGGTAAGGAGGTCAACAGGTAGTAAAATTGACATGGTGAAATTTTGAGACAAATATGGACGTTATGGTAAGGAGATCACCAGGTAATAAAATGGGCTTCTTGAAGTTTAGAAGTATATTGAAATAAAGTGTCCAAATATTTAGAGTAAATGGGTTATATAATATCCACTCCTTAAACACGAGATACAGAGATCAAAGCTGCTTTCCCCTATTACCTTATTTCGTAATATGTTCAGACACCTAAACTCCTTACCGTACTTGTCCTAAAGTTTCAACAAGTCCGTTTAATGTCTCGCTATGCACAGCCCCGGGTAAGGGGCTTTTTTTCTTCCGAAAAATACAGATATTTTTCTTAATTCTTCAAAAAAGTGTGTTGCGGGTATTCATTAGAAGCGCCTCGACGAGGCGCTTCTAATGAGTACCCACAACATATGTTTTCTTGGAGAAATATGAAATTATTTATATGAATGCCCATTTTTCAAGAGCTATGAGCTGTGACCTTATATATAAGAGTACTGTTGATTTGGAACATTTGTTTGTTATTGTATCCCCAAAGTTGTAAATTAAACAAAACATTAAGAAAATATACAATTAAGCCCCAATCAATAATGGGACGTGTCAAGCGAAAAAGTGCATTCGAATATGCGCAAAATGCGCAGATTCAGATCACCCTGCGCATGCGCAACGTATCATCCGGGCCTTTGCTCTCCATTCATGCATTCTGTAGTATCCAATGAATTTTTTAGCCGACAGTGAAGGCCCTGATCAGACTGCGTGGCTACGCAGGCTGATCTGGGCCTTCGCTGTCCACATATGCCCCAAAACACGTTTTCGCATGGCATGATCCACATTATTTGTAGGCATTTGTTCATAGAACAATCCATTGTTAATAGATATTAAAACAGTGAGAGGAATTTGAATATTCAGCCGATAAAATGGTACGTTAATTTGCTATTTCTAGTTACAAAGTAGAACATAATATATATATATAGTTACAAGGTAGAACAGAATATATATATATATATATATATATATATATATATATATATATATATATATATATATATATATATATATATATATATATATATATATATATATATATATATATATGGGGTTATATGCGTAATTTATACGCAGACATGCATTTCAGATTCTTGTGCAGAACGTTTGTGGTTTTCTCAATAACAAATTTACCACCTATAAACTGAGAAAAAAAATGTGTTTACCTCTATTTCTTCAAACTTTCCTGGCGACCGTCAGGAAATCGCCGATCTACTCTGCTTTCAACAAACTGCGCGAACATCGATGGCTCGTTTACCATCCTACGAAATTCTTCGATAACTCAAGAAAACAAATATTTAGGATATTTTTTTTATTTTTATGTTATTGTACGAATTAGAATCGCCTCATCGAGACGATTCTAATGAGTACATTCAACATGTATGTACAATTACTGTGCAGAAAATCGAAAAGATTTCCCCTAAATAATCGCTGTTTGCTTCCTGATTTGGCGCCATGGTTAGCCCTCAGTGGCTTGAACTACCCATATCTCAAACAAATTTCCATGGTCCCAAAGATGTTCAAGCCATTGAAGCTCGAGTCGGTTTTTGTCCGACGATTTAGCAAAGTTTTGGCACAATTCAATGCAAAATCTTTTATCGTAACAAATGCATAAACAGTTGTATCTTTTTTACAGTTTTTATTTTCTTTTGTTTCATTTTTTTTAAATAAAAATCGAAAAAAAAAAAATTTCCATAGTGAAAATGGCTGCAAATTATGCAAAAAAAAAAAAAAAAAAAAAAAAAAAAATGACAGAGTAGGTATTTCGGATCAGTGCAGAGTTTCAACACGTTCTACTGGAAATTTCTGGAATTTTCATAATATTGTTGTGGAACATCAATTATTTAAAATCAGTGAAGAAAAGCAAAAAATAATCGCTGATAATTTTTTTTCCAAAATTCCAGTACAGTTTCCAAAATTCCAATCCAATTTTGAAATTGTACAGGTCAGACCCATTTTGTCCGTAAAAAAATAAGTTTAAGTAAACACAGCGCAGAAACAGAAAAGACAAATGGTTTCTGATAAGACATGGTCAATCAGAGCACAACATTTTTCTTTAGAATAAAATGCCAAGCGAAAAACGTCCTTTTAAAGGATGTCGAAAGGACAGTAGTTTTGAATGGCTGTTTTTTTGGTGTGTGTGTTTTTTTTTTTTTTTTTTTTTTTTTCAACGTTATAGGACGCTATTTTAGTTTTTGAATGGCGTCACTTCAGACCAACGCTGATGACGTCATAAATCATCACGAAAACATGCCTTTATAAATTTGACCCCCTTAAACCCTACCTTTATATAGTAAAACTGGGGTTTACAGGGGTATACATTATTTTTCTTATTTCTGCTCAAAAACATCGATTGTGGTACTCGTCAGAACCGCCTCGCCGAGGCGGTTCTAACCAGTACCCACAATCTATGTTTTGAGCAGAAATATGAAAAATATTTGAGTTTTTTATCCGAAAATTTTCAGATTTTTGGAGGTGAAATTTTCTATATATATTTGAATAGGCGTGTTTTCGTAATGTGAACAATGAAGATATTCAGTTACCTGCAAATAGTTGGTTAGTATAATGAGACAGATATAAATATAGGAAACAATTATTTCTTAATGATATGCACATCGCCTCCAGTCTGATAGCCTAGCCACTAGGCATTAAAATGAATAATATGGAAGCAGTCATCTATTTGTATTGAAAGGAATAGTGAACTATTTTAGCTAGCCTAGTCGCCTTTCTCAATTTTAGTATACCTAGCCGATAAGTGCGTTGGAGACTCTACGAAATGGACTCGACATCATTAAGAAGTTGATTATCTTAAAAAAATGATCAGACTGTTATTATCAGTCTAGTAGCTAATTTAATAGTTTGTGTAAATAATGGCTTTGGATCAGACTATGGAAAATACGTAGTCGGCAAATCAAAACCCCAGAGCACAATTCATATCCGCAGACTGTTTGCACCGGCGTAGCCAGAACTAAATTATTTTTTACGCACACCTAGGAAAAATCTTGAAAACGGTGTCTAGAATCTCTTCTAAAACAGCGGCTACTCTTAAAGGAAAGAATTTGCTCCCAGAGGGAGCAAATTCTTTCCTTTAAGAGCAGTCCCTATGGAAAGAAGCAAAATATTGTATGTTTATGCCTACGCATGTTACGCATATGCGTTATTTGCGTAATGAGCGCTACGCTTATGGTTTGGATGTACATTGGTGATCAGGGTTGTTGTTCATCATTACATTCCACAGTATTGGATCACTCTATGAAGGAACAGAAAAATACATAATCGAACTATTTATTATAATCGTATGTTGATCTTTAAGAGGAACGCTAATATAAATATGTTTCGCTATGAAGACCTTAACAAACCATAGAATTTGATACAATTTTTATTAAAGTCGGTCAATGAATAATAAAGTTATTACTGTTTGAAGATTTTAATATGACCGACATGAATATTAAATAAGATTTCAAGAATTTTAAAACTAAACTTTTTCATTGTTCTTATCACGGAGCATTTGCTTTTAGAGAACAAGTTGATTGCCGCGTTTGGAAAATATTTTTTTCACAAAGTTTAAGATAAAATGTCAATCTATATACTTTTAATTTTGACTATGCATATTTAATTAGGGCTGTGTGACGTCACAAAACCTAAACATGGCAGCCTCCATGACAGTTGGATTTCACCAATAACTTTCTTAGTTGCAAGCCGATTTTGACAAAACTTTATCGAAATGTTCGGCTTGTAACGTTCTATCCTGTTAGACATACTTTTTTCCTATTTTGCCTTTCCCTTTAAGCCTTTAAAATGTGATCCGCGACAACAGATAAAACCTAGAAAACGTTTTACGCAGTTTATGATAACGATAACTCTGCTTTAGAAGTTTAGCAATCAAAAGGTCATTCAAATATTAAGGTCATTGACTTGTCTAGATGCACTACTCTATTTAACTATCGGTTGAGAGCCAACAGTGTAGACCTAGATCATACGCCGCGTTTTGCTCAGACCTCTCTCTGTCATACATGGGGTCAGTATAGTACCAACATCATCAACAGTGTATGAAGCGTTATCATATACTTTAATATTGTCCCTTTTTTAAAATGCGCCGTCGAAAGTGACTAATATTCTACCCAACTGGAACTATATTCGTCAGGTTAGTATGGGAAATAACCTGTACTCAAAGCCGTTGGCGAAAAGTAAGTTATTTCACTTAGAGTCACTTCACACTTTCATCATCGGATTCTCTTACCTGTACGAAGTCTGTCATCCAGTGACGGTCAAATATGACATGCACCGACGAAGGTTATTGCAAAAACCAATTAATCCTGTTATCGCGTTTTAAGAGTTAATTGATCTTAAATGATTATTAACATAGATCCTTACCAACATTCTGTCTTTTAAAGTCGACTGATTTTCTAGGTCTTAAAATTTTTGAGTGAGACTTGTCTGCAACTTCCAGTCAACAGATTGTTAAGGAGGGAATCTGTCTATTAACGGGTCAGTTAACGATGTCCATCACGTCATGTCGTTCCGCACAAAGCAAACACATTTCGGCTCTCTGTGACAAAATAGCGAAGGTCGACTCAAATTGATCACAATAAAAATTGTTGGCACTGATTGCAGCCAACATTTTAATTATTAATTTTTCTTAATGCGTTATATATATATATATATATATATATATATATATATATATATATATATATATATATATATATATATATATATATATATATATATATATCGTACATAATTACAGGATTCCAGACAAAGACGTCCTGAAAAGGCCAGGAATGCAGAGTGTACATAATCTTTCTCACTCAGATCAGTTTTCTCTTTAATTAAAGCAACAACGATGTTCGTAAAATTTCAAATTTATTGAGAATGTTATACATATTCAGAAATCTGGATTGGACTCGACCGTCACAAAAGTTTGTCGGCCATGCTTATTTACCTTCGTTACCAAGCAATTCACGTGACAAGATCTGTTATATGTTATTGCACGACACGACTTTGAAACACGGTGCACAAAATAAAGCGTTGCAAGCATAAACTTATGTTGTTGTTTTTTTTGTTTTTTTTTTTGATGGGTGTGTGTGTGTGTGGGGGGGGGGGGGGGGGGGGGGTTTGAAGACTGATTATGGAAAAAAGAAAATAAATGGCACAAGTATACAATTAAAAAGGTTACTGGGTTTGTATAGAGATGTATGCTGTGGGGACAATTTTTTGGTGGAACCGACTCGCAAGCCAAAACAATGCGTCCCCACTAAATATATCTCCATACAAATCCAATAATCTAAACATATTAGCGTCATTGTTTGATTCTTAGTATTTTTCTCTGTTTCAGCTCCTAACAGATGAGGAGATTCGAGGTAGGTAAATGTACTTCTTATCATTTTACTGAGGATATTTTTTAGGTCTTCGTGACAGATATTCACCTTTAAAGATCGCTCGCTTTTCCCTAGTGCTCTACATGCTCCATTTTCCGTCGCCTTTTAATGGCGTAAACCTTAACGGAAATAGATGAATTCTGGGGAGGCAACTGTGTCAACATTTTTTTTGCCTCCCTTATGAAAACGGATCTACTTTAAAAGCTCCAGTTGGGAGCAAATGCTTTCCAATTAGAGTAGACCCATTTTTTTTTTTTGGTGTGTAGGGGTGTGCAGGAGAGCAAACAAGAAGTCACAACAGTTGCCTCCCTGTAGAAAATTGCAGAAAATATACCAAGTCTATCCAGGCCCCTTAAATTTCTCCTCTCTCTATTGTCAATGAAGCATGCGTAACCAGCACGAGATGATATACCGATATTGAGGATGAATATCACTAGTTATTACCAAACGCGTCTTTTGGGCAAATAAATGCACTGGTAAGATATTATATATGGTTAAACACAAGACATTTGAGACTGTATGAAGGCGAGCATCTTAACAATGCTTATGGATCAAAACAAAACTGTGTTTTATATTATTCTGAAGCGTCTTACAAGTGGCATAAGAGAAAAAGAAATAAATACATTTATATAGCAAAACATGGTGACATGCATTATAGAACGACCTAATGACTATACACAGAGAGAGAGAGAGAGAGAGAGAGAGAGAGAGAGAGTCAGAGAGACACAGAGAGGGAGGGAGAGAGTAGGTATTGAAGGTTATGTTTTGAATCACGCTCTTGTAGAAGGACCGATCTGCCCATTACTTCATCTTGCTTATGTTCGACGAATACATTTGACAAGGGTGTGGTAGCGGGGGAGGATGGGTTTCCTTGAACTTGAAGACACACAGTGATAACTGAATGAGCGATCTTTGAAAGCAATGTTGTATAAAATCCACTTACCATAATAATCCTAAGTATTTTGACAGACAAGCATGAGCAAACTGTTTAAACCCCGATCCGATGCCGCGTTCTGCGGCGTCGGATCGGGGTCTACAGTGTTTGACACACATCCGGCAGGTTTTAGACACAACAGCAGGTAGTAAAATTGACTGCTTCAGTTTTTAGGATAAATAAGGTGTTAAGGTGTCCCAATATTTAGCGTAAATATGGTAAAATTGTTCATCGAAGGCCAGGCAGAACTGACGTACAGATGACTGGAACACAAAACATAACAACACCTGTGTATGACAATATTTAAGAAATGATGGTAGAGTTTAAACATTCATTGAAATATCGGGTCACGGGCAAAATAAGTGAATCCCCAAGGGGCTGATCAATGTAAACTTTGCTCGTGACCCGATGTTGTTCATGCTTCAATGAACGTTAATAAATTGCCATCATTACTCATATTTAATTTATTTTACATCAATATTTTGACGAAAAAATCTGATTCGAGGGTTATAATTGAAACAAGAAAACATTGCACGCAGCTTTCTTATTAATAACGGAATAGCGTTGTTGAAGTCATAACGTCACCATCGTCCAACATATTGGAGAGAACCATGATTTATTTTGACGTGATTTAATATAATGGGACTTCGTGTGAGTCAATGTATTAATTAAAAAGTATCAGCAATGATATAATCAGATCCACATCAAGACTTCAATGCCAAAGGGAAGCCAGACAAATACAATAAAGCAGCCACAAAATGAACATATGGCAAGCATCATCGTCATAATCAGTTTTTGCAGGTATTGAGGCAATATCCACACCAGTGGGCCCCCTTTCAGATAGCTAGCTTGCTGCACGCATGGCAGATCTCACACCAGATCTCCAGGTATGTCTATCATGAGGGTTGGCCAAGAGCTTCCACTCTCGGCAATCCCTCTCTGTCAGCTGTTTCCATGTCATCTTGGGCCTCCCAGGCCCACGCTTTCCATCAACCTGTATGTCAAAGGTTGTCTTGACTGCACCACTGGAGCGTTCCACATTTCCATCCCATTGGAGTCTTCTCCCCTTCAGAATGAGGTGCAGATCCTCAATGCCAAGCCGCACAGGTAGCTCATTGGACCTGGTGGTGACAATGTCTTGCGGTCTGACATTGCAGATCTGTCTGATCATTATCATTTCGCTGCAGACGCTGGAGGTTTGGCTTTGTCAATGGCCAAGTCTCGCTGGCATGGAGCATTGCGCTCCGCACACAAGAGCTGTACACACGGCCATGTGTTTTGAAAGAGAGATGGCGTGAAGAGAGATCCTTGAACTTCTTACAGGCGGTTTTCACACGTGTTGTGGTTGTGGTTGAAAGTTCACAGCAACCTGCTGCTGAGAGCATGTCTCCTACGTAGCAAAAGGAAGCTACCACCTCAAGCTTGTCAGGCCCGACCTGGACTTCCTTCTGTGGTCTGCCATCCAAGGGGCGTGCAGTTCCCTGGCACCGTGTACATCTGTAGTCAGGGTCTTTTGTCAAGCGCTTGAGCCCACTGCATTTCCTATGCACCCAGTGCTTGCAGCCATTGCAGAAGATGCTGTTGCTGCTCCATTCCAGTGCTACAGACAGCGCATGGAAACTCGCCTGACCTCTGCAGGAGGTCCAGTCCCGTACCGCAGATCATAATCTTTGTCTTTCCTGTATTTACTCTCAGTCCTTTCTTCTCCATTGCTTCTTTCCATGTCAAGAGCCTCCTGACACATTCCTCAAGCGATTCAGCGATGATGACAAGGTCATCAGCATAGAGGTCTTCCCAGGGGACCCCAGAGCGGAACTCTCGTGATGGCTTCAAGCACAAGCAGAGTTGGCAATTCTTTCCCAAAAAGGTGGGAACTCTATTACCCCAAACTTGACGGAATATATAATTAACTTAGATAATTGTTGGAAAAAAAAAAACATTAGAAAGTGAAACACTACATAAGTATAAGTATGAACCGCATTACGTCCCAATAGTTAACAATAGGCTTTTCCTGTAAATGCACTGAGAATGTAAATATTATGTTTTTTTGTTTGTTTGTTTTGTTTTTTTTTTTGTTTTTGTTTTTTGTTGTTTTTTTTTTATTTTTTTTTTATTTATTTTTTTTTTCAGAGGTGTTCAGAACATTTGATCGTGACAAGAGCGGTACTATGGATGCCTCGGAACTCAATGACGCCCTGCAGTTGCTGCGTATAGATCGAACGGAAGAAGAGAAACAGGATCCAAAATATAATCTAGACGGTAAACAAGCAACAGCGGCAAAATTCCGTGATTAAAATTTTAGAAGCTTTTACTGAGGAAAAGAAGTTTTATTACGCTTAAACCTCCGTTCTGTGAGACATTACGTTAGAATATCTATCTAAAATATGTACTTCAGGGCCATAGCTCCGAATAAGCCATTACGAAAACAAGCCTATTCAAATGTACTGAAAATTTTACCACCAAAAAATGAAAATTTTCAGATAAAAATTCTGATACTTTTTTTTTTCATAATTCTGCTCAAAACATAGACTGTGAGTACTCGTTAGAACCGCCTCGGCGAAGCGGTTCTAACGAGTACCCAGAATCTGTGTTTTTAAGCAGAAATAAGAAAACTCATGTCTTCCCCTGTAAACCTCAGTTTTACCATATAAAAGTGGGGTTTAAGGGGATCAAAATTATATAGTCATGTTTTCATGATGAATGCTTCCACCAAACATATTGATATTGTCATAATAGTGTCTCATTTTTTCCATGAAAAACATACGTTGTGGGTATTCATTAGCAGCCAAGGCAAAGCAATATAAGGCAATTAGCAAATCTAAGACATAACTATCAGCAAAACAAATGTGAACATGCAAAGTAAAATGAACTAAATGTGAGTGGAGCCTAGAACCGAAAAACATAAAACGATATATATGAATATAGCAGTAAAGATATCCTTCTCACAAATTATAAGTAACACCGAACGACTTCTAGGTTGTCAGTTGCATATATCAATCTCTCATCATTACGAAAACATGCCTATTCAAATATATAGAAACTTTCATCTCCAAAAACTTGAAAATTTTCAGATCAAAAACTATGATATTTTTCATACTTTTGCTCAAAACATAGATTGTGGGTACTCGTTAGAACCGCCTCGGCGAGGCGGTTCTAACGAGTACCCACAATCTATGTTTTGAGCAAATATAAGAAAAATAATGTATACCCCTGTAAACCCCAGTTTTACTATATAAAAGTGGGGTTTAAGGGGGTCAAAAATGTATAGGCATGTTTTCGTGATGCACTTGATTGCGCATTTTCATTGTTTTATGGCAAACAGCATAATAGATTCTAGAAGGAATGGGAAATGAACGGCAACGCAAGAAAACGTGTGCCCAGCTAGAACTCAAATCAGCCTGCGCATCCGCGCAATCTGATCAGAGACTTCATTGTCTGTATGAAGAAACTTTGTACCCCTGGCTAATCAAAACTGCGCCCAGTGGAGATTCTGATCAGACTGCGCGAAAGCGCAGGCTGATCTGAATCTTCACTGGGCGCACATGTCCGAATGTTTTCCAATGTTGTGACCCACTTTTTTTTTTTTCTTTTCAAGGTGATCCTCATACATTGACTGAGGAGGAGTTTGTAGCTTTCGTAAGGGATACGTTTAAGGACATTGATTTTATGGGTCGAGCTTCAGAGAGTCTGAGTCAATTTGATGAGGAGTGTAATGGAACTCTTAGCAGGGAAACAATGAAGATTATCCTCACGCAAAGAGGTACGTCTACCTTCGATTGTGTGATTAACTGTAGAAATTATCCTCACGCAAAGAGGTAAGTCTCTCTTCGGCCGTGCCACTAACTGTGGGAATTATCCTCACAGAAAAAGGTAAATCTACCTTCGGTTGTGTTACTAACTATGGGAATTAACTTCACACAAAGAGGTAAGTCTGTCTTCATTGTGTCACTAAATGTAGGAATTATCCTCACGAAAAGAGGTAAGTCTATCTTCATTCTGTCACTAACTGTAGGAATTATCCTAAGTTAAGAGGTAAGTCTCGCTTCATTGTGTCACTAGCTGTAGAAATTATCCTCATGGAAGAGGTAAGTCTCTATTCGGCCGTGTCACTGACTGTTGGAATTATCCTCACACAAAGAGGTAAGTCTTTCTCAGGTTATGCCACTAACTGTAGGAATTATCATAAAACAAAGAGGTAAGTCTCTCTCCTAATTGTGTCACCAATTGTAGATATTATCCCAACGCAAAGAGGTAAGTCTCTCTTCGGCCGTGTTACTAACTGTAGGAATGATCCTTACACAAAATGGTAAGTCTCTTTTCGCTTGTGTCACTAACTGTAGGAACTATCCTCATTGTATTTGATAATATAAGAACCGTACGTTTTGTATGTTTGTTAAAATCGCTTCACTAAGGCGATTCTAACACATATCAAAAACATATGTTCTACGAAGAAATAAAATAAAACAAGGTTTTTCTCACAGATTATTCTGCTCATTAATATTATGGATTCTTTACAACAGCAAATTCATTTTATTTACAACATCTCTGGGAACAAATGATGTCATTGTAATGTGGGTCCACAATATGAATTCCTTCTCCAAAGTGGTACACTTAAAGAGAAGAATTCGTTTCCATGAGAAACAAATTCATTTAACCCTTTCTATGCTGGGTAAAAATTCAGCAGGCGACATTTTAAATATTTTCCCCATTTTCCCACAAATCAGAGTTTGACATTGAATGAAAATTGTCTCCTTACGACTCAGTTTGCATGAACTGACAAGCCTGTTTCCTTGGAGAGGTGGGGGTGCGGGTGGGGGTGAAGAAATATCATCAAATTGTCGTCAGCTGAATCCGCCGAGAGAGTAAATGACTCACCTTTCCTTAAAATATGTTTAAGTCAGATCTACTTCGGAAGTGTCTCCTTCACCTTAACCATTACCACTTTCTGCATTCATTCAGCAGACAACAAATCGATGACATTGTCTTATTATCCACAGAAATTGGATTTGAGAATTCGTACAGACAATTTGCATGAAATGTCAAAGCCTATTTTCTGGGAAAAAGAAAACATATTTCAAAATGATGTTACCTGCTGATTTTCACCCAGCCTGCGACGCGATTATACCTTTGGTATTTGGTGAAACACACCTATTAATTTCTCCATAGGCTACAATTCTAAGTCTCTCACCTGCTACAGTTCCATGGTCCCAAATCAGATCCAGGTTTTGTTGGGATGTGATAGCCACTTCAGTCAGCAACAGATCCTGGGATTTTCGTGTCCTCTTTACCACTTCGAATATATATGACATTGCCCTTCATGTGACATAAAAAAAAAACACCTCCTATTCAGGGTCACAAACTGGAATGACCGAACGACTAATTTGTAGCACGCCACACAATCAAATAGTTCCCTACAGAATCTTTTAGTGTCTGTAATTCTTCCCTGCTGCCTAAAATAAACAGAACAATGCAGTCTATTTTACTTTATTCTGTCTCTACCATCTACGCCTTGCCGGCCTCGGTGGCTCAGTTGGATGTGCCGTCCGACTGGAGACCAGGAGGTCGCGGGTTCAACCCCCGCCAAGGTTGGCAACATTCTTTCGTGGAGATTGATCATGAAATATTTTTTACGGTCATTCTCTCCCATCCGCTGATTCAAGAAGGGCAGTTGTCAGTTTCTGGCGAAAGAATGTGCACTATACTGGTTAACCGCTTAGAGGACTAAGCCTGCCCAGTAAACGTGTGGTTAGGTAAACTGACCGCGCTCGACATGACCCCATTGACTTGACTGGGCCGTGAAGCCTCAACACAAACAAAACCATCTACTCCTTACACTCTGTTTTTGATAGGACTATTTTTCAGTGTACCAAAACATTGTGACGTCAATAGTAGTCCGATATAGAGGATATTTATTCTTTCGCTGTGAATACCATAAATATTGTCATCGAGTGAAATGAAAACATCAGTATTTTCACGAGTGCGAAGCACGAGTAAAAATTTGATTGTTTTCATTACACGAGATGAAAATTTTTATGGTATTCACTGAAAAAGAGTAAATTTTCTTTTTTATTTTATTGTTCACACGTCAATGCGCGTTTCTGACGTCATAAATAACTTCACCAAACAAAACATGTGACATGTGAACCGCTGGAGAGACAAAAAAAAAAAAAAAAAAAAAAAAAAAAGTTTCGGCGAATCAAAATAATTTTGATACCAAAATGTTCCTTACATTCTAACTAAGAAAATGCATACCAACACTTGATAGTTTAGTTCAGAAACAAAGAAGTTAGAGGTGTTCAAAAATCTGAGGTGGAGGTAACATCCACTTCTGAAACAGTGAAGAAAAGCGAAGTCGTCCAAAGCGAAGAGTGAAAATATAAATCGTATCATTCACTATAGTGAAATGATACGATATCAATTCACTAGTGATTGATACCACTTTTATTTTCATCAAATATACACTGATTTGACCGCTGACAATAAAATAAACCATTTTATCCACTTTCAGGTAGTGAACCATTCAGCGAAGCTGAAGCTGAAAGTATCCTCGATAAGTTTGATACCAATAAAGATGGCCGATATGATATAGCTGGTAAGTCCATTTTATACAGGCAATCCTCTTTATACCGACACTCGATACAACGACAAAATTCGTTACGTATGATGATAATTTGACTGGCACGAAACTTTCGCACAAGAGGTGATAGTTAATCAGGAATTATACAAGAACATTGTATTTAAAGCGCAGAGACATATGTTTTGGATATTTGTTAGAATCGCCTAAATGAGGCGATTCTAACAAATATCCAAAATATATGTTCTATGCGGAAATAAGAATAAACCAAGGTCTTTCTTACATATCATTCTGCGGATACTTTGAGCGGTAAAAGTCATTTTAATGGCAACATTTTCAGAAACAAATGATATTGTTGTAACGAGGGTCCACTGTACTCTTTGTGAACTGGAATGGTTAAAGTTTTCCCTTTGGTTTATTGTGGGTACTTTCCATTTTGTGGACACCACATTACATAAATATAAGGTATACTTATGCCAGAAATTAAGAAAATAAACAATTATGAGCTCATATCGATTTGTTCGAACAAGACTACTTTAAAATTTATGCTATCGATGATGAAGTATTCATCCATTCGATTTTGTGTGTGACCTGCGCTGCTTTCAAATAATGAGAGCGTTCGGGAACGGTTTGAACAGTTATTAAAATATAATATCAACACAGTAAACAGTTCCATAGTTTGTAAAAACAAGCATATGTAAAATTTTATTCGCATTGGCTGCCAATTTGGTGGCACCGAAAAACAATTCTTAATTCGCGGACATTCGCAACCGACCACCGAAAACTATCACAGTCGAAATGAAAGTTTGCAATGTCCGCGAACGATATGCTTTCTTGAACGCCGCCCTGAAGCAGAATCTCGCGAGCTTTTTTTTTTTTTTTTTTTTTTTGCAAACTATTTTGTGTCTTCTGAACGGTTGTTGTAAATGCGTCCATCGTGACTTCAAATTATTTTCGCTGGCGATGTTAGATAAGATAAATCATAATATGGTCTACGCTATGCGAAAACATGTCTTCGGGCATATGCGGAAAGTAAAGGCCCAGCTCAGCGTGCGCATTTCGCGCAGCCTAATCAGGGCCTTCACTTTCCGCTAGCAGAATCATTGGATACTACAGAATGTATGAATGGAGACCATAGTCCCGGATGATACTTTGCGCATGCGCAGGATGATCTGAATCTGCGCATTTTGCGCATGCTCGAAAGCACATTTTCGCTTGGCGAGGCCAATATATCATCTGTAATTACTAATTTTATATAGGATCGAATAAAGATATCAACACAGCAAACATTTTCATAGTTTTGTAGTAGACAAGCATACGAGTATGAGCCGCTGGCTGACAAAAAAGCCCTTAGGGCAGGTACGAATGGCGGCCCCAGACCAGTTTGCACAGCCACGCGTCGAGTCAAGATCTTCATTTTCAATCCTATATCTTCAACAAGGTCCCTATATTGTGTAGGCGATCAGCGAAGATTCTGACCAGCCTGCGCGGATGCGCAGGCTGGTCTGGATCTTCGCTGATCGCATCTGTTCTAAGGCCCCTTTCCCAAGCCATCTCGCTCAGCTTTATTGACACAGGCCGCCATTTCGGTAGCGCTGACAGCTTGAGGAACAGTTCGCGGACTCGCGCTACTGGCCGACGAAAACTGTCTTAAATAAACGGAAAATTTCCAAAGGTCCGCTTAAATCTGCGAAAGTTTGGCTTTACTAAACGCAGCGCCGTCTGATAAATTCCTTTGCATCTGAGAAGCTCATCTAAAGGGTTGACTATAATGCGCCGGCAAGTTTTACATGGCTTTCCGAGGAATTATTCTGTCTGGAGAGATTTAATTGCCTAGAGAGATTTACTTGACAGAAGACATGAACATTTCAGCATTTGTCTGTGTGTATGTACTCCTTTCAGAATCTGCATGCATTTATCTTCACTACAGCTGGTGTTAGTGCTATGTTGAGGCCGTAAAACGTCTCCCCGTACTTCACTACAGTGTAGTCGATATTTTCCTTTTAGAATCTACATGAATTTTTAATTTCACTACAGCTGGTGTTAATGCTGTGTGGAGGCCGTAAAAAGTCACCCAGTATTTCTCTATAGTGTAGGTTATATTTTCGTGACTGGCCTTTCCTGCGTGAATTCTTTATATTGACCGTGTCAAGCGAAAAATTGTCTTTGAACGTGCGTAATGTATCATCTGGGTATTTTCACTTCGTTTACACATTCTGTAGTGGCCAATGATTTTGTTAGCGAACAGTGACGACC
Organism: Anodontia alba; assembly: GCA_964016985.1. Lineage (NCBI taxonomy): Eukaryota > Metazoa > Mollusca > Bivalvia > Lucinida > Lucinidae > Anodontia > Anodontia alba. Next base: position 44,995,194 of record OZ024826.1, read on the forward strand.
CTGATCAGAGATCTGGGCCATCGCTGTCCGCATATGCCCGAAGACACGTTTTCGCATGGCACGGCCCATATGTTTATAATAGCCATCACGGCTGCCCAGCAGGCACATGACGTTTATACAACGTCGGCTCAACGCCGATGCAACGTCATGACGTTGCATCGACGTTGAGGCGACGTTGTATTAACCCCATGTTCCTGCTGGGTGGCTTGGGTCTATCTGATTGCAAGGATGCTAAGCGTGATTTGTCTAACGTGACATAGATGAAGAAAGTACAATTCACTCTCGGTAAGAAAAAAGATTCATTTGTTCTATTTCAGAAATAACAAAACAGATGTACGACGAGTAAGAGGAACAGATGGCATCCAGTTCTCTGCTTGTGGAAAAGTAAAAGATATAAACTGGCCATTGCAGAAATGCACGTCCTATTTTCTTAGATGATGCATTTCTAGGCAACTGCAGTAATTTGATAAAAATAAATAAATAAAATTGCACCCCTTGCACCCCACCTTCATTGGCATTCCGATTACTGAAGACTGACATCAACCTACGGTTCAAATTAATCTGAGTTGTTATTTCAAGATATACAGAAACTTAACCCTTTCATGCCTTAGTTTCTTATGTGGACTCTTGCATCACTGAATGTGGACATGCCCATCATTGCAAACAGGGTGACCGTCTCAAAATAAAAGCACTGCAAGCATGGCACCATGCCCCGCCTCTGCACTTACGTCAGGCAAATGCCATAACTCTGTCAAAAAAATAAAATCAAAGAGAAGGTGCATTAGTCTTTCCCTAAATATCATCAACATTGATGATGCGTGTACATGTGTTAATTTTGATTAAAATGTTCAACGTGATTGTTTCTTTTTTTTTTTTTTTTTTTTTTTTTTTTTTTTTTTTTTGTTTATCACATTAACAAGTCCGTGAAATGAATACACCTATAAATACTACTTTACAAAAACTACTTTATGTAGAGAGATTATATAGTGAAAAGTGAAGTTTACAAGGGGTGTGCAATTTACGCTTCTTGTGTTTCGTATCATGGAGATATACATTTGCATAAAGTTTCAAGAAAATATCTCGAACAGTTTTCAAGTTACAGAGTGGACACAAATATATTACGGCAATCCAGTGTGAAGTTTTATCAAAATATCTCGAATGATTTTCAGCTTACACAGCGGACACGAATATATATATATATATATAGTATATATATATATATATATATATATATATATATATATATATATATATATATATATATATATATATATATATATATATATATAATATATATATATATATAGTAGAAATGGCTATTTTCAAAATCTACTATGTTCAGATTGCTGCGACTTCAAAAGTAGGTTAACCATAGTTATGGTTTTTGTGTTCTGCACGTTGTCTTATGGTGCTTTACATTTGTGAGAAATTTCATATTAATATCTCGAACGGTTTTCAACTTACAGAGTGGAGCCGAGTATATGGTAGAAATGGCTATGTTCAATGTTCAAAGGGCAATATCTCCAAAAGCAGGCAAATCAGAGCTACGCTTCATGTGTTCTGCAAGTCGTCTCATAATGCTTTACATTTGTGTGAAGTTTCGTGAAAATATAGAGCGGACACGAGTACGTAGTAGAAATGGTCATTTTCAATATCTACGGTGTTCAAAGGGCCGTAACTCTAAAAGTAGGTTAACCAGAGTTACGTTTTTTCTTGTGTGTGTGTTCTGCACGTTGTCTCATATCAAATGTTTACATTTGTGAGAAAGTTCATAATAATATCTCGAAGTGTTTTCAACTTACAGAGTGGACACCAGTAAATGGTAGAAATGGCTATGTTGAATGTTAAAAGGGCAATAATTCCAGAGGAAGGCAAATCAGAGTTACGATTCGTGTTCTGCACGTCATCTCATAGCGCTTAACATTTGCGTGAAGTTTCGTGAAAATATCTCGGACGGAGTTGTTGAGCGGACACGAATGATGAAAGCGCTGATGAACGGACGTGCTTATATTTCGGGTTTAGAGGGTGACCTCAATATTCCATAGGGGTATAGGAGCTATTCAAAAACGGTTAAGGGGCTACTCTATTGTATTTTAAACGGAATAAAGCTCAAAATAATCTCATAATCATGTCCAAAATAACCCCCAAACCCCTTGATGTTAGCCCGGACAGACGGACGGACGCTCATAATTTCGGATGGTATAACATAATACCCTCGAGACTTTTTGTGTCGGGGCATAAAAACATGACGAGAATGGAAATCAGTGCAGATCTAGAGCTTATTTATTCTATACTGGAAATATTGCTGTAGCCAATTCAGCTGACCTTTCCATTTTTGAAGGCCAGGTTATACTTGCGCATCCGTACAGTCTGATCTGGACATTCTCTGTTCGTCGACATATACTACAGTATTCATTGCTTCTGTAAGCGTACAACGAAGGCCCAGATCAGCCTGCGCGAACGCGCAGGCTGATCAGGGCCTGCGTTGTCCGCTAATTGTATTAGGGCCCTTTTCGTGCGTTGCACATCATATACCAATGGACTGGCTTACTATTAGCGGAATATTAGTGTTTCACATACTTATATAAAAGAACTCCCAATTCCCAGCAGGTACACAACGTTGAAGCAACGTCGATTCAACGTTGGTTTAAACAATATTTTATTCATTTAAGTTCACATAAATACATCGCATAATGTTATATGGTACAGGATTTGATAAAAAGCTAAAAGCTTATATAAATCATCTCCTGAAATAGAAATAAAGGCATATTTACAATACGTGAATGGTAGATAATAATGATGTATGTTTATGAAGTACACAATAATAATAATGATAATAATAATAATAATAATAGTAATGATGATGATAATAATAATAATAATGCCTACCGTCGTCCCAATCACCATCATTATTGCAACTCCTAATAATAATAATAATAATAATAATCCACTAAAAGCAGTAATAATAACAACACAACAATAATAATCATTGCGATTATTATTGTTGCCATTACCATTACCACTACTACTACCAATAATATTAATGATACAATCTACTACATTGACTTGAAAGAAACGACTATAATGATGATGATAATGATAATTATGATGATATCGACGGCGACGACGACGACGACGACGACGACGACGATGATGATGATGATGATGATGCGAGGACATGCCATAGTTATAGTGATATTTTAGTTATTTACATCAGTACATATGTCGAGAATTTCTTTGAGAAGAGCGTGCACATTTGTTCTTAGCCCAGCCAGCATTCCTCACAAATCCACATCGGCCACTATCGGCCGATAACGGCCAGATTCAGATTATGCAGAATGCTTACTGGGAGAATGCTCATAAGGGTATTTATGTTACAATTACGACAATTTTGTCCTCGTTCAACATATACGATGTAGCATTCTACACTGTCGATCGACAATACTCGTTAAAGTTTCATTTTGAATAACGTTGCATATTTATTTAAAGTGTATTTAGTTTATCATTTGGTGCCGCTTGATGTGTATTTTTGTTAAAAGATCAAACGAAACGTTTAGAGTGTATTATGAATTGTTGGACCTGAGAAAATAAAACTTCATTCTCTACCACAGAAGCATCAGCTATACCATAAAGAGCCTGATTAGTGTTCAGGGTAGGAAGATAGTTCGAAAGATACCTTCTTCTGGTGACTGCATAGTTTGGGCATTGGAAAAAGAAGTGATAGGTACTTTCGAATCCCCCACATGAACATGTTGGGCTTGGGACGATATTTTTCCTGTAGAGATGCGCATTTAAGGAACTGCATTCCATTCTGAGTCTTGCATGCAAGATCTGGCCAATACGAGAGCCAGTACCGTAATATTTCGGAGGTTTTTTAAGATTATTATTAAGTCCATATTTGAACGAAGCAACAGATGGTGCGGTCTTAATCTCGTCAGACAGATCATTCCAGGCACGTATTGTTGATGGAATGAATGAGTTATAAAACAAGTTTGTTCGCGCATGAACATTGCGAAGATCGCTGGAATTTCTCAAGTTATATGTAGTAGTATTTTGAACAATTGGTGGGATAAGGGATTGGAGATATTCAGGTGTAAGGCCGTTTACCATTTTATAAAAGATAATTAGTTTGTGCTTCTCACGCCTAGCTTGTAGAGATTCCCAGCCGAGGTCATCAAGGAGTTTCTTTATGCTACAAAGTTTTGTTCCACCTGTTATAATTCGCGCTGCTTCGTTGTGTACTGCTTCTAGTTGCTTTTTACTTTCTACAGAGGCGTTGTCCCAAACTGCGTCACTATATTCAAGCAAGGGTCTAATAAATGAGATATAAATTTTTTCGAGGGCATGTCTGTTAATTTTAAATTTCAGTGAACGTAACAAATTTAGTCTAGTCCAGGCGGCTGCTGTGATATTGTTGATGTGTTCAGTCCAATTGCAGTTATTGGTGAACGTCAAGCCTAAGTGCTTGTGCGATGAAGCATCAGTGATATGTATTCCGTTCATATACAGGGGTGGATGCAGGGGCGGGTTACGTTTCAATGATAAGATTTGGGAAATAGTTTTAGCAGCGTTGAAATCAACCAGCCACTGCGCAGCCCATGTATCGATACGGTTCAGGTCATGATTTAAAATGGTGACTGCAGTGTTTGGATTTTCAACTATTATATAAAGGCTTGTATCGTCTGCGAACAATCTAACTGATGCTTGGAGCTCGTTTACGATGTCATTGATGTAGATGAGAAATAATAACGGCCCCAAGATAGATCCCTGGGGCACACCGGCTAGGACATATGTCCACTCAGATGTCTGACCGTTTATGACAACTTATTCAACGTTGTGTGCCTGCTGAGAAGAGACTAGCACCAGATGTGGCCGTTGCAGGAAGGGTTTTACAATAATAATATGATACATCTACCATTTGTGTACATTTATGACCGGAAGGTGTTTAAGTAGAGTCCGCGTGGTTGGCACAAGATTGGCTAACGTTCCACATGAAATGTCAAGCCTTATTTTCTCTGAAAAATACAAAGAAAAATCAAAATGTCGTCCGCTGCAGTTGTGATTTAGCACTTTAAGTGTTCATTTACATATAATTCAGTGGCCGACAGCTTGTGCATCCGAGGAATACGCATGGTTGTTAATCTAATTATGGTTGAACTTTGCTTCCCTCTTTAACTTCGCGATAACGAGTTAATCAACCTAAATGACGGCCTCCTCAATCTGCTATTTATGTTTGGGGTCGGGCCTATCGTGGTCCTGTTTTCGGATGTCTTATGATCTGGCTTCAGATCGTTATAATTATGACACGTAGCACATTTCCTACAATATTGCATGTGCGCCCAGCTAAGACTCAGATTACCCTGCGCTACCGCACAGTCTGATCAGTCTATGTAGGGACATGTGGGTAGCAAAGGCTCCAAAGCGTCTGATGTGAGTCTTCGCTGGGCGCACATGCAGTCGGTAGGAAATGTTGTGTCCCGGCATATGCGCATGCGCAGATTGATGCAAGTCTTCGCTGGGCGCACATGCAGTCGGTAGAAAATGTTGTACGCCGACATATTATGTGACGTTACAATTAGGAAATAATCCCTATGCGGATCGAACATAGTTTGTATTTGGGGCTGCAGTAGCATTAAGGGTATTGTTTCGCGAGAGTAAAACTAGTTTAACCCACATTTTCCCTCCTCCATCTCTTACCCATCCTACCCCACCCCTAGAATAGTTCTTCTACTGACCGTTCCAAGTTGATTCCTCTGTGTCAGTTCTTCTTTGCTGGTGCGTCGGTGATTTCATGTGTAGTTTGTTTTTTTCCTTATATGTTCAGGAAGGTTGTGTTCCATGCTCTGAGGCTTCATGACGTCATATTTCCCGTGTATCTTCTTTAAGCAGACAACATATGCAGTCTGAAATTTGGCGCCGAAAGAGTGCCAAATTTCAGACTGCATTTGTCATCTGCTTTGTTTTTTTGTTTTTTTTTTGTTTGTTTTTTTTTTTTTTTTTTTTTTATTTGTTTGTTTGTTTTTGTTTTTTTTAAACAGACTATCGATTGGAAAAAAGTTTATCTGTAAATTGGAAAGACTGGATGTCTCATCTGCATCTACGCTGTTTGCAAAAGCCCATTATTATCGCGTATGGCAGTGACAGAGTTTTTTGGGTTTTTTTCTCATCAGGGCCTTTGCTGGTTTAAACGACCCCAAGAAAACACATTTAGAGATGCTTTAGGGAAATTTTATTTCATCGTGAATATATGTTATGCGTAGTCATTAGAATCACCTCATCGAGGCGATACTAATGAGTCTCTCAATATACCACACCAAACTTTTATACAGGATCGGAAAAAAAAAAACCCTTAAATTATCCTCAACTGCCTCCTGACCTGTCGCTATGATTAATCCTCAGTGGCTCGTACAACCCATGTCTAGAACAAATTTCCATGGTCCCAAAGACACCCATTGAAGCTCGACTGTACTTCTCTCTGATAAAATGTATTTTTGCGTACTTAAAAGAAGCAATACTGGCATCTGAGAATAAATTTATTTACAAGTAGCATAATACAGTCAAAGGACAGAAATTACAGCTGGGGTGATATCATCGATACATTATAATATATTTTTGTGATGATAGTGTATAGTGATACTGTTTGTTAGTATCGATACTTTATGATACCCGCATAATGCACGTTTGTTATATAACTAGAAATGTGCCCAAAGGACACGGATGTCCCCACTAGAACAACCTAAACGCAAATTACTAACGCTGAGGCGGACGGACGGACAGGGGTAATACTATATGCCCTTTCCATCATTCCTCGAATGGCGGGAGCATTAAAAAGGTGTTCAACCTTTAATACACTCTAGGGTAATATAGCAGACGACAGATTTATATTATTTTTCTTAATTTTCCTAAATAGTCTTTGACATTTCCTGAGGAGACAATTTGCATGAAATGTCAGATCCTATTTTCTGAAAAAAAAAAAAACAAAAAAAAAAACATGAAAAATATTTCAGATTGTCATCTGCTGATTTTTGTTTTATCCAACATGCTAAGCATTAACACAATATATATTTTGTGACATATAAAAAAATAGCCGTCAGAAGAGATGGCAAATCCCCCGACCGCACCGCAAATGGCCTTTTTTTTTTTCAATCTAGGGAATCAGCTAGAGATGTAATTTTATCAAGGGATACACTTGTTTAACCCTGCAGTGGGTGATAACTCCACAACTGTGAATCAGATAAAGAACTCTAAAACCATAAGTTGTGGAAACTGGACTTTGTGTTTTTCAACATAGAAACTGAAAATAAGAAAAATAAGGTCCGTTGCCTGCAATGATTACAACTCTCAAACCATAAGTCATGGAAACTTGATTTTTTGTTTGCTAGTAAGTGATTTTCAACAGAAAATCCGAAAATAATGAGAAAAATAAGGCCTGCTGGCTGCAAAGATTATAACTCTCAAACTGTAAGTCGTAGAAACTGGATTTTGTGTTCGCTATAAGTGATTTTCAACAAAGAATCCATAAATTATGAGAAATATAAGGCCCTTTGCCTGCAAAGCCTGTAACACTTCAACCGTTAGTCTGAAACTTAATTTTATGCTCGTTATTAAGTGATTTTCAACAAAGAATCCAAAAATAATGAGAAAAATAAAGCCTGCTGCATGCATTGCTGATAAATCTGCATCCGCAGTATAAGTAAGGGAGATAACTCCAACACTCCGTAGGTCAGAGTTGTCCTTACATATTGTGACACACCTAGTTTATGTTCTTAGCATCTCTACTAACTATCATTAAAATGTCTCCAAGGGTTAAAGAGTTATGGCCTGCACAAGTTTTTACCACCAGGGGAGATAACTGAAAATAAATGGAGTAACGAGTAACCCATAGTTACAATTTTTAAATGCAACTCTCCTTCTTAATGTTCTAAGCATCCCTATTAATTATCACCAAAAAATCTCAACCGGTAGAGAAGTTATGACCGTCAGCAAATTTAACAACTATGGGAGATAACTCAAAAATGGAGTCAGACTTGTCTTTTGTGATCATGACATGCCTACTCAATGTCCTCTACAACTTGATGAAGTATCATAAAAATATCTCAAAGGGTTTAAGAGTTATGGCCTGCACAAGATTTAACAACTATGGGAGATAACTCCAGAATTGAGTCAGTCAGAGTTGTTTTTCTTGTATGTGACACACCTGCTCAGTCCTCTACAACTTGATCAAGTACCATGGTAATATCTCAAAGGGTTATTGGGTTATGGCCTGCACAAGATTTCATAACTATGGGAGATAACCCCAGAACGCAGTCAGTTAGAGTTGTCATTCTTGTACGCAACACCCCTACTCATTGCCCTCTACCTACTGGCGAAGTATCATGAAAATAACTTACAGGGTTTTAGAGTTATTGGCCGCACAAAATTTAACAACTATGGGAGATAACTCCCAAAACGGAGTCAGCTAGAGTTGTTGTTCTTGTATGTGACACACTTAACTCAATGTCCTCTACAACTTGATCAAGTATCATGACAATATCTAAAAGGGTTATTGAGTTATGGCCTGCACAAGATTTTATAACTATGGAAATAACTCAAGAACCCAGTCAGTTAGAGTTGTCTTTCTTGTACGCGACACGCCTACTCAATGTCATCTACCTAATGGTGAAGTCTCTGAAAATACCTTAAAGGGTTTTAGAGTTATGGTCCACACAAAATTTTACAATTTTGGGAGACTATGGGAGATAACTCATAGCACGAGCCGCACGAGATTTAACAACTATGGGAGGTAACAGTCAGCTAGAGTTGTCTTTCTTGTACGCGACACGCTTACTCAATGTCCTCTACATATTGGCGAAGTATCATGAAAATACCTTAAAGGATTTCAGAGTTATGGTCCGCACAAAATTTTACAATTTTGGGAGACTATGGGAGATAACTCCTGAACCAAGTCGATTTGAGTTGTCATTCTTGCACGCGACACACCTACCCAATGCCCTCTATCTACAACCTGACAAAGTTTCATGAAAACAGTTCAAAGGGTATAGGAGTTACGGGCCGCACAAGGTTTCGTCTACAGACGAACGGACAGACGGAAAGACGGACCGACAGACGGACGCCAGGGCGATCGCTATATCCCCCGAACCTTTCGGTCGGGGGATAAAAACCAACAGGGTAAAAGTATCATGATACAGTTTCATTGTATTGGACACTGCTTAACATCGTGACAATATTATGATACTTTTTCTGGTAATACTCAGCTCTAATAGAATATTAGTCTGGTAATACGCTAAGAATTTTACATTTCTAATCTAACAAAGGTAATAAAAAAAAACAATCCTCCTTGACTTTTTTTCTGCACTTATCATCTCCCTTAATAGTCAGAAACTCACCATAACTGATCAGCCGAATCAGAGAGAAGGAAATTCCAAAAGACCGGATTTTTATAAAACATAATTAGTTTTTATGCTGTTTCATATATCAGTTAGACGGGAGCCAGTCTAAGAAATTAAGGCATCGGGCATTTGCGTGAAGCGAAGGCCCGAACTAGCCTGTGCATCCGTGCAGTCTGATCAGGGCCTTCACTCACCGCAAAAAGAATCATGAGATACCACTAAATGTATGACTGCAAAGAAAAAAACCCGAATGATACTTTGAGCATGTGCAGTATGATCTGAATCAGTGCATTAAGCACTTGTTCTAAGGCACTTCTTCGCTTAACGTGTCCCGTATTATCTCAGAGGCAATGTTAATAATGTTCTTATCGTCGTTAATGAAACATGTGGCCTGTTCCATTTGGCCCGGCGGCTGAGAAAATGGACCTTAGAACATATGCGAACAACGAAGATCCCGACCAGACTGCACATCCGCGCAGACTGGTCCAGATCTTCGCTGTTCGCCTAAACAATAGACCTTGTTAAAGATATAGGACTACTAGCGAAGACCTTGATCCGACGCATGGCTGCGTAAATTGGTCTCATCATGAAAACAAACCTATATAATTTTGACCCCCTTAAACCCCACTTTTATTATAGTAAAACTGGGGTTTACAGGGGTATTCATTATTTTTCTTAATTCTGCTCAAAAACATAGATTGTGGGTACTCGTTAGAAAAGATCCGCCTCGGCGAGGTGGTTCTAACAAGTACTCACAATCTATGTTTTGAGCAGAAATATGAACTAGAGCTGGTGTTTACAAAACACTATGCCCCCAACAATGCCTGACTAACACTGGTTGACTCCAACACCGCTCGCCCATGAAGGTAATAACAGTACAATTATACGAGATTTCAGAGTTATTTTATTAAAAGGGAATTAACTCTAAAATCACCTATATTTTCATGAGGAATCCATATAAGAAATTTCAAAACATTAGCATACATAGCTCTAAACTTATGCTATGCACATGAAAGCAACAAATGTCCAAAAATTGCAAAGGGCCATAACTCAACAAAATTTCATTAAACTGGCTGAAAATTTAATCAGGTGATCTCCTCCTCAGTTCCAATCAGTATACCAAATACCAAGACTCTAGCTCAAATACTTTTTGAGATATCTAACGAGTTTTCAATGTTATTTTATTAAAAGGGCAATAACTCTAAAATGGGAGATAATTCGGACAAGAAAAAATACGGGTCACCTATTTTGTCATGAGGAATTCATACATGAAATTTCAAAACATTAGCATACATGGTTCTAAACTTATGCTATGCACATGAAAGCAACAAATGGCCAAAAATTGCAAAGGGCCATAACTCCAACAAAATTTCATAAAATTTGTAGAAAATTTAATCAGGTGATCCTCTCCTCAGCCCCAATCAGTATATCAAATATTTAGGCTCTAGCTCAAATACTTTTTGAGATATCTTGCTAACGAGATTTCAATGTTATTTTATTTAAAGGGCAATAACTCTAAAATGGGAGATAATTCCAATAAAAAAATACGGGTCACCAATTTTTTCATGAGGAATCCATATATGAAATTTCAAAACATTAGCATACCTGGTTCTAAAGTTATGTTATGCACAAGAAAGCGTGACGAACGAACGCACGCACGAACGAACAGACAAGCCAGAAGCAATATGCCCCTAACTTTTTTTCAAAGTTGGGGGCATAAAAATATAAAATATTTTATCTGAAAACCTTGAGATTTTGGTGGTGAAATTTTCAATATATTTGAATAGGCGTGTTTTCGTAATGGTTTGCGGTCAATCGTATATGCCTTAAGGGCCTTTCTGTCAGCCAGCGGCCATTTCTGAAACAGGTAGAGACTTGTTTCAGTGGCTATCTTTCTGATGTTCTACCACTTATGCGCAGTATGTTATATTGCATGACCCGTAAAAAAGTCGACAAACTGTAAGGTCGACTTTCTGAGTTCTTATAATCGACTTGTCTGTCCGTCCGTCCGTGGACAGTTTATTAATCGTCTGTTGACACTTTCTGAACTTATCTGTGGCCAGTTAGCGAAAATGGTAATTACCGGTAAGCTCTAAGCGTCAGCACATTTTGATAATGGTTTGTATACGGATAGACTCCAACACATTACAAAAACACGCCTATTCAAATATATAGAAAATTTCACCTCCGAAAACTGAAAATTTTCAAATAAAAAAATCTGATATGATTCAGATTTCTGCTCAACACAAAGAGTGTGGGTACTTGTTAGAACCACATCGGCGAGGCGGTTCTAACGTAAACCCACAATCTATATTTTGAGCAGAAATAAGAAAAATAATGTAAACCTCTGTTAATCCTAGTTTTACTATATAATAAAAGCACCGCAAGCGTAATACCCCGCCACAGCAATTATTTGTTTATGTATGAAAGTTATCGTTGCGAAATGTCTGGAAAGAAAATGACGGAGGGACATAAGAGAACACTGCCAATTTCTTTTTTGAGACGATTGATCAATCAGATTTTAAACATATCCTAGCAACAGAGTCACATATGGGCTATGCCGTTGACCCGACGTTACTAAAGAATCTGAATTCTATTGCTGTCCTCCACGTGACTATCGTTGACCAATAAAGTTAATCCACGCAAACAGCGTTTGTATGACGACGGGCAGAGGGTGATCACAATAGCTCAGCCTGAGCATTCGCTCAGGTGAGCTAAATATAACTCTGAAGCTAAGAGGAAATAACCTGATTTCAGTCAACAATAAATTATTGTTTCATAGAATCCTAGCAGGGATGCTGCAGAACATATAGCCAGGAGCCTTGCTATGATGCTTCATGCTCCAAGAGGACTTGTTAAGAAGATGATAATTCTGGGAGGTATCTTTTTCTTATTTCTATATAAAACAAGCTGTGGGAATCCATTAGAAATGCCTTGGAGAGGCGCCTCTAATGAGTATCTATTTCATAATGTTTTTTTATGGAGAAATGAGAAAAAATATCCCAGAATTATCTTTAATGCTTAGCACTCTGGGTAAAAAATCCAGCAGATGGCATTTTCAAATATTTTGCCTTATTTTTTTCCCAGAAAACAGGTTTTGACAGTTCATGCAAATTGTTTCCGTCAGAGACAATTTGCATGAAATGTCAGAACCTGTTTTCTGAGAAAATAAAGAAAAATATCATCAATCTGTCGTCAGCTGAATAAGCCCAGTAAATGATAAAAGTTAAATACTCCTCTTTAACCCATTTATGCCGAGTGGACTTGTCTATCTGTACTCTTTGGACCAGTCTATTTCCACTTTAAGGAGTGTCTGGTTTGTTTTTTATTATTGCCACGTTTTATAGGAATGCCTTTAATTAATGCAAAGTGTAGACACTGATCAGATGCCGCATTCTGACCTGGGTCTACATTATTTGCCAATAACCCATTTATGGAACGCTAGGCACAAAAGACAGTTAAATTGGGACCAAAATTGGCACCACTCATTAATGCTTTTATTGTCCTTACCTAGGCATAATGCAAGAGAGTTCAAAGGCATGTCATAAAGAGGTGATTATGAGATCTCAGTAGGGGGGGGGGGGGTGATAAAGAGGTATTCTGTAGGGTAATACATATTTTGGAGGGTATATTACCTATGGGTTAAATAAGTATACCAGAACTAAATTCCCCCTTTTGGGCCTCTATCTTTCTACCGTTTATTGACAGTATACTAAACTATGTTTTGTTGTGTCCAGTCTCTTATCAGTGATGAGACTACTGACCATGACACATCTTATTTCTATGTCTTCAACAAGTCCTATTGAACCTAAGAAAGTGTATCCATCATGAAAACACGCTTATTCAATTAATAGAAAAATTCACCTCCAAAAACTGAAAATGTTCAGATAATAAACTCTGATATTTTTCATATTTCTCAAAAACATATATTGTGGATACTCGTTAGAACCGCCTCGGCGAGGCCGTTCTCACGAGTTACCATATAATCTATGTTTTGAGCAGAAATAAGAAAAATAATTTATACCCCTGTAAATTCCAATTTTACCATACAAAAGAGGGGTTTAAAGGGGTCACAATTATATAGGCATGTTTTCGTGATGTTACTCAAAGCTTAAAGTAAGGTTTATCAATTTGCGTGTTGGGTAAAAATTTCAGCAGACGACATTTTGATTTTTTTTTTTTTTTTCTGATTTTTTTTTTTTTTTTTTTTTTTTTCGGACAATAGGATTTGCGACAATAAGCACATAGTCGTCAGATCTTGTCTTATATGAGAAATAACAAAAATGTCATTAGTTTGTCATCCGCTTAATTTGCCCATAGCATGGTAAGTGTTAACAGACACACAGAACCACAGATTCATGGAAGTACAAGCCTTTGTACGACCGAACTAAAATATATTTAGAAATGTCCTGGCAGTGACATTAACCTTCACCATTCTCTGGACTTATTCGAAAGACAACAAATTGATTTTTTTTTTTTTTTTTTTTTTTTGATTTTTTCCTAGAAACTTCATGCAAATTGTCTCCTTAGGAGATAACTTGCATAGTGTCAAATCCTATTTTCCAGGGAAAATTAAAAAAAAAAAAAAAAAAAAAAAAAAAAAGTCTTGAGTTTATCGTCTGCTGAATTTGCCTCTAGCATTGCACAGAACCACAAATTCATAGCAGTACATAGCGCCTATACACAACCGGATTACTTAGAAATTTCAGCGCAGTGACATTAACCTTGATTAATCTGATTGGCTGATAGTCAGAAATGGGTGTAGCTAATTAAATTATTCAACAGGATAAGTGTTAATAGAAGCACAGAACCACAGATTCTCGGACCTACATAGCGCTTCTGTACAACCGGACTACAATATACTATGCACGATTCATGGGGACTGAAAAAGCTGGTCGTAAAGTAGCGTGGTCGTAATTTCGAGCGGTCGTAATAGCGGAATTTTACGGTAATTTGCTGCTCCTGAGAAAATTTAATTCCACTGACAATAGATCCGTTTGGAACGAACCTGGAGAGCAGAATAGCAAACGGGAAGTCACAAATAACCGAGATACATGAACAAATAAAAACAGCAACAGAAGAATTGCCTTGAAATGGTCAGCAGGAACAAGTACTGAGTGTGTGTGTTGTGTGTGTGTTGGGGAGAGGGGGGGGAGGGGGGGGGAGGGTATGTGGGACGAGGTGAGGTGTGGGTGTTGGGGGGACTTAAACGTAAACTAGTTTTACACGCTCGAAACTTCCCCCTTAATTCTGATGCAGCTCAAAATTACAAGTATGGGTTCAGTTTTTCACATACTTATCTCATTAGCGAAACATCGACGTAAAACACAAATAATCAAGACACTATAATGGAACAAAATTGAGGGCTAAACAATAATGTCAAGCCAGAGCCCAAGAAAACTACAAGTTGGATCAGAATGGAGTAAAAAACATGCCCTAACTGCAAGTGAAAATCCTTATGAATGCAAGGACTTCGCCATATTAACCCTTTAACTCTTCGCATGCTGGGTAAAAGTTTCAGCAGACGACATGTTGTGCTGGGTAAAACATTTGACAGGTGACATTTTAAAATAATTCTCTTTTTTTTTTTTTTTTTTTTCTTCAGAAAATAGGAATTGACATTTCAGTCTTTTGGAGACAATTTGCATGAAATGTCAAATCCTATTTTCTAGAAAAAAAAAATATAATTTGTTCGTGTGCTGAATTTGCCCACTAAGTTTGTTTGTGTTAAGGTTTTACGGCCCAGTCAACCAAATGTGGTCATGTTGAGTACGAACAGTTTACCAAACCACACGTTTACTGAACAGGCTTAGTCCTCAAAGCGGTTAACCAGTATTGTGTACATTCTTTCGCCAGAAACTAACAACTGCTCTTCCTGAATCAGCGGAAGGGAGAGAATGACCTTAGAAAATATTTCATGATCAAATCTCCACGAAAGAATGTTGCAGACCCGGCGGGAGTCGAACCCGCTACCTTCTGATCATCAGTCGGACGCGCATCCAACTGAGCCACTGAGGCTGGCTGGGTACTATAATCCTTTCAGTATCTCTACGAAAGATATTTTTTGCTTGGAGTTAAAAAACAGTCGAACTTCAATGGCTCGAACATATTTGGGACCATAGAAAATTGTTCGAGACATGGGTAGTTCGCGACACTGTGGGTTAATCATGGAGCCAGGTCAGGAAGCAAATACCGATAATTTAGGGATATTTTTCTCGATTTTCTACATAATAATTGTATGTTGAGTGTACCCATTAGAACCGCTTCGATAGGCGATTCTAATGAGTACACACAACATACAATTCCATGGTAAAATAAGAAAAAAAATCCCTAAACATTTGTTTCCTTGAGCTATTTGAAGGATTTTGTAGGGACTGAAAAACGAGTTCGAATCATCCACGGTAAACGAGCCATCCGGGTTCGAGTCATTGAGGTTATACTGTATCTTGTTCCGACTGACCATATCTTATCAGAAACCATTTGGTTTTCTATTTCTGTGTTTTGTTCCCAAATACAGTATAACCTCAATGGCTCGAACCCGGATGGCTCGTTTACCCTGGATGACTCTAACTCGTTTTTCAGTCCCTACAAAATCCTTCCAATAGCTCAAGGAAACAAATATTTAGGGATTTTTTTTATTTTATCATGGAATTGTATGTTGTGTGTACTCATTAGAATCGCCTCATCGAGGCGATTCTAATGAGTACATTCAACATACAATCATTGTGTAGAAAATCGAAAATATTTCCCTAAATTTTCGCTATTTGCTTCCTGACCTGGCGCAATGATTAACCTTCAGTGGCTCGAACTACCCGTGTCTCGAACGAATTTCCATGGTCCCAAAGATGTTCGAGCCACTGAGGTTCGACTGTATTTACCCTAAAATCTAAATTACGGCCAAAAATTAATTTGACCTATGCAATTTTTATAGTAAAGTGATTTTTTGTCTCAGAAAATATTCATTACTTTTATTTGTTGAATTAAAACTATTGATATTCCACAACAATTTTGTGAAAATCTCAGAATAATTGACCAAGCTGAACTTGTTGAGAATCACTCTCCAAGTAACCTACGCTACAGATTTCTGCATAATTTGCAAACATTTCTACTATGGGAAAAAAAACTGAAAAAAAAAATGATTTTTTTAAAACAATATCTAAAAAAGCTTTTTGTGCATAGGTAGTTATTCCAATTGGTTTTGCATCAAATCATGGCTAAAGTTTGCAAATTTACTTCTTTTTTGTAAATCCCAAAGCAAAAATCGACTTTCTGAAAGACGCTGAAAGTGGAATTCAGCAAAATGATTACATGCAGTGTTATAAACAAAATACATCTGCACTACTTTGATATTTGCACGCAAAATAAACATATTTACAACATATTTGTAAACCAAAAATAAACCAGCACTGCTGTTAGCAAAGGCGACTTCTTTGTTTGTTTGAGTTGGGAGTTCCATGGCACAGCCAACATTGTTAACCCTTGCCATGCTGAATAAATTATGATGCCATGCCCACTTCTAATTTTCAGCCAATCATATTACTTGATCAAGGTTGTTGATACAAATTAAAATACTGAATGACAAACAGTGTAGATCCAGATCAGTTGGCTTCTTCAGAAGCCAACTGATCTGGAGCTACTCTGTTTGCAAATGAGGGTATATCCGGGTTCAGCAGGACAAGGGTTAAAGTCATGTTCAGCCAGTCAGTTAACTAACTTAACTTACACTTTTCTTGGGCAGGCTTAGTCCTCAAAGCGGTTAATCAGTACTTGTACACATACTTTCGCCAGTAACTGACCACTGTCCTTCTTGAATCAACAAAGGAGGGAGAATGGCCGTAGAAATAATTTGAAATTCATAATTAATTTACACAAAATTCATATGGTCAAGCTGGGATTCCACCTTCCGATCCCTTGATCTGCAGTCAGATGTTCTACCGACTGTTTAACATGCTGAGGTTTTATGGCCCAGTCAACCAATTAGGGGCATGTCAAGCGCGGACAGTTTACCTAACAACACATTCTCTTGGGCATGCTTAGTCATTCAAGCGGTTAACCAGTACTTGTGCACATTCTTTTGTCAGAAACTGACAATTGCCCTTCTTGAATCAGAGGAAGGGAGAGAAAGAATGTAGAAAATATTTCATGATAAATCTCCACGAACGAATGTTGCCGGACCCGACGAGGATCAAATCAAACCCGCGACCTCCTGATCACCAATCGAACGCACACACGACTAAGCCACCAGAGCCGGCTCTACGAACAGAGCTATGGAGCCTGGTGCAAAGGTGTCTTCTTGGTATATACCTAGAGCAAAGGCCAAGACCTGGCCCCCGAGGTTATAAGAAAGTTTTTTCATGCTCAACTCAGCTGAGCATGAACATTTCTCTGCTAATAAATATGAAAATGCCAACAATAGTTGGCATTTTCATATTAATTAGTAGAGAAATTTTCATGCCCAGCTATATATACATGTATACTTTAAGCAAGAAAGAATTTGCAATTGTTAGTAATACGAGATATATTAGCTGGACAAATTTTATGCTCAGCTGAGTTGAGCATGAAAAAGAGTTTTATAAGTTTGGGGCCAGGCTGTGAACACCAAGATCTTTGCTGTCGACTTATATAAACTGTAGATACAATAAAATACAACAATCATCACGAAAACACACCTATATAATTTTAACCCCTTAAACCCCACTTTTATATAGTACAAGAATTTCGTGGAAGGCGTCGTCGCATTATACAGCCCAATGATAACGGAATGTCGACGTAAAATGTGTAAAAGTCACTGGAGCGTGAAATATAGGTCACTGGGTCAAGGTACCTGCTGTCAGTACATCACGGAGAAGCACTATGCAAGATATGGTGGTTGTAGGCCTAATAGTTGAGGGGTTATCGAACATCAACCTAAAATGTGTCAAATATAGGTCAACGTCACCAGGTCAAGGTACCTGCCAATCCAGTACAATGAGGTGAAGCACTACGCAAAGTTTACTGGTTGTAGGGCTTATATTTGAGGAGATATTGAACATCAATGTAAAATGTGTCAAAGTCACTGGAGTGCAAAATATAGGCCAAGGTCACCAGGTCAAGGTACTTGCAGAGTCAGTACATCAAGAAGAAGCACTATACAAGGTTTGGATGTTGAAGGCCTTATAGTTGAGGGCATATGGAAGAGCGACGTAAAAGGTGTAAAAGTCAATGGAGTGCAAAATATAGGTCAAGGTCACGGAGTCAAGGTACCTGCAGTCTGTACATTGAGGAGAAGCATTATGCAAGGTTTGGTGGTTGTAGGCCTTATAGTTGAGAAGATATTGAACGTCGATGTAAAATGTGTAAAACGGCACTGGAGCGAAAAATATAGGTCAAGGTCACCGGGTCAAGATACTTGCCGAGTCAGTACATCTAGGAGAAGCACTATGCAAGGTTTGGTTGTTAGAGGTCTTACACTTGAGATCTGGAACGTTGATGTACATTATGTCAAAGTCACTCCAGCCAAAATATAGGTCAAGGTCAGCAGGTCAAGGTATCTGCCGAGTCAGTACATTGAGAAGAAGCACTTTGCAAGGTTTGATGGTTGTAGGCCTTATAGTTGAGGAGATATCGAACGTCGACGCAAAATGTGTCAGTCACTGGAGCGCAAACTATAGGTCAAGGTCACCGGATCAAGGTACCTGCCGAGTCAATACATCTAGGAGAAGCACTATGCGAGGTTTGGTAGTTGTAGGCCTTATAGTGGAGAAGCTCTGGAACCTCAATGTAAATTGTGTCAAAGTCACTGGAGCGCGGAATATAGGTCAAGATCACCAGGTCAATGTACGTGCCAAGTCAGGAGGTAAGGGACATCTGTTATACAAGGTATGATGGTTGCTGTAGAATTGTAGTTGATTAGAATACTAACTTTGATATAAATGTCGAACTTCGACATAAATGTTGACAGACGGACAGACGAACGGACGTACGAACGGAAAAGCGGACGCCTATGTCGCAAAGTCAGGAGGTCAGGGAGATGTTTCATGCAAGGTTTGATGGTTGTTTAGTCTTGTATTTCATTAGAATACTAACTTTGACATAAATGTCGAACTTCGACGTAAATGTTAACTAGACAGACGAACGGAAAAGCGGACGCCTATGTCGCAAAGTCAGGAGGTCAGGGAGATGTTTCATGCAAGGTTTGATGGTTGTTTAGTCTTGTATTTGATTAGAATACTAACTGACATAAATGTCGAACTTCGACATAAATGTTGACAGACGGACGGACGGACGGAAAATCGGACGCCTATATCGCACCACGCTACAAGCAGGTGCGACAAAAACAGGGGTTTACTGGGGGTATACATTATTTTTCTTATTTCTGCTCAAAAACATAGATTGAGGGTACTCGTTAGAACCGCCTCGCTGAGGCGGTTCTAACGAGTACCCACAATCTATGTTTTGAGCAGAAATATGAAAAATATCAATTTTTTATCTGAAAAATTTCCCTTTTTTTATGGTTGTAAAATTTTCAGCATATTTGAATAGGCGTGTTTTCGTAATGAATACATCAATGTTTAGCAAAGGTCCTGATCCAAATGTGGTGTTTAGCTGGCTGACAGCATGTATGCATTTACTCTGAAGACACCGTTTCTCAAGGCTTCGAGCAAACGTATTATGCCTAGGCGAGGCACTCCTAATTAGTTTTTTTTTCCGACCCGGAGGAGTTAATTATGCACCACCCCTGGATGCATTCATTTTTTAACTCAAAATTTAGATTATAATTGCCTTTTCACCACATTACAAAAATACTCCTTGAAATGGAGTAAAACCTGTCTGACTGACACTAATCTTATGCGCCTTGCATGAACATACAGCAAACAGTCTTGAGATTTCTTGCTATACTGCTTTCTTTATAACTGTATATGTTTGGCTGAGCACATGGTAGAGTTTAGGACTTTGAGATGACAACTGTATACTTCGAGAGTCATCTCTTTTGGAAGTGTATTATTTGACCTTCCCAAAATCCTAGATCCTCTCGTGAAGTGTTTTGTACTTTTGTCATTCCTTTTAAAATCTTTGCTTGTTCGATTTGGGGTTTATGGTACCACTGTTGTTGGGCCGATCAGTTAACCTACTCATACATTTCCTGGGCAGGCTTAGTCCTCTAAGCGGTTAACAAGTACTCTGTGCACACATTTGACCAGGGCCTACACTGTGTACATGAAATAAAATATTTATGACAAAAGAAATTATCAACATTTTTCCATACAAATGTATGGGGCCCATACAAATGCATACAGAAGCAAACTTGACGTCGCCGTAAAAAGGTTTAATGTCAATGTATGACAATTATTTTAGCAACTTTGGTAGATCGCCCGTTCCAGATGATATATGCAAAGATTCAGCCACAAGCCATCCTCGGTTTTGGAGAATAAGATTTTTAAATGCTTTTTCCCATACAAATGCATAAGGAAGCAAACTTGACCTTGCCGTAAAAAGGTCAAATGTCAATGTATGATCATTATTTTAGCAACTTTGGTAGACCTCCTGTCCCCGATGATTTATGCAAATATTCAGCCCCAAAGCATCCTCGGTTCTAGAGAAGAAGATTTTTAAAGGTTTTTACCATATATGGGCATGGCAGCCATCTTGGTCAACGAACAGTGACCATTTTAGCAATCTTTTGTTCCCCTTACCTAAGGAGGCTCCATATGAAATTTGAGCAAAATTGGCCCAGAGGCTCCAGAGGAGAAGTTGTTTGAAATTCTAAACATTTTTCCCATACAAATGCATAAGGAAGCAAAATTGACCTTACTGTAAGAAGGTCAAATGTCAATGTACGACCATTATTTTAGCAATTTTGGTAGCCCTCCTGTTCCCAAAGATATATGCAGAGATTCAGCCATAAGGCATGCTCGGTTTTGGAGAAGAAGATTTTTAAAGGTTTTTCCCATACAAATGCATAGGGAAGCAAACTTGACCTTGCCGTAAAAAGGTCAAACGTCAACGTACGACAATTCTTTTAGCAATTTTGGTGGACCTCCCGTCCCCGATGATTCCTGCAAAGGTTCAGCCCCAAGGCATTCTCGGTTCTGGAGGAGAAGATTTTTAAAAGTTTTTACCATATATGGGCGTGGCGGCCATCTTGGTCAACGGACCGCGACCATTTTAGCAATTTTTCGTTCCCCCACCCTCAGGAGGCTCCATATGAAATTTGAGCAAACTTGGCTCAGCGGCTTCAGAGGAGAAGTTGTTTGAAAATGTTAACGGACGGACGCACGGACGGACGGACGAAAAGTGATCACAATAGCTCATCCTGAGCAGAGCTCAGGTGAGCTAAAAACATTTACCTGATACCACCTCTTATCTGTTGCTATGATGCAGTGCTTTCATTAACCCTTGTCATCCTGAATAAATTAAGATACCATGCCCACTTCAGTTCTTATTTTTAGCCAATCAGATTATTTGATCCAGGTTGTTGATACAAATTCACATCCTTAACAGCAAACAGTGCAGATCCAGCTCATTAAGCTTCTTCAGAAGCCAACTGATCTGCATCACGAAAACCTGCCTATATAATTCTGACCTCCTTAAACCCCACTTTTATATAGTAAAACTGGGGTTTACAGGGGTATACATTATTTTTCTTATTTCTGCTAAAAAAAACATAGATTGTGGTACTCGTTAGAACCGTCTCGCCGAGGTGGTTCTAACGAGTACCCTTAATCTATGTTTTAGCAGAAACATTAAGAAATCTGAGTTTTTATCTGAAAATTTTCAATTTTTTTAGGTGAAATGATCTATATATTTGAATAGGCATGTTTTCGTATTGTGGATCTATACTGTTTGCAAAGGCAGAGCATATCCTGGTTCAGCAGGACCAGGGTTAAGAGAAGTCAAGGAGTCAGAGACTCCCCAAAATTGCTCAGGGACTTCAAACAACTGAAGCTTGGAAGTCAGGACCTCCAGCTTTAAAACATACAGTGTACATTCCCATTTGTAAAGCAGATTTAGCCTAAACTCCTATTTTATCAAGCATTTAATGGTATTTTAAGCCCCTTAAAAGAGAAAAAAAATATGGTAAAATAAGAAATTTTATGTTCAGCTATACTTCCAGACAGACATGCTAGTCAAGAGACTTCCTGTTTTTGAATGTAAGTGCAGGCACTGTATAATGAAATACCATATATTCACTGCCCAGAATATTCTGTCAATATCACGCCTTACCATAACTGTCCAAACAGTTGAATAAGGTCATTTGAGTATCTGGCAATGTCTCTGAAAATGTCTTAGCAGGTATCATATTTACCGTAAGTATTGGGACACCTTATCTACTATCCATACATACTTGTTCTAAAATTTGAAATAGTCCATTCTACTACCTATTGATGTGTCAAAACTATTGCTGTGAGAATGGCACACTGTGTAGACCCTGAGGAGAAGCAGCAATCTGTGGCATTAGATCTGAGTCTACACTGTTTGCAAAAGCCGATCTGTCCAATGATGGGATCTAAAGCAAAAACTGTGGTACATTGTATATCCAAACAAAAATGTATAGATTATATAGAAAAATGACCATAAACATAATGAATGGTCCTTTTTCTGTATAATCTATATATTTTTGTTTGGATGCAGCAAAAATGTACAGATTATGTAGAAAAATGACCATTAATCTATATCTTTATTGTGGCATCAAGCCTTACATCAGAAACCATCCTATATGAACCATCTTTTGTTTGTTTGTGTTGAGGTTTTATGGCCCAGTCAGCCCATTGGGGTCATGTCTAGCATGGTCTGTTTCCCTAACCACACTTTTTTCCTGGGCAGGCTTAGTCCTCAAAGAGTTTCTACTGTAATTGATTAAAAATGGAAACCCTGATCAAAATGCTCTATGGACAGTGTACACTGGATCTACACTGTTTCCCAGGTATGCCTATCCAATTACAAGGGAAACCAATACACCTAAAGATTTTGTCCCCACTTTACAAAGAGTGACAACTCTTGCAGACAACATTATTATTCCCTAGTATTTACATCCTTTAAGAACTGGTTGCTATTCTTAAAACAATGACTTGTGTTACTCTACAAGTAGCCCCCAGTGATATGGGGGTAAACATTTTACATGTTACATGTAATTCCCTTGAAGGTGGAGCTACTTCCCTGATGTCAAATATGGCAGCCTATATTTGCTACATGTAGTGTTGGGAATCACATTACGAAAACACGCCTATTGAAATATATAAAAAATTTCACCTCCAACAAACTGAAAATTTTCAAGTAGTAATTCTGATATTTTTCATATTTCTGCTCAAAACATAGATTGTGGGTACTCGTTAGAACCGCCTTGCCAAAACATAGATTGTGGTACTTGTTAGAACCGCCTTGGCGAGGCAGTTCTAACGAGTACCCACAATTTATGTTTTTGAGCAGAAATAAAGAAAATAATGTACACCCCTGTAAACCCCAGTTTTACTATATAAAAGTGGGTTTTAAGGGGGTCAAAATTATATAGGTATGTTTTCGTGAGGAGTCAGAAGTTCATAGTCATCATTCATTTTGTAAAACCGAGTGATCATTTACTGACAGTTGATTAGTATCATCTTCCAGATACTTATTTTGTTTGTGTTGAGGTTTTACGGCCCAGTCAACCAAATGGGGTCATGTCGAGAGCGGTCAATTTACCTAACACTATTACTGGGCAGGCTTAGTTCTCTAAGCCATTAACCAGTGTGCACATTCTTTCGCCAGAAACTGACAATTGCCCTTCTTGAATCAGCGGAAGGAAGAGAATGACCGTAGAAAATATTTCATGATCAATCTCCACGTAAGAATGTTGCCGACCTCAGCAGGGGTCGAACCCACGACCTCCTGGTCTCCGGTCGGACGCGCATCCAACTGAGCCACAAAGGCAAGCACCAGATACTTATTCATAGCTCCGGAGAAGAGGATATCCACATTTTTTTTTCTTCATGAAAACATACATGTATACTGAGGATACTCATTGGAAGCACCTCAGTGTTTTCATGGATAATGTGCTTCTAATGAGTACATGTACCCACAGTGTATGTTACATGGAGAAATAAGAAAAATATCTGTATATAATTCAGATAAACAAGTGCCTTATCTGGAGCTATGCTTATATTTTTATCTATTTTTATCAAATTTCTTCACCTTTATTCACCACAAATCTAAATTTAAAAGACACATTTTTTTGTTCAACTTGCCTATTAACTTTGCATGCTTGGTAATTTTGCATGCTTTTTGTCATCTGTGGATTTTTTTTTTAAATTAGCTTTTTCAAAAAAATTTTGTTTTTGGAATACAATCAGAGTGTCAAACAGTTTGGATCCAGATCAGGCCCGACAAAACGTCGGGCCTGATCTGGGTCCAAACTGTTTGCAAAGGTTATCAGCAGACAACAAAAGTCGCCACTAACAGCGAAAGAGTTAAAACAAAAAGTGAGAAAAAATGTGTTCCTAGAAATAGAATTTTTCAAATTGTTGATTATGAAAATTGTTTGTTTGTGTTGAGGTTTTACGGCCCAGTCAACCCAATGGGGTCATGTCGAGCGCGGTCAGTTTACCTAACCACACGTTTACTGGGCAGGCTTAGTCCTCTAAGCGATTAACCAGTACTGTGCACATTCTTTCGCCAGAAACTGACAACTGCCCTTCTTGAATCAGCGGAAGGGAGAGAATGACCGTAGAAAATATTTCATGATCAATCTCCACGAAAGAATGTTGCCAACCTCGGCGGGGGTTGAACCCGCGACCTCCTGGTCTCCAGTCGGACGGCGCATCCAACTGAGCCACCGATTATGAAAATCTTTCTGATGATAGATCATCAGTCACATGAGGCAAAAGTGATTGAAAATTGGTTATTATCGATCTAATAAAGATTAGGTCATAATTTTACCTGTCTTTCAGAGCATGACTCTTAACATAAATTATGTTCTAATTTTCTGAGAAAACAGTGAAGACCCAGATGAGATGCCACAGAATGTGGTGTCTCATCAGGGTCTACACTGTTTGCCAATCAGTCAGCTGATTTTAGACAAACATTGGGTAGTAAATAGTACTTGTTCAAATTTTAGATAAAGTATGGTAAGAAGCTGAGGTGACCAAATACTAAGCGTAAATACGGTAAAGTAACAGACCCAGAAATCAAATGTTCGATTATTAGCAAATCTGTAACAATAATCATTTTTGTGGAATTTATAGATCAATAAATCGATTATCCGATTAATAGTGCCAGCCTTATCCCAGACCATAACTACTTACCGTACTTTTCCTAAAATTTGAACAAGAATGTTTTACTACATGCTGACGAGTCTAAAACTTCTGGATGAGTGGCAAATTCATCACGAAAACAAGCCTATATAATTTTGACCCCCTTAAACACCACTTTCATATAGTAAACTGGGGTTTATAGGGGTATACATTATTTTTCTTATTTCTGTTCAAAACATAGATTGTGGGTACTTGTTAGAACTGCCTCACCGAGGCGG
The DNA here is from genome assembly GCA_964016985.1 of Anodontia alba. Lineage (NCBI taxonomy): Eukaryota > Metazoa > Mollusca > Bivalvia > Lucinida > Lucinidae > Anodontia > Anodontia alba. Next base: position 45,021,066 of record OZ024826.1, read on the forward strand.
TTCTAAGGAGTACCCACATTCTATGTTTTGAGCAGAAATATTTGAGTTTTTTATCTGAAAAGTTTAGGTTTTTGGAGGTAAAATTTTCTATATATTTGAATAGGCGTGTTTTCGTAATGTGTATACATTGTACATCTTGTTCAGATGCTGCAGTCTTTTGTGTCTGTTATGGGTCTACACTGTTTGTTCAAGCATGTCTGTAGAAATAGTTAGGCAAAAAAGGTATTAACGTTTTGCACAATGTCCACTAGAAATTTATGCAAATAACATTTTATACTTTTTTTATTCTTATGTGTACCCAAAACAATTGGGTTAAACACTTTATGCAAATTGTCTCACAAAAGGTCATGCCCTAAATTTTGGCAAAAATAGATGTAACATCACTTTAGCACAGCTCAAGAAAAGAGGAATATCCACACGATATAGTTTTCTGGTTTCTCCACAAAAACATATGTTGTAGGTACTCATTAGAAGCACCTCAGTGAGGTGCTTCTAATGAGTACCTACATCATATTTTATGGAGAATTAAGAAAATATAAGTACTTCTTGGCAGACAAACTCGCTTTATCTGGAGCAATGCTTTAAGCCTGCTGATTATATCCAGAACATTACGAAAACATGCCTATTCAAATATACTGAAAATTTTGCCGCCAAAAAAAATGAAAAAAAAAATCAGATAAAAGAATCTGATATTTTTCATATTTCTGCTCAAAACAGATTGTGTGTACTCGTTAGAACTGCCTCGATGAGGCGGTTCGAACGAGTACCCACAATCTATGTTTTGAGCAGAAATAAGTAAAATAATGTATACCCCTGTAAACCCCAGTTTTACTATATAAAAGTGGGGTTTAAGGGGGTCAAAATTATATAGGCATGTTTTGGTGATGAAGTGCTTTAAGTTATCTCATCAGAATATTACAGGCATGTCCCACAAGATATGTATACCTGGTCCAGTAGGTCCACGATAAAACTAATAAAGCTAAAGTCTTAATATAGCTCCAGATGAGGGGTTTTTTTTTTTTCAACAAAAAATTGCTGATATTTTTTTTTATTTGTCCATAAAAACATATGTTGTGGGTACTCATTAGTACCCACTCTAATGAGTACCCACAACATATGTTTTCATGGACAAACAAGAAAATAAACTGTCATGATACCCCCACCACCCACCATCCCCACCCCCCCCCCCCCTCCCCACCCCTTATCTGGAGGTATTATTCTAATCATCTAAATTATCTAGTCAAGGTCTAGATCAGCCTGCCAAACTGCACAATCTGACAAGTGTCTTTTCTGTACAATACATGTGTATATTCTAGAGAATTCAATGATTCTATAAGTGAAAAGCAAAGTCCTGATCAGACAGTGCATGTGTGTAGGCTGATCTTGATCTTAACTATCAGCATATGTCCCAGAGGTACCACGGAGTTACTGAAATGTACAACAATAGATTTACATGTAGCATCAAACTAAACTTGTTTGTTTGTGTTGAGGTTTTACGGCCCAGTCAACCCAATGGGGTCATGTCGAGCGCGGTCAGTTTACCTAACCACACGTTTACTGGGCAGGCTTAGTCCTCTAAGCGGTTAACCAGTATTGTGCACATTCTTTCGCCAGAAACTGACAACTGCCCTTCTTGAATCAGCGGAAGGGAGAGAATGACCGTAGAAAATATTTCATGATCAATCTCCATGAAAGAATGTTGCCGACCTCGGCGGGGGTTGAACCCGCGACCTCCTGGTCTCCAGTCGGACGGCGCATCCAACTGAGCCACCGAGGCCGGCAAACTATAACTTGTGGCTCTCTTCTTAACAGCATCTCTTTCAGAAACCTCATGAATGGTCTACTCAAGACTACCTAGTTTGGCATCAATACACTAGCATTATAAGCAGTTTTATCTTTTGTTCCTGTATGATCAGTCATCTGGTCATATCCATCTTTCAGAAACCTCATGTGTGATCTTCACGAAAACGTACCTATATAATTTTGACCCCCTTAAACCCCACTTTTATATAGTAAAACTGCGGTTTACAGGGGTATACATTATTTTTCTTATTTCTGCTCAAAAACACAGATTGTGGGTACTCATTAAAACCACCTCGGAAAGGCGGTTCTAACAAGTACCCACAATCTATGTTTTGAGCAGAAATATGAAAAAATATCAGAATTTTTATCTGAAAAATTTCAGGTTTTGGTGGTGAAATTTTCTGTATATTAGAATAGGCATGTTTTCGTAATGCTACTCAGGATTACCTTGTTGGTTAGCATCAGTTCACAGCATAAACAGTTTTACCCACTGTTCCATTTTGATCACTCATATATGTATCTATCTTTAAGAAACCTCACGTGTGGTCCACTCAGGATGACCATGTAATTTAGCATCAGCACCATCATACAAATGTAAGCAGTTTTATCCTTTGTTCATGTTTGTCCTAAAACTTCGAACACCAAAGTTTCTGGTAAAATGACATATGCAAACAGTGGAGACCTAGATCAGACAGCTCCTGAAGGAGCAGTCTGATCAGGGTCTACACTGTTTGCCATTCCACTAAGTATTTTAAAAAACAAGTGCATAAGAAGCAAAACTTAGGCCAGAATAGTAGAGAATAAAGTGTTCGAAATTTTAGGACATTTACCGTAATTACTCATACCCATCTTTAGGAATTTTGGAAAAACCTCACATGAGGTCTACTCAGGACAACCTTGTAGTGTTGCATCAGTACTATCATAAGCAGTTTTATCTTTTGTTCCTCTTAGATTACTCATATCCATTTTTTCAGAAACCTTGCTTGTAGTCCACTCAGGACAACCTTGTAGTCTATCATAAGCAGCTTTATCCTTTGTTCATGTTTAATTTTTCATATCCATCTTTCAGAAACCTCATATGTACATGTAGACTACTCAAAGACTACCTTGTAATTTTGCATCAGTACTAACATCTGTAGTTTATCCTTTGTTCCTGTTTGATCACTCATATTCATCTTTCAGAAGCCTTACCTGTGGTCTACACTGGACTACAGTGTACCTTGCAGTTTTGCATCAGAACTAGCCTAAGCATATTTATCATGTTCCTGTTTTACCTTAGCAAGCTGGGTAAAACTTTCATCAGATGTTATTTCGCATTATGAAAATGCCTATTCAAATATATAGAAAATTTCACCTCCAAAAACTGAAAATTTTCAGATAAAAAACTCTGATATTGTTCATATTTCTGCTCAAAACATCGATTGTGGGTACTCCTTAGAGCTGCCTCAGCGAGGCAGTTCTAACGAGTACCCACAATCTATGTTTTTGAGCAGAAATAAGAAAAATGTATACCCTTGTAAACCCCAGTTTTACTACATGTATATAAAAGTGGGGTTTCTGGGGATCAAAATTATATAGGCATGTTTTTGTGATGAAATATTTTTCTTATTGTCCCTTATCATAGGATTTGACATTTCATGCAAATTGTCTCCTATGAAGACAATTTGCATGAAATGTCAGATCCTATCTTCTGGAAAAAATTAGAAACATACCATGAATTTGTCATCTGCAGAATTTGCTTATAGCTTGCTGATTGTTAATTACTCACATCAGCACAAAAATTAGCAACTAGTGCTAGTATCTATACCTGCTTTTTTAGTTTTCTTTTTCAGACTGTCTTTATTTGGAAGACTGCGTTTTTGTATTGATGTTGATTTTCTCAATGCCCTGCCACTACTACTGTTATCAGATTCATCTGGTGGACTTTGTTCATGCAGCTGCTCATCTTCGTTAAAAAGTTTCAGATCAGAGACTCTGCTGTCAGGTAAACCACCACTATATGTATACGGTTGTACCCTTCTGTGCGTCTTAGTGCGCTTGGTCCTTACTGATGTGATTTTGAATTGCTTCTGATCAGTGTGCACTGGATCCTGATCAACATGATGGCTACTTTGTGTGAATTCTTGACCAGAAACTGGAGGTTCGATAGGTGGATGATAACCTGTATGTTTGTGCATATGCATAACCAATGCCCCTTCATGTTTGAATTTACTTTCACAGATGAAGCATTCGTATTGCTTTTCAGTCGTGTGGCTTTTCACATGTTCTTTAACAGCTGAAATACCTGGACAGCACATGTTGCAAATGTTGCAAATATATTTCTCATCTCCCACACAGGTGTATGTCTGTCGTCCTGAGCTTTCTCCTGCATGCATTTCTTCGTGCAATTTCAAACTTTCTTTACTTTCATGTGGCTTGTTGCAAATGCTACAGTTAAAGAGCACACCAGCAGCATGAAATTCCAGATGTGTTCGCAGTGATGCAGCATGCTTGAAGGTTCTACTACATACGTAGCATTTATAATCTCTTTTCTCATGTTTCTCCTGGCTCAGTATCATTTCTCTCGTCTTTTTGTCAGTGTGCATTTCTAGTACATGCAATCTCAAACTTTCTTTATCGTCATTTGGTTGGCTGCAAATTCTACAGTTGAATAGAACTCCAGCATCGTGTAACTCCATATGAGAACGTAACGAAGCAGCATATTTGAAGGTTCTATAACACTTCTCGCACTTATTAGTCTCATAACTCACATCAAAGTTATTCATTTCCATGGTTCACTGTATATCTTTATACCTGTTGCATCACACCAAGTGAAAAAGTGCCTTTGAGGGTGCGCAAAGTGTGTGGATTCACATCATCCTGTGAATGCACAGTCTCATCCGGACATCTGCTCTTCACTGAAACATTCTATAGCATTCAGTGATTCTGTATAGAGATAACAAAGGCCCTGATCAGACTGTGCAGATGCACAGACTGATCTGGGTCTTTGTTATCTGCATATGCCCAAAAACACATTTTCGCATGGAATGGTCCATCTTAGAATTTTAGAAGTTATGAACCCTTGTTGTTTACAAGTCTTCCTAAGTGAGCAGCATCTTCATAAAAATGTTTTTGCTGACATTTTCAAATGGTAATTAATTACAGTTGACTCTCGTTATCTCGAATTCCAAGGGACTCTCTGAAATACTTCGAGATATCCCTACCTCGACGTATCAGATTTGCAGAATTCAGGAAAAACTAATTTAACAAATATATGTGTAATTGGACTCTTGAAGTTAGAGATGTATTGAAACTATTGTGGAAAAGAGGAGAAATTGCTCCTTAGGAGCAATTTCTCCTCTTTTCCACAATATTTTTCTACCTGTTGTTAGATTTTCATGTTTAGGCAGAGACCAGATTTTCACTTCGAGATAAGCGGTTATTCGAGATAAGCGAGGTCGAGATAACGAGAGTCAATTGTACTTGTTCTTTACTTTATCCTTTATCACCATCAGTTTCCAGGTACAATCTGAAAAAATAAAAAAAAAATAATAAATAATAGTTATCAAGCACAGGCAGGCAGGGAGAGAGTGTATGTATGTATGTATGTATGTATGTATGTATGTATGTATGTATCATGTAGGTTCCATACTCAATGTTAACAATGAACATTTAATGTGTTAACCCTTATCCTGCTGTTCATGACAACCCCTACCTATGCAAACAGTGTAGATCCAGATCAGATGGCTGATCAGGATCTACACTGTTTGTCATTCAGTTTGTGAATTTGAATGAAAACATAATACATGTATGATGTAATCTGATCGGCTGATAGTCAGGAATGGGTGTGGCTAATTAAATTATTCAGCAGGATAAGGGTTAAGTGCCAAAACTGTAGCAGACAACCTTCTAAAATATTTTTTGAGAAAATATGGCTAACAGTTCATGCAAAATAACAAGGTCTGGATTTTTCAGAAAAATACAAAAATGTATATACATGTATATAGAATGTTATCTACTTATGTTGTGATTGGTGCCTTAACATTTACCACCCAGACGACAAACTGATGATATTTTTCTTATTTTTCTTAGAAAATAGGATCCGACACTTCATGCAAATAGTCTTCTAAGTGTCAAATCCTGTTTTCTAGGAAAAATAAGGAAAATATTTCAAGATGCTGTCTGCTGAAATTTTTACCCAGCATGCAAAGGGTTTAGGGTAAATGTGTAGATTACATTAGATCATCATGCATATGACAAGTTATTTATCCTAGTGCAGAAAAACCAATGATTACAATTCAATATTCTATAGAAATAATTTGAAGGAAATGCCAAGTAAAGCCTGTTTTTAAAAGTTAAAAAAAAACGAGGGCCCAGTTGTTCAAAGCTAACGATGTCGTTAGTTAATGATTGGTTAAAATTTGCACCAAGTGATACGCAAATATGCTGAAATTTTTTGCTGAAAAAATGTGAGTAGCTTTTGCAGTGCAAAAGCTACTCACATTTTTTCAGCAAAAACTATCAGAATATTGTGTATTGAATCCGCTAAAACAGTTAACGAAATGACACTTAACGAGCTCGTTAAGCTAACGACGTTTTGAACAACTGGGCCCAGAGGATCAATAGTCCTGTAGCTCACCTGAGACTATTTGTTTACAGCAAGCTTATGGTAACATTTTAAATGATGAAACATAGGGGTATGGCAGCCGGAAGAGTTTGAAAACCTGTTCTCTGTATCATACAGTAACTTGGTATGCAATTTGACTTTAATTACATGTAATTTGGCCAAACAGGCATTTCACATAAAATAAGGCTGATGAAGCTACTTACCAAATTTAATGTCAGAGGCCTAGGCCTTCTAATTTCACACAAGAAGATTTTTAAAGTTTTTCCCCATATGAGTATGTAAAACTAGTGACCCCTTAGGTGGGGCCATTTTTTACCGAAGGGCTCTCATGTGAACAATCTCTGTAGAGGTCCACTAGATGAAGCTACAAAGCAAATATCAAAGGCCTGGGCCTTCTTGATTCAGACAAGAAGAGTTTTTAAGTTTTTCCCTATATGATTCTTCGTAAAACAAGTGACCCAATTTTGACATTCCCAAATTTTTTTTTATATTGGACACTGGGACAGAATGAATCACAGCTCTGCCAAGAAACTCATTTTCATGTCCATTCAAAATCTAGTCCCTTCCAGCACAACCTGATGTCCCTTAAAGATATTTCTGTTTGCAACACTGTGTTGTGATTGGTGAGATAAGCGGCCGTTTACTGGACCACCAACAGAAAATCAAAATATTTTCATATATGTATTATGAATATGAGAATGCATCGCTGATGCGGATGTGCAATTTTTTGTTAACTGGTCTCTGTCCATCTTAAAGCAAGAAAATGCCTAACAGCATTATGGAAAGGTTTTTGAATATGAAGAAAGTGAGAGTTGTCTCTCTTGCATGGAATACACCAACTGGTCTTCTTCAGCTCTATCAAATATGAAAGCAATCCACTGAAGAATAAAGGTAACATATAACTTTGAAAAGGTTAACCTGGGATGACGCCCACCCGGACATCGCTATTTTAAAGGATGGATTTTTTGAAAAACCCGTCCAAAAATATCAAATCTGGGGAACCAGCATGTACTACTTTACTTCCATAACTGATAAATGTTCATCCAGAAACATGTCTATATCATGTTGACCCCGCTTAAACCCCACTTTTATATTGTAAAACTTGGGTTTACAGAGGTATACATTATTTTTCTTATTTCTGCTCAAAAACATAGGTTGTTGGTACTCATTAGAATTGCCTAGCCAAGGCAGTTCTAACAAGAACACACAATATACGTTTTGAGCAGAAATATGAAAAATATCAGGTTTTTTATCTGAAAATTTTCAGTTTTTTGGTGGCGAAATTTCCTATATACATGTTTTTGAATAGACATGTTTTCGTAAATTGGGGTGATAAGCCTTTCTTATGCATGACAGATGTATCTGGGCCAGCAACTGAGAAAAGGGACATTAGAACATATGCGAACAGCGAAGATCCATACCTGCCTGCACATCAGCGGTCTGGTCAGGATATTTACTGTTGGCCTTCACAATATAGGGACCTTGTTGATTTTATAGGACTAATAGCGAAGATCTTAACCTTATGTGTAACTTCGCTAACTGGTCTGGGCTCCTCCAGTCATATATGTCCTAAGGGCTTTTTTGTCAGTCGACGGCCCATTTACAGACAAGTAAACATGATTTTTCATTTTATGGGAAACACATTCACAGGATGCAACTTGTTCCAAGTTGTTTTTGTTCCCTTCAGAAAAAGGATCTACCGTATTCAACCTAATTACCGCACTGTGCGCTTAGGTTTTTCAAAATCACTGGGAACACTCAGTTGTTGTAAAATATACTATTAGTATGAAGAGTACATTTAAAAAAAATCAGAAAATGACGTATTTAATGATTATGCGAATTTTTGTCTGACTGTCTTAAAAAAAGGCATATGTTGTGGGTACTCATTTGAATTGCATCGACAAGTCGATGCAATTCAAATGAGTACCCACAACATATGCCTTTTCAAAAAAGTAGACAAAAAGTACACTGGCTAGTAATCTGAAGACTACGGAACTGCTTGACTGTGCGCTTACAGGGGTATGTGCGGTAATTAGGTCGAATACAGTAATCTAAAATTGGAATGCAGAGATGTGCCACTCCAATACATTGATCAATAATTGCTGCATGTACTTGACGATTGTTGTGTCACAATCCAGGTAAGTGCTCCAAAATAAATCAATTAGTTTACCACTCCAGTAAAAGGAGTCAATGACTGTGCCGTTTCAAAAATATTCTTTTTTTTTTTTTTAGCATTTAAGCTTTCCATGTATTACTCTGTAAAAATATTATCAAGATTTTTAAAAAGGACTGCCTTATTGTTTGTGTAGAGGGCTGAACTTAACATTACGAAAACACGCCTATTCAAATATATTGGAAGTTTTACAACCAAAAAAAGGAAAATTTTCAGATGTAAATTTTGATATTTTTCATATTTCTGCTCAAAACATAGTTTGTGGGTACTCGTTAGAACCACCTCGACCAGGCAGTTCATACGAGTACCCATATTCTATGTTTTTGAGTAGAAATAAGAAAAATAATGTGTACCCCTGCAAACCCCAGTTTTACTATATGCCGTTTTCTCGGTGATTCGTACCCCTAAACGTATTTAATGTTATTTGTGCAATGTCAGTTTATGATGAAAATATAACTAGTCTTTCAAATAAATTTGTAAACAATATTTTATAATTCAGCATATCGGAAATGCAACAAATTTGTGTCAATTTCTATAAATAGCTTACCTTAATGTGGGTCATAGCTGATCAAGATCACTTGGAAGCTTTCTCATCAGATTCGTGCCCTTTGTTAATAAACCCGTTTTGGTTGTGTCCCTTTGACCATTGGCTGATTTAACATGTCACATTCAAACTTCAAACACACCTGCAACTTATTAGTATTCCACTAAAATTCAGCTTTATCCCTATTGATAGTTATTGTTCATAGAATTACATGACCATAAAGAAATTAACAATTTATCTTATTACTAATGCTGGGAAAAAAAACTAAACTTAAAACAAAATGTACTGCTGAATATTTTTAAATAACATATTTACACATTATTAAACTATGAGCAATTTGGGAAAATTAATAATCACAGTGAGGGCATAGAAATTCACTATGCCTTCTCACTACACGTACAGGTGTGCAGAATGCTAGATGAACCCAATGATCACAAACATCACATTTTGCCCATGTTATTATTTTCAGAAACTGTAAATTATTATGACTTGGTGGTGACTTCTGTTTGCATACACAGCAAGTAGTAGCATCATCTTCATCATCACTCATATCTTCATGTTGCAATGAGGTGCTGGTTGGTTTTCCACTGATTCCACTAGTTGAGGGCTTGGGACTTGGCAATATACCACTGGTTGATGGCTTGGGACTGATTGGAGATGTTTTTAGTGTTGTTTTATTCTGTATCTTTTGACATTTGGTTGATTTCTTTACTTCATTTTTATCCTTATAAGTTTTCATTTTATCTGTAAATTCCTTTTCAGTTATGGCAGTACCCCCGGGTTTTGGTTTTACATTGCTTTCTTTAGATCTTTTTAAGTTTTTACATGTATTACATTCTTGACAACTCTTAGCAGACTGTATCCTCTCAACTTTCAGCTTCAAAAACTCTTCAACTGCATCCTTCCCTGTCTTGATGGCTTTTATAAAAGTGGGTTTTAAGGAGGTCAAAATTATATAGTGTTTTCATGATGATCGGCAGTTAGAGTATTATTATTTGACTGGTCTTTTCGAAGCATGCTTATAATACAAACACCATAACAATTATACAAACTGACATCTTTGATTGAGATTAATAAATTAATTAGCAAATCCAAATTTATTCTGCAGTTAATCTCATTATGTCTGATCATAAAAGGTTTGTATTTTCTGCTTCAAATTGCAGAATTACAAACAAATTCTTTCAGACATTTTTTATCAAAAAATCACCATAAAGCAACATTATGACTTAAATGGAAATTTGATTGATTGATTTCAACTGAAGTTTCACCACCCAGTCAACCCATTAGGGTCATGTCGAGCTTGTTCAGTTTACCTGACCATGTTTCTTTGGCAGGCTTAGTCATTTAAGCGGTTAACCAGTGCTTGTGTACATTCTACTGCCAGAAACTGATAACTGCCCTTCTTGAATCAGCGGAAGGGAGAAAATGACCATAGAAAGTAGGCTTATCTGATCGTGTAAAATCGTAGAAAAAAATATTAGATAAGCTTATCTAATCCAGTAGAAAAAAAATGCACATTGCGCAACAATTTAAGTGTTGTAATTATTACATTAGTCAGCCAAATACATGTATCTTCGGAATACTTTGATATCTTTGATGTGGTAGCAGTTTATGTTCAAAGGATACTTACATGTAAACGACAATTAATAGGTGATTATTGTTCTATCTATCTGAAAGCTTTCAGCTTTTGGTGGTGAAATTTTCAGTATATTTAAATTTAGGCATGTTTTCGTAATGTAAAGAGTACTTCGTCAATTAGATGGGAAGGTGCGGCTACTTTACTTGTGGTGTGAGTTGTCTTATGAGTGTGCGGACAGTTGTCTTGGGGCGAGCTGTCTTTGGGGCAATAGAGTGACCAGTTTCTATTCTGGGCCCAGTTGTTCAAAGCGTCGTTAGCTTAACAAGCTCGTTAGTGGTCAAAAGGTTAACTGCTCTAGTAAGTACAATATCTAGTTCACAGATATTTTTGCTGAAAAAAAATGTGAGTAACTTTTGCAAATGCAAAAGCTACTTACATTTTTTCAACAAAAATATTAGCATATATGTCATATTTAATGATCAAATTTTTCAACAATAACTAATGACATCGTTAATTTGGAACAACAGGGCCCTGGACGTTATTGAAAGAAAAAAAAATTCATCAACCAATCAAATTACGAGAAATTTGTTTAAAGACGAGCTGGAAAATATTTTTTTTTTTTTTTGTTTTTATGAAACTGGGCAGGCGCCTGGGAATACCCCAGCCCAGGGCACGTGCCGAGGTGTGTACATAAATTGTCATAAATTGCACTTTTCCCAATGCACTACATGGAATGAAGTGTATCATATTATTCGGCACGTCTTTTACCGCTCAAAGGAATATTTCATGCACCTAAAAAATTGCAGATTTTCTCCTTTTTGACTTGGAAGATGTTCCTTTGTGTTACGCTTCCAACGAATCTAATTATAGGAGCAAGTAACTCTTGTTTCTTTGTAAAATATATATGCAACTGCAGATTGGTCTTAACTAAAACCCTACACCATATCACCCGCACCGCGCAAAAGTAATAGTGGACTGTGGGTATTAGTAGGACTGGTACTGAGGCAAGAGTGTACTGTAGGATATCAGTTGGACTGGTCCTTGGCAGCAGTGGACTGTGTTGTCTATAAGACTGTTACTAAGGTAGTAGTGGACTGAAGGGTATCAGTAGGACAGGTACTGGGACAGTTTGGACATTACGAAAACATACCCATTCAAATATATGGAAAAAATTCACCTCCAAAAACTGAAAATTTTCAGATAAAATCTCTAATATTTTTCATATTTCTGCTTAAAAACATAGATTGTGGGTACTCGTTAGAACCGCCTCGGCGGAAAAAATAATGTATACCCCTGTGAACCCAATTTTACTATATAAAAATGGGTTCAAAGGGGTCAAAAATTACTTAGGTATGTTTCCGTGATGCTGAGACGTATCAGTAGGTCTGGTTCTTGGGCAGTAGTGTACTGTTGTATATAGGTAGGACTGGTACTGGGGCATCAGTGGACTGTGACGTATCAATAAGACAGGTATTAGGACGTATAAGTAGGAGTAGCTTACAGCGCTGCTTCTATGTGACTCCATTGCCCGGTAGTGTTAAAAATCTAGAAAAAAAAAAAAAGTAGCTTACTGTGTCGTATCAATAGGACTTAATGGGGCAGTGGCGGACAGTAGGGTATCAATAGGACTGGTACTTGGGACAGTAGAGGACTGAAGGGTATCAGTAGGGCTGGTACTGGGGCAGTTGTGGACTGTATCATATCAATAGGTCTGATACATTTTTTTTTCGTTCGTCTGTCATTACTGACAATGACCAATCCTAATCAGCTGTGTGGTGTGTTATTATTTGTGTGTTCTAAGATGGCTGATGAGACCAATCTTAGCTCTTAACTGCCTGTTGCAGATAGAACAAGAGAGGTCTGAGGAAGAAAGCTATGTTGGTGATGCCTTAGCTGTGGCTTTCCGCTGTGCACGTTTCTGCTCGGCTTCGCTGATTCCTTTTGCTTCGTATTCACCAGTTCCCCTTTTAATGAGGCCTCGCCACTTTGTACGATCCTGTGCAATCTGTTCCCATGACTCTGTTGGGATGTTGCAGTCTTTAAGGGAGGCTTTGAAGGTGTCCTTGTATCGCTTCTTCTGACCACCATGGGAGCGTTTTCCTACTTGAAGTTCTCCATAGAGGATTTTCTTTGGCAAACGTTCATCAGGCATTCTGGTAACATGGCCTGTCTATCTTAACTGTGCCAGTTTCAGAAGAGTATGTACACTCTGCATCCCTGCCCTTTTCAGGACTTCTGTGTCTGGAATCCTGTCTTGCCACTTGATGTTTAGAAGTTTTTTAAAACAGCTTGTATGGAAGTGGTTCAGTCTTTTGGCATGCCGTTGGTAAACTGTCCAAGTTTCGCATGCGTATAATAGTGTTGGCAGCACTACCGACCTATATACTTTCAGCTTTGTGTCAAGTCTGATTCCACTTCGGTCCCAAATACTTCCACGTAGCCGGCCAAATGCTGCACTAGCTTTGGCAATTCTAGCATTGACTTCATCATCAATGTGCACAACTCTAGACAATGTGCTTCCAAGGTAGGTGAACTTGTCTACCACTTGCAGTCGTTGACCGTTCACTGTGATGGTAGGCTCCTTGTAAGGCTTTCCAGGTGCTGGCTGATATACTACCTCCGTCTTTTTGATGCTGATTGTGAGATCATAGCTGTCACATGAATCAGATACTTGATCCACACCTTTTTGCATTTTCTCTTCTGTTGGAGCACCCTTTGCCATGTCATCAGCAAAGAGGAACTCGTCTAGCACCTCTATCTGCACCTTAGGTTTAGCTTGCAACCTTCTTAGGTTGAAAGTTTTCCCACCAAAGCGATACCTAATAGGTATATCATTGTCTCCATCCTGGAAAGCATCTGTAAGCATGGCAGAAAACATCATGCTGAAAAGTGTTGAAGCTAGTACACAGCCTTGCTTAACTCCACTTATCACAGGAAATGGATCAGAAAACTCATCATCATTTTGGACCCTTGCAAGCATATCATCATGGAACTGCCGCACCATTGCTATGAATTTGGCAGGACAGCCAAACTTTGCCATAGTTTTCCAAAGTCCCTCACGACTGACTGTGTCAAATGCTTTGGTAAGGTCGACAAAGGTCATGTAGAGGTCCACATTCTGTTCATGGCATTTTTCTTGAAGCTGTCGTGCTGTAAATATCATGTCTATAGTTCCTCTGTTTTTCTTGAATCCACACTGGCTTTCTGATAGAAGCCCTGACCGTTCGAGGTGTTCATTCAGTCGGTTCAGTAGGACCCTAGCAAGGATCTTCCCAGCAATTGACAATAAAGAGATGCCTCGATGATTGTCACAGACTTGAAGATTCCCTTTCCTATTGAATAGGTGGATAATTGTTGCATCCTTGAATTCTTGAGGGATGGCTTCTTTTCTCCACGAAATGTGAAATAACTCAGTTTCTCTGCAACTGGGGGACCTCCTGCCTTGTAGGTCTCTGCAGGTATTGCATCTGATCCTGGAGTCTTGACAGATGACAGGAGTTTTATTGCTTTCACTGTTTCAGAGACGGTTGGGAGCTCATCAAGCAGCGGATTACATTCCACCTGTGGTAGTCTGTTGCTAGCTTCATCATTGATAGATGATGGCCGATTAAGGACACCATGAAAGTATTCAGCCCATCTTTTCAAGATAGCTTCTTTGTCAGTCAGAAGACTAGTTCCATCTGCACTAAGGAGTGGGGTGGTTCCTGAGCTCTGGGGACCATATACTGTCTTGAGTGCATCAAAGAACTTTTTCATGTCCTTTCTGTCTGCAAAAGACTGGATTTTATCAGCCTTTTTTCTCAGCCAGGAGTCTTGCATGTCTCTGAGCCTCGTCTGAACTGACTTGCATATGTTTGAATAGGCAGTCTTGCTAGATACTGAGCTGGTATTTCTGAGGTAATCCTTGTGCTTTTGGTGTTTCTCTTCAAGGAGTCCCTGAGTATCTTTGTCATTCTCATCAAACCAATCTTGGTGTTTGCGAGGTACTGGTCCTAGGGAATCCATTGCTGAAGAGTGAAAGGTGTCTCTGAAGACTGTCCAGCTCTCATGTACATCTTCTGAACTGTGTTCCAGTGCATCTAAACGGCTGCAGAGATCGTTGACGAATGCTTGCCTCTTGCTGTCTTGTTTGAGCTTGGAGACATCTAATTTCTTTGGCACCTTCTTGCCTTGTGGTCGTCGTTCAGGCTGAATGCGCAGGTTGAGTTTGCTGACAACAAGCTCGTGATCTGTCCAACAGTCTGCACAATATATAGTTTTAGTCACTCTGACATCCTGTCTGTCCTTCCTTCGCACTATGACATAGTCAATGAGATGCCAGTGTTTGGAGCGAGGGTGCATCCATGTTGTCTTTCTGCGAGTTGGTAGACGGTAGACTGTGTTGGTGATCAGTACTAGGGTCTGATACTAGGGGAATACTGGACTGTATCATATAAGTAGGACAGGTACTGGAAGAGTAGTTGACTGTAGGGTATCAGTAGGACGTACTGGGGCAGTTGTTGACTGTATCATATCAACAGGTCTGATACTGGGGCAGTAATGGACTGTATCATATCCGTAGGACTGGTACTGGGACAGTATAGTGGACTATGTCATATCAGTAGGACTGTTACTTGGCTGTTGTGGACTGTATCATATCAGGAGGACTAGTACTAGACCAGTATTCGACTGTGTCGTATCAGTAGGACAGGTATTGGGGCATTGGTGGACTGTATCATATCAGTAGGAATAGTACTGGGACAGTAGTCTACTGTTTTGTATCAATGGGACTGATACTGGGGCAGAAATGTACTGTATCTTATATGTAGGATTGGTACCGGGACAGTAGTGTGCAGTGTCGTATCATTAGGACCGGTACTGGGAAAGTTGTTGACTGTAGCATATCAGAAGAACTGGTACTGGGGCAGTAATGGAATTTATCATAACAGTAGGACTGGACTGTGTCGTATTAATAGGACTGATTCTTGGACAGTAATGGAGTGTGTCGTATCAGGAGGACTCGTACTGGGGCAGTAGCAGACTGAATAATTTCAGTAGGACTGGAACAACGACAATAGTGGACCGTGCCGTATCAGTGGGACTGGTATTGGGACAGTAGTGGACTGACAAATATGAGTAGGACTGGTACTATGAACTGTATCATATCAGTAGGATTGGTTCTAGGACAGTAGTGGAATGTAGGATATCTGTAGTACTGGTACTTGGGCACTAGTGAACTATGTCGCATCAGTAGGTCTGATACTAGGGTACAAGGTACTGGTCACTGGGACTAGTACTGGGCCAGCAGTGGACTATATCATATCAGAAGGACTGGTACTGGGACAGTACCGGACTGTGTCATAAGTAGTATATGTCGTATGAGTAAGAATGGTACTTGGGCAGTAGTGGACTGCGTCATATCAGTAGGACTGGTACTGGGACAATAATGGACTATGTCATTTCAGTAGGACTGGTACTGGGGCAGCAGAAAGAGAATGCAGTACAGATAAGTACATACAAGCAAACGTTTAGTCACACTGACTATCGTTAAGCTGTCAAAAGAAAATAGAGATTTTCCGGGATAACCACTGTATTTCTCGGTTATTTGCTGCTGTTGTCTGGATAAGCATTGCACCAGAATAAAAGTACTACAAAGATTGAAGATTAAGATTAAGATTTATTCAAGCATTAAGATCAACATATAAGCATGAAAAAAAGCTTATAACATATGAATGAGAATTATCACATACAATTGAATGAATTTGTGAATGATTTAGTAAAAAGAGCACATTTGAATAATATAAAATAGTTTGATGGATCTATTGCAACAGTAACATACGTTATGTGACAATTCATTTTGTTATGTGACTTCTCTGATTGGCTGAAACTGGCTGTAACATTTTTTTTACAAATCCTGATATTTGCTCATATTAGCTGTTGCATGTTAAAAATAGCCTGGTTAAGGTCAAGAACTGGTCAACATCAAGTTTGTCACTGCTGCCAAACAGCTGAAATAGTCATATAACAAATAGCCAGCATTCTGTTGAGATTATTGTGTCAATGTGTATAATGTGATGTCGACCAGAGAATACCAACATTGACCTAAGTGAAGCCGAGGTCAGTACTGGTATTGTATGGTCGACATCTCTTCATGTCCAAGGACTAAATAGTCAACAATTGTTTTATTATATAATAACTAGCGAATGACGGGCAGACTGACTGACACACAAAATATTTGACCACAGCACAGAAAAGGAACATGATATAGTTTTGTAATTTAATGACAAAATTCAAATATTGGCTGGAATAAGTGACATAACATGGGCCATTGAAGGGAAAACTTGGCCGAACAAAATAGGTTAAAAAAGCAATTAAAAGACACAGGGTACTCATAGGTACTCAGTCACCATAACGGAAAGGAAAATGTCTAGCACACATGCACAGTCTTGCTTCGAAATACATATACACAACTTTATGAACAAGTAAAATAAATGTCAAAAAGGATTGCCTTTGGAAACAAAGAACACACAAAAATCACGAAAATCGGAGACTCGGTTTGATTGAGTCTCTTCATATGTGACACTGTAGTTTGCGAAACCGAATAAATATCCCTTTCTCCAAAGTCAGCTGGTAAAAAGTACGTGTACCTAGCTACAATGTGTACAAATAACACATACCGAACCGGCAAAAAAAAATGATATTGACGAAGCGGCTAACCATTTAACAGAGCTGAGCCACAACAAATGTACCACGATAGATGAGACCGCTTAAATTACTGGGGGTATTTGGGACACTTGAAGATAGTAAGCATTACTTGGTAAGCAAGCTTCGCCCACCATGCCCATAGGCCTGAACGAAGGAAATATCGGTAGAAGCGTATGTCCGGGATTTGGGAAGTCTACTTATCACTGTGGTATACCAGACAGTGGCTTAAAACGGAACTTGCAACTCTGTCCGACGGGTAATCGCATACTTGGGGTTTGGATTTCAGGTAGGTCACTTGTTTATTTTATATTTTTATTGTTTTTGATTACAGCCAGCCCTTGGATGCTAGCAGAAACGAGATCAGTAATAACTGTTCCCTCATAACAGCTAAATGCGAGAGAAAGGGTCTTTTAGACGGGAGAGACTCAAAGATGTCTGGGTCGATCACGGCGAATATATCTTTTTCACTTCAAGGGAGCGTCAATAAAATGTGTTTTCTAATAATTATCCCAGTCAAAAGAAAGGATATTTGACCTTTTGAGAGCAAAATTTATTTCCCTCGCCTTGTACAGCAACTATGTAGCACAATTTCCCCGATTTATGATTTTCAATGAATAAACAGATGTACACTGTCTTCGGCACGACTGTAATCAATAGTTGCCACCAGTGCTTTTTTGACTGCGACTATAAAATTACAGCCGGTCAGTAGGTTTCAATAGATTTTAATACTTTATGCGACTGCAATCTTATGGATACTCGTCTAGAGACATAGTTAGTCGCATCTACAATGCAATGTCGGTGAAATACAATTAAATGCATAAAGTCAAATTTAAATAAAAATGCTTTTATTCAGTCAAATATGCAGTATCATTTTATTTCAAGTACCGAAAACACTATCGATCACAAAGGTTGAATTTACATTCAAACATATTCAAAACACATGTTACTAACATGATAAATGATTTAAGACCGTACTGAGGTACTGCTTCAATTAGCTCGACCAGTTACCCCCCAATACAAATGTTTCTTGAAAGGTCTGTTGAGATTTTGTTGTTGTTGTTATGTTGACGTTCTACGACCCATTGATCCATTTTAAGTCATTTCGGGCGTGGTCAGTTGTCATCATAAGACTACTAGGCAGTTTACGAATACTTAGTATCCAATCTTTGGCAATTGACCATATGCTAAAATTGCCCGTCTTGAACTAATGAAAAGGTGAGAAGGGTCTAGAAACACTATGATAACCAAATCTCAAGAATGCTGGTAATGTGCAGCTCTTTATACGAATATATCGGTCCCTGGAAGCAACGAAAGAGAGTGTGTCCAACAAGACTTTCAACCCATATATATAGGCATATCTATCGATCGATCAATCGATCCATCCATCCATCCATCCATCCATCCTACCGTCCGTCCGTCCGTCCGCCTATCTATCAATCTATCTATCTATCTATCTATCTATCTATCTATCTATCTTTGTGTCCGGCATTCTTTACATTTCGTCTGCTGTATGAATAGCGCAGAAAGCCTTTGTGGAATAAAGGCTGTTTAGTTTTCTATCTTTACATTTATTTTACCATTTAATATACAGCTAGAATAGTCTCTCTTGCATAATCTCTTCTACAGAAGACGAGGAATACGGAAGTCCTTGGAAACGTTAAAAATACTATTTAAATCTGAGCACTGTAACTGTTATTATACTCGAAATGAATGACTACGTCCGGTAGACGCAGTCCATTGTAAATTTTGTATATACGTTTGTTACAGATGTGTCCGACATTTTTCATCGTCGACCTCGACAATATAGATTAACCCGCTTTTTCAAAATAAAATCTTCTTCCTTATAGACTGGACAAGCTCATTTCTGATTTTAGGGATATTCTTCTTTGTTAGAAATACATTATTTCATGTACACAGTGTCAGTCCTAGCACCTGTCGCAGAGCTCGGGCTCAGGACTACTCCATTTAGAGTTAGACATCCATCAGAACTATGAATTACACAATTAAGAAAATCAAAGAAAGTAACGACAGAAAGAATAACAAGATGTCGGAGGAGTGTATTGTATTTGGGTAGTTTGTTCGTTCTTTCATTCGCTCTACACACTTTGCATAGAGATAGGATATTGAAATTTTGTGTAAAGATTCAGAAAAAACAAACACTCGTATGGTTTCCGTCTGACGTAGTTCCTGAGTTTTTTGACCGACACAATAGACTCTAGTCAGCAAGATATCTCGAAACGGATTTAATTTAGAACCTAGACACTTGGTATGCTAATTGGGAATGATGAGTCAATTACCCAATTAACTAAATTTTAACGGGGTGATGCCGCTTTTAACATAATGGTTATGAAATGTTGTCAGCAAGCTATCTCGGTAATTATTTGAGCTAAAGCAGGGCCTAACCGAAACTTGGTGTGCTTATATGATTAGTAGATTACTCGACCGGCCTGGCATGGCGCTAGTAGTGTTGACTGGACCATTAAACCAACTCAAACAAAAAATCTAAAAGAAATGACAAAAGTACAAAAACACTTCCCAAGAGGCTCGACGAATCTTGAGAAAGTAAATGAATACGCTCCCTGGAGAGTCGACTCTTGAAGTATCCTCTCAGTCCGACATTCTACCATTTGCAGAAGGAAAAAGAAGCGTAGCAAGAAAGCTTTTAAAAGATTCCGCTGTATGTTCATCAAGCAATGCGTATAAGATTAAGATCAGTGCCATTTAGATAGGCTTTACTCAAATTCAAGGAGTGTTTGTTTGAGATGAAGTAATTACCGTAAAATCTCTGAGACAGATAGGCCTTTGTAAACAGTGTAGACCCAGGTCAGACGCCACAGTACGCAATATAACAGACGCATCAAGAGGTGGTAGACTATTCCAAATTTTAAACAAGCATGGTAAGAAGTTGAAGCATCCGAAAACTTAGGATAAATACGATATAACTTAAATACCGATTAAGAAAATGAATGTATCCACGGTCTCGACCAGAAAATCTTACTATACGCAGGTTAAACTTTGTTAACAATAAAATCTCCTTTGAAAGTGAATAATAAGTTTACATTACGTCATGAATGTATGAAATGAATGAATCTCAATTTTGTTTAGACACGAGTGCCAAGGATTTGAATGTTTTATTCATTCTCTTCTGAGTATGGCGGGAATGTTGTGATATTTGTGAGTGGACCATTTCTGCGAAATTTTCGCCTTGAGGGGATAATTGTTTGCTGTTGGTTTTATTTTCCCTCAAATTTCTATGAGATATGTGATATAACCTTTAAGATATCTAACTTGCTTAAATGTATCAGATATCTAATATAACATTTTAAAAGATGTTTTCTTTAGTAAATAAGATATCTTATATTTGATATATGACATCTGATATAGAAAATAAGATAATTAATATAGTGTAATGTATAAGATACATAACATATAAGATATCTAGTTTGACATATAAGATATCATATTTGGTATATAAGATATCATATATAGGATAATAAATATATCATAAAGTAAAGAGAATATTTCATTTATTCAATTAAATAAGCTATCTCGTTTAGTAAATCAGATATCTTATATGATATATCAGATATCTTATATAGGATATAAGATATAAAAGTTAATATCTATTTTGCACAGTAAATAGTAAAATGGTTTGCTATAAACATGCCTATTGTGTTTGCCTTATAAAGTATTTGTCTCCATTGGTTTCAGATTTCGATTACACGATGAGCTTAGTGACCTACAAGTGCAAGACGTGTGAATTTTCTTGTGGTCAATTTACAGAGATAATTGGCCACAGGATTATCAGACACCCGGATGAAGAAATAAAAATAAGAAAATTTGTGGGAAATGATTCGGCAAATGCCGCAATTTGGTTACATGGAATTTTCCTGTGACACCTACTATTGTAAAAAGCAATAGTCGTTTCATATACAGTGAGCCAACAACAGAAAAAGTGAAAGTAGCTCCACTTGTTCCCAAGAGCGATGAATGCAAAATCAAAACCCAAGCTCTGGAAGGTCTTATAGGCGGTCACACGACTTACTGAAATACCGAAATACTACCGAAATACCCGTGAAAAACACAGGGATATAGTGAATGTTTTTCGTGGAGGCCGGGCGTGGCCTAAATGTGAGCAAATGACATTGCCCGTCACTATCAAAATAGCTCAGTCTATCAATAAATTTGGTTGAATAGCGTTTCTATTACATTGACACTCTAATGCGCCTGGTTAACGCAGTCGGTTGTAAATTTTGTATATGCATGTAATTGTCACAGATTTATACGGAATTATGCCGCTTGTAATATAATGATAACTAAATCTTGTCAGCAAGATATCTCGAAAACTATTTGAGCCAATGTAGGGTTTACGAGATTTGGTGTGCTTATATGGTATGATGAGTAGACAGTGTTGACTGGACCGTAAAACTAAATTAAAAAATGATATAATAAATGACAACAGTACCAAACGCTTCACAAGTGGATCAGGATTCTTAGGAAAGTAAATGAATAAGGGAGATGACTCTTGTATACATTTATCCTCTCTATCGGCATTCAACCATTTGAAAACAACAGGTAAAATAATAGAGAGAGAAAAAAAAAAGAAAAAAAAAGGAGCGTAGCAAGAAATCTCAAACTATGTTTGTTGTATGTTCATCAAGCAATGCGCTTGACATTAGGATTTTCTCAAATTCAATGAGTGTTTGTTAGAAATGAAAGTAATTACCGTAATAACCCTAAGTATTGAGACAGAAAGACGTTTGTTAACATTGTAAACATAGATCAGACGCCGCAATATGCGGCATCTGATCCGGGTCTACATTGTTTGCCATACACACAGCAATATTACAGAAACATGAAGAGGTAGTAGAATGGACGGACCATTTCACAATTGTGGTAAGTAGACAAGGTATCCCAAAACTTGGGATAAAGACGGTATAACTTTAATACCGATTTAAAAAATGAACGCATCCGAGGGAGGTGCATAATTAAACTCCTCCCGGTCTCCAAGAACAATTTAACAATTTAATGTACCTGTTTACAATACAGGTATGCGCTCGATATGACCCAATTGGGTTGACTGTGCCGTAAAACCTCAACAAAAACAAAACAAACAAGTTTATTAATTTAAAAGTATACACTTACCTATTTGTCACAATAGTCTATATGGCCATATCTCACAGATGCCATAACGAGACTGACCACAGTGTACACCGATCCTATAATGACTTATTGCGACAAGCTCTGACTGTTGAGATATATTTATCAAATTAACACCTTGAAATAACATAATCCAGCCAAACCATGAGAAAACATCAGCTTTAGGGGTTTGTTACTATATGAGACTCAAACCGTTTTGATAGGCTACAGAA
Organism: Anodontia alba; assembly: GCA_964016985.1. NCBI lineage: Eukaryota > Metazoa > Mollusca > Bivalvia > Lucinida > Lucinidae > Anodontia > Anodontia alba. The sequence continues at coordinate 45,043,827 of OZ024826.1, forward strand.
GGCAGTTAGGGTCTTCAAAGTTTCAATTTTTAAAACAGTTACAGGTATTTACTTTCTACGTAGCGAATAGTTTGATCAATCTTGCATCACTATTTATGGTTTTAAGAAGTTATTTATAGCTATTCACACAGACATTTTACACTGCGCTCTCCTTTAATATGCTAATCAGATTGCGCGGATGCCCGGACTGATTTGCGCCTTTGCTGTTCGCCTATGACAAAACAGATTTTCTCGTGACGTGGCTCAATTCAAACTACATATTTAGTTTCATTTTTGGGAGAGATCTGAAGTCTGTACAACAAAGTGTGGACTACATTTTGTTTCGTGTACTTGCTGTACAGAAGATATCATTTTCAGAACATATAGCTGTTGTTCAGTGCAGCGTGGGGCCTTAAACCTCTATCAGTACCTTCCCATAGTGCAGTTAATATTTCCTGGTCCCTTGGGATAAATAGCTTATTTTTGATTATTTGGAATATACCTTGTCGCCGACAACTACTTTTGATAACCACTCAATAAAACCTAGCCTTGTATATTCATATCTTATTTAATATCCTTGCTTCAAAAGGATCTCCTTTTTCAAAACAGACGAAGAAATGCCAGTTAATCCCCGTTTGTAGTTACTCTGACGAGATAATGCCATGATGTATGTTACTAGACCAGTATTCATAAAACAAATGGCTGAAATAGACTCTTCTACCTTATGTCTTTGGACCAATCCATTTCCAGCAAAAAGGTGTCTTGTTAGTTCTATAAGTAGTATGTTTCATAACAATGTATTTAATGCAAACAGTGTAGACCCGTTCTGCAGTGTCTGATCTGGGTCTACACTGTTTGCCACTGTCCCTTTTATGGGATACTAGTTATAAATGGGTTAAAACCAGTTGAAAAATACTCACTACTTGTATCTCCTATAATCACAAGTTTGCGGACAGTCAAGAAAGCATCTAAGACAAGACTGCGGACAGTCATCTCTAAGACAGTGTTATACTGTTTATCCGCCGAAATCATATTTCCGGGAAATTGGGCTAAATAATGATTGTATATGACGAAGGAAATGATTTTCGCGTTCTAAGGGTCTAACAGGTTTTTGTTTTGACTGAGATAATTATTGGTAAATACATTTTCTTGACGCTCAGTCGAAGTGAAAACGCAATATTCGCAGTGATCGTCCATTGAGTCTTAAAGTCTCTCCCGACTAAAAGGCCATTTCTACAGCACTTTGCTATTACGAGTGAACAATTAAAATCTAATCTCGTTTCTGCTAGCATCCAAACGGGCTGGCTGTGATCAAAAACAATAAAAAAAAATATAAAATAAACAAGTGACCTGCCTGAAATCCAAACCCCAAGTATGCGATTACCCATCGGACAGAGTCGCACGTTCCGTTTGAAGCCACTGTCCGGTATACCACAGTGTTTATGGCGCGTCACAGGCAAAAACATCAGAAACATTTCTGGAAACTGCCACATTGTAGGGAATGACCAGATCATGATGTCATACAAAACGTAATCAACAAATTAAATAACATAATATTAAACCAGTATAAGCAAACAACAAGCTCTCATAGCGTAATGGTAAATGCACAAAACGTAATGGCCAATTCATGTAGCGTAATAATAATGTTACGTTACTTAATACTAAGACATTAATTTCGTATAAAAGGACTGACAAACCACATAACGTAACAAATTGTCACAAAATGCAATGTGTTTGCATCATATAAGACAGCAATGGCGTTCCATAACAGCCTACTGGTGCATTTAACTGATAAGCATTTCGGCTTTTAATCAGTTTAGTATATCGATATCGCGATCATTTTGACTGAGACACAATTGATTGCTTTTTGCATAGATAAACTAGGTCAGATGTTTTCACCATATCAAGTTCCTTGAAATTCTCGTTTGCATTACGAAAACATGCCTTTTCAAATATACTGAAAAATTTACCTCCAAAACCTGAAAATTTTCAGGTAAAAAATTCTGATGTTATCAATATTTCTGCTACATGTAGAAAATAGATAACACGACGAGGCGGTTCTAACGAGTACCCACAATCTATGTTTTGAGCAGAAATAAGAAAAATAATGTATACCCCTGCAAACCCCAGTTTCACTATATAAAAGTGAGGTTTAAGGGGATCAAAATTATATAGGCATGTTTTCGTGATGGATCGCACTTACCCTAAGTATTCGGGCATAATATAGCTTGAGCAAACAGTGTAGACCCAGATAAAAACCGAAACAATTTGATCAGTGTCTGCACTATGAGTCATTCCGTTAGTACTTATTAGGCACAATACCCAGTAAGCATTCTTTACAAATTTATAGCGAGCCGTTATCGGCCCGTCAGGGCAGCTGACGGGCCGATAACGGCCCGTTATAGATTTATAAAGAATGCTAGCTGGATACTAGTTAGCCAAATGTGCAAGTTAAAAATTTAGGATAGGTACGGTAAAGAGTTAAGGCGTCCAAATATCTAGGGTAAATACGTTACTCAACAAGTTCCTCGTAATGTATATACACGATCCGAAAGGCTGATTCTTATGCTTTCGCAAATCCGCTTTTGGACAGAGTAGCTGTTGTAGGGAGATGGCTGTTGTATAAAGTTTAATATAGAGAAAATTTGCACTTTGGACTTAAAAAAGGTGGTTATGTTTAGGGAGGTGGTGACAGTAAGTAGAGGTGCCACTTTGTATACTGATAATTTCGAAAATTATTAGCGTGTCGTATGATTATTCTAAAATAAATAAATAAATAAATCTTAAGCTTTCATGTTAAGAAAGATGCAAGAACAGACCTGCATATGAGGTGTATGTGTACGCGCAGTTCGAAATAAACTGTTCATGAAAAGTGAGGTTGATTGTAGAAAGGTCTTTTTCAATGTAAGCGCAAAAATCAGTTTCCAAGATAAGCGCTATTCCGTGTAGGACACAGTCGCCAGTAGCATACCTGCCTATACTACTGTCGCCATATTTTCTTATTTAAGCGTATTTCCTAGTTATTCGCTTGACAGACGTAAAATAAAATTTCTTTTATCTTGTATCTTGTATGGCTCATTATGAGCCATCTCATCTCGTTCTACTAACAAAATGGATGTGCGCACAACGAAGACTCAGATCAGCATGGGCATCCGCCCAGTCTGATCAGAGTCTTAGCTGTGTGCTCAATGGGTACCTAAGGACCCAAGCTTTCTTTATGCGGATAGCAAAGACTCTGATCAGACTTGGCGAATGCCCTGGCTGATCTGAGTCTTCGCTGAGTGCACATGCCATTTTGTTAGTTTTGTCATGAGGTGGCTCATGGAATTGTATGCTGTGAAACCCTATTTCATTATAGGGATCAAACATGGTTTTTCATGCATTAACATTCGCCAGGTCCCGTTGGAGGTGTTGAAAACCGAGGCCGAAGGCCGCGGTTTTCAACACCTCCCAAGGGACCTGGCGAATGTTAATGCATTGAAAAAACATGTTCGATCGCTATTATTGCATAAAACCTGAAAACAGTTGCTACATTTCGCTTATTTTTTGCACTATTTTGTTTCGCCTTTTCACCGATGTCTCGCGAACGTAATTTCCACTGACTATGCTCGTTCTAGGGCCGGGCAGTACACACAGCGCGAGAATTGCCTTGTTAATACACGGCTTTTCGCTGGTTAATGCACGGCTGTTAATAACGTGCGGCACTGCTTTTTATGCAATAATTATGTTTCTGAGCCAGCAGTTGCCTTGTAAACCAGATGGTCGCATTTGCCGGTATTGAGCTTTCAAACACACCATCCTTGTATTTCACTAACATGAGACCAGCCCATATAGCCAGTACAACAGCTTATAGCACCTATATGGTGATGTTTCGTTTTTAGGGTTCTTGAGCCAGCAAAAGAACTGTATCAGATGGCTGCATTTGACGGTCACGAGTCTACGCCAACCAATACACAGTTTGTTCCCAATCTGACACCAGGCAACAAGAGTTTTCACGGGGCTACCACCCTGTAGCCAGTAGTACCACTCAAAGCCCTCAAAAGATAATTAGCAAACTTGAAGACTGAGATCAAAGCGGCGTCTGATCAGGGTCTACACTGTTTGTATTAACTACAGAAATTTCTTTAAAACATAGTAATGATAAAAATTAACCACACACCGGTGTAGGATAGGAGACGGGGCCTGCAATTCGGGATAATGTAATTTAAAATGTTAGAAACTTTATTTCAATAAAATGTAGGCTGATTTCTTGAAAGATGTGAAGTCACTTCAGACAAAAAAAAATAAGATTTTTATTACAAAAACATGCCTATTTATTTATACTGAAAATTTCATCACAAAAAAAAAACAAACAAATGAAAATTTTCAGACAAAAAAAACTTGATATTTTTCATAGTTCTGCTCAAAGCATATTGTTGGTACTTGTTAGAACCGCCTCGACGACGCGGTTCTAACAAGTACTACCCACAATCTATGTTTTTGAGTAGAAATAAGAAAAACAATGTATACCCCTGTACACCCCAGTATTATATAAAAGTGAGGTTTAAGGGAGTCAAATTTATATAGGCATGTTTTTTTTGATGACCTGCAAATATTGCAATACAAAGTTAAACGTTCTCCTCTTACTCACTTCAGTCTAGAGAGTGAAACCCCGTTCCTTTCGGACTCATGAGCCAACACTAAATCAGATGGCACCATTTGCCAGTATCGAGTCCTCACCCACCCCTTCCCCGTCTGTTCCCATCCACATACAAGCATTCCCCGAACATATTAATTTATTCACCCTTTACCCAGAGCCATACCTTACAATGTCCAAATAGCGACACCTATTTTCAGTTTTGGCTTCGGAACCAGTCGCAGAACTGATAGATCCGAGAGGCACATTATTTCCTTTAAGAATAGCTACAATGAAATATGAGGTGTAATATGTTACCATGCCATACCCCGTGGTTTCAAATGCCTATTCATGTGTTTATGTAAGATCACGCCTCTTGAATCGGTTGAATATGCTTCAAAGAGAGGCAGCTCTGTCTTGTCTGTTCCCTTTTTCAGAGTAGCTCTCCCAAGCGTTTTAAGTCTCGTTAATGTTCCTTTTTGTATGTCTTTAAATAATATGTAGTGACACGCCCTTTCATATTAATACAACCAACGAGAGGCACATGCTTGAATCCTTGAGAAGAAGATTTGTAGGCAAAGCAGTAGATGGGGTGTTGGTATCTGTTTAGTATACGCATAAGTCATCTGCAATTAGTTTATAATTATCTGTGAATTTTCGAATAGATCATTTATAAGACAATTAATAATAACAGAACCATAATTTTGCCCTGTCGTACGCCATCTTTTGTGGAGGACCAATAAAAATTACCAGGTAAAAAGCATACCCAGCTAGCATTCTTTATAAATCTATAGCGGGCCGTTACCGGCCCGTCAGCTACCCTGACGGACCGATAACGGCCCGCTATAGATTTATAAAGAATGCTTACACGGTACGTTGTTTCTACCTTTAAAAATCTTGAGTGCAATTCTACTAAATAGATTTGAATGACCAGCGTCAATTTTATACATGCTTGTGACTTAAGTATATCTAGGCTTCAGATACGGTATGTCTTTAATGCTGCTGATGACGGTAAGGGTAAGGGGGTAGTAATCCTGGACAAGTTTTGAGTCTGGCACGGCAATCCTATGCCTCTTACCTTTTTTACACTCAAGTGACTTAAGTATATCTTGGCTTCAGATACGGTATGTCTTTAATGCTGCTGATGACGGTAAGGGTAAGGGGGTAGTAATCCTGGACAAGAGTGTAAAAAAGGTAAGAGAAAAGTCCAGAGAGTGCCACAATCACAAACCACAGCCCTTCCCAGACACCAATGAAGAGGAAACAGACAAAACCAAACAAGCGCAAATCGAACAAACGTATGAACAGAACTAAGATTAGCTCTCTCTTCCCTAAGCGAAGTAATCGCAACGCTAAAAGGACTGAAAAAACATAAGAACAGAATAACACAAGGTAAGACATAAAACGAATTGCCTCGTAGAATAAACCGCAAAGCAACAAAGAGTAAGACTAACACCGGGACCACCGCCTTAGAACGGTCAGTAGAATAAACCACCGGGAGTTGAAAGCACTTTTAAAGCCTGATTCCGAGTTTTAAATAACAAACTATTTGCTGTATTCACAATTATTTATTTATTTATTTATTTATTTATTTATTCCTAATTGTTATTAAATACTAATACACTATTTCTGAGTAACTGAATTTCGTCACTTTCACACATACCCATGCATATGGGGTCGAGAAATCCTTGTGCTTTCTTGTCAGCGGCAAAATCGATCCCCTATCGGTACCCATGTGGGATAAGCGTGCTATATGTGGGACAGCTCATAATCGACATTGACGTCACGACCTTCCAAATTATTATTGGATGACGCCTGGTTTCTACGTTTGCGGCGTAAGGTTGTTACCTGTGCTGAAAAGTAGGTCAATGTCACTCAGTCTAAAAGATTCATTAATCTGGAGGACATAACCCTCAACATATCCATGTCTCCCTCATCTGCAAGTTTAATGAAGATCCAATTTAATCCGATGGAACTTTGCAGTGGACAAGGTTAACCATAGGCGTCTTTAGCAGTCACGGGACATAATTCTATGTATCAAATTTGATAGGTTTTCAAACTTAACCAAAACTTTGCTAGGTGAGTGGCAAACAGCGTAGTTATGCGGCGTCTGATGTCGATCTACGCTGTTTGCTCAGGCCTGTCTGTCCCATTACTTAGGGTTATTATGGAATCTACAATAACATTTTTTATTTCAATTTTAGAATCATACGATGAATATCTTATCTTGCTTTCCACTGGACCTTATAAAATATGCTGCCAAACACTATACGAAATTTATCAGTTACACGTAACACATGCCCCTGTTTTATAGATAAACATTTCAATGTTTACAGAAATTGTCTTATTAATAACAAAATAGCTTTACGGACTTTGTGATTCTCTAAATTCTAATCTTAATTGTTTTGACACAATGCAGTTTGCATTCGTATTTGCAGCACTTTTCATAAACTGTTTTACTATCTTTCTTTGTGTGGACACGTCTTCTGAAAACGAATACCAGTGCTACAGCCGATTCGACTATGAATATAAAGTCGTAGGGAAGTTAGTCACATTGGAAACTATTTATAAAACGCAACAGGAAATAACTGATGGGCTGAAAGACGCTTTAAAAGAGATAAGAAATGAAAATGATGTCTTGAAAAGAGAAATGGACAACATGAAGAATATGTTTACGATTCCTGAAGGTAGTATTTTTTTCACTATACTTACTTACTTACTTACTTAATTAATTAATTAATTAATTAATTAATTTGATCAATTAATTACTGTATTTATTTATTTACAGTAATTGAACCAGTGGAAGCCGTGTCGTACCAAAGAATTTCTAAAATTGGTAGCAACTGCTCTTTGTCTTGTCGCTCAGCATTAGAAAGAAGAGATATGACTGGTCACGCAGTTGACAGTTTAATGTCCATGTGGCTGAGACGTGATACTGCAGCTTGGAGCGTCACTGTAAAGGGGCATTACTCCCCATCGTCACATCCTGACACCGTCATGACATTTATTTAGTTTATTGACAATGGCGTTTGCACTCATCTCAAACAAATTCCGAAAGGTGCCATTGCCATGTGACTGCATTGCCGGTGGTCTGCATGGAACTTATCCTGCAGGGCAAGTTGTCTTATGGTCTTCTGATCATGTAAATACGACTCATTCATTCTTAACCAGAGCATAACTGGGCTGCATTCAGAAGTGCAAAGTGATAGCGAACGTTTTGCTCTGGGTCCCTGTACCTAATGCCGAGCGCCAACAGGAGCAGACTATCAGGGCAAACCACTCGCGACTAACTTGCACTTCTGAACATAGCCCTGTTTTCCAACTTAGTTAATCTGATATGCAAATTCACGACCGAGGTTAAAAAAAAGGCAGGTCAATATGCGCCAGCTATTTTTTGTTATATATATAAAAAAAATAAATAAAATACAATAGTAGGACAAAGAAACCTTTTCTCTATAGTAATAACAAAGTTCCTTGCGAACGAACTACTCGGGTATATAGTAATGGTCATTGTAAAAGCATGAAAAAGAAAGACCTTATAGTGATCATATAGGAGAATTGATTTGTTTGTCTTATCCTATGTTGTCAGTGCTGAATAGTGCTACACAGGACTGCATTCAAAAGTGTCAGTTACTCATGAACGTTTTGCCCTGTTTCTCTGCTTCTGTTGTCATCACCAGAAGGTACAGTGATCGAGGGCAAAACGTTCGCTATCACTTTGCATCTCTGAATGCAGCCCAGAGGTGTTTTTAACATCTTAACCAGTCAAAAAATGATAACTCGCATAGACAGATATCCCTTATTCAGTGAATAGACTGTACCACAATTGAAGTGGAAAATGTCAACAGTCTTTAACCCTTGTCATGATGAATAAATAATGACGACACATCCACTTCTAATTTTCAGCCAATCAGATTACTTGATTCAGATTGTTGGCACAAATTCACATAATTAATAAAAACAAAAACAGTGCAGATCCAGATCAGAAGCCAACTGATCTGGATCTATACTGTTTGCAAAGGCAGGGCACATCTCGGTTCAATAGGACCAGGGTTAACATTCGGGAAAGACCGATACCCAGGAAAGGCCGCCATTACGTTAACACACCTGTCTGAATATAGACTCCCTAGTCATAGTTCTAGATAAGGTTGTTTTTAAGCCGAACATAGGAGCCGCAACCTGAGAAAATGTACCTTCAGACATGTGCGCCCAACGAAGACTCAACTCAGCCTGCGCATCCGCGCAGTCGTCAGAGTCTTGGATGTCTGCATGATGTAACTTGGCTATCCAAAATGCGCCCTGTGAAGATTATGATTAGACTGTGTGAATGTGCAGGCTGATCTGAATCTTTGCTGAGCGCACATGTCCGTAGTTACGTTTAGTGACATTGCGACTCATATATATTGGATACCTCTCTTTTCTGGCCTGGGCTTGGCTCACCGCGTCCAACCGTAACGCCGGATAACCGATCGAAACCCGGATTTTCGGTCAAATAACGCCGGATTACGGTATTTTTCGTGGGATTCGCCGCCATTTGAAGAACCGCGTTTGACGGTGGGTAGACAAAAACATTTATTTAAAATATAAGGATAATTTCATCGAACTGGAAAGTAGCCTAATCGGATCTACATATATTCTTCTGACTGCCAAATCTTCAATTGATACATATACTTTGCCGAAATTGTCAAACACTCAAAGAGAAAATGTTTGTGCAGGTTCGGCCATACGATAAAAAGCATTCTTACCAGAGGAATTCGTACTTTCTTCATTTTCTTAAAATTCCTGACTAGCTGGTGGATGAAAATGCATTTGAAAATGTCCTTGTATCATAAACTGGCCATTGCTGAGATTTTTTACCGACGAAACAAAGACCGAGGCACACCCCACGAAATTTAAGGTAACGCTGGATAAAACAGTATCTTCTTGATCTACAACTGGCCGGTATTCTCGCAGACAAACACACTTGTAAAGGTAACAATTTGCATGCAAATGTTTAATTTTGTTTCAATATGGATGCAGATTAAACTAATCTTGTCTATACAAACCTTTGTAGGACATGAACATGCAGTTTCATGTTTTCACATAATTTCATGTACTCTTTCAGATAATTACACTGTCATTATTATCAGGATTTTTTGTTCGAATTTCTGCAAGAATAGATTGAACAACAATGCTCAAACTGGCCTTTGTGTCACTCAGTGGTTGTAAGTGTTTCATTCAGATCAGTTACTTAATTGACATGTGAATAAATAAGTACATCATGAAGAACTTTGCCATTTTGAATAAAAAAGAACAGTTAAAGGTGATTAGGATGTAGGAGGGTGGGGGACTATAGAAATGACCCTTGTCCTTCTGTGTATCATTCTGTCCGTCTGTGTGTCCATCACACATCTTTAGCCCCTAACGCCTCCAACATCTTTATCGGATACTTCTGAAATTTTGAAGATTTTCTTTCTTTATTTTATATGAGGATGCACATATGGTACTGGATTTTTATCCAATTATTTATACATAATTACAGCCCTTGTGAATTGAGAAATAGCAATTTGTATCCACAACTCCTACATCTTTAATTGGATTCTTCTGAAAATTTCGCATGTTTTCTTATCATTATATGAAGATTTGTATGTGGTTTTGAATTGTTGAGCCTGTTTCATTCAAAGTCACTGGTGGGGCTTTATTAGACAAAACTGCGCATTATGGCCCATACTTTAACGTCTTATAAATTTATCAATTGCTCTTAAAACATGTTTTAGATTTTTATTTGCCCAAACATTGGGTAACATTTGGCATTCAGCCTTTATTTATCAAAATACCACCATTATATGTCATCAGGAATGTTTCTTTCTTCTGATCATAATCAGTTGAAAGCCTGTATTTTAGTTTCATGTAATAATAAATAAAACCATGAATAAAACTATCTCTTTCGTTTACATTGATACATATCCAGTGACAGTTCAACAATAATGACATTCCTTTGTCTTTAGCTTACCAGAACGGAAAGCCCCGAAAAAGCTTATAGAATAGTTGTCCGTTTTTGTCGCCGTCAACACTTTCAGACAACATCTCCTCTGACACCACAAGACAAATTGAGCCCAAATTTCATCAGTAGCATCCTAAGGCTGTATTTTTTGTTATGAAAATCGACACTTTGGTTTGGTTGCCATTCCGGTTACCGTTTCCATATACGTATAATGGGAAAGTTTTTACTCTCCAGCAATTGCAGATACTTTGACAAAACGTATATTGTAATGTTCCTTGAGTAATCTTTTTTCAACAATAGGGTTTTATTTTTACTGATTGTCATCGAAAATAGAAAGAATTTCTTAATTATCACCTCAGAAACCATATCCTCTGTGAGGCTGAGACCATCTATTGAAATATTCATCATATTAGCCTTTACAGATTTTGTGTTTATTTGAAATCTTGTGAACTTTGAAGACCCTGGGCCTTCTGATGTCCAGGCTACCAGCGCCTACAGTGCATTGATTTAATCTATTGATTGAGTTGAGGTTTTACGTCCCAGTTAACCTATTAGGATGAGGGTCATATCGAGCCTCTATGACAGATTTAGGTGTTAAGCAATTTTTGGACACATTTGTGCGGTAAAGAGGCTTCCTAGAAGTTACAAACAAATTGAAAAGTTTAGTTAGAACTTCTGACAATCCTTTTAATAATGTATATCCCTGTATACTTCTTTTTTCACTATATATTATATGGGACCATGGAGTACATATAAAAACTAATTTGTTTACATAATGATAATCAACCTTCACAATGCGCCGAAAACTAGAACTGTGTTGATAACACTATGCCTACAACTATATGTTTGTGCATATGAAATGACAAAGTTGAAAAGGAGCATATTTCGGACAAACCTAATCTGATTTAACTGGTGGTCTACTTATCATCCCCAATAAGCTCACCAAGGTTCAAGCCATTAGCTCAAATAGATTTCGAGATATCTTGATCATAATATATCAATGTCCAAAAGGCGAAAAAGTAGCATAACTCCGGAACTACAAGTTCGACGAAAAAAATAAAAAATAATACGGGTCTGCTTATATTCCATCGTTAGTCCGTATATAATATTTCTATATTTAGTCGTTCTTGGCTGTATGCTAAGCATGACGAACTGACGGGCGGATGGACCGACGAACGATCCAAAAGCATTATGCTCCGGCAGACAAGACCGCTAACAATGTTGTCGTTGTTTGACGGCTCCACTATGTTAACACTCTTCAGCAAAAGCTTAGTGGTACTAAGGCCTGTGAACTACAACCTTTGGCTGAAGAGAGGTCTGTAGTTAATGACCATATCTGTTATTCAGCCACCAAGTTTGCTGTATGTGTTACTGAAGGCCAAGACAAGCTTCCTACGTTATATTGGTTACCTAAACTTCATAAAAAACATTACAAAGCACGGTTAATTGCTAATTCAAGCTCTTGTACCACCACTGAACTTTCTAAATTATTAACTTCATGTCTTACTGCCATCAAAAACATGTAATTAAACATGTCAAAGTTTTCAAAAGATCAGGGAGAAATCTGTTTTGATCTATAAAAAAAATCGAATGAGGTTTTAAATAAATTGATATCCAGACAATTTCGTGCTTTTAGTCTGTCTACTTATGATCTCTCCACGCTTTACACTACACTCCCTCATAATCTTATAAAAGAAAAACTAAATGATTTAATTGAATGGACATTTCATAGAGAAGATTCCCTCTACCTTGCATGTAATGTAAGAAATGCTTTTTTCACTCCTGAAGTGCATAAAAATTACACATTATGGACAAGTCAGAAAGTGTGTGAAGCCCTCACCTTTCTACTTGACAATATTTATATAAGATTTGGTACTAAGTTATTTAGACAAGTTGTGGGTATTCCGATGGGTACGAATTGCGCACCCCTTGTGGCTGATTTGTTCTTGTTTTGTTATGAAAGAGACTTCATGATGTCCCTTTCCGTTGAAAACTTATCTGAAATCATTGAAGCTTTTAGCTCGACTTCAAGATATTTGGATGATTTATTGAATATTGACAATACCTACTTCGACGGTTTAATCAGTCAAATTTACCCCCCAGAACTTCAGTTAAATAAAGCTAATTCTTTTGATACCGAAGCCGCGTTTTTGGATTTACATTTATCTATTGTTGATGGGTTTGTTTCCTGTAAAATTTATGATAAACGCGATGATTTTGATTTTGAGATTGTAAATTTTCCTTTCTTGGATGGTGATGTTCCTCGTGCGGCATCCTACGGTGCTTATATTTCACAATTAATTCGATTTGCCAGGGTGTTTAGTCATGTAACTGACTTCAACACTCGTAATAAATTGCTAACTGCTAAACTTCTTAATCAGGGTTATCGGTATCATAAACTACGTAAAGCCTTTTCTAAGTTTTATAGACGTCATTCCGATTTAGTTTCTAAATTCAATGTTGGACTTAAATCTCTTCTGCAACAAGGCCTATCGGAACCCGAATTTTATGGTGACTTAGTATATAAATTCAGAAAAATATATGCTTGCAATGACTTCAGTACCCAATTTCGTAAAATCATTCTTCGATATAAAAAGATTGGGTGCAACAGAAATATTATACGACAAACTGCATGCATGGTTGTTAACCCAATCACGGTTAATAACTTTGCTTCCCTCTTAAATTGAACGCCGGCGGGTTAGGCCTCAGATTTTATGATGGTTCCAGCGTAAAGGCTTACTTGAAATTTAATTTTGGGTAATGTTGGTTGGTACTTGATGCTCTATCTTTGGTCGGGCCCACCGGAGTCTTACTGTTGGTTTTCTTTTGCTCTAGCATTTCACTTGTTTCGTGCTGTCGAGTCCTCATCGCTGTTTCATCTCTGTAATTTGTTGATTTTTTGTGTTCTCTGAGATGTAGCACTGATGATTTAGGAAGCCTTCATGCAGACTGAACAAATTATGTGTCTAAACCGCGGCAGAAGAAAGGGCGAGGATTGTGGCCACGTAAAATCGATTTAAGCCCCCCAGTGATATACTTTTCACTGACCGTTCCAAGGCGGTTCTTCTGTCATGGTTTATTTTTGTTATAGTTCGTCTTTGAATGTGTGTGTGTCGCTTATATCTTTTTGTTTTGGATAGCCATTTGGCCACGTTGTGGGAAAGTAACTCTCCGTTTGGCTTTCTGCTAGTGATGGTTCCATTAGGGTCCAGTTATTTCGTGTTTGTGTTTCTTTCCCTTTGATGTCTCTGATGGGAGGTGTGGGATAATTGTATCAATTCCTGATCATTGCCTTCCTTTCTATTTTTTATATTGATTACCACTTATCCAGCAGGATATACGCATCTGCCATCAAACAGTCAAACAATTTGTTTCTTCAACTTTTAGAACGAATACGATAAGGAATTAAGGGCAAGGGATAAACTTTCAGTGGGGGTAACTGTCAGAATTGTTTTGCCTCCATTCTGAGAAGGGATCTACTCTAAAAGGAAGGAATTTGCTCCCTGTGGAAGCAAATTCCTTCCTTTTAGAGCAGACCACTTTTCAAGAGGGGCTTCATCTGAAGGAAAGCAAACAGAAAGTCACAAAGTTGTCTCTTCTATAAATGGCTGAATACCTGCTTTGTGTAACCGCTGACCTTATAAGGTGTCGGGTTATTTAATGTAACTACGGTATATTTAGTAAAAGTCGAAAAGATAGCCATTGTAAACAAAGAACATACAAAAGACGAAACTCAGAGATGCGGTTTTATTTAGTCCGTTCATATTTAGCAATGTAGTTTTCGAGACTACATACACCCTCCATAGCGCCCGCTTAAGCGGTATTCGATTTTCAAAGCAACCAGAATGAGCTCTAGATCTCAAAGAAATAAAAATATAATCTGCTCTTTGCTGATGTACTGGGAGACGTTTTTTTCGGCTGCCACACGGCACATCACCAGCTGCAGTGAAGTAAAATAAAAGTCTAAAAGGCTGCCTTCGAAACACACAAAAGAACTAAGACATGTGTCTGTTTGGTATGGTTTATTTTGCCATTATTGTGTACCTAGCAGTGAAGTATAGGGATTTCTCAGTCATTTATTTTCTACAATTCAGTGAGATGATATAATAGCAGTAACTTGTGAATTATTTCCGTGTCGGGGCTGTTTTTGTAGACCGTTACCCGCGTTATTGCATTTCATATTGACGTCCTCGGCTTCATGAAGTGACACAACGTTGCTAATAAACGGACTGAATAACATCATTTTCTTAAATTGTTTATTGTACTTCCATTCAGCTGAAACGCTTCCAATAAAATATTATTAGTAAAAAGGTCTACAACAAATAGATTAATGAGACATGTTTGCTTGATATGAAAATTCTGTTGCTCAGGAGCATGGATATTTCGGTAAAAAAAGCTCGTTCTTTTGGAACTCGATTTTATCGAATTACCATGCTCCTTCGTGACTGACATTTCATATCAATCAAACATGAGTGGTTATTCTCTATATATTTTTTTAGGTTCATTTGTGGCTTTCTCAGCGTACCTGGATCATACGAGCAACATGAGAAATGACCAGATTATCGAATTCAACCAGATCATTTTGAACGAGGGCGGAGGCTACAATCAAGGAACGGGTGTGTTCACCTGCCCTCAGAGTGGACTGTATCTCATCACCTTCTTTATTGGTAAGACTCGACGCAGATGCGACGTTGTACAAATGTCATGTGCCCGCTGGGTCATCAAGGCTACAGACTACCATTAATTTTCCCTTTATATTTCATTTTTTTTTTTTTTTTTTTTTTTTTTTTTTATTTATTTTTTTTATTTTTTTTTTTTTTTTTTTTTTTTTTTTTTATTTATTTTTTTTTTTTTTTTTTTTGCAAATGCTTTACAGCCCACAACTTTTCTGTTTTCGGTTAATGGTCTGTACTTGGTTCTTATCTGACAACAGTCCCCGTAAAATTTCAAAACAAAAAACGAAATGATAGCTTATGTATCATGTGATCAGATTCCATCCCTTCGAAGAAACTGACAGACCTTGCAGGGGGTTACGAACAGTGTAAGGGTTATTTGTACACCAGGTAATTTTCTACTTTCACATTAAAAATAACCACTCAAAGAATACAATTTTGCTAAAGCACCAGATAGTTTAATTGCAACCAAATCCTTTTGGGCGGAATCTACGATCAAAGAATGGGTGCGTTCATCTGCCCTCAGAGTTGCCTGTATCTCATAGCGTTTTTGTTATTTGAAAAGACATTATCATTACCATACTTATGTATAATGCATATTTCATAACAGCCATAGCTATATTTATAAATCAAAAGTATTGATATTTTCATCATTTCTACTCAGTAGAAGCGCCTCTCCAAGGCGCTTCTATTGAGTACCCACCACATATATTTCGGTGGTAAATTAAAATATTTATGGGGATACCTTTCTTATCTAGAGCTTTGTAAGCCCTGAAATTTTCACCATATAACATGGGAAATATGAATATTACGACTATTTAGCAAATTAAGAGATAGAGTTGTGAAATAAAATATGTGCCAGAAGTAACAAACAAATTGGGTTTCCATTCTTATCGGTGTCCCCTAAGGCTGTATTCTGGGACCAATACTCTTTTTCTTTTATATAAATGATAATGTACATAATATAGATTCATCAATCATCTTTTTTTTACTGAAGACACAAGCCTTATTGTTGCAAACCCAGTCTGCAGCACTTACACTGACTGTAGACTCGGAAACTATGAACAAATGGGCAACCTCAAGATTGGTTGATTTTAATCTGTTGATAAAAAAAAAACTGCTTATCTACTAATGTCTAGGAAACTCAATCCAGATAGACATCCTCCTCTCAAACATTAGCGACATCGTTCTTAAAGAAATTTCGAAAAACGAACATCTGGGAGTTACGTTCTCAAAAATGTAAAAGAAGTTACTCCATGTAAATAGAATAATACCCAGGAAATACGCAACTACGAAGCAGAGCCTTCCCCAGGTACCAATTAAAAGAAGGAGAGATTAGGAACAAATAGACAAGCAAGCGGTGGAACATACAGTCGACTCTCGTTATCTCGAGTTCCAAGGGACTCTTTGAAATACTTCGAGATATCCGTACTTCGACATGTCAGATTGGCAGAACTGAGGAAAAACTAATTCGATTAACCGCATTTAACAAATATATGTGTAATTGGACTATTGAAGTAAGAGATATATTGAAAATATTGTGGAAAAGAGGAGCAATTTCTCCTCTTTTCCACAATATTTTTTTACATGTTGTTAGATTTTCATGTTTAGGCAGGGACCAGATTTTCACTTCGAGATAAGCGGTTATTCGAGATAAGCGAGGTCGAGATAGCGAAAGTCAACTGTACATACAAAGTATGTATCCAACCCTTACTTGAATACAGATATTAAGTACGGAGCCATTGCACATAATCTAAAAGAAACAGCTGGATTTAACCTTTTCAACTATGTAGACCAAGGTAAATACTTTTGCAAACATTGTTGATCCAGATTAGACGGCTCATAATGAGCCGTCTAATCTGGATCAACACTGTAAGCCGTTCTGTTCTTGATGAAAAACTGTTGCCCTTTTGGCAACAATGGATGTGTCCAAATGATGATATACAAGAGTCTACTTCAGAAACACAGGAATGAAAAGGTTGCACCACACCACGAACCACCAGAATCATCACCAAGGCAATACACCTATGTAGCATTGAGAATCTGCTCGCCAATCTTGGCTGGAATTCTCTGCAGGAAAGGCGTACAAAGCTTATGCAGATAATTAATTAGACTAGCTACTAGTCGGATATCAATATTATTTTCATCAATCAATTATGTATAATTATTAATTTACTTAATGAACTAAGGGCCATCTACTACTTACTGCTTGCCTCACCTCTTTGATAGCAGCAACTAATCTTGGAGATATCCTTGATGTCAGAGACCAACTATTAGAGACTGGCTATACTTGTAAGATGTCATACATAAATTTGAATCAGCTTATAGTTAGGAGTGATAAAACATGACATCAAGGTCTAGGAGCTAGTCTAATAATTAATCTATACCATTTTCTGGAGTAATTCAGCAGACGACAAATTATCCTATGTTTTATTATTTTCGCAGAAAACAGGATTTGACATTTCATGCAAATTGGCTCCTTTGAAGACAATTTGCACGAAATGTCAAATCCTGTTTTCTGCGAAAAATAAGAAAAAAAAAATGGAAAATGTCGTCTGTTGTAATATGTTGTCTTTTGTAAAATATTAAATAATCATTTGGCACGCGTACAGGCTCTCTAACTTTTCGGGGGTAAAGCTCCCAGTAAGAGACAAAAACGTTTGAAATGGCAAGCTCTTCAGGTGTAACATTTCACCATAACCCATTATTTTTCTTATTTCTGCTCAAAAACATACATTGTGGGTACTCGTTAGAACCGCCTCGCCGAGGCGGTTCTAACGAGTATATTGTGGGTACTCGTTAGAACCGCATCGTCGAGGCGGTTCTAACGAGTACCCACAATCTTTGTTTTGAGCAGAAATATGAAAAATATCCGAATTTTTATCTGATTTTTTTTTTTCATTTTTTGGTGGTAAAATTTTCAGTATATTTGAATAGGCGTGTTTTCGTAATGAAAGTACTTTATTTTATTTGTTTATTTATTCATGTTTTTATTCATTTATTGAATTTTATTGATTTATTTATCTATTTGCATTTTTTTTTTTTTTTTTTTTTTTTTTTTTTTTTTGGTATTCTGCTTCAGGTGTTAGAGGTCCTGGCGATTTTTTCGCTACTATGATGATCAATAATAACTCTAGGATCGATGCTGTAGCGGAAGGAGTTAAAAGTACCCATGATGTACAAGGGGGTAACAGCGTACTGGTAAAACTCAACAAAGACGACAAACTGTGGATTAAAAGGAATGGAATAGCTGGCGATAAGCTCGAATCCTACCCAGGACTCAGAGTTTCAACGTTTTCAGGCGTTCTCTTGTATCCACAACTATAGACAGAGACGACATTACACTTCCTTATCCGAATAAGACATTACAAAATATTCCACTTAAGAGGATCAGTTACACTTGGTAGATTATCTATCATTTTATTAAAGGGAGATAAATTTGGTGACTTCCTGTTTACTTTCCTGCACACAAAACCCATTCTGAAAAGGGTTCTGCTCTAACAGAAAGAATTTGCTCCCTTTTCAAAATGGAACAGAAACAATTTTGACAGAGCTGCCTCCCCTTAAAGCGTATCCTTTCCCCTAAAGGGCAGTGGATACATTTACTCTGAGGAGAGACGACTCGGATTTGTTTGCCTCCCATCCAGAAATGAGCTACTCCAAAGGTGCTTTAAAAGGATAATTGCCGATAGCACGAGCTTATGTGTGTGTGTGTGTGTGTGTGTGTGTGTGTGTGTGTGTGTGTGTGTGTGTGTTACTTTTGTTTGTTTGTTTGTTTTCTGTTGTTGTTTTTTTGTTTTTTTTTTCTGAGAGAGATCTGATTATTTTATACGTAAGAAGGTGGAAAGGCATCATTTTAAGTCCAGATTATGACTCAAACGTTGAAATGAAACAAAGCGGTTAAATATGATGGCTAGTATGATTATGTGAAATCATAGATCAGAGAGAGAGAGAGAGAGAGAGACAGACTGACAGATAGATGCATGGGAGTCGAACAATTTATAATCATACTCGGCGAGCCCTAGGATGAGTATAAAGTGGCGCTTGGTGACTGACAGCGGCCCCTTAAACCCCACTTTAACCCCCCTTAAACCCCACTTTTATACAGTAAAACTGGGGTTTACAGGGGTATACAGTGATTTTCTTATTTCTGGTCAAAAACATAGATTGTTGGTACTCGTTAGAACCGCCTCGCCGAGGCGGTTCTAATGAGTACCCACATTCTATGTTTTGAGCAGAAATATGAAAACTACCCGGAATTTTTCATCTGAAAGATTTTATTTTTTGGTGGTAAAACTCTCAATATATTTGAATAGGCGTGTTTTCGTAATAACATGTACATTTAACAAAATTGCTGCTGTCTCAATGTGCCTCGAGTGCCTGGTTGGTTTAAAAAATATGCACAACAGCTATGCCCAGGCATAGATCAATACAATGCTTGCTCAGCAAACACACAACATCGTAATAACGTCATTTCGATGACAGTGCGACGTTATGTGCTCCTATGCCGTTTTTCTCTTTCGTTTTATGTAGAATGTATTTTTTTGACTGACCAAATCACTAGGAATTATTTGTTTTCTGAATCTCTTTCTTGTTTTCAAATTTTTGAGGTACACCTAATTTTACCGCCAAAAATGGGTCTGACATACCATTTTTCATAATAATTTGAGTTTTTTAAAACACTTCTATTAGAAAATACGTTTTTTGTTTTCCTCTACTGATTTTTAATTATTCAGATGCTTGATAACAATATAGTGAAAATTTTAGAAATTTTGAACAAGTGGAACTTGAGAATCTGCCTCCATTCTACCTACCCTATCGAGTTTTGCATGATTCTTCAAGCTGTCGACAGTAGAACATTCTGACACTCTTTGTAAGAATCTATCTATCTGTCTATCTATCTATCTATCTATCTATCTAATACAGAGTATTTCGATTTAATTTGGTTTATAAATTGTTTGATAAATGTATTAAGGATGAAGTTTCGATCGAATTAAACTAGTTTAAACGGCCCTCTTCCTGAATATTTGTTTCTATAGCCCGCTCTTAGGACGTTCCTCTGTTCCAGTTCTTTGTGGCTAGAACTTTCCATGTCTAGAACAAATTTCCATGGTCCCAAAGACGCTCTAGTCATTATTCGACAGTATACATGTTTTGTACACCCTTATCAAACTACACATGAACAGCCATTTGCAATGTGTTTACACTTGAACTGAGAGTCGTCTTTCTCATAGAATATAAACCTGTACCACTCTCTGGCCAGATTCAGCAGACGACAAATTGATTTATTTTACTTTTTTTTATTTTCCAAGATAATATAATTTTACATTTCATACAATTTGCATGCAACGTCATAGCCTATTATCTGGGAAAAAAACGAAAGTATTTCAAAATGTTGTCTGCTGAAATTTTACCCAGCATGCTAAGCAATAAGGGTAAATACTACGCCAAAATACCTTTGTGTAGTCCTTATAAGAGGGTTGAAGGTCATCAATAGTTAAAGTTGAAGGTCATCAAAAGCTAAAGTTTCAGGTCATCAAAAGCTGACTTTAAGCCAGCGTTTGATGACCTTCAACCCACTTTCAACCCACTGTTCACACAATATGGACCATTTTATGATAAAGTAAGATTTTTCCATTCTGACCGGGACGTTCCATTATGCACCTCCTTTGGATGCATTCATTTTTGAAATCGGTATTTAGATTATAATTGCTTTTCCCCTCTTCCAAATAAACCTTGAAACTGAATAAAGAATGTCTGACTGCCACTAATCATATGCTTCTTGCATGATGAACGTATAACAAATAGGTGCTTGCTTTTTTTATGTTTCTTGTTGTTATTACGTTCTTTCCTTTTTGTATTATTACGTTTGGTTGTGCAAGTGATAGTTCTAATATTCAATTCGGAGAGTGGTGCCGAGTTCGAGTTTTGTAACAGGGGATGGAAAGGGGCCTTAAGCACTTTTGATAAGAGCATAAATGTGTACATGAAATGCAGATATTTCTAACAAAAATAGATGAAATAAAGTACTATTTGACAACTCTAGTTATCTAAGTGGGCTCAGCTGTATGGTCAAGGCCGACGATGGTGAAGTAAATGCCGGAGACTTATTTCGTTGCATCTGCGACAAATGCATATACAACCGATTGCGTCTACCAGGCGTTGTCATTCATTTCGATATTTAACAATATAGAGAGTGCCAACGTAATGCAAACGTTGTTCACCAAATGTATGAAAAGACTGAGCCATTTTGACAGTGATTGGAAATGCTCGGATTTAGATCATCACGAAAACATGCCTATATAATTTTAACCCCCTCAAACCCCAATTTTATATAGTAAAACTGGGGTTTACAGGGGTATATATTATTTTTCTTATTTCTGCTCAAAAACATAGAATGTGGGTACTCGTTAGAACCGCCTTGTAAAGGCGGTTCTAACGAGTACCCATAATCTATGTTTTGAGCAGAAATAGGAAAAATACCAGAGTTTTTCATTTGAAAATTTTCAGTTTGAGATGAAATTTTCTATATATTTGTATAGGCGTATTTTCTTAATGCGTTGTAATCTGCCTAAACCGTAATGAAAAAATAAACAACATTGGCACCTTATATACGACGCATGTGCTAAATGGGTCTTTAAACTTTAACACTCCCAGGATTTATTCAGAGGACGACACATTGATGATAATCTTTTTTTTTTTTTTATTCTCCCCATGAAATAGACATTGCTTTTCACGCAAATTGTCTCTGGATTCGACCTCGAACTCTCAATTCAGTTCTGATTTCAAAGGTTGAATGCAGAGCTCTGAAGTCGCTTCCGATCTCCAAATACCGGTCCAATTCAGAGCTCGGAGGCGAATTCAGAGCTTTGTCCTCGCCCTCTGAATTCAAACTTTTAATTTAGAGCTCTGAATTCGTTTCCCAGCTTCAGATTGTAATTGTGCGAATTCGGAGCCCTGAATCGGCCTCCAAATGATAAACGTACAAGTGTAAATTCAGCTCAGAATTCAAAAGTTTGAATGCAAAGCTCTAAATTCGTATCCCAGATCTCAATTGGACCTGTGCAAATTCGGAGCTCTGAATTCAGCCTCTACATGTACATTCAGCTCTGAATTCAAAGTTTGAATGCAAAGCTCTGAATTTGCTTCCCAGCTCTGAATGCAGCTCTGAATTGGACCCTTTGCAACAATATTCATGTAGTCATGGACTGAATTTCACCTCCATCCGGAACCTCAGGATTTCAAGTCAGAAGCGCTACCCGCGCTCATCCACGCGGACGTTAAAGAACCACTGTTCAGCGTTCACACTGCATTCTTCAAAGTTGATAGTTCACATATAACAGGTCATTTATTACATATTATTCATAGTAATTCATACTTCTCAGTTCACAGTTATACCATGCACAGTTCATATTTCGCACTTTCCGGTTCACTCTATATAATTCATACTTTACAATTCCATCTCGCACTTCCAAGTTCACACTTTACAGTAACTGGGCCACGTCAAGCGAAAAGGTGTCTTCGAACATGCGCAAAATTTACAGGTTCAGATTCATACCGCGCATGCTCAAAGTCTCATCCGGGCATTTGTTTTCCATGGCATTGATACATTCTATAGTGTCAAATGATTCTGTTAGCGGACAGCGAATGCCCTGATCAGACTGTGTAGATGCACAGGCTGATCTGGGCCTCCGCTGTTCGCATATACCCGAAGACACGATTTTGCATGACCCGGCCCAGTTAATACTTCATAGGTTGTACTTCACATCTTTCTCATCCCAGCCATCATTCTTTATAAATCTATAGTGGGCCGTTATCGGCCCGTCAGGGTAGCTGACGGGCCGATAACGGCCCGCTATAGATTTCTAAAGAATGCTAGCTGGGAATATTCCTCTAGATCTGTAAATATGTGAATATAAACTTGCAGGCGCACTTGCCTTTAGCTGTACTTTGCCTTAATGTTGACATATTTATCTTAAAATCTGCATCTCTTTATATCCAGATGTAAATTTTCTTATCAGATCTTGCAATAACTCTTATCAGTCACCAAGCTTTTGGCTTGTTTTTCGATTTCTGTCACTTTTGAGATAACTTTTGATTATTATAAATAATGAATTGATCATTATTTAACGCTTAGCATTCTAGGTAAATATTTCAGCAGACGACATTTTGTTGTTGTTGTTTTTTGGTTGTTTTTTTTTTTTTTGTTTTTTTTTTTTTGTTTGTTTGTTGTTGTTGTTTTTTTTTTGTTGTTTTTTTTTTTTTTTTTTTTTTTTTTTGCTTTTTTTTTCTTATTTCTCCCAGAAAGCAGGCTTTGACATTTCATGTAAAAGTGTCCTTAGAAGACAGTTTTCAGTGAAATATCAAAACCTGTTTCTCAGGAAAATAAGAAAAGTACCGTCAAGTTCTCGTTTACTCATTATGAAAATACGCCTATTCAAATATATAGGAAATTTCACCTCCAAAATTGAAAATTTTCAAATAAAAACCTCTGATATTTTTCATACGTTTGCTCAAAACATAGATTGTGGTTACTCGTTAGAACCGCCTTGTCGAGGCGGTTCTAGCGAGTACCCACAATCTATGTTTTTGAGCAAAATAAGAAAAATAATGTATACCCCTGTAAACCCCAGTTTTACTATATAAAAGTGTGTTGGGAGAATTAATAAATAAATAAATTAAAAAAAAAAAAAAAAAAAAAAACCTTAGTTTTAGTCAAACGCAATGCTTCCACTATTTAGATATCGTTCACTTTACATAGTGAAAAAGAGAATCGACAGTGAGGGGCGGGGTCAGAAATCATGAGAAAGTTGGTATGATGGATTGTCATATTTTGCACTTTGACTAGAACAAAAAAATAACATATGCCAAACAAAATATGAAATTACCTTATCTGTTATAATGCATGTTCGTTGTATAAACATAGTTCTTTAATGTTTACTTCTGTCTTCTTACTGATCAGGGGCGGATTCAGAGTAGGGTTCGACAGGTTCAGTCTCGACTGAACAACACTTTGACTCAAAATTTTATTTTCATGGGAATTTGGGTAAATTTTGGATACCGTATTAACCATGATATTCAAACCCTTTACTCTTTACCTTATACTTCTCTTTAACTAATCCATTTTACTACAGGTACCTATAAATGGGTGTAAAATTGCTGGGTGAATGGCAAACAGCGCAGACACTGATCAGACGCCGCATTCTGCGGCGTCTTATCCGGGTCTACATTGTTTGTTCTGGCCTGTCTGTCCAAAAACGTACAGTAAGTACGGTAATTTGATAAAATCCAACCCCTCAGAAATCATCCTGGATCCGCCCCTGCTGATCAAAGTTTGAGAGAATAACTTGGGGAGCTTGAAAATCTGAAGTGCATTTAAAGGAATCTCTTCGGACATATTGATCAGCTGATACAAGGTTTAGCACAATGAATTTCGCATTGGTACTTGCTGGCCTGTTGGCTAATAATTTTATGTGTGTTGACGCTACATCTCAATCTGAACCGCAGTGCTATATTCGTTTTGACTACGATTTCAAAGTCGTAGAAAAGTTGGTTATGTTAGAAACTTCTTACAAAGCTTTGAAAAGCGAAATGGAAGGCCTGAAGAGCGTGACTATTCGAAAAGAAGGTAATGTTATTTATTTGTTTGTTTGTTTGTTTATTTATTTATTTATTTATTTAACATACATTCGGACATATGCACAGATCAGCCTGCGCAATTTGTTCAGATTCTTCACTTGGCGCAATTTGGATAGCCAAGAATGCAAAGTTTCATAATGTGGAGTAGACTGGCTCCAGTCGTTTTTGTTTTATATCTATTTCTCTCTTTCTCTACATTATTTTTTTATCATGATCCTCTTTAATCCAACTTCAAGTTACCTAAGGCTGAACAAGGGACTGAAGTAAACAAAAATTCTACAAGCTATACAAGTGTTGTGTCCCCTCAAAAAAAAAAAAAAGAAAAAGAAAGAAAAGAAAATAAAGAAAGGGTCTGGGGCCAGACTAAATGTGGAGCAATGTATGTAACAAAGAAAACATAGTCTAACATACCAGGTAATTGTTTCACGTATCTTCTCTACTCTAAATGATTTACCACGCCTGGGAATCGGTCAGCTTGTACGCCATCGGAGTACTATTGAACAATAAAATGACCTGTTCCGATAGACAAGCTAACTGTATGTAAACAAACATCAGAGGCAAATGTTATTACGTTTACTGCATTACGAAAACACGCCTATTCAACTATATTGAAAATTTTACCACCAAAAAATGAAAATTTTCAGATAAATAATTCTGATATTTTTCATATTTCTGCACAAAACATAGATGAGGCGGTTCTAACGAGTACCCACAATCTATGTTTTGAGCAGAAATAAGAAAAATAATGTATACCCCTGTAAACCCCAGTTTTACTATATAAAAGTGGGGTTTAAGGGGGGTCAAAATTATATAGGCATGTTTTCGTGATGGTAAGTTTATGTTTTCATTTATTTTTTTTTTGTCGAAAATCGAAAAATTTCATATGCTGTGGCAAGGAATGGAGATAATCCTGACACAAGATCATAGAAAAAAAAAACGGAGAATTTCTACAGATATTCTTTTTGGCGTAAAGAAATCACGGATTGAACATGCCTTACCAAGGTTCAAACTATCCATGAAAGGCAATTTAAACCTTAACTCCAGGACATCAGCAAATGAAATTCAAGTCAACGATGTTAAAACAAGTCAGTTTATCATACTTTTGCTTAAACAAAGTGATTCGCTTCGATACACAGAGAAAAAGTTTCTATGCGTACCATTTAACAGGTGGCGTATAATTTAACTGCTGGAATTTACCGTGCAATGGAGTACATTTTCGAAAAACCACGAACATTCGCTTTTTCTTAACATTTTAACACCGTCGGTAGCTTTGGTTATTTAATTGTGACCTACTTTTCCTTATTCATCATTTAATTCCTATTTTAGAACTTTAGAATGGTCGGATTCAAGAAACTGGAGTACCTCCTATATACGAGGGGAGTTCAATAAGTTCGTAGAACTCGGGGTTTAACTCACAGATTGGAAGATGATTTCAACATTATTTTGCAATATAATCCCCCTTTACTTCAATACATTTGGCCCACTTTTCTTTTAAGCAGTCTATGCCTTTGAAATAAAAGTCGTCTATTTGGTCCTCAACCCAAGCCTCTGTAGCAGCCTTGAGCTCATCATCGTCCCGAAATCTCGTTCCACGCAAGTGTGACTTCAAATTTCGAAACAGATAATAATCACTTGGGGCCAGGTCTGGACTGTATGGCGGGTGATTTAACTGCTCGAACTCGCACTCACGAATAGCCGCTTGTGCAACTCTGGACTTGTGCACAGGGGTATTATCATGCAAAAGGACACCAGCAGCTAGCTTTCCCCTTCGTTTTTCTTTAATAGCAACCCTTAATTATTTAATGACATTGGCATAGTATTCTCCTGTAATTGAAGTACCAGTAGGCTTGTAATCTATCAATATAATCCCCTTGGAGTCCCAAAACACCGAGGCCATTACCTTGCTGGCTGATGGTTGGGTACGAAATTTCTTGGGTGGGGGTGAACCAGGGTGCTTCCATTGCATGGACTCTTTTTTAGTATCTTGGTCCCAGTGGTGAAGCCAAGTTTTATCTCCTGTTACAAGATGAGTGTGAAAGTCTTCTGGATTGGCATTGTACACTTCCAGAAGTTCTTGACTTGACTCCACCCTTTGCTGACGATCTTGCGCAGGCTGATCTGAATATTCTCTGGGTGCACATGTTTTGACGTTGAGGCTCATATTAACCTTGGACGCTGGATGTTACCAGATAGTGGACCCAGTGCTTACGCTTGGTGAGGGCTATAACGTCAGCAGTTCTACACATTAACGCAACGTTGAAACTACGACAAATGACGCTAGCAATGATGTGCATTATATTCGGGGTTTCGCGAACAGAAACTGTTCGGAGGAATGTGTACACTAACTAAGTATGACTAGTATCTGATCTACAGGGCCCAGTGATTCTGGGAGCGGGCAGCGAAGGCTAAATCGACTTAGATGAATACCGTTTTCACCCTTAGCATTCGGACCGACGGACCTCAGAAAATAGAGTAAACCCAGATCAGACGTCACAGAATGCAACATCTGATCAGGATCTACATTGTTTACCACTATTAAAAAGTTTAAGACACATTTTGAACAAATAGCCAAATGGTCCTGTTCAAGCTGTGGGGTATGTATGTTAAGGAGTTAAAGTTTCCGAAAATTTCGGGGTTAGCTAAAGGCGTGTTCTTGCTAGTCGCATATTCTCCGGAGAAGCAGTTACTCGTGACGAGGTTGTTACTAATTTGTAAGTATAGCAGTGTTTTGCCTTTGGTCGACCTGATGTAGGCGTTTCTGTAACTTTGTTCTTTAACCAGGTTAGCAGTACAAAGCTGGCTTAGCATTTTTGTTTAACGATTTTCTTTATGCTACCTGTTGTTTTGTTATTTGTTCTTTTTGAAATTGCTTGTTAAAATACTACTACTGAAAAAAATTATACATCTTTATTTATGGTAACATGCATAAGATAGCACTTTGCTGTACAGACCGAAGGTTAAAAGTCCCTGAATCAAGTGACGTCAGTTTATGACATTTTTCGCTTTACATTAAAATGACGTATTGTGGCAAGTTCCTCAATCAAACAATCGGAATAATAGTTTTTGTTATAATGCGCTTTTGCCGGAAATGAAAATAATGGGAATGAGAAAAGAAAAAAAAGTATTTTTAAAAAGTATTTAAAAATCGGACTGATTTAAACGTTAAGTTTTAATCTCTTCGCGAACTTTTCATGAAATAAACAAATAAATCTATCAATAAATAAATAAAAATTAAAATAAATAGATAAAAAAATAATAATAAATAAAAATAAATAAATGTGACAAATTACTTTATCAAAGAAAAAGGTGAGTAACGTGCACTTTTTGACTTTACAACGAATAGTGGTCATTTTATAATTTTAAGCGAAGACCTTTTATATTATTATCATTATTATTATTATTATTATTCATTATTATTTTTTTACCTGAAATTGATATTTTTATGTATTTTCTAGTCAAAGTTGACCATCAATTTATTTTTGTCAAGCGTTACATAACGGCTGCAATATCATATGACGTCATAATTACGAAATGATGCCAGTGACGGCTCTAAAATATAACAATGTAATACAGAATCCTAAACGCAGTTTTGGCGTATCAAATTTGAAGCATGCACCTTGTATATTTTACAAAACAGCTTTTTTTTTTAATTGGAACCATACTTGTATTATGTTAGACATTACATGGCGTATCATAATGTTTATAAGTAGTGATTTTTTATGATTTACATCACGAAAACATACCTATATAATTTTGACCCTCTTAAACCCCACTTTTATATAGTAAAATTGGGGTTTACAGGGATACAAATTATTTTTCTTATTTCTGCTCAAAACTTGGATTGTGGGCACTCGTTAGAACCGCCTCGCCGAGGCGGTTCTAACGAGTACCCACAATCTATGTTTTGAGCAGAAATATGAAAAAATATAACAGTTTTTTATCTGAAAATTTTAATTTTTTGGAGGAAAATTGTTCTATATATTTGAATAGGCGTGTTTTCGTAATGATTTCTTGACACAGCTAAATGAAAACAATATGCATAATAATTATATTTGGCGATTTACTAATATTTTAATTTGGCCGTCTTTCCAAACGAAGAGATAACATGTCTTATATCAAAAGCCCGAAAATCATACCGTGATGCTGTTTTAAAAACGCGTGAGATCATGTCATCGAAAGCGCGAGACACGTGAGGGATACACAGATAAACAAATCTTTATGTTCAAACCTCACTTTAAGTACTGTTGATTTCATCAAGGACAAGACTTGTTATAAATTCAACAGATGACTTTGTGAAATAGTTTATATATTTCCCAAGAAAATAGAATTTGAAAATAGACTTTGACATTCCATCCAATTTGTATCAAAATTATTTTTCGTAGAAAATAGACTTTGACATCCTGTGCAAATTGTCTATTTTCGCAAGGCACATTGCGCCTACGGGAGAAATACCGGATGCTCTCTATAAATATATCGCCGCACCAAATGTGAACTGAATTCACAACCTTATCTGTGACGGTACACCACACCCACACAGCTCTATTTCCTTTTATGCAACTGAAGAAGGGATTGGATCCCGAGAGATCTATTGCACTCAGATATTGTTTTCTGAACTAAAAGGGAAACGAATTCTATACAGATTCGAAACATTATACGGCTGTGTACAATGCGGTAGTCGCACTTATATTATCCACGTTAGTTGCATGTAGAAAATATGTAAAAACATATACTGAAAGCGCTTAATATTTGCTAACACACAATCAAGGACTCGTCTATATTTCTTAGACAGGTCGCTATGAGCCTCCCTCTCAACAAAGAAAAAAGGCGCAAAACCCTTGGGTTGAGACACACCACAGCTTTTGATCTGACTGGGCGGGGAGGCAGCGTGAGACAGAGTGGGACCTTGGCCGCAGTCGGAATACCTACCTCGTCCACCCCACCCCCATATCAGTCATGCAAACAATAACAATGATGTCTAAAATTATTAACTTTTTCCAGGAGTTCAATTGTTCATCGTTTAGTCATTTCCAGAAAATTTCATGTCTTGTGAAAAGTAAGAACTGTTCCTTCACATCCTTTTTTACTGATAAACATCTCTTAAGCAACTTTTTTGAAATTTCAACGAATTTGCTGGGCCCGGTTGTTCAAAGCGTCGTTAGCTTAATGAGCTCGTTAAGGGTCATTTCGTTAACTGTTTTAGCGAATTAAATAATTATACAATATTCTGATATTTTTTGCTGAAAAAATGTGA
The DNA here is from genome assembly GCA_964016985.1 of Anodontia alba. NCBI lineage: Eukaryota > Metazoa > Mollusca > Bivalvia > Lucinida > Lucinidae > Anodontia > Anodontia alba. The sequence goes on from OZ024826.1 coordinate 45,073,967, forward strand.
GTAGCTTTTGCAATGCAAAAGCTACTCACATTTTTTCAGCAAAAAATTTCAGCATATTTGCGTATCACTCAATGTAAATTTTAACGAATCGTTAACTAACGACGTCGTTAGCTTTGAACAACTGGGCCCTGATGTTTTAATCAATAGTTAAGTTTGTAACACTGATCGAACTTATCACTTTCAATACAGATATTTAGTTAAGAGTTTGTATCCATGCTTACAAGCTAGATAAAGCTTAATATGACCAATAAGATTCACAATCAAAGCATTGAGAATGCTGATGGGGGCGGTTACCTGAAATTCTATAGACTCCTAGAACTGATTGGGATTTACGCTGAAATTAAAAATAAAAACCACAAATAAACAGTACCCTATAGCTACTTTTCAGTTATTTTGGGTGGAAAAGAAAGGTCGTTTTCAGAGTCTAGTAGGAAAGGGGCTCGATCGGGCAACACTTTTACCGAACGCTGTAGATTAGGGGCGTTTTACTAGAGTAATCATTTTTGTTTGCCAATATTGTACTCAAAAATTATTCAAATTTTATTTTTTCAAAAGTTTGAAGTTTACTTTGGTTTTGTTTATTTATTCGCTATTAATAAACATCAAACTGTATAAGGGTAATATGTTTGAATGCAGAACTTAATGTTACCATCGTTAGCAGGGAGCTGGTTGGTATGTACTTATTCCTTATCTTCGATATTTTCTGAGTACTCCCCAGTCAGCATTCTACGTAAATCTATTTCGGGCCGTCATCGGCCCGTCAGGGTAGCTGACGGGCCAATGACGGCCCGATGTAGATTTAAGAAGAATGCTAGCTGGGAGGACTGTATCAAGACTGTTAAAGACGACCGGACGCACTTGATAGATTTTCCGCCAATTCCACTAAAGAAGACAACTTTTGTGTTTTTCTGTCTGCTTTTACTGTACGCCACGTCCATTTGGAAAAAGGGGTCAACTCTATAAGGAAAGACTTTTCTCTCTCTAATAAAGTAGACCTCGTTTTCTTTTAAGACGGAACAAAACAATTTTGATAGTTGTCTCCCTTGAAAGTGTATCACATCCGTCTGTGTTTCGACGAGGTGTTTACTTGGATGTGTTGTTACACATTAGTATTGGACACCAGGGCTGCGTTCAGAAGTGCTAAGTGATCGCCAACGTTTTTGACCAGCAGTCACATCATTGGCAAGGTCCCATCCGGACCTTTGTTCTCCATTGATACAATCTATAGAATTTTGGCAGTGGACAGCGAATGCCCTGATCCGCGCAGTCTGATCTAGGCCTTCGCTGCCCGCACATACGGACGTGCTGTAGGAAGCTGTTGCCTGAAATTCTATCGGCCTCTAAAAACTGAATGGGATTTACGTTGAAATTTAAAAATAGCCACACAATCACAGTACCTAATAGCCTATTTTCTCTATCATGTTCTGTATTTAGTAGAACTTCCGCTGTGCCTATACTTTTTCAGAGATATTCTAGGGCGCGCGATCGCGGAATTGGCGCCGATTTCTTGTGGCCTCGCGCAGTTTTATGGACTTGATGGGGGAATGCTACTGCAAAACATACTGAATCCCGAAATGTAAACTGCGACCTGCGCGAGTTTTCAGTTTGTTTCTTCGCCGAAAAGCATCATTGCAGTTTTTTTTTTTTTTTTTTTTTTTTTTTTTTTTTTTTTGTCTCCGACATGAAAGCAAGACTCATATCAAATTAATTAAAAAATAATGCATGGTGGCCGTAGTTCACAAATATGTGGTCAAAGGTTTAAGAAGTGAGGCTGACAGTTGAGTTTTATTTATACAAACTAAAATTATCAGCTTGACTTTTGTAACGGCTCATTTTGTTTGAACTATTTTTTCGAAGGCGCTTAATTCATCGAATAACACACGGATACTTTCCATTTTACTTCTTACAAAATGTGCTTTATTCTTAATTCTATTTAAAACGTCAGTGAAATAGGTCTTGTTTAAGACTTGGCCACATTATGTTAGTAACAAACAAATTGGATGCGAGTAAGTAAAATCATGGCTGAATAATATGTTCGTCCCGTCAGAGGCGGTTCGGCGAGGTAGATGCACAATTCTAGACTCAGCGTGTCACCGATGATACGTGTGACGCAAAATGTAATGGTACAAACGCTTCTGTGGTTCGGTGCTTATCCTGAAAAAAAAACAAAAACAATAAGCGTTCCGTGATTCGGCAGAGGCTCTTGACACGGCGACCTGGCCAATGATAATAACAAAACAGCCAATAATACCAAGTAATCGAATTGCAAGGTGGTGAAGCACGAGAATAAATATGTCAGCCTACAGAAATTGCGATCGCGGCCATTCTGAATTTAGGCTCCACTTCGAATTTTATTTCTATCCATTCTGCGTCTGTTTACAAGCTAGAATGGTTCGTTATATGCATGAGCTATACTGCATGTAACTTTTCGGGTAACACGTGGACTTAACGCTCGTTTCATGTCATAATTTAAAGCACTTTTTAACACAAAAATTTGTTTTTCTTTTCTTTGTGTGTGTGTGTGTGTGTGTGTGTGTGTGTGTGTGTGTGTGTGTGATAGGTACAAACTTGTTAAAAATCACCAAGAGAATTCCTGCAGCAGTAAAATGCTTTTTAGATAGGCGAACGATTGTGTATCGTCGTTGTTGTATATTGTCACTCCTGGTACCTAATACCGCCATACACTAATTCTCTAATTTCGGGAAACACGGCCCGCCCATCGAGGCCCGCGAAATATACGGGCTGCCTGATGCCTCGGGGCAGAGCTGCTAGTAACTTAATTCAGGACCTGTGTTCATCATGTGATCGGGTCGGGTAAAATTCCCACAAATTTGGAGGCAGTGTCTCTAAATGACTGAAATATTGATGAGTTGGACGTTAAATCACAATTCAAGTCAAGTGTAGTCTGAAATCAAATTAAGTAAGATCTAACAGCATTAATGTGAATCTAAACTGAAGACAGTGAATTGGTAGGTGATAATGTACTTAGTGATAGGTTTATGACAAACTTGTACTGCCTTGCAGTTCGTGCCAGCTTTTATAGAGACGCGGATTGTCCGCATTGCCGAGTGGTTAGCGCTCCCGACATCGGATCCCAGTTTTGAATCCCGTTAGAGGCGGAATTCAGCTCATAACTTACGGTGCTTCATTGCTCAGTTTTTCATTATCATTCTTCCATCGTCTCGATATGACTTAAATAATGTCAAAAGGGAGTTAAAACACCAAACCGTCCTCATTATAGTGACACGGTAGAGTGTTGACTTGGCACGCAGACGTCCTTGGTTTGATCCCTACAGGGCGTTGGTGATTATGATTTATTATACTGTTACATCTGGTGCTCAATATGAATAACCCTGTCTGATGGGCTTGGTGGCTTGGTACTGAGTGTAGTAGGGATCATGGATATACTATAAACTTGTACTGCTTTGCGGTACAGGATGGCTTTTATAGCCATGTGGTGGAGTGTTAGCCTGTCATGGTAGCCTGCATTTGAATTGGTATTTAGAGGGTTTTCACCTATAACAATAACACATTGAATAAAATTCATTTTATGTGAGGGTATTCGTCAAGAAGATGGGTTGATTTTTGTATTTAAGCCCAAATTAGTATTCTCTCGGTAGTTTTATCGCTTGTATTCTCTCCGTGATATATAATTAACGCACACGTATTTCCTTATTTTGGTTGTGTCCTTAGATTTTTGAAAATTCATATCCTGTATTCTGTGAGCGGGATCCATAGTGCAGCCGATCGCAGTCTGTGGGTCGCAAGTTCGAAATCTTAACTTTAGGGAAGATTTATGATGAAAGAACTTTTACCCTCCGTGTCTGTCTTTTCGCTCGTCCGTAAGTCCATCAGTGCTTGGTTTCGGTTCTCTAACTGGAATAGATTTTGATGGATTTGATTCAAATTTTGCATACAAATTTATGAATGGTTTGGGATTGTTAATGGGCAAACTCCATCAACCTTTGACACTTACTACCCTTGCTAAGCGACTAAAATGTTTTCTAATATGAAATGGAACTGACAATACCTTGCTTGGGATTATAAATCGGCAGTTTTAGTCCCTGCTCATCGAACAAACATGGTTTTCGCTTAATCTTTTGAAAAAAAAAATGATGGAGTTGATGAAATTTTACATGAAAAATAAAATTGTTAGTATCTTGCAAATGATTATTACTCGACATTTTTTTTCCAATAGAGTTACCGTCACTGCTTAGCCACAGAAATGGTGCCCGCTTATAATCTTAAGAAAGAATTGCTGGATTTGGATGAAATTTCAAATATTAAATGATAGTTACAGTATCTTGCTTCGAATTATTATATGAGAGTTTTTGTTTATGACCCGTCTTAGCGACACAAATGGTCTTTGTTCAGAATCATGAGCACAAATTAATGGGTTTGGACGAAACGTCATATATCATGTGATATTGACAATGTTCTTGCTTTGGATTATTACTTGGTATTTTTCTTCCATTTTTAAAGTTACTATCCCTGCTTAGCGGTAAAGTGGTTTTGTTCAATATCACGAGAACAAATTAATAGACTGGGACATAACTTCATATACTGAAGTATTTCATTTTGCAGATGATATTGTTTTCTCCGGTTTATTCAAAAATAAAATTTTGTGGTCTTTTCGTAAAATGTATTACTTCATTACCCCATTAAATATATCCATCTTCACTCCATTATTTTTTACTGCACAGTGGCGGGATATTATACAATGTCTGTGATACTTTTATAATAGATTAGGCTGACTGTTTCATTCTTTTTTTATATATATATACACACAATATATCTACTTTTAAAAAACAGAATGGGCATAATAAATTCTCAAATAGATGGAATATCAAATGGAAAATTTGAGGAAATGGCTTTATTTGTCATCAGATGTTCACTCATCACTCATTTATTATGTAAACCGTGGGTCATGGACACTATTTAATGTAAAACAGAACTGTGTTTGTAAAATACTATGCTGCCCTCCCCCGCACCCACCCCACCCCACCCAAGTTTAACAAAAAAAAATGGGTTTGAACACAGGCTAAATGGTAGCAAAGACTTTAAAACTGGTACTAGCTGCTCAGTCGCTTGGCGCTCAGCATTAAGAAAGTAGAGCTAGAACTGGTCAGCCCGGTGACAGTATACATGACTGGATGGAATCGACATGTCATTTGTCTGGAAGTGATATTACAGTGAGGCGTCACTTTGAAAATGAGCATTGAACTGTCACAGATACTATCGCGATATGACTGAACGATTGTTGAAAGTGACAAAACCCGAATAAAAAACAAACAATTGTCGATACACAATGCCAAACTGGAAAGGGGCATAATCTTGACTAAATTAATTCAATTTTCGTTCAATCAGGTGACCTTCTCATCATACCCAGTAAGCTCACTTAGTTTCAAGGCCATAGCTTACAAGGTTTCATTATATCCCATATGCATCAGTCAAGTTCGACCGAAAAAGAAAAAAGAGTACGGATCCGCTTATTCCATATATAAAATTTCATGATCCTATCTAAAACTGTTCTTGACTGTATACTGAGAAAAGACGAACAAACTTTCAAACGACCTAATATGTCCTCCACCTTCTTCGAAGTTGAAAGCATAACTAGGTCCACTACTTCTAGCTTACCTAAGCCGAAGGCACAGGATGAGCTGTTGTGATCACTTGCCGTCTGTCCGTCGTCCGTCTATCCGTCCACACCTTTGAATAACTTCTTCTCTAAAACCCCTGGGCCAATTGTCTTCAAATTTCATGTGGAACCTTCTGTTCCAAGGGGATGAATTTGTTTACGAAATGGCCACGGCCCGTTAATTAAGATGGCCGCCATGCCCATGTATAATAAAAGCACTTAAAATATACATTCTTCTCGAGAAACAAGAATGCTTGAAGGCTGAATCAAGGTCTACCAAGTTTGTTCAAATGATAATCGTAGATTGACCATTGACTTTTTACGGCATATTCAAAATTGTGTCCTCATACATTTGTATGGGGTAAATGTTGAAACATCATTTTCAAAAATGTATTTAACGGCTAAAACTTATAACGTGTGATTAAAGAAGTAAGACTTTTCAGTTACAATCCAACTTTATCTGCCCTAGTCCCTGAGCTGTATATAAAATTGTATAATCTTTAAACGTCTCCTTCTCTAAAGTCGCTTGACCAATTGCACGACCAGCAGTAAAGTCATCCGAAAGGAGGACTAGTGAGGAGGGCCCTTTAATCACCATAGTCGCCGCCCGTAAATTAGCTTTAACTTCTAAACAGCTCGGAGTATTTTGATAATTTTGGCATGCAGCTACATATTGACAAGATTTAATCCATAATGAACTTGTCAAATGCCAAGGCGTAGTCGTTCAGATTGTGAAAATCGCTATAATTTTTAAACTGCTTTGAATAAATAGATTTGTGGCATGCATAAACCCGGCGGTTTGTTCTACCGACCGTTCTAAAGTATGTGATGGTCCCGGTGTCAGTCTTACTCGTTGTTTTGTGGTTTATTCTACGAGGCGGTTTGTTATTATGTTATTATGTTATGTTATTTTGTTCTTGTGTCTTTCATTCCTTTTAGCATGTGATTACGCCGCTTTGGGAAGAGAGAGAGCTAATCTTAGTGCTTTTCATACGTTTGTTCGATTTGCACTTGTTTGGTTTTGCATGTTTCCTCTTCCTCCTGATGTCTAGGAAGGGCTGCGGCTTGTGATTGTGGCACTCCTTGGACTTTTCACTTACCTTTAATGCAAATACATATTGGCAAGATCTAACCAATGGAATTGTCAAATGCAACATGATATAATTATTATGTACTCCACACAAAAGAATTGAGGTGTTAGGGCTCCAGATAAGAGAGAAAAACATTAAAAATGATTAAGTTTTTAACCGCTTGGAATATTTTGATAAATTTTGGCATGCAGATACATATGGACAAGATTCAACCAATGAAATTGTCAAACCAGATATATATATATATATATATATATATATATATATATATATATATATATATATATATATATATATATATATATATATATATATATATATATATATTAAATGGCCTTGCCGAGGCGTGTTCAGCAGTCCTTAATCAATTTGTGAAAATAGCTATAACTTTTAAGCCGCTCGGAATATTTTGATAATTTTTGGCACACAGATGCATATTTGCAAGGCCTAATCAATGAAATTGTCAAATGCAACCTAGTGTCATTAATGTGTACCTTCCACAAATTAATAGTGGTTTGAGGGCTCCAGATAAGAGAGGAAAATATTAAAGGTTCTTAGGAATCACAAAATGTCTTATCACGTTGTTTCTGTTGAGTCCTCCTTTGCATCATTATAGGCTTTATTTCTGATTTATCTGTTGCATGTAATGATTCAGGGATGAATTAGAAACCCTCCACACGGACCGAACAAATATATGATTTACCACTATGGAAGCCGAGGACGAGGGTTGGGATGCTATAAAGCAAGCTTAAACCCCTCTCCCCGCACCCCCCCCCCTTCCCCCACCAACATCCCGAGTAATTCATTACTGGCAATTCTAAGGCGGTACTTTCATTGTATTACTTTTTATTAATTGTTTTGTAGTGTTCGACTTTCTACTGCTTTTTTTTAACAGTTATGTAAATCAAAAGTACAAAAGAATTGCTTTGGTAAGTTGATTATATACGATTACTCGTATTTACTTAAGTTTGGGTAACAGAGTTCCCACCTTTTTTATACCCCGCCACACAATAGTGGCGGGGTATTATGGTTTCACGTTGGTCGTCCGTCCGTCCGTCCGTTCGTCCGTCCGTCCGTTTTTCGTTTCCGGATGATAACTTGAGTAAACATCAATGGATTTTCACCAAACTTGGTTTGTGCATTGATATTGTAGAGATCTGGTTTGGGATTGCTAATGGGCAAATTTCGTCAAATTCGAGTTATCTGCTCGAGACACGCCCATATTTTCGTTTCCGGACGATAACTTGAGTAAATAACAAGGGATTTTCACCAAACTTGCTATATGCATTGACATTAAGGAGATCTGGTTTGGGATTGCTAATGGGGAAATTTCGTCAAACTTTTAAGGAGTTATCTGCCCGAGACACGCCCATATTTTCGTTTCCGGACGATAACTTCAGTAAATAACAAGGGATTTCCACCAAATTGTTATATGCATTGACATTAAGGAGATCTGGTTTGGGATTGCTAATGGGCAAATTTCGTCAAATTTTTACGGAGTTATCTGCCCGAGATACGCCCATATCTTCGTTTCCAACGATAACTTCAGTAAATAACAAGGCATTTTAACCAAACTTGCTATATGTATTGACATTAAGGAGATCTGGTTTGGAATTGCTAATGGGCAAATTTCATCAAATGTTTACGGAATTATCTGCCCGAGATACGCCCATATTTTCATTTCTGGATGATAACTTGAGTAAATAACAAGGCCTTTTAACCAAACTTGCTATATGTATTGATATTATCAAGACCTGGTTTAGGATTGTTATCTGTCCATTGATATTATCAAGATCTGGTTTAGGATTGTTATCTGTCCCTCCGTCATTTTCTTTCCAGACATTTTCGCAACGATAACTTTAATACATAAACAAATAATTGCTATGGCGGGGTATTATGCTTGCGGGTGCTTTTATTGGGAAAAAGTTGCCAACTCGGCTTGCCATCTTGCCATTTTGTGGCTGCTTTATTGTATTTGTCTGTCTTTTCCTTTGTTGTTCGGAGCTTGATGGGGATCTGAGTTTTTAAATAATTTTAGACTATGTCCTCTAGTTCTTGATTCTGTATATTAAAAAGCTGTTCTATATCACTCTTGTCAATTCCGTTCATGATTTTGAACACCAACATCTTAGTACCGTTTTTTATGCCCCCGCCTGCCTTGTCACGTTTGTAACCAGGTTTAAGTTTACCTGCAAGTATAGGTGCAAATTTACGTTTGCGTTTCTCTTGGAGCTAATAACTTTTATACCTTCTGGGCTAGAAAGTTGAAACTTTTATGACACTTACCTACATCAAGACCTTTTAATGTATGGTACCTTTGCCCCAAGGTCAAGCCCCTGGGCGGGGCAAGGGGTTGGGGCAGGGGCATCCGGGTATTGTGGACGCATTTCTAGTTCTATACTGTAATGATGGTAGACCTAATTCTTTCATTCTTTCTGTATAATCTAGATGTCTGATATCGTGTACTAATCTAGCTGCTCTTTTTTGATCATTTTCGATTAAGATGCTTTCTGTCTTGTAGATGACTGACAATACTGTGAATGCATATTCCAAATGCGGTCTAACAAGGGCTTTGTATAGGTTTAGAAAAATTTCTTTATCAATACATTTGAACGTAATACTTCTGATGCCACGATTCCTATTAGCTTTTTGCACCATGGCTTGAATATGCGGAACAAATTTGAGTTTATGATCAATCAGAACCACCATCTTTTCGCTCAGTAACTCTTTTATTCTCAATAAGCTCTCCATTATTGTTCATATAATGAGTAGCAACAGGCTGATTTTTTCCTAAGTGCATGTGGCTGCACTTTGGGTAGTTAAACTTTATTTGCGATTTATCTAACCATTTGCCCACCTTTTGCAGGTCTCCTTGGACTTGATTGGCGTCATTTACGGTATTGACTACTGCAAATATCTTGGCATCGTCACCAAACTTTGTACTACAACTAAAGACAATTTATATAGATTAAAATAGAGTTGGTCCCAATATGCTGCCCTGAAGTTACTTTGGCCCAATCTGACAACACTCCTCTGATTCCGGTGTTTTAGAGAATTTTCTATCCATCTTAAAAGTATCTCCTTGAATTTCATATCCTTTCAATTTTGTAATCAAACGTTTGTATGGCACGGCGTCGAAAGCTTTCTGAAAATCTTACTAAATAATATCTACATATTTTTTTTATTTTATTATCTAATCCCTCTTTTCATTTTCCCTTATATCAATGTTGTGTTACATAAGTATAACCTTTCCCAAACCCGTGTTGATGCTTTATAAATAATCCATTTTCCATGTGAATCATGATTTTATCTCTTATAATTTTCAATCAATTTAGATACAACAGAAGTCAAACTTATTAGGCGATACTTTTTGGCTGAAGATTTGTGTCCCTTGTTTTTGCAATGGAGTGATGTTTGCAGATTTCCATTGGTCTGATAATTTGTCTTCCTGAAGTGATTTATTAAAAATGTAAGTGGTTTCTCGATTACATTGACAGTTTCTAATAATAACTTTGGGTGCTATCAGGACCTTGTGATTTTTGTGCATTAAATTGCTTGATAAATTTCTCTATTACTTCACTTGTTATTTCAAAATTGCTTAACACCCCTCCTTCACATCGGTTCTCGAAAGCAGGTATGTCATTTAAGTTTTCTTTAGTAAATACATTTGAAAAGAAATTGTATAACATTTGTGCCTTTATCATACCATAGGATACAACGTTTCCATTTTCATTTAGTGAATTTCCAACTGCTTCTCTAGTTTTTGTTTTAGATGCTTTTGCCAAATATGAACCATAAGTAGACTTTCAAAATCCCGGACATACGCTTCTACCTACATTTCCATCGTTTAGGCCTGTGGGCGAAGCTTTCTTACCAAGTAATGCTTACTATCCACGGACGCCTGATTACACCCTTTATTCTGGGGTCCACACCTGTTAGTCTGAATATTCTTGATTCGTCATTTGTTTACGGATTTATGAGATTGATTTATGGCTCGGGTACCATGGCCACAACTACATTGTACATAGTTCCAGAATGCTTTAGTATTATTTTTAATATTTTCTCTCAGGTTCTTTTCATATCCACCTTTAGCTGTCTTTATTTCCCTATTTGCTATTAGTTTGGCTTCATCATAAATTTTATTTTTGAATAACTATCTACAATACCGATACCTTTTCTATTTTGTTATCTTTTTTGTCTATTGCTGTTAGGCTACTTCTGTTCATACAATAGTGTCAGATTATTGCTGAAGGCTTTACGCACTGGTACTTTTTCTTAACTTCATCGTCGATTATAACGGTAAAGCGCTTCCACGATTCCTCTAGATTTGTAGTAACCTGAATGTATTCTTCCCATTTTACCATATTTAAGTCCTTTCTTATTGCCTCATAATCTCCTTTATAAAATATCAGTTTTTCTACTGGATTTTGGTATCTATTAACGTATGTTACTAGACTTAACTGTAATACAGATGATCACTTTTTTCTAATGGTGATAGATACTTAATGCTTTCTATCATGTGTTCTTCGTTTGTTAGGGTTAGATTTAGAAGAGAGACTCTTTGGTTATCTCTCATTTGCGTTGCTTCTTTAGTATGCTGATACAGACATTGTGTGTTCTTCGTTTGTTAGGGTTAGATTTAGAAGAGAGACTCTTTGGTTATCTCTCATTTGCGTTGCTTCTTTAGTATGCTGATACAGACATTGTTTCTAAGTTCCAGGAATTTAGTTGCAATATGGTTTTCATTGACATCGAATGTCTCTGTTTCCCAGTCAATCGTTTTAAGGTTAAAGTGGACGTTGATTTAAAGCGGTTAACTGTTGCTCAACTACTAATAATTCTTTTTATGTATGTGATAAATAGATTAAAACACACAACCAGAAATAAATAAAGTTAATTTTAGAATGATCATATATGCATCACGCAGAAACTATGAGGGTCCAGGACATGGTTTCGTTGGTTTTTAACTGCAAAAACGCGAGACAGATAAAATCCTGAATAATTTTGGTAAACAAATTGGTGTGCACATGAAAACGCAAGACAGAGAAAATCCTGAATAATCTTGGTAAACAAATTGGAGTACACATGGAAGAAACACAAGGACAGCGTTTTGCAGCGAGATGCTCAATTCTAGAGGAAGCAGAACTGCTTAAGAACGATTTTTTTCAATTACGAGATAAAATGTGGTAAAAGGGACTCAGAACAACAATGTTGATCCATAGTTTCTCTTCAATTGTTCGGAATGTGGTGTCGCTAAAAGACAATGCCTTCTGTACATATTGTTATGTTTGTATATCAAACAGCAGAGTTTTTGAATGTCTATTGTTTCACAAATCATTATATCATTGTAACTTTATTGTCATTTTGACACAACATTAGAGAGGGGAACATTGTTTTGAAGATTGGAGTAGATGCGTAAATATCATTTTTTATGAGATTAAAGTAGATTTGGGTCATTGAAAACAAAAAAGAAATTTTGTTTGTGATTGAGTTTAACTGTCCTACGTATGAAGCAAGTGATGATGATTTAGACGCACAGATACAGGTAGCACCCATTTTAATAATACAGATAAAAGTTATGGTCGGCAAAGGATAAACAATTTGGCTAAATAGTCTTCAACCACATGTGACTGAAACGAGTGTATCAAATGATTTGCTTTTCATGTACTGCTTGGTCCCATAAGAAATGGTTTGTCAATAATTTTCGCTTTGTGTACGGATCAATTGAAAATCATGATTTGGTGTTTAGTATGTACAGTGTATGAATTGATTTCGGGACGATGCAGGAGCATGAAATTAATAGGGGCGGCTTATTATGCGAGAAACGCAGACAGGAGTAAGACTTACGTGCGAGCGAGATACTCTCATTGTCTTAGTACACATACACATTCATATATATATATATATATATATATATTGGCTTCAGTTAAGTTGTTTTTTTTACGTATATTTTACTACACTGCAGCTGGTGTTAGTGCCGTGTGGCGGCTGTAGAACGTCTCCCCGTACATCACCATAGTGCAGATTATATTTCATTTCCTTTAGGATCATTGCGCTCATTGTAGTGCATTTGAAAATAGAGTTCTGTTCATGTTTACGCTAGAGGGCGTAAGCAGTGTTGCAAATTCAATAAAACCGAGACTCTCATTTTCTAATCGGTAGTGTGTTCCTTGTTCCCAAAGGCAATCCTTTTGCCATTTATTATTCAAAACAACGACCATCCTCTAAGCGAGAGGTTTAGCACACCCACCATACATTGAAAAGCCTAAGATCCGCCAGACTTGCTAAGCTTACAGAACACTGGCCTTCGGATTGGGAGGTATTGGGTTGAATCCCTAGCCGTGTCGTACCTAAGAATTTCTGAAATCGGTAGCAATTGCTCTTTGTCTTGAGCTATGCATACAGTGGGCTCAATAATCACAAAGGAAATAAAAAATATAATCTCTTCTATGTTGATGTACGGGGAGACGTGTTCCGGCTGCCACACGGCACTTATCACCAGTTGCAGAAGTAAAATAAAAGCCTAAAATGTTGCCTTCGGAACACACAAAAGAACTGAGACAAGTTTCTGTTAACTATGGTTTATTTTGTCATTATTATTTACCTTGAAGTAAAGTATAGGGATTTCATAGTCAGTTATTTTCGCCAATTAAGAGTGGAATGATAACAGTAAGTAGTGAATTATATCACAGTGTCTGAGCTGTGAATATAGACTGTTGCCCGCGTTATTGCATTTCATGCTGACGTCACCTTTTTTCTGATATTGTTCTTCCATTCAGTTGAAAAAATTTGTGGCGCTTTCAATAAAATAGTTTTAGTAAAAAGGTCTTCACAAAATAGAAAAATGAACCGAGTTTGCTTGAAGAGAAAAATCTGTCGCTCAGGAGCATAGATAATTTGGTAAAAGCTCGTTCTTTTGGAACTCTTTTTTTACCGAATTGCCACGCTTCTTCGTGGCAGTCTATTCATATCAGTTAAACGCTGATGATTATTCTCTATATATTTCTTTAGGTACATTCGTGGCATTCTCAGCGTACCTGGATCACACCTTGAGGAATATGGGAAATGATCAGATTATCGTATTCAACCAAATCATTTTGAATGAGGGCGGAGGCTACGATCAAGAAACGGGTGTGTTCACTTGCCCTAAGAGTGGCCTATACCTCATCACCTTCTTTATTGGTAAGACGTTATCTCCAGTGGACACGCGAAGTTGAAAGAACGTCGCATCGACGTTGATGCGACATTGTATAAGCGTCATGTGCGCCCTGGTCATTAACTACAGACTACCATTTATTTTCCTTTTATATTGTATACATTTTTGCAAATACTCTACAGCCCACAACTTTTCTGTTTTCAGTTGAAATGGTCAATACTTGTTTCTTGTCTGACAAACAGTCCCCCTAAAATTTTGAAAACAAGAAATGAAATGGTAGCTTACGAGTATGTATCATGTGATCAGATTCCATCCCTTCGAAGACACTGACACAGATCTTGCAGGAGGTTACGAATAGTGTGAGGGTTATTTGTATACCAGATAATTTTCTACTTTCATATTGAAAGTAACCACTCAGAGTATACAATTTTGCTAAAGCACCATATAATTTAATTGCAATCAAATCATTTTGAACGAGGGCGGAGGCTACTATCAAAGAACGGGTGTGCCCAGCTAGCATTCTACGTAAATATACATCGGGCCGTCATCGGCCCGTCAGCTACCCTGACGGGCCGATGACGGCCCGATATAGATTTACGTAGAATGCTGACTGGGTGCCCTCAGAGTGGCTTATATCTCATCATGTTCTGTACTGGGAGGACATTATCATTACCATAATTATGTATAATGTATATTTCAAAGAAGCCACAGCTCTATTTATAAATCAAAAGTACTGATATTTTCCTCATTTCTCCACCACTCATACGTGGTGGGTTCTCAGTAGAAACACCTTTCCAATGTTTCGGTGGTAAATGAAAATATATATAGGGATACCTTTCGTATCTAGAGCTTTGTAAGCCCTGAAATTTTTCACCATATTACATCGGAAATATGAATATTATAGTTTTTAAGCAAATTCAGAGACAGAGAGTTTTGAAGTAAAACCTGTGCTAGAAGTAACAAACAAGTTGAATTCCCATTTTTACCGGTGTCCCCAAGCTGTATTCTGGGACTACTACTCCTTTTAGTTTATATAAATAATAAAGTACGTCATATAAACTCATCCATCAGCTATTTGCTGATGACACCGGCTTGTATATTTTTGTTGAAAACCAAATCTGCAGCATGTATCCTGAATATAGAATTGGCGGAAAACTATAAACAAATTGGCAACCTCATAGTCGGTCGATTTTAATCTAACAAAAACTATTTCTCCTCTAAACTCTGAGTAACTCAATCCCGTTTAACCTTCTTCTCTAAAACGTGAACGACATCGTACTTACAGAAACTTCAAAACACATACATCTTGAAGTCACTTTCTCAAAAATATAAGTGAAGATACCCAGGAAATGCCACAATCACGAAGCATAACCCTCCCGAGGCACCAAAAGAATGAGACATGAGGAACAAATAAGAACAACACGAACTGCAACAAAAGAACTGTCTCGGAACGATCAGTAGGAAAACTACTGGGGACTTAAACAACTTTTATTTGCATGAAACCTCACCCATTACGAAAACACTCCTATTCAAATATATTGAAAATTTTACAAACAAAAACTGAAAATTTCCAAATAAAAATTCCGATATTTTTTCATATTTCTGCTCGAAACATACATTGTGGGTACTCGTTAGATCCGCCTCGCCGAGGCGGTTCTAACGGGTACCCACAATCTATGTTTTTGAACGAAAATAAGAAAAATAATGTATACCCAGGTAAACCCTAGTTTTACTATATAAAAGTGGGGTTTAAGGGGTTCAACATAATATAGGTATGTTTTTGTGATGACTAGTGGAGTTAAACCAGTTTTGTTAACACGAAACCTCGTCCTTAACGCTGATGCAGCTCCAGTCATTGCACATGGACAGAACACTCTAATAAGATCACTGAAACTGCATGGACTAGACTTATTCGGATGAGATCTCTTAAGTTTAACTAAGACAAGCGCTGGAACATATATATAATATTTATCCGTCCCTCACTTGAATACAGATATTTAGTATGAGGCAACTGCACACGCTATCTTAGAAATAAAAGCTAACCTAAAAAATAACTACTTTTGCAAACATTGTAGATCCAGATGAAAAGGCTCATCATGAACCGTCTCATCTGGATCAACACTGTTTGCCATTCTGTTCTAGATTTACAACTGTCACCCTTTTGGTAACAGCTTATGTGTCAAAATGCAGAGATGGAAGAGTCCACTTCAGAAACTCAGTGATAAAAGAGTTAATACATCACAGAGGCCCTCCCAGGGGTTATAGCGAACAGGGGAATAATGGCATTAATTTCTGGGGAACATGGAAACACAAGTCTAAACATGAAGGGAACAGGGGAACAGGGAACATAGAAAAATAAGATTTTGATTTTTGGGAAATATTTCAGTGGAACAAGGAAACAGGTACCCCCGCCCCCTGGGAGGGCTCATCACACCACGTAGCAGCTAGAATCATGACCAAGACAATAAAACTATGCAGCATTGAAAATCTTCTCGTCGATATTGTTTGGAATTATCTGCAGGAAAGGCGTACAAAGCATAAACTCACTATTTTCTTCAAGATAAATAAGTAGACCTTGGGCCAGCCATAGACCCCCTCCCCCCAACCCCTCCCCCCACCCCCGGGGGAATTTTGTACACTATAATTTCCTGAAACTACATTACATAAGAAACAAAATGACACATGTTAGTCCTATGGCGATGGGCGCGTTTGCGTGTAACAGCCATGTTACCAACGTTACCCTCAAAACAATAGAAATAATTTGGTGTAAATACTAAATTATCCATATTCTTGCTTACTAGCATGCTATTTGGTACGAAAGCATGTTGTGTTATAGAGACAGACATCTCAATATGTTGATCTGTCGATGACTTGTTTTATAACTGTTACATACGTTACTAAAAGTCATAAACCTCATATATATGCTTCCTGATACAACATTTTGGACGATTATGACCAATCAGTGACGAGAAATTAAATCTAATGCTGTTTTACAATAGCTGAACACTATTTGTCTTCGTTTGTACATCAAGGCATAAAAAGAAACTTGCTCGACTAAGCAAATGGCAAATGGAATGATAGTTACTTTAAACATTCTAAACTTCTTTTTCTGAAAATATCTTTATTTCAAACTTCTTAACATCTTATTTGCTGTGGTTGCATTTAGTACAATGTATTTAACTATTATGATTGGTTAAATGTATTATATAGTTTGAATAAATGCTTTTTTTTATATTTGTAATGTTATATAAGTTACTTTTCAAGTGATACTTTATCTACATTATTTAAAATGGCTGTTGATACTTTGTACACAAAGGTGAAGTGATATCAGCTCCATAATTCTTTTAATAGCAAACATAGTAAATTATTTCTCTGACACCTTTATAGTTTGGTGAATTAAGTGAAAGAAAACTCTCGCCAATCTTCTGCTGGTGTATCTGATCGATACTTGTATGTTTAAAGTAGTAACATGCACCCTATAACATATGCATAAATATTCCCTTACTCATTATACTTACATAACATGCTTATACTATATGCATAAATCTGATTCTCTAAAACTTAACGCCATCTAGACTTCCAGAAATATTGCACGCTTTCTACTGTTACACATGTTACATGTCCGTTTACGTGTTATGATATCAGAACACTGTTTCCTTTAGACAGTGTTTGACGGAGAAATCTCTTCAATAAAGCTCCATCAATGAAAATACTGTATACTTTCCTAATATCAACTTAAACGCATTAATAAAGTGACAACAAACATTCTGAGGGCACAAATTGTTCGAAGAGAACAATTTCATTATTTGAGTTTACATAAAAATGCAGTGGTAATCACATTAATAATAACCTCACACATATATCAACACTACACTGCAATTTTAACTCATCTCTAAGATGCAGCCAAATACACAGCATTCACACTCTGGCACTTCTCTGTTACCACAGTGCATAAAATAAAACATTTTATGTTAGCTGGAAGACCGTTTGCTTTAATGAAATCTTTCTATTGTGAAATACCATGTAAAAACAACACATACTGGTCAGTCATCCATAACAAAATTTGATGACAAACACATTAAATAAATGATTAATATTGTTTATCATCTATATAGTGATAAGAAAAGGATTTTTGATAGAAGATTATGCAAAAGTTTTGTTATAACTTATTAGTGAAATAAGTAATAAGAATAACACAAAAGATTAAGCTT
This sequence comes from Anodontia alba, assembly GCA_964016985.1. Taxonomy (NCBI): domain Eukaryota; kingdom Metazoa; phylum Mollusca; class Bivalvia; order Lucinida; family Lucinidae; genus Anodontia; species Anodontia alba. The sequence continues at coordinate 45,092,063 of OZ024826.1, forward strand.
TATGATTTCCATTCTCTTTGTTACTTTATAATGAAGCTTAAAACATGTACTTAATTACCAGAATGGTGATAGTATACAATAACTGACAGGATTGGTTTTGTCTCTGAGCCTTATATGGCTTACACCAGAGTCTGAATTAGATTTAGCTGCCAAGAAACTATAATGAGATATATGAAAAAAAAAAAAAACTTATCCTGTGCATACCCCTTTTACACCATTTATTTCTTGATTATTCTGATGCCAAGATACGATAAGATATTTTATTGTCACCATTTATTTCCACTGCAATTTCAGAAATGACAAAGACCTAGTACCTGCTGATGGTCAATGATTCTGTTAAGGTAAATAGTTTACTACCAATATAAAATGCTACTAACAGACATTATCATTTACCTAATATGTCTCGTAACGTATGTAACACAACTGTAACTGCTATTCTTAATCAGACTCCTTGAATATCTCCATTTACACTTTTACAAGTTTCATTGTGCTTCTGAAGACAGACCCTAGCAAAAGAAGACAACACGATTTTTCATAACTATTATTAAAGTCACATGTTCTTTAAGGCCGTATTCCTTCTGCCCAGAGACGGATCAGTCTTCAAATTTACATATTTGAGACATACTCTGGTGCTTAGAGTACAACTTCTCCTGCTCAAAATGCATATTCTGACATTAAGAATAGCTTTTCTAGATCCTTTCATAGTGTTTATTTCAGAGTCATATGTATGCTGACTATAGCTAATTAAATCCATTAATATTGATCTTATTTTTTGTTAATGCATTTTAGCTAGGCCCCGGTAGTTTATGTATAATAGGAAAATGTCAGATATATGCATGGAACAGATAAAAAAAAATCAAGTAACCTACCTTTTTTTGTTTTCAATACAAGAGTGGAGTTATTCTCTTAAAGGTATTAAAGCACTAAGTTGCTTTAATATATACTTAATTTCATTGTGACATGTATGTTTGTAAATTTGCCTAATGTTACACACTTATTATATTCTGTATATTTGTGATAAAGCAACACTGTTTGTTTGGGAGAAATCATATTACTGTAAGGCAATGTGTTATATGATTAACTTTGTTATCCTAATGTATTTAAGCCGCAGTTTGACAAAACTAACAGTTGATTGTGGACTCAGATCAGCCTGGTTGTCCACTCAGTCTGATAGGTCTTTGCAGTCTTCATGAAGAAAGCTGAGGTGCTTTTCTATTCACTGAGCACACAGGGTAGACATTAACCAGTCATCGCTGTATTCACAGGCCCTAAATGGCCTGCGGCAGCTTATGATAGTGATAAACATTTTGTTTTGATCAGGACTAATGTAAATGCTATTCTGATATTAAATATATGCACTTCTTGGCATGAGACAATGCTTGTACCAATATTGTTTAATCAAAAAAAAAATTTTTATGTTACATAGATTAAACATGTAACAGAAAGACTGTGTGGTCAACTGCATAATGTGCCATGTTTTTAAATAGATCTGAAGGTCATAAATAAAAATCATAGACAAAAATTAATGTTGCAAGCTATAATTTGGATATTCTTACTTTACCAATAAAATTCTTGAATTGATATGCATTGGTTTACTAGCCTTCAGATAAATAAATTATCTATGTAACACATCTGATAATGTAACAGAATAAATAAGATGAAAGTGTCATTTTTATACTTTTATTCTGAAAAATCTTATATTAAAACCGAGTATTAATTTAAGGGATAAAAGTATAGGTAAAGACCTTTACAAAGAGAAAGATCCCTTAAAATAAAAACATTGAGGTGTTACATATGTTACCACGGATAAATTAATAAGCAAAGCCATGTGAGGGTCTGACATATAACTCATCTGTAGATATTTAATTGAGATATAAAGCAATTATTAGCATTTGCCATAAATTGAAAAGTTCAGGACAGTATTAAGTATTTTATGTAACAGTGGCCTAGATGCAGATAGCAACTTTACTGTTAACAGTATAAAATGTATGTTATAACTGATAGAGACTATCGGCATTAAAATTGCAGTCTCTGGAATGCTTACAAAAACTTCTAAATGATACGAAACAGATACACTAAAAACTGATGAAGATTACCATACAGAAAACCACCAAACCCCACAGTATGGGGACATTTTAGATGTTACCTACGTTACCGTTACTATAGACAGAATGATATGGCAGAGACATGTTTTAATGCACTTTTGTATCTCATATTATTAAGATACAATGCTAAAATAAGAATTCACTTTATTTGTACAACGTCTAGGATGCATTTGATGTGATATTATGTGTTAATGATTTTTTTAAATGTTACATTTCACAGTGGGGTTACTTTGCTTAACAGCCATTAACTTACAAAGAATAAAAGCTAGAGGGATAATTTTGCAGCTTTGGAAAGGGTATTTAAACACCTTATCAGAAATTACAATCTTAAGGCCACAGGGCAAAGCACAATTTATGAAAATGAACTATATGAGTAAAAATACTCATTTCTAAAGGGTAAATTAGAAAATGTAATGTGTGTAACGCCATGTAAGGCCAAAAAGAAGTTTCAAACATCACATTTTGTTGCTAGTGGACTGTTCTTTGGCTTCATATATTAAGTTTGAATATATTCTTAGTTTTGCTCCAATTCTCATAGGTTTAGTAATTTCCTATTGTATTGTACATTTTGTAGGGGTAACAAATGTAACAGGCTGTTACTCGGTAACGCCCCCATCGCCAGATGGCCAGCATGCTGCAAAATACTTGCAAGGTAATAGGTTTTAAGAAAAACATGGTCTACAGAATTCCCTCTTGGGCTGTGGGGTGAAGGTAAACCATAGCTGGCCAGCGGCCTAAACCGTTAACACTTTCTAGGCTAATTCAGCAGACGACAACTTGGTGATATTTTTTTCTTATTTTTCCCAGAAAACAGGATTTGGCATTGCAGACAATTCGCAAGAAATGCCCAATCCCGTTTCCTGGAAAAAATAAGAAAATGATTTGAATATGTCAGCTGCTGAAAATTTTACCCTGTATGCTAAGTGTTAGTAAGCTTACGCCGAGATACCTGCCAGAAGTACTACTGCCTCTTGTTCATGAAAATAAAATCTCTATAATATTCGAAATGTAAACGCTTTGCATTCTGTGCATGCCAATATGAACCTGCTTTTTTCACTCTTTCTTCCTTTTTTCTGTATGATTATCAAGTAGTTCAGATGATATAAAGAAGAAAACACGGTCTCAGCATTTGAATATAGCCTTAATATAAATGGTGACCACCTAAATATTGTTATGTTGTCACAAAGCTAGGACAGATATTACACGCTAGGATATGTATAAAATGCAATCCTCTTAATTCGTATTTTTTTTTCGGAAAAAAATAGTTGCTACCTAAACACGTGTTTATGGCGATTTTGAGAGCCCCTATCATTTCCTCTGTAGGCCGCTGGCCAGCTATGGTTTACCTTCCCCACCCCCACCCCGCCCCGAAAGGGGGAATTTTGTAGGCCATGTTTTTCTTATAGCCTATTATCTTGCAAGCATTTTGCAGCATGTTAGCCATCTGGCGATGGGGGCGTTACCAAGTAACAGCCTGTCACATTCGTTACCCCTACAAAAATTATAATACAATAGGAAACTATTAAACCTATGATAATTGGATCCAACTAAACATATAAAGTTACAGAACAGTCCATAAGCTACAAAATGTGATGTTTGAAAATTATTTTTGGCCTTATATGGTGTTACACATGTTACATTTTCTACGGTGCCCTTTAGAAATGAGTATTTTAACTTATAAAGTTCATTGTTCAACGTAGATAGTACGTTGCCCCTTTGACCTTAATTTTGTAATTTGTGACAAGGTATTTTAATTTCCTTTCCAAAGCTACAAAAATAATCTCTCTAATTTATATACTTTGTCAGTTATTGGCTGTTAAGCAATGTCACCCACTGTAAAATGTAACATACAAAAAAAATCATTTTTACATATTGTCACACTAAATGCAGCCTAGAAATTGTACAAATAAAGCGAATTCTTATTTGTAGTATTATATTTTAGTAATATGAGATACACAGGTGCATTAAAACCCGTTTCCGCCATATTATTCTGCCCATAATAACGTAGGTAACATCTAAAATGTCTACATATTGTGGACTTTGGTGGTTTTCTGTATGGTATTCTGCATCAGTTTTAATGCCTATGTTTTGTATCCTTTTGAAGTTTTTGTAAGCATTTCTTCGAAAACTCTAAATTTAATGCAGCAAGTCTTTGTCAGTTACATACATTCGTCGGTTATACACATTCAAAAGTGTTGACAGTAAAGTTGCTATCTGCATTATGGCCACTTTTACATAAAACACTGACTACCGTCCGGAAGTTTTTAAGGTATGGCAAATGCTTATAATTTATTTATGTCTAACTAAAATATCTACAGATGAATTTTATGTCAGACCCTCATATGACTTTGCTTAATAATCTATCATTGGTAACATATGTAACACCTATATGTCTTAATTTTAAGGGATTTTTTTTTTTTTTGTCTCTGTAAAGGTCTTTATCTATACCTTTATCATTTGAAATAATACTCAATTCAAGAATAAAAAAGTTTTATAACTTCTTATTTTCAGAACAAGAAAATAAAAATGCCACTTTCGCCTTAATTATTCTGTTACATTAACGGGTGTTTATGTAGGTAAAGCATTTATTGCAATCTAACTAACCTATGCAAATCAAGAATTTTATTGATATATTTAGAAGATCCATATTATAGCTTGCTACACTGATTTTTTTTTTTTTTTTTTTTTTTTTTTTTTTTTTATGAATTTTGTTTATGGCCTTCAAATATATATATTAAAACAATGCACATGATGTAGTTGACCACAAAGTCTTTCTGTAACATGTTTAATGTACGTAACATAAAAAATATTTCTGATTAAATAATATTGGTACAAGCGTAGTCTCATGCCAAGAAATGCAGGTACCTAATACCAGATTAGCATTCGCATGTTGTCCTGATTAAAACAAAATGTTCACTATTATGAAAACAAAATGGTCACTTTCAGTGTTCACTACAGTGATGACTGGTGAACACAGTGATGACTGGTCAATGTATTCCCTGTGTGCTCATGGTCAATGAATAGCAAAGGACCTCAGCTTTCTTCGAGCAGACTGCAAAGACTGATCAGACTGAGCGTTCAACCAGCTTGATACATTAAGATTACATAATAAAAGTAAATCATATAACACTTTGCCTTATCGTAATATGATTTCCCCAAAACAAACGGTGTTACTTTATCATTTAAATATACAGAACAAATTTCCTAATAGATAAGTATGTAACATTAGGCAAATTTAGAAACATACATAGCCCAATGAAATTAAATATATACCAGAGCAATTCAGTGACTTTAGCACCTTTAGAGATTAACTCCACTCTTATGTTGAAAACAAAAGTCGTATGCCACCTGATTTTCATCTGTTTCATGCATATATTGTTCATTTTTCTATTATAACATAAACTACCGGTACTTAACTGAAACTCATGAATAAAAAACAGATCGATATTGTTGAATATAATAAGCTATAGTCAGCATCACATACTTACATATGACTGTGGTTTTAATTCTATGAGAGGACCTAGAAAAGGTATTCTCAGTGTCAGAATATGCATACTGAGCAGCAGAAGTTGTAGTCTAAGCGTCAAAGAATGTCTGAAATATGATCAGTGTCTGGACAGAAGGAAAAGGTCTTAAAGAACATGGGCCTTTAATAATAGTTATGAAAATCCATTGGTTGTCTTATTTTCATAGGGTCTGTCTTTAGAACCACAATAAAAGTTGTAACAGTCAAAGCAAAATTATGCAAGGAGTCTGATTTAGAATAGCAGTCACAGTTGTGTAACATACGTTACCAGACATGTTAGGTAAATGAAAATATTTGGTAATAAACTATTCACCTTAACAGAATCATTGACAATCAGCAGGCACTAGGTCATTTTCATGTCTTAAATTTCAATAGAAATAAAGGTGAGAATCCAATACCTTATCTTATCTTGGCATTAAAATAATCTAGTAATAGATGGTATATCAGAGGTAGGGACAGAAGAATGTATCTGTTCTACATACATTGGCATCAGAAATACTCGCCTATCGAATATCATTCAAACTCAAAGAACAAAAGGTCCATTGTTTGGAGAAGAAACTGCATCAGTTAATGCCAGTGAGAATGTGTTTTTAAATGTTCAAGACTAGACCTGAGCCGTAGTATAAACTCATCTATAAATCCATGTCTGAAATTAAGCATAGTCGCTCTCAAGTTAGATTACATGTTTTTCTTGGGAATTGGTCAGAAACTCTATATTTCCATTAATTTATTGTCCGTATTATACTATTATATACAGAGGTTAGATGAAGCTGAAGTAATAACTAGCACCGGACCAAGAAAACATGAACAGAAAGCAAAGTGAGCAGCAGTACAACAGATGACCAAAATGCTAGAACTGCAAAAGGACTTAACAAGCAGCGAAGCCTTAATACATAAACGAACAACACAAGAACCAGCACTTTTGAAGGGCCAGTACTAAAACTGATTAAATCCGTTCACCCCTGAGTTTCTGAAATGGACTCATACATCTCTTAATTTGGACACATCCACTGATGCAAACAGGGACTTAGTAAAAATCAATAATAGAATAGCAAAGAGTGTGGATCCTGATGTAACGACTCTTAGAAGCCGTCTCATCGAATCTACACTATTTGCAAGGGTATCCGTGCTGATATGCAGGGATAAAAGGATTTAATCGATTTTAATGGAGCCAAATTTTCCCCTAGGTTCATATGTTGCAATGATACTAAATAATTGTTCGGCTCGATTAGAGGCTCCCTAACTTTTCAGGGTTAATGCTCCAAGTAAGAGCTAAAATATCTGTAACGTTTCACTATAATCTAATCTAGACTGCGCATGCGCTATTCGCTTCAGCATATTACATTTATTTATTTATTTATTTAATTTATTTTGATGTCTTGAAATTTATTTATTTATTTATTCATTTATTTATTTACCAACTTACTTATTTGCTTTTTTTTTTTTTTTTTTTTTTTTTTTTTTTAATTCTGCTTCAGGTGTTAGAGGTTCTGGCGATTTTTTCGCTACTATGATGATTAATAATAACTCTAGGATCGATGCTGTAGCGGAAGGAGGTCATAGTACCCAGGATTTACAAGGGGGTAACAGTATACTGGTCAATCTCAACGAAGACGACAAGCTGTGGATTAAAAGGAATGGAATAGCTGGCGATAAGCTCGAATCCTACCCAGGACTCAGAGTTTCTACTTTTTCAGGCGTCCTTTTGTATCCACAACTATAGATAGAGACGACATTACACTTCCATATCCGAATCAGACATTACAAAACACTCCACTTAAGAGGACTAGTTACACATGGTATTTTTTTCCATCATTTAGTTAAAGGGAGATAGATTTGGTGACTTCCTGTTTGCCTTCCTGCACACAAAACCTATTCTGAAAAGGGGTCTTTTCTAAAGGAAAGAATTTGCTCCCTTTTCAGAAGGGCACAGAAACAATTTTGACAGAGTTGCTCCCCTGAAAGCGTAGTCATTTCCCCTTAAGGGCAGTGGATACACTTAATCTGAAGGGGGACAACAGATTTGTTTGCCACCCTACCAGAAAGGATCTACTCCAAAAGGAAACAAGAAGTGACTTTAAAAAGGATAATTGCCAATAGTACCAGATTCTGTTTTTTTTTCTTTTTTCCTGGAAGAGATTTGATTATCTTATAAGTAAGACGGTGGAAAGGCACGATTTTCAGTCCAGACTATGACTCAAACGTTGGAATGGAACAAAGTTGTTTACTACGATGGCTAGTATGATTTAAAACCGTGAAATCAAAGAGAGAGAAAAAGAGAGAGGTGTATGGGAATCGAACAATTTATAATCATACTCGACGTGCCCTGGGTTGAGTATAACTTGGCGCTTGGTGACAAACAGCGGCACCAGGTGTATATGGGTGATCCATGAACAAAAGGCTATACAAAAGCATGTACATTTAACAAAGTTGCTGCTGCCTCCATGCTCGAGTGCCTGGTAGGGTTAAAAATCTGGACAACAACAACTATTCCCAGTTATAAATCAAAACAATGCTCAGCAAACACGCAACATCGTAATAACGTCATTTCGATGACGCTGCGACGTCGAAATGACGTTATTACGATGTTATGTGCTACTGGGACGTACAGCCTTTCACATTACTGTGCCAGTGTCATTCTTTGTAAAGATGTTTTTCTCTTAGCGTTTTATGTATAATGTAAATCTTTTTATGACTGACCATATCTTAAGGATCCATTTTTTCTGTACCTCTACCTTTTTCCAATTTTTTGTGGTACACCTAAATTGCCAAAAAATGGGTCTGACATACCATGTTTCATAATGAATTGATTTGTTAAAACACTTCTGTTAGAAATTACCTTTTTCTCTCTCTCTCTCTCTCTCTCTCTCTCTCTCTCTCTCTCTCTCTCTCTCTCTCTACTGATTTTTAATTATTCGAATGCTCCATATATTGTGAAAATTCCCGAAATTTTTAACTAGTGGAACTTGAGAATCTGCCTCCATTCTATCTACCTTATCGATTTTTGCATGCTTCTTCAAGATGTCGAAAATAGAATATTCTGACAGTATTTGTATGAATACATCTATCTATCTATCTATCTATCTATCTAATGCAGTCTTTCGATTTATTATGGTTTATAAATTGTTGATAAATGTATTAAGGGTGAAGTTTCGATCGAGTTAAACTAGTTTAAGCTCCCCTCTTCCTGAGTAGTTGTTTTTCGTAGACCGTTCTTAGGACATTCCTCTATTCCAGTTCTTTGTGGCTCGAACTAGCAATGTCTAGAACAAATTTCCATTGTCCCAAAGACGTTCAAGTCATTATTCGACTGTATAAAGTGAACCATCGCTACAACGACTGCATTCGTTCCCAAAGACGTTGCCAGGAATTTGTTGTTGTACAGAATACTTGATGAGCAGATATATAAGAAAGGTCTTGTTTTGGTCTTATTTCCTCAAAGAACATATATTTTGGATATTTGTTAGAATCGCCTCATTGAGGAGATTCTAACAAATATCCAAAACATATGTTTCTTAAATGTATTAAATACAATATTCTAGCATAATTTGTGACTAGTTTTTACCTTTTTAGCTTTTTTAGTGAAGGTTTCGTGACAGTCAAATTGTCATTATAATGAATTTTGTCGTTGTATCGAGTGTCGGTATAAAGTGGGTCGTCTGTACACCCTTATCAAACTACTCATGAACAGCTATTTGCAATATGTCTACACCGTAAACTGAGAGCCGTCTCACAGATTGTTAAACTTTACCACATTCTAGCCAGATTCAGCAGATGACAAATTGATTATATTTTACCTATTTTTTTTACTTTCCAAGAAAGTAGAATTTTACATTTCATACAATTTGCATAAAATATCAAAGCCTGATATCTGGAAAAAATGAAAGTATTTCAAACTGTCGTCTGTGAAATTTTACCCAGCATGCTAAGTATTAAGGGTAAATACTATGCCAAAATACCTTTATGTAGTCTTTATAAAAAGGTTGAAGGTCATCAATAGCTGAAGTTGAAGGTCATCAAAAGCTAAAGTTATAGGTCATCAAAAGTTGATGACCTATAACTTTAACTTTTGATGACTATCAGCTTGATCGTTTAATGACTTTAAACTTCAGCGTTTGATGACCTTCAACCCACTTTTCAACCTACTATCCCAACACTTTGGATCATTTTATGATAAGATTTTTCCGTTCTGACCGGGATGTTCCATAACGCACCTACCTTGAATGCGTTCATTTTTGAAATCGGTATTTAGATTATAATTGCGTTCTCTCCTCTTCCAAACAAAACTTGAAACTGAATCATTACGAAAACATGCCTATTCAAATATGCTGAAAATTTTGCCACCAAAAAATGAAAATTTTCAGATAAAAAATCTAATATTTTTCATATTTCTGCTCGAAACATAGATTATGGGAACTCATTAGAACCGCCTCGACGAGGCGGTTCTAACGAGTACCCACAATCTATGTTTTTAAGCAGAAAAAAGAAAAATAATGTATACCCCTATAAACCCCAGTTTTACTATATAAAAGTGGGGTTTAAGGGGGTCAAAATTTTATAGGCATGTTTTCGTGATGAAAGTCTGTCTGACTGATCCTTATCTTATGCTTCTTGTATGATGAACGTACAACAAATAGGCACTTGTTGTTGTTCGTTTTTGTTGTTATTACGTTCTTTCTTTTTTTTTTTATTATTACATTTGGTTGTACAAGTGATAGTTTTAATATTCAACTCGGAATCGAGTGGTGCCGAGATTGAGTTTTGTGACAGGTGGTGAAAAGGGACATTAAGCACTTTTGATAAGAGCATACATGTGTACATGAAATGTGTTCATGAAATGTGGATATTGCTAACAAAAAGAGATGACACCATCGGACACCCATAAAATCTGAAATGAACCTGTCCAATCTATAATGAAGAAAATGTTATCTAAGTGGGTTCAGTTGTACGGTCAAGGTGGACGATGAATGAATGCCGGAGTCTTAATTCGTTGCATCTGTGACAAATGCATATACAACCGATTGCGTCTACCAGGCGTTGTCATTCATTTCGATATTTAACAATATAGAGAGTGGCAACGTTATGCAAACGTTGTTCACAAAATATATGAATAGACTGAGCCATTTTGACAGTGATTGGAAATGCTCAGATTTGGAACACACCCGGTCAAGTCGTTGTAATCTGAAAACAAACAACATTGGCACCTTATATACGACGCATGTGCTAAATGGGTCTTTAAACTTTATCACTCCAAGGACTTATTCAGCAGACAACACACTGATGATATGTTTCCACCCCCCCCCACCCCCACCCCCACCCCCCACCCCACCCAATCCCCAGCCCCCCTCCCCGCCATAAAATAGGCATTGCTTTTCATGCAAACTGTCTCTGGATTCGACCTCCAACTCTGAATTCAGCTCTGAATTCAAAGTTTGAATGCAGAGCACTGAATACGCTTCCGATCTCAACATACCGGCCCAATTCAGAGCTCTATCCTTGCTCTCTAACTCTGAATTCAAACTTTGAATTTAGAGCTCTGAATATGTTTCCCAGCTCCAAATTGTAATTGTGCGAATTCGGAGCCCTGAATCGGCCTCCAAATGATAAACGTACAAGAATAAATTCAGCTCTGAATTCAAACGTTTGAATGCAAAATTCGTATCCCAGATCAGAATTGGACCCGTGCGAATTCCGAGCTCTGAATTCGGCCTCTAAGCTGTATATTCAGCTCTGAATTCAAAGTTTGAATGCAAAGCTCTGAATTCGCTTCCCTGCTTTGAATTATGCTCTGAAATGGATCCTTTGCAACAATATGTATGTAGTCATGGATTGAATTTCACCTCCACCGGAACCTCAGGATTTCAAGTCAGAAGCGCTGCCCGCGCTCATCCACGCGGACGATATACGTCTTAGAATTCACGCATATCATTGGAATGTCTGAGATTGTTACTGAAATGATATTTTACAGTTCATATTACACAGTTCACAGTTCATACTTCGAAGCCCATACTTTAAAATTTACAGTTCATGCTTCAAAGTTCATACTCAAAAGTTCACAGTTCATGTTTCAAAGTTAATATTTTAAAATTCACAGTTCATTCTTTGTTCATACTTCACAATACACACTTAAACAACCACTGTTCAGTGTTCATATTGCATTCTTCAAGGTTCACATTTAACAGATCATTTATTACATATTATTCATAGTAATTCATACTTCTCAGTTCACAGTTTATACCATGCACAGTTCATATTTCGCACTGTCAGGTTCACTGTACATAATTCATACTTTACAATTCCATCTCGCACATCCAGGTTCACTCTTTACAGTTACTGGGCCACGTAAAGCGAAAAGGTGTCTTCGAACAAGCGCCAGTTTCACAGATTCAGATTCATACCGCGCATGCACAAAGTCTTATTCGAGCATTTGTTCTTCATGACATTAATACATTCTATAGTGTCAAACGAGTCTGTTAGCGGACAGCGAAGGCCCTGATCAGACTGTGCAGATGCACAGGCTGATCTGGGATTTGCACAGTCTGATCTGGGCCTCCGCTGTCCGCATATGCCCGCATGACCCGGCCCAATTAATACATCATAGGTCGTACTTCACATTACGAAAACACGCCTATTCAAATATATAGAAAATTTCACCTCCAAAAATTGAAAAATTTCAGATAAAAATACTCTGATATTTTTCATACTTTTGCTCAAAACATAGATTGTGGGTGCTCCTTAGAACCGCCTCGGCGAGGCGGTTCTAACGAGTAACCACTATCTATGTTTTAAGCAAAAATAAGAAAAGTAATGTATACCGCTGTAAACCCCAGTTTTACTATATAAAAGTGGGGTTTAAGGGGGTCAATATTACATAGGCATGTTTTCGTGATGACATCTTTCTCCTGTTCCTCTAGCTCTGACAACCTGTGAATATAAACTTGCAGGCGTATTTGTCTTTAGCTGTACATTACCTTAATGTCGACATATTTATCTTAAAATCTGCATCTCTTTATATCCAGATGTAAATTTTCTTACCAGATCTTGCAATAACTCTTATCAGTCAAAAGCTTATGGCTTGGTTTTCAACTTCTGTCACTTTTGAGAGTGACTTGATTGTTATGAATAATGCACTGATTATTATTTAAGGCTTAGCATTCTAGGTAAATATTTAAGCAGACGACATTTTGAAATATTTTCTTATTTCCCAGAAAGCAGGCTTTGATATTTCATGCAAATTGTCTCCTGTGAAGACAATTTTCCATGAAATATCAAAGCCTGTTTTCTCGGAAAAAATAAGAAAAATATCATTAATTTGTCGCTTAGACAGTGTTAAAAGTTACTGCATACATCGCTACTCCTTGTTTCTTTAACCATTACCGCCGTCTGGGCTAATTCAGCAGACGACAAATTGATGATATATGTCTTATTTTTCCCAGAAAATAAGATTTGACATTGCATGCAAATTATCTCCATTGGAGACAATTTGCATGAAATGTCAAGTCCTGTTTTCTGGGAAAATTAGAAAAATATTTCAAACTGTCGTCTGGTAAAAATTTTATCCAGAGTGCTAGCATTAATTTTATCCAGAGTGCTAGCATTAATTTTATCCAGAGTGCTAGCATTAATTTATCCAGAGTCAGTGCTAGCATTAATTTTATCCAGAGTGCTAGCATTAATTTCATGCCATAGAGCCGGGACACAACATTTCCTACAAGATCGCATATCCACAAGGCAATGGCTGTGAAAAATAAGAAATATATTTCAAATGCTTATTTGCTCTGAAAAAAAAAAGAAAATATTTTAAACGTTTATTTTCTCTGAAAAATAAGAAAACGATTATAAATGTTTATTTATTGTGAAAATTAAAAAAAAAAAAAAAAAAAAAAAAATAAATAAACTCTTTTAAATGTTCTCTACTTTTGTTCATAATCAACGAGTTTAAGTTTAACCTTTCAACTTTGGAACATCTCTATTGTCTTGCGCAAGGTTAGGCTTCGCTCCTTTTCAGTGGGTCGGGAAGAGTTAAATAAAAAAAATAACAAAAAAAATTATATTTAGTCAAACACAACTATTAGAAGAAATGCTTCAATGATTCACATAACATTTACACTTTACATAGTAAAAAAGGGAATAAACAGTGAGGGGCGGGGTCAGAAACCATGAGAAACTTCGCATGATGGATTGTCATATTTTGCACTCTGACTAGAACAAAAATAACACATGCCAAACAAAATATAAAACTACCTTATCTGTTATAACACATTCCTTCGTCGTATAAACATAGTCCTTACTGATCAGGGGCGGATTCAGAGGGGGTTCGAGCGGTTCAATCTCAACTGAACCACACTTTGACTCAAGATTTCATTTTAATTGGAAATTTGGATAAATTTGATAAATTTGGGATACCGTATTTACCCTAAATATTCACACCCCTTACTCTTTACATTATAGTTCTCTTCAACGAGTCCATTATACTACATGTGAATATGTGTAAAATTGCTGGGTGAGTGGCAAATAGTGCAGACACTGATCGGACGCCGCGTTCTGCGGCGTCTAATCTGAGTCAACATTTTCTGCTCAGGCCTGTGTGTCCGAATACGTACAGTAAGTACGGCAATGTATCAAAGCGAACCCCTCAGAAATCATCCTGGATCCGCCCCTGCTGATCACGTTTGAGAGAATAATTTATGGAGCTTGGAAAGCTACAGTATATTTAGTAAAATTTATTCAGACATACTGATCAGCTCATACAAGCTTTTGCACAATGAATTTCGCATTCGTCATTGCCGGCCTTTTGGCTAATAATTTTATTTCTGTTGACGCTACATCTAAGTCTGAACCGCAGTGCTATAGTCGTTTTGACTACGAATACAAAGTCGTCGAAAAGTTGTTTACGTTGGAAACTGCTTATAAGAAACAACAGGAGATAATGCAAGAACTGAAAGATGCTCTAGAAGAGACGAAGAATGAGAATAAAGCTTTGAAGAAAGAAATGGAAGACCTGAAGAACGTGTCTGTTCAAAAAGAAGGTAATATTATTTATTTATTTATTTATTTATTTATTCTGGCATACAGCAGAATTAGCCATGAGTACTCGTCTTTGTTTATTATACTTATTAATTTGATTTTTATGTTTTCGCTTTGAGGCATTGACGAGTTGGGAGCCTTTATGCGAACCGAATTTTAATGTATTTCTGTATTAAGAGTAGCATCGGGACCTAGGGTGAAGTTGGCTAGCTGTAAAAGTGCTTTTAACCCCCGCGGTGGTTAACTCTTCTGACCGTTCTAAGGCGGTGATCCCGGTGTTTGCTTTGTGGTTTATTCTACGAGGCGATTTGTTTTATGTCTTACCATATGTCATTTTGTTCTTGTGTTTTTCAGTCCTTTTAGCATTGCGATTACCTCGCTTGGGGAAGAGAGAGCTAATCTTAGTACTTTTCGTGCGTTTGTTCGATTTGTGCTTGTTTGGATTTGTCGGTTTCCTCTTCCTCTTGGGGTCTGGGAAGGGCTGCTGTTTGTGATTGTGGCACTCTCTGGATTTTTCTCTGACCTTTTTTTTTTTTCTTTTTAAGCATGTATTTACATACTTCCATATTCATAGCCCTCGTCAACATACATAAAATGGTTATAGCTGGTGCACATTGACCTGTTTTCCTGACCCCTCCTTAGAATATACTGGTCGGCATTGTCGATTTCACGAAAAGGATGCATGCTGTACACAATGTTATAGAAAATCTTCTTACGTAACATTGACTTGACGTAAGGTATAGCTAGTTAATCGCCGTTTGTAAATTTAATTCACTAAGGACAAAACAAAGCCAAGAATGATAAATTGTTCACAAATATGTGATCAAAGGTTTATGAAGTGAGGCTAACAGTTGAGATTTTATTTATGCAAACTAAAAAATCAGTTTGAATTTTGTCTCATTTGATTTGAACTATTTTTTCGAAGATGCTTTATTCATCGAAGTACACACGGATACTTGCCATTTTGCTCTTTACAAAATGTGCTTTATTCTAAATTCTATTTAAAACATCAGTGAAATAGGTCTTGTTTAAGACTTGGCCACATTACGTTAGAAGCAAACAAATCGGAAACGAGTAAGTAAGATCATGGCTAGATAATATGTCACAGATGATACGTGTGACCCAAACTGATGGTCCAACAAACGCTGGTGCGGTTCAGTGTTTATCCTGAAAAACAATAAGCGTTCCATGATTTGGCAGAGGCTCTTGAAACGGCGGCTTGGCTAATAATAACAACAAAACAGCCAATAACACCAAGTAATCTAATTGCAAGGTGGCGAAGCACGAGAATTATTACGTCGGCCTACAAAATTTGCGATCGCAGCCATTCTGAATTTTTTCTCCATTTCGACTTTTATTTCTGTCCTCCGTCTGATTACAAGCTAAAGCAAGGTTTATTATGTGCATGAGCTATATGTTCATGTTATTTTTAGGCAACACATGGAATAGAGCCGTTATAGCATATACAAACAGCAAAGGTTCAGACGAGCCTGCGCATCCGCGCTCGCCACAATCTATGCATTTCACTCACGAAAACGGTAGCTCAAAGGGAAATTTCAGCCAAAGAGCTTAGAGGCCGGGTTTGCGCACTGAAATATTGATTCGATGGAAAGTCCAGAGAGCATTTTTCTCGCGAAACACCTCAAAGAATGGTTTAAATGTTAATGATAATCAAGCTGTATTACTACTCGAGTAAACAAGAGTACTTTGTTTTAGGGGAATGTATACACTACCAAGAGAGACTACTCTGGCCTGAAAGAAGTTGCCTCCTTTCTCAAAGAGTTACTTTTGAAGGACAGCCCCTTTTACTTGGAAGTTATTTAAAAACTGTTTATTCATTTTTCGTTTTATAGAGCCATTAATGAAAAAACGAATATATATATATATATATATATATATATATATATATATATATATATATATATATATATATATATATATATATATATATATATATATAATTCTTATGATCAATTTTCTGTTTGAATTTCCATACATTCTCTGTCGGAACTGGTAAAAGCATCGTTCTTTGCCTTTAAAGCGACAGGCCGCTGCGCGAAAGATTATTATCTTGGTTCGGTGTTTCCCGAGGTGAGCACATGTCCTTGACGACCTTTCAAATTTGCATAGACTGACTGGAGATCAAAACAATGGTGGGAAAATTAATAACAAAAATCTTCAAGATATGTTATTTATATTTTAGATACTAAAGAAAAGTCCAATAAAGCCAAAAAATAATTTTTTCATAGTTTTACTCTTTCGAATGTGAGCAAGATTCTGTTTTGCCACAAGTAGTGCAAACAGTCAGATGTTTTTGTTTCATTGGGAAATGAATGGAATTTTTCTACCAATCAAAAATCAGGAAAACGCATAAATGGAAATAAAGTAAATAAAAAATATTTATTTGCCAATGAACCAAATTCATTTCTGCTGGAGTAATTTTCCTTTAAAGAAAGACCAAGACAATTTGTCTATGCACACATTTTGAAGACCAATCTGTTTATGCACACAATCTGATTCTATTGCATCCAGGCTTCCTTGAAGGGAACAATTTCAGAATGTGTTGATGCCTAGGCTGATTCAGGCCTTGCGGTAATAAAACATTTTTCATTCTCTGTTTAAGCAGAGACATTTTCGTGTTCAGCTATGTTTAGCAAGAAAGAAATTGCAATTGTTAGCAATTTGAGATTAATTTTAGCAGTCAGATTTCATGCTCAGCTGAGGTGAGCATAAAAAAAAATATAACCTCGGGGCCAGGTCTCGCTGTTCGTACCTTATTTCACCATAAGTATTGAGACAATTATGCCTGAGTAAACAGCGTACAACCATATCTGACTCCAGAGAACGCGGCATCTGATCAGGATCTATACTGATTACCACTCATCCAGCAATTTTTACACATCTTCATAAAAACAGCCAAACAGAATTATTCAAATTTTAGAATGAAAATGGTAAGGAATTAAGGGCAATGGCTAAACTTTCAGTAGCGATAACTCTGTCAGAATAGTTTTGCCTCCATTCTGAAAAGTCTACTCTAAAAGAAAGAAATTTGCACCCACAGGGAGCAAAATCCTTCCTTTTAGAGCAGACTATTTTTCAAAAGGGGCTTCGTTTGCAGGAAAGCAAACAGAAAGTCACAAAGTTGTCTCTTCTAAAAATGGCGGAATACCTATTATGTGTAGCCAATTCTCTTATAAGGTGTCGGATAATTTAGAGTAAATACAGTATATTCAGTAAAAGTCCAAAAGATTGCCTTTTGAAATAATGAACAAACAAAAGAATGAAAATCAGACACTCAATTTTTGTAAGTCTCTTCATATGCAGCAATGTAGTTTGCGAGGCTGTATACGCCCTCCCTAGCACCGGCTTAAGTGGTATTCAATTTTCAAAGCAACCAGAATGGGCTCAATGATCCAAAAGGAAATAAAAACATAATCTGCTCTGTGTTAAAGTACGGTGAGACGTTTTACGGCCGCCACACGGAACTTCACACCAGCTGCATTGAAGTACAAATAAAAGCCTTAAAGGTTTCATTTGGAAGCAAAGAATACACAAAAGAACTAAACCATGTTTCTGTTTGCTGTAGTTTATTTTATCATTTATTTTATACGAGGTTTGATCAATAAATTCGAGAACTTTTCGGATAGAATGTTAAGTATATAAGATACATTAAAATAATTACTATTAACTGTTGAGACCACATTTCGACTTTGATATGAGACTATTTTACGTGAACTTGTGACATCATCATCTTCAGAACGTGACGTTCGATGATGTACTTAAAAATATCATCTTAGATGATTTATTTACCAGTAATAATAATTCTGTTCTGTAAAAGGATCTTTTGTGTAAACTTAGCTTCTACAATTACACTGTCGACTCAGTTCGGCTGACAATATCACAACTGAATTATATGCAAACATTTGAGGATACTTAGCTCCAGTACAAATTTCGGAGGTATATAAATAGGTAGGCTGGTTTGTTTGGCTATGCACAAAAGTCCCAGTATTGTTTTACATATTCATTTACTAAGGAAAGGCATTGATTTGAAATGAAAGTTTGTAGGAGACTATCATTTTCGCCATTTATTATACATTTATTCCGCTCTAAATATTAAATTGACACATGTTGCAATCTATTGTCGTATAGCTCATAAAATTTCATTAAAATCGGTTTAGCCAAAGAAAACTTATTAAAAGAAAAATAAAGACACCCAACGCCTTGCTTTAGTAGTTTCTAGACGACGTCGCAAGTGTATGACGTCATAGTTTTAATGACGTATCGTGAGAACCATATTCCGCAGTTTGTATATAAGTTACGACTCAACTTATGCTGCAGTTTATTCGTGCAGCAAATCATGTGAAAATATACTGAAACAAAACCAGTAGAGCAAAGGTTCTCGAATTAATTGATCAAAGAAAGTACCTAGCAGTGAAGTATAGAGATTTCTCAGTCAGTTATTTTCTACATTTCACAGTGTGATGATATGATGGCAGTAGTTAGTGTGTTATTTCACAGTGCCGGAACTTTTTTTTATAGGCTGTTTCCCGCACTATTGCATTTCATGTTCACTTCTTCGGCTTCCAGAAGGGACATAAACCCGACTAGATGAAAGATGTTACCATAACGTCACGAAACTGTTGACATTACGTCATGAAGTGACACGCCAACGTTGCTAATGAGCCAACCGAATAACATCATTTTCTTACATTGTTTATTGTTCTTTCGTTCAGTTGAAATAATTTTGTGGCGCTTTCAAGAAAAATCATATTAGTAAAAATGTCTATAATAAACAAAATAATGAACCGTGTTTAGTTGATATGAAAAAAAAAACTGTAGCTGAGTAGCGGAAATAATGCGGTTAAAAAAAGTTCGTTCCTTTCGAACTCGTTTTATTTTTCAAATTACCACGCTCCATCGTGACTGATTTTTCATATCAACCAAACACTGTTGATTATTCTCTATACATTTCTTTAGGTAAATTCGTGGCTTTCTCAGCGTACCTGGATCACACCTTGAGCAATATCGGAAATGACCAGACTATCGAATTCAACCAAATCATTTTGAACGAGGGCGGAGACTATGATCAAAGAACGGGTGTGTTCACCTGCCCTCAGAGTGGTCTATATCTCATCGCCTTCTTTATTGGTAAGATATTGACCCCAGTGGACACGCAGGGTTGAAAGAATGTCCTATCAACGTCGATATGCATCGATATGCATCGACGTTGAACGTCGATATGCATCGACGTTGATGCGAGGTTGTATAAACGCCTTGTGCCCGCTGGGTCATTACCTTAAAGGCTATATATACAGACTACCATCGAGCTTCCTTTTATATTTAAGATATTTTAGTAAATGCTCTACAGCCCACTTTTTTCTATTTTCAGTTGAAATGGTCAATATTTGGTTCTTGTCTGACAACAGTCCCCATTAAATTTTAAGACAAATAACGAAATGGCAGCTTATGTGTCATGAGATCAGCTTCCACTCCATTCTAAGACACTGACACACATCTTGTAGAAGGTTACGAACAATGTAAGGGTTATTTGTAAACCAGATGAGTTTCTATTTTCATATTGAAAATAACCACTCAAAGTATACAATTTTGCTACAGCACCAGGTAATTTGATTGCAACCAAATCCTTTTGACAGAGGGCGGAGGCTACGAAGAACGAGTGTGTTCATCTGCCCTCAGAGTGGCCTTTATCTCATAACGTTCTTTATTGGAAAAGGCATTATCATTTCATAATAATGTAAAACGTATATTTCATAGTAGCCATAGCTCTAGATAAGCTATTTATAAACCATGATCTTTTCCTTATTTCACTATCAAAATATATGTGATGGGTACTCATCAGAAGTGCATTTCCAAGGCGCTTCTATTGAGTATCTCTCCCCGCCCCCCACCCTACCCGCCCCCACCCCTCCCCCCCCCTCCCACCACCACATATGTTTTGGTGGAGAATTAAAACATTTATGATGATACCTTTCTTATCTAGTAGCTTTGTAAGCCCTGGAATTTTCACCATATAACATAGGAAATATGGATATTATAAATATGAAGCAAATTGAGAGAGAAAAGTATATGTATGTATATATGTACGTGCATGCGTGCGTGCGTGCGTGCGTGTGTGTGTGTGTGTGTGTGAAGTAGACTCTGTGTTAGAAGAAACAAATAAATTGGGTTTTCATTCTTACCGGTGTCTCCCAAGGGATATCATTGAATGATAATGTACATAATATAATTACTTCCATCAGCTTTTTTGCTGAAGACACCAGCCTGTACATTGTTGTTGTAAACCCAATCTGCAGCAGGTACCCTGACTATAGACTTGGAAATTGAAAACAAATGGACAGCCTCATGGTTGATTGATTTTAATCTATAAACAAAAACAGCTTCTCTTCTGATTTCTAGGAATCTCAATCCAATTGCACACCATCCTCTTAATATGAACGACATTGTACTTACAGAAACTCATACATCTGGGAGTCACTTTTTCAAAAATATAAGTGAAAATACTCAGAGAATGCCACAATCATGAAGCCTAGCCCTCCCAATGCGCGAGAAGAATGAGATGACAAATAACAACACAAACGCCACTTGTGAAACCAAAGACGCACAAAGAAGAACCGCAACAGAAAACCCGGCTTGAAACGGTCAGTAGGAAAACTATTAGTGGGGGGACTTAAACCAATTGTATTCACGCGAAACCTCACATTCAATTTTGATGCAGCTCCAACTCTTACACATGAACAGACCCAGCGGGCACATGACGTCTATACAACGTCGCCTCAACGTAGATGCAACGTCATGACGTTGCATCGACGTTGAGGCGACGTTGTATAGACGTCATGTGTCTGCTGGGGAACACTTTAATAAGATCACTGAAACTGCATGGACTATACCCACTTTGATAAGATCTCTTAAGTTTAAGCTTAAGTTAAACAGCCAAGCACTATAACATACATGCATGCATGGCATTTATCCGTCCCCTACTTGAAAATAGATACTTAGTATGGGGCAAATGCAACGTGAATCTAATAAACAGCTGGATTAAACCCTTTCAGCTATGTAGACCAAGCCAGATACTTTTACAAACAGTGTAGTGTCTTTTTGCAACAATGGATAAGCAATATTAAAGTTGTTCATTTTATTTCATTTCATTTATTTATTTATTTATATTTTATTTACTTATTCATTTATTTTTTTTTTGTTTATTATTTAAATATTTATTATTTTATTTATTTATTTATATTATTATGATTTTGTATTCTACTTTAGGTGTCAGAGGTCCTGGCGATTTTTACGCTACTTTGATGATTAATAATAACTCTACGATCGATGCTGTAGCGGAAGGAGCGCATGGTAGCCAGGATTTACAAGGAGGTAACAGCGTGCTAGTAAAACTCAACACAGACGACAAGCTGCGGATTAAAAGGAAAGATGGACACGGTAAATCTAAGCTCGACTCCTACCCCGGGATCAGAAGTTCTACTTTTTCAGGCGTCCTCTTGCATCTACAACTATAGACAGAGACGTCATTACACGTCCATATCCGAATGAGACATTACTAAATACCCCACTTAAATGGACTATTTACACTTGGTAGATTTTCCATAATTTTGTTAAAGGGATATAGATTTAGTGACTTCATGTTTGCCTTCCTGCACACAAAGCCCATTCTGAAAAGGGTCTTCTCTAAAACGAAAGAATTTGCTTTTTAGAGCAGACCTCTTTTCAGAAGGGAAAAGAAACAATTTTGACAGATTTGCCTCCCTGAAAGCGCCTCCCGTCCAGAAAGGATCTACTCCAAAAGGAAACAAGAAGTGGCTTTAAAAACGATAGCTGCCGTTAGTACTAGATTCTGTTGTTTTTTAGAATAGTTCTTTTTCTTTTGTACGTAAGATGGTTGAAAAACATAATTTTAAGTCCAGATTATCACTCAAGCGTTGGAATGAAAAATAACTATCAACTATGATGGCTAGTATGATTGTAAATCATTAATCAGAGAGAAAGAGAGAGAGAGATGTATGGGGATCGAACAATTTATAATCATACTCGACGTGTCCTCGGTTGAATATAAAGTGGACATGGTGGCGCTTTGTGTAAAACAGGGCACCAGGTGTGCTCGGGTGATCCATGAACGCAATGCACATGTAACACAGTCGCCGCTGCCTCCATGTGCCTCGGGTACCTGCTTTGGTTAAAAATCTGCACTACAACAACTATTCCCAGGCATAGATCAATACAGTGCCCAGCAAACACACAACATGGTAATAACGTCATTTCGACATCACGGCGACATGACGTCGCAGCGACGTAAAAATGACGTTATTACGACGTTGTGTGTTACTGTGATGCACAGCCTTTCACATTACTGTGCCAGCGTCATTCTTTGGCAAGACGTTTTTCTCTTAGCGTTTTAATGCGAAATGTAATTTTTAAATGACTGATCATATCATTACGAACCATTTTTTGTTGTTTTGTTGTTTTGTTTTCTTTGTTGTTTTTTTTTTTTTTTTTTGTTTGTTTGTTTTTTTGTTTGTTTTTTTTTTTTTTTGTTTGTTTGTTTTTGTTTGTTTGTTTTTTTTTTTGTTTTGTTTTTTTAGCTGTTTCTCTGCTTTTTTTTTTTTTTTTTTTCATTGTTTTTGTGGTACACCTAATTTTACCGCAACAAAATGGCTCTGACATAGCAATTTCATTATACATTGATTTTAACACACTTCTGTTAGAAAGTATGGTTTGTTTGTTGTTTTTTTTCTACTGATTTTACTTATTGATGCTCCATAACAATATTGAAAAAAAAATGAAATTTGAACAAAGGAAACTTGAGAATCTGCCTCCAATCTACCTTCCCTATCGAGATTTGCATACTATGCATCCATTACTATAAAAAATGAAAATATTGGATTTTTTCAATCCAATGAATAGAATAAAACGTTTTATGCATGGTTTATACGACAAACCGTTTGGACTGAATTATGACAAAATTTTTCATTTTGCTTCCGATTCTTCAAAGTGTCGAAAGCAGAGCATTCTGACACTTTTTGTATCGAGAAATCTATCTATCTATCTATCTATCTATCTATCTATCTATCGTAATGCAGATTCTTTCCATTTATCACGGTTTATAAAAGCTTGGATAAATGAATTAAGGGTAAGGTTTTGATCGAGTAAAACTAATTTAAGCTCTCATTTTCCCAAGTTGTTGTTTGTGTTGACTGTTCTAAGGCGGTCCCTCTGCTGCAGTTCTTTGTGGCTCGAACTAGCCATGTCTAGAACAAATTTCCATGAACCTTTGAAGTTCAATTGTAGTTTACACCCTTATCAAACCACTCCCCTTTCAAACTACTCCTGAACACTTAAAAATGTGTCTACACCGTTGCTGAGGCCCATTTGTCGGAATATTAACCTTTACTACTCTCTTGCCAGATTCAGCAGACGACAAATTGATGATATTTTACTCTTTTTTTTTTTTTTTTTTTTTTTTTTTCAATAAAATTTTCAATAAATAGACATTGATATTTCATATAAGGAGACAATTTGCCTGAAATGACAAAGTCTATTTTCTGAGAAAAATGAAAACAGTATTTCAAAATGTCGTCTGCTGAAATTTTTATCAAGCATGCTAAGTGTTGAGGGTAAATACAATTCCAAAATACCGTCCTTACAAGTGGGCTGAAGGTCATCAAAAGCTTAAGTTGAAGATCATCAAAAGCTTTGATGACCTTCAAATCGAGCTTTTGATGACCTTCAACTTTAGTGTTGGATGACCTTCAGCCCACTTTTCAACCCACTATTCCCACAGTATGGATCACTTTATGGTCAAGTAAGATCTTTTTCAGTTCTGACCGGGACGTTAAATAACGCACCTCCCTCGGATGCTTTCATTTTTAAAACCGGTATTTAAATTATTATTGCTTTTTCCCCTCTTACAAACAAACTTTGAAACTGAATAAAGCCAGTCTGACTGGCGCTAATCTTATGCTTCTTGCATGATGAACGTACAACAAACAGGTGCGTGTTGCTTAATGTTTCTTACTATTCTTTCATTCTTTCCTTTTTTATTATAACGTTTGGTTGTGCAAGTGATAGTTCTAATGTTCAACTCGGAATCGAGTGGTGTCGAGTTCAAGTTTTGTGACAAGAGATGAAAAAAGGATCTTAAGCACTTTTGATCCGAAAATACACTGCATACATGAAATATTGATATTTCTAACACAAAAAAAAGATGAAATAAACCACAACAGTCACCCCTAAAATCAGAAATGAGCCTGTCCATTCTATAAGAGGAAGAAAATTGTATTTAAGTGGGTTAAGCTGTATGGCCAGTCGACTTGGTGAAATCAATGCCGGAGATTTATTTCGTTGCATCTGCGACAATAGCATATACAACCGACTATGTCTACCAGGCGTTGTCATTTTCATTTCGATATATAACATCAGAGAGTGCCAACGTAATGCAAACGTTGTTCAATCAAATTTATGAATAGACTGAGCCGTTTTGATTGTGATTGGAAATGTCATTTGCTCAGATTAGGACAACGCCCAGTTCAGCCGTTTAGTCTGCCTAAACCGTAATGAAAACAAATAACATTGACACCTTATATACGATACATGTACTAAATAGGTATTTAGCCTTTATCACTCCTTGGACTAATTCTGCGGACGACAAATTGATGATATTCTTTTTTAGGTTCCCCAGTAGGCCTTGCTTTTCATGCAAATCGTCTCTGGATTCGATCTCCAACTTTGAATTCAGCTCTTAATTCAGTTTGAATGCAGAGCTCGGAATTCGCTTCCGAGCTCTGAATATCCGTCCAATACAGAGCTGAATTCAGAGCTTGGAAGCGAATTCAGAGCTCTAACCTCGTCCTCTAACTCTGAATTCAAACTTGGAATTTAGAGCTCTGAATTCATTTTCCAGCTATGAATTGTATCTGCGCGAACTCGGAGCCCTGAGTTCAGCCTGCAAGTGATGAACGTACAAGTGTTAATTCAGCTCTGAATTCAAAGTTTGAATTCAAAGCTCTAAATTTGTATTCCAGCTCTGAATTCAGCTCTTAATTGGACCCCTACGAATTCGGAGCTCTGAATTCGCCTCCAAGCTCTGAATTCAAAGTTTGAATGCAAAACTCAAAATTGGCTTCCCAGGTCTGAATTCAGCGGACCCGTTGCAACAATACTCGTAGTCATGGATTTAATTTCATTTCCATCCGGAATCTCAGAAGTTCAAGTCAGAAGCACTACCCGCGCTCAGCTATGCGAATGATATACGACTCAGAATTCACGCCTGTCATTGGATTTTCTGAGATTTCAGTTCACAATTCATGCTTTCTGAGATTGTTACTGAAATGATATTTTACAGTTCATATTACACAGTTCACAGTTCATATTTCGAAGTTCGTACTTTAAAATTCACAGTTCATGATTCAAAGTTCATATTTGAAACAAATCACAGTTGATGCTTCAAAGTTCATACTTTAAAATTCACAGTTCGTGTTTCAAAGTCCATACTTTAAATTTCACAGTTCATTCATTGTTCATACTTCACTGTACACAATTTAAACAACCATTGTTAAGCGCTTTGCATACTTCAAAGTTTATAGTTCACATATAATAGGCCATTTATTACACATTATTCACAGTTAGTAATTCATACTTCACAGTTCACAGTTTATATTTCACACTTCACAGTTCATATTTCGCATTTTCCGGTTCACTGTACATAATTCATATTTTACAATTTCATTTCGCACTTCCACGTTCACACTTTACAGTTACTGGGCCACGTCTTCGAACATGTGCAAAATTTACAGATTCAGATTCATACCGCGCATGCGCAAAGACTCATTCGGGCATTTGTTCTCCATGGCATTGATACATTCTATAGAGTCAAACGATTCTGTTAGCGGATAACGAAGGCCCTGATCAGACTGTGCAGATGCACAGGCATATCTGGGCCTCCGCTGTCCGCATATGCCCGAAGACACGAGTTTTGCATGACGCGGCCCAGTTAATACTTCATAGGTCGTACTTCACATCTTTCTCCTATTTCTCTAGCTCTGTAAATCTGTGAATATAAACTTGCAGGCGTATTTGTCTTTAGCTGTACTTTGCCTTAATGTTGACGTATTTATCTTTAAATCTGCATATCGTTATATCCAGATGTAAATTTTCTTACCAGATCTTGCAATAACTCTTATCAGTCGAAAGCTTATGGCTCAGCATTCTAGGTAAATATTTAAGCAGACAATATTTTGAAATATTTTCTTATTTTTCCCAGAAAACAGGCTTTGGCATTTCATGCAAATTGTCTCCTATGAATACAATTTTCCATGCAATGTCAAAACTTGTTTTCTCAGAAAAATAAGAAAAATATCATCAATTTGTCGCCTGCTGAATTTGCCAAGACAATGTTAAAAGTTACTGCATACATCGCTACTCCTTGTTTTTTTAAACTTTACCACCCTCTGGCTAATTCAGCAGACGACAAATTGATGATATTTTTCTTATTTTTCCCAGAAAACAAGATTTGACATTGCATGCAAATTATCTCCATTGGAGACAATTTGCAAGAAATGTCAATCCTGTTTTCTGGAAAAATTACAAAAAAAAATATTTCAAAATGTCGTCTGGTGAAAATATTTTCCAGGGTGCTAGCATACATTTCATGCTAAGGAGCCGGGACACAACATTTCCTACAAGATCGCATATCCACAAGTTCAATGGCTGTGAAAAAAAAGAAAAACATTTTAAACGCTTATTTTCTGTGAAAAATAAGAAAACGATTATAAATGTTTATTTATTATGAAAAATGAAAAACAAAAACTATTTTAAATGTTGTCTACTTTGTTCATAACCATTGAGTCTAAGTTTAACCTTTCAATTTTGGAACATCTCTAATGTCTTGCGCAAAGTTAGGTTTCGCTCCGTTTCAGTTGGTGGGGCAGAGTTAATAAATAAAAAAAATATTTTAGTTAAACACAACTATTAGAAGAAATGTTTTCATTATTCAGATATTGTTTACCACTTTACATAATAAAAAAGGAATCGGCGGGGTCAGAATCCATGAGAAACTTCGCATGATGGATTGTCATATGTTGCACTTTGACTAGAACAGAAAATAACACATGCCAAACAAAATATGAAATTACCTTATCTGTTATAACACATTTCTTCGTCGTATAAACATAGTCCTTAAATGTTTACTGCTGTCTTATCACTGATCTGGGGCGGATTCAGAGGCGGTTCGAGCGGTTCAGTCTCGACTGTACCATACTTTGACTCAAGATTTCATTTTAATTGGAAATTTGGACAAATTTGATAAATTTGGGATACCGTATTTACCCTAAATATTCACACCCCTTACTCTTTACGTTATAGATCTCTTCAATAAGTCCATTATACTACATGTGAATGTGTCTAAAATTGCTGGGTGAGTGACAAACAGTGCAAACACTGATCAGACACCGCGTTCTGTAGCGTCTGATCTGGGTCTCCATTGTTTTGCTCAGGCCTGTCTGTCCGAATACGTACAGTAAGTACGATAAATTGATTAAATCGAACCTTTCAGAAATCATCCTTGATCCGCCCCTGCTGATCACTTTTGAGAGAATAACAGGGAGCTTGGCAAGTTGCAGTACGTTTAGTGAAATCTCTACAGACATACTGATCACCTGATATAAGCTTTTGCACAATGAATTTCGCATTCATTATTGCTAGCCTTTTGGCTAATAATTTTATTTCTGTTGACGCTACATCTAAGTTCGAACCGCAGTGCTATAGTCGTTTTGACTACGAATACAAAGTCGTCGAAAAGTTGTTTACATTGGAAGCTGCTTATAAGAAACAACAGGAGATAATCCAAGAACTGAAAGATGCTCTAGAAGAGATGAAGAATGAGAATAAAGCTTTGAAGATAGAAATGGAAGGCCTAAAAAACGTGTCTATTCGACAAGAAGGTAATATTATTTATTTATTTATTTATTTATTTATTTTGAGCATCAAAGTCAGAAAACGTACCTTCTGACGTGTGCGCCCAGCGAAGATTCAGATAAGCCTGTGCATTGGAGCAGTCTGATCAGAATTTTCACTAGGCGCATTTTGGATAGCCAAGGATGCAAAGTTTCTTTATATGTACAAATAAGACTCTGATCAGACAACGCCGATAAAGTCAATCGAGTACCTTCAACATACCTTTTCTGAGGAAAAAAGAAAACTACGAGTAATTATCTTGACATCGCTCTTATCATCAGCGCAGTCTGATTAGAGTCAGAAAGTCAGAACGGTGCATCCTTGGCTATGCAAACTGCGTCCAGTGAAGATTCTGATCAGACTTTGAGAAGGCTATGTGAGTTCGCATATGTCACACATACGAATACGTAACAGATGTGTTACTTATGCGTACAATTATACGCATACGTAACAGTTACATATGTGTATGAGTCTCATATATCAAATTTAACGCGTGTTCAAACAATACAAAATCTTCATATCTTATAAAATTGCAAAGAAAAATTGATACAGAAGGATTGTGTAGATCAGACTTGGAGACTGATCAGTAGTTACACTGTTTGCCACTCATTTTTGACATATCACTCTGAATGGTGTAAAGCTTGATCTGATGTTATAATAGATGTTATAATAACAATATGACGTCTAATCTTGGTTTCCACAGCTCTCATGTTACTAATGCTTAATGCTGTTTTTTTTTTTTTTTTTTTTTTTTTTTTTGTCATGACACTGCTCCTTTAAGAGCGTATGTACGCTTATAGCAGATTTCCATTGTCAGAATAAAATATAATGTCAGTTAAAGTGTACTAGTAATAACATTTACACCAGACATTGATCCTTAAATGTTTCAGCTGCAATTCGTACGGGGTCCTATTATATCCTTGCATGGAGCTAAAAAAATATTACCACACTTTATTTTTTTTTTTTTTTTTTTTTTTTTTTTGGCAACTAGAAATTTCAGTTATAGGCTATTAGCAACTTAGACGTTTTCTGCCGTGGAAACCATGCATACCGAGTGGTTGCAATAACTTTCACGCATACTTAATATATATCTTCAATGTAAAAACCTGTATATTGTACGGTACAATACTGGCAACTGGCTGCCAGCGCATTTACGGTCAATTTTACGGGCGCCTGTAGAACTTTTGCAGAAATCATCTCGTGGGATGGGCTAAAGATGGGTAAGCTTAATATATGGTGCGGTAGCTCAAATCCAAACTATATGTCCTACATTACCTACCTTGTCACGCGTGACTATTCCTGTAAATAATCTACAGCGCCCGTAAAATTTATCGTAAATGCGCTGGCAGCCAGTTGCTAGTAAATACCGTAAATTCTACAGGATTTTTTACAGTGTAACAATGCTTAATATACAGATAACAAACACGATAAATTTGATTTTGTTTTATAATAATACGCGTAAAATATTCCATTGAACATAAAAAAATTTGTTCTACAGATACAGATGCCAAAACATTAGTTTTTTTAGTAAGGACCGTGTGTCAAATGAAAACATGCATACAAAGAAACAAATCGGTCATAGTAATCGTTCCTAATATCAATGATATATCAGACTTACATTAATGTACATATATACAGTTCTTTCCTGCAGAATGTTCTGATGATCCTTGCTCAGAATTGCTGACTGAAAAGATAAATGATGATTCTCTTTCGGTACGTTTTGTGGTAGAACTTCTCAAAAGTTTTTGCATTAGACCATCCTGCAGTCTTAATGATAGAGACCATGGGCACTCCTTTAGATTTAGCAGCTGACGTAGAAGCTACCCGAGTACTGTTTACCCCAAACTGCTTTTCAATTCTAACTTTCAACATCAATATATTCACCCATCTTGACACAGCCTGAGAGACTCCTTGATGGGGGTTTTATGTACTTATAAGTAATTTGTATCAAGTCGAAGTCCCTGGGTTCTTTTCAAATATTCTTTTAAACTTTCTATGATACATAGATTACGACTGACATACCGATCTAATACAATGTCTTTTAGATGGATCCGGGCCTGGTTTGTTTGAGTACATGATTAGTTTTTATCTCAAGTGAATTTTCATGAAATGTTAAATCATCCATTTCAATCAAGTGGAGTGTCTGCCAACGTTGTGGTGTGATAAGCAGAAAAAAGCATACATAATTTTGATGACAACTCAAGTAAAGTCAAGTTCTGTATTTTCTCAATGTGACATAATACGAACTGTACATCCCATATGGTATCGTATCTGGACAAACGTAACTTTATATTATGTATACCTTGCAGAAATCTCTTGATTAAGTAGTGAGAACTGAAGTCAGTGCCACCACAAATTTGAACAAAATTGTTTATAGCTGTCCTTGCTGTCTGGAAAGCATTGTACTTCAGATCGTTCTTACGGAGAGCTTCCAAGAATGCCAAGATATGATTCACAGTGGGATTAAATGGATTGGAACGTTGTCCACAAAATAGCAGCCACTGCTGGATGTAGCAGTTATACTGGTTCTTTGTTGAGTCCCTCCAGGAAGTGAATATGACTTCTTGAGCTTCTCGCGGTATATTTTGGCGCTGGAGAGCTTTCCGGATAGGCGAAAACTCCAAGGCGCATTTTCACCAGTAGATGCTTTAGTTTAGGTCGGTGTGGTAAACTTAGACTCTCCTGTGGCTTCGGAAGTAGTATGTAGGGACCACTTATCATGTGAAGAAGCGATGCTCACACGCTTGGGTGGGCCACAGTGGTGCTGTGGTGCTGTGACCACTGCTTCCGTTAAGTCTTGCACTATTTTCTGCAGAACTTTTGCCATCAAACTGTAAGTAGGGAAGATGTTCAAAAAAGTTTATTATAAGCCCAGGCATGAGAGAAAGCATCCACAGCCAAAGCATGGGGATCCGGTCGGAGTGAAACGTACTCAGTTACCTTATAAACGTAAATATCTGGAACATTTGACTGAGTCTGCATGTAGAGACCATTCTAGATCATAATTAAAAACCCTTGACAGTTTATTCGCTTCCTTATTCTGTATTCCCGGGAGGTAAGCTGCATTTGAATGAATGTTCCTGTCTAGGCCCAAATCTCTCGCGCAATAGAATCTAGTTCATTAGACCTCCCCTGAAACTTATATATGTATGCACAACTAGTGCGTACATGAGTGCGCACTAAATGCGTACATGAATGTTCAGCAGATCTTTACAAAAGGTTAGTAATGCTAACTGACATGATTTGAGCTCTAAATATGTATATGTAATTGCTGTTCTTTTGTAGATCACTGTCCACCTGTTCTGCTATCAGCTGATTTGTCAAAAGCACCCCAGCCCTTTCACGAGGAGTCAGTGAACAGAACTAAATCTGGTGATTTCCGAGTCACTAATTTGACAAAAGTAGGGAGATTTATTACCCACCAATTTATAATAGTTTTAGCCTGACTGGAGACTCTCATGAAGTGATCAAAATTGCCTTTATTGAACCTGGGATGAAAATCTTTCATTTTTTCCAGAGGTTTATAAAATGAACGGAGCATATTCAACACCTGCTTCTGCTGCTACCATTTTCCCGATCATTTTTGCAAAATTACTTATTGACCATTTAGACCTCCTCAAACATTTTTGCAACAATCATTAAGGTATTGTTTTCTCTCTTCTGTTAGTCTCACTGTCATACTTTCAGAACAAAGGAGGAATCCAAAAAATATATATATTTGGGTAGAGGGGATTAAAACTGATTTTTCTAGATGAACTGTAAAACCTAGGGCGTCCATCAGTTTAACTGTAAGGAAAATAGTATTATTACACTCTTCAAAAGAGGAACCTTGCAAACAGCTATCATCTATGTAAGCTGTGTTTATGAATCCTTTCGATCACAGGTGTGCGAATACCGGTTTCAGGATCTTAGTGAGAACCCAGGGTGATGTTGCCAGCCCTATCGAATGGGATGTGAATTGGTAGTTTTATTGTGTGTGTGTGTGTGTGTGTGTGTGTGTGTGTGTGTGTGTTTTAAACAAAGGCCCAGTTAAAGCCAAATTTCATAAAGGGACAGGTTATGAAAGTTTATCAAAAATGGATCAGTTCATTTGTTGTTCTTTATCATTTTCCGCGAGGGTGGGGGTCAGGGGCTTTTAGCAGGGATTAAACAATAAATATGTTCCCGCAGTGCAAGGCGTTCACCAGGGCTTTGCAAACTGAAAAGGTAAAAGCCCCGCTATTCCCCGACCCGAAGGGTTGGGGTTTCTAGTGACCTGCATAATGTTGGTTACAGAGTACAAAGGCTATACAAGGAAAACAACTCAAACACAACCACTATATAGCAGCATTCGCGCCAAACAAGTTCGTACTTTGGCGCTTCGTTCTAGAAACCTTGGTGTTTGTAAAATGGAGCTAAACGCACTGACTCAACATTGATGACTCCGACAACGAAGGGCGATAAACGCCAACGTCAACGACGACACCGGAAAATGATTCCTCTGTCACTCCTGCTTGCTAAAGCAGTCGCGACAAAAATAAAAAAAAAAAAAAAAAAAAAAAAAAAAAAAAAAAACACATAGGCCTGCTTATAATATTTGGTACATCATTAGTACATGATTTACCTGCTTGTATGATAATTAATCAAAATATCCTGACTGTCTCCCTCTTAGAAAATAGCACGTATCCTGAAATGACTCAAATACTGATCATGAAACATTAACATGGCTACAACATCTAACCTATATTAATTTGACAGACGTATAAGCATTTAAACAATTCAGTATTTTAAGAAAGATCCTACATATATTGTCTGATGTATAACTGATTTAGCAAATATCTATATATGATTATATTCTCTACTTCGGAACTAAACTTTATAGGCAAACTATTGGTATTCCGATGGGAACTAATTGTGCTCCTCTTGTTGCAGATTTATTTCTTCTTTGTTATAAGAGAGATTTCATGAAGTCTCTCTCACGTGAAAATCAGGCTGACATTATTGAGGATTTCAATTCAACTTAAAGATACCTTGATGATTTATTAAATATTGACAATATTTATTTTGACCAAATGGTGGACCGCATATACCCTACAGAACTCCAATTAAATAGGCCTACTTAGCCATAAAAATGTTTTTTGTTCACTATCACGAGAACAAATAAATAAACCTGGACAAAACTACATATACTGTAGTTTTTTAGTTTGCAGATTATACTGTTTTCTCTGGTTTATTAATAAAGTATTTTGTGGTTCAGGCATTAAATGTATTACTTCATTATCCCATTAAACATACCCATCTTCAGTCCATAATTTGTTACTGCACAATGGCGGGGGTATAATACAGTGTCTGTGATACTTTTATAATAGATTAGGTTCACTACTTTATTCTTATTTCTTTTTAGACACAATATGCTTTAAAAAATAGAATGGACGTAATGAATTCTCAAATGGATGGAATATCAAATGAAAAATGGATTAAAACAATGAGAAAATGGCTTTATTTGTCCTCAGATGTTCACTCATTTGTAATGTAAACCATGGGCCATGGACACTGTTAAATGTAAACTAGAAATGTGTTTGTAAAACACTATGTCCCCAAGTATACACTTGTCAAAACACAAAAGCAGTACAGTTGCACATTAGAGCGTCCGCTTTGTGACGGGAGGTAGTGGGTTTGATGCCCGGCTAATTGATACCTAAGACTTGAAAACTGGTACTAGCTGCTCTTTCGCTAGACGCTCAGCATTAAGAGAGTAGAGTTAGAACTGGTCAGCCCGGTGTCAGTATATATGATTGGGTGAAATCGACATATCATGTGTCTCGGGAGTGATATTACAGTGAGGCAGCACTCTTAAAGTGAGCATTGAGCTGTCACATCCAGATACCATCGCAATATGACTGAGTTAACAAAAAAGGTAAGAGAAAAGTCCAGGAAATGCCATAATCACAAACCGCAGCCCTTCCCAGACACCAAGAGGAAGAAGACAAAACCCGAATAAAACAAACAATTGTCGATACAAAATGCCAAAATTGGAAACGGGCATAATCCTGACTAAATTAGTTCAATTTTCTTTCGATCAGGTGATCTGCTCATCATCCGTAGTAAGCTCATTTGTTTCAAGGCCATAGCTTACAAAATTTCATTATGTCCCATAGGCTTACAATGCATGAGTCTACAAAGGAACATAACTCAAGAACTACAAGTTCGATTGAAACAGAAAAAAATGCAGGTCCGTTTATTCCATATATAAAATTTCAAGATCCTATCTTGAACTGTTCTTGACCGTATACTAAGAACGAACAAACAAACGGTCAAACGACTACAAAGCAATATGCCCTCACCCTGCTTCGAAGTTGAGAGCATAACTAGGTCCACTATTTTTAGCTCACCTAAATCGAAGGCTCGGGATGAGCTATTGTGATCACTTGCCGTCTGTCCGTCGTCCGTCTATCCGTCCACACCTTTGAAAGTCTTCTCTTCTAAAACTCCAGGGCAAATTTTCTTCAAATTTTATATGGAACCTTCGGTTAAAAGTAGTGGGGGGGGGGGGGGGTGGCGGGGGTGGTAAAAATTTATACAAAATGGTCACGGTCCGTTAATTCAGATGGCTACCATGCTTATATATAATAAAAAAAAAAAAACACTTAAAATCTTCTTCTCGAGAAACAAGAAAGCATAAAGGCTGAATCTTGGTATATATATATATATATATATGTGGAGCGGTGTGGTGCAGTGGTAAAGCGTCGGATTCGAGATCGATAGGTACCGGGTTCGATCCCCACTAACAGCAAGTGTTGTTTCCTTGAGCAAGAGACTTTATCCACATTGCTTAGTACTGGTTTCTACCCAGGAAAAGAGAGGGCCACATGGAAGATTAGTACTAGATTACTAAATGTGTTACCCTCTATAAATAAGGTCGATTATTATTATTATTATTTATTATTATATATATATATATATATATATATATATATATATATATCATCTGAGACTCAACGTCTACCAAGATTGTTCAAACGATGATCGTGCGTTGACCGTTGACCTTTTTACGGCAAGTACAAAATTGTGTCCTCATACATTTGTATGGGGTAAATGTTGAAACATCATTACATGATTTTCAAAAATGTATTTAAGATTAACGGCTAAAACTTACAATGTGTGATTAAAATAGTAAGACTTCAGTTACATTCACAATTTTTTCCCTTGGGGTTATCTGCCCTTGCCCCTGAGCTATATATAAAATTGAGTTATCTTTAAATGTCTTGCTTTACCAACTGCACGACCCGCAGTAAAGTCATCCGAAAGGAGGACTTGCGATGAGTGCCTTTAATCACCATGTCCGTCGTCTGTAATCAGTTTGAGAAAATCGCTTTAACTTTTAAACAGCTCGGAGTATTTTGATAATGTTGGCATGCAGCTACATATTGAGAAGATCTAACCAAAGAAATTGTCAAAATGCCAGATTTCTTTACAAATAGCCACGCCGAGGCGTAGTCGTCCGTCTGTAATCGGATTGTGAAATTCGCTATAACGTTTAAACTGCTTTGTTATATATTTATAGATACTGTGTGGTGCTACATAAGACAGTTAAGTTACTGCTTCTATATAGCTGTGTAGCAATATCTAGGGTAGATGGGGCTCTCAAGCCCTGGTCGGCAATCCATCTAGGAGGTGGCAACTCCAAACAAAAGCCTGCATACCTGGATTTGCCTGTTCCAGTTATGTAAAGTCTGCTTCGGCAGCTGGGGCGGAAGAAATCATTACTATGATTCAATGGCCCAAATGGCGATGCAGCAGCATGTTGTGGAGCATGGAGAGCGTTACAAGGCACAAAAGAAGTCATGGTCATCCACTGCATCCGGGCTTAGCTCCAGATGTCCTGACACTGTCTTGCCTCTGGATCCAGCTAGGTCAGGATGAGAGAGCGAGGTTGACCCTGTGCACCTCTCCCTCACTATAATCCAGTTCATAGCGCATGTCATCTTAATCAGCAACACACATTCACAGTAAGCACTTTGTGGTATGCAGATACATATTGACAAGACCCAACCAATAGAATTGTCAAATGCAACCTGGTGTAATTATTGTGTAGTCCTCACAAAAACAATAGAGCTTTTAGGGTTCCAGATTAGAGAGAAAAACGTTAATGGTTTTTAGGTTTTAAACCGCTTGGAATATTTTGATAAGTTTTGGCATGCAGATACATATGGACAAGATCAAACCAATACAATTGTCAAACCCCAGATTTCTGTATATATAGCCTTGCCGAGGCCGGTCCATAATCATTTTGTGAAAATAGCTATTACTTTTAAACCGCTCGGAACATTTTGATAATTCTGGCACGCAGACAAGGCCTAATCAATGAAATATCAAATGCAACCTGGTATAATTAATGTGTACTTCTTACAAAACAAAAGAAGATACTAGGGTTCCAAATAAGAGACAAAAATATTAGAGGTTCTTTGGGAATCTCCAAATGACTTAACACGTTGTTTCTGTTGAGTCATCATCTTTGCTGCATTATAGGATTTAGCTATGATTTATCTGTTGCCCGTAATGACTAATGGATCAGTAAGAAGACGTCTACACGGACCGAATAAATGTATGTTTTTACCAGTATGGAAGCTGAGGGCGAAGGTTGGGGTCCGTCAAACTAGCTTAAGCGCCCTCCCCCCCCCGCCCCCACCTCCCCCCCCCCCCACACACACACACACCCCCCACCTTATTCATTACTGACCGTTCCAAAGAGGTACTTTCATGATGGTACTTTTTTTTCTTGTTTTCTAAGGCAGTGGTCCCGGTGTTAGTCTTACTCTTTGTTGCTTTGTGGTTTGTTCTATGAGAAGACTGCGCTTCTCTAGTATTTGTTTTAGATTGTACATAGTTCCAAACCGCCTTAGGATTATTTTTAATGTTTTCTACAAGGTTTTTTCATATCCAACTTTAGCTGTCTTATTTCCCTATTTGCTATTAGTTTGACTTCTTCATAAATTTGTTTGTTGTGTAACGATCTACAATATCTTTTCCATTTTGTTCTTTTTTCTGATTGCTGTTAGGCTACTTTTGTTCATCAAAGGAGTATCATGTTTATTGCTGAAGGCTTTACGCACTGGTACTTTTTCCTTAACCATCATCGATTATGTCGGTAAAGCTCTTCCATGATTCCTGTAGATTTGTGGTAGCCTGATTTTTTTCTTCCCATTTTACTCTCTTCAAGTCCTTTCTAACTGCCTCATAAAAGTTCAGTTTTCCACTGGATTTTGATATCTATTAACGTATGTTAC
This sequence comes from Anodontia alba, assembly GCA_964016985.1. Classification (NCBI taxonomy): domain Eukaryota; kingdom Metazoa; phylum Mollusca; class Bivalvia; order Lucinida; family Lucinidae; genus Anodontia; species Anodontia alba. The sequence continues at coordinate 45,129,967 of OZ024826.1, forward strand.
TAGACTTAACTGTATAATACAGGTGATCACTCTTTCCTAATGGGGGTAGGCACTTAATGTTTTCTATCATGTTTTCTCTTCGATTGTTAGGAATAGATCAAGAAGAGAGTCTCTTTGGTTATCTCCCATTCGTGTTGCTTTTTAAGTATGCTGATATAGGAAATGGTCTCTAAGTAGTTCCAGGAATTGAGTTGAAATATGGTTCATTGACACTGGATCTCTCTGTTTTCCAATCATTCTGTTTAAGGTTAAAATGGATGTTGTTTTAAAGAGGTTAACTATTGCCCAAATACTAATAGTTCTTGTTATTTATGTCAGCGATAGATTAAAATACAATTCCAGAAATAAATAAAATTAATGTTAGATTGATCATATATGCATCACTCAGGAGCTATGAGGGTCCAGAACATGGTTTTGTTGGGTGTAAACTGCAAAAATGCGAGTCAGAGAAAATCCTGAATAATGATAGTGAACACACTGGTGTACACATGTAAGAAACATTAGGAAGGCAAATTGCAGTGAGCTGCTAAACTCTAGTGCGTGGACTGATGATTAAGAAATTCGTGCAGTAGCAGATGTTTTCAATTGCGAGATAAAAATGTGGTAAAAAGGGATTCAAAACAACAATGTTGATCCATACTTTCTCCTAAATGGTTCAGTGTCGCTAAAAAATGCCTTCATTTCATATTGTTATGTTTGTATATCAAACAGCAGATTTTTAGAATAAGTATAGTTGCAAAACTCATTGTAGCATTGTAGATTTATTGCCATTTTGACACAAACTTTAAGAGTTTAAGAGGGAAACATTCTTTTGGAGATTAGAGTAGATGCGTAAATATTATTTTTATGACGTTAAAGTAGATTTCGGTCATTAAAAAAAAGAAATTTTGTTTGTGATTGAGTTGAGCTATCCTACATATGAAACGAGTTATGATTATTTGGACGCACAGATATAGGTAGCACCTATTGAATTCATATTAACAGTTGCAAACACCATCATAATTATATATGAAAGTTTTAGTCAGCAAAGAATAAGCAATTTGGCTGAATAGTTTTCAACAACATGTGACTGAAACGAGTGTAACTAATAAATAATGACATGCTTTTGATATACTGCTTAGTCCAGTTAGAAATGGTTTGTCAATAATTTTCGCTTTGTCTATGGATCAATTGAATATCATGATTAGATGTTTAACATGTACAGTATATGAAGTGATTTCGGGACGATGCACGAGCATGAAATTAATAGTGACGGCTTATTATGCGAGAATAGCAGACATGAGTCAGACACTCGTGCGTACGAGATACTCTCATTGACTCACTACATATACATTGGCTTCAGTTAAGTTCAAAACATGGCCATCCTCTAATCGAGAGGTTTAGCACACCCGCCTTGCATTGAAAAACCTAAGAATCGCCAGGCTGGCTCAACTGATAGAACAACGGCCTTCGGGTCGGGAGGTTTTGGGTTCAACCCCTAGCCGTGCCGTACTTAAGAATTTCTGAAATCGGTAGCAACTGCTCTTTGTCTTGACAATAAGCATTGCGTAGAAGAGCTAGGACCGGTCACGCCGGTGACAGTATAATATGGCTGTTAAGTCAATGTGGCTGGAGCGTGATTCTGCAATTGGGTGTCCTGTAAAGGGACATCACTTCCCATCGTCACATCCAAACAACGTTACGACATTACTGAAAGTCTATTGACAATGGCGTTTGCACACATCATAAAAAACGCCGAAGAGTAAAATTGCCACGTGGCTGTATTGCTTGCCGTCTGCAAGGAATTTATCCTGCAGGGCAAGCTGTCTTATAGTCTTCTGATCATGTACGACTCGTTCATTCTTAACCAGAGCATAAATGGACTGCGTTCAGAAGTGCAAAGTGATAGATTTGCCGTGGAGCCCTATACCTAATGACGAGCGCTAACATGAGCAGGTCCAGGGCAAACCACTTGCGAGGAACTTGCACTTCTGAACGCAGCCCTGTTTTTCAGCTGAGTTTACCTTTTTCGCCATGAATTATTCTGATATGCATATTCACGGACCAAGGTCAAAAATACAGAAGCAGGGGTCCAAGGCAAAGCACTCGCAAGTAACTTGCACTTCTGAATGCAGCCCTGTTTTCCAACTAAGTGTACCTATTTTGCTATTAATTATTCTGATATACATATTCACGGACCGAGGTCAAAAAGACAGGCCAATATGCGCAGCTATTTTTCTATAAAAAGGTTAATAAGATACAATAGTAAGGCAAACAAACCTTTAGTCTATAGCAATCAAGGTTGCTTGTGAATGAACTAGTCTGTTGTAACAGTAATGGCCACTGAAAAGGCATGAAAAAGAAAGAACTTATACTGACCATATATGGGAATGGTTTTGTTTGTCCTCCTCTGTGCTGTCAGTGCTGATTAGTGCTATACAGGGCTACCTTCAAAAGTGTAAGTTACTCGCGAACTCTGCTTCTGTTGGCCTAATCATAAGTTACAGGGATCGACGGTAAAATGTTCACTATCACTTTGCATTTCTGTACGCAACCCAGGTAAGGTGTTTGTAACATGTTACCCAGTTAAACAGTGCTCTCGCACAGGTCAGATATCCCTTATTCTGTGAATAGACTGTACCAAAACTGTAGTGGAAAATGTTAACAATCCAGATTGTTGAAACAAATTCACATAATTAATAAGAAACAATGCAGATCCTGAATCTACACTGTATGCAAAGGCAGGGCACATCCGTGTTCAACAGGACCAGGGTTAACATTGTGAGAAAACGTACCATCACGAAAACATGCCTATATAATTTTGACCCCTTAAACCCCACTTTTATATCGTGAAACTGGGGTTTACAGGGCTATACATTATTTTTCTTATTTCTGCTCAAAAACAGAGATTGTGGGTACTCGTTAGAACTGCCTCCCCGAGGCGGTTTAAACGAGTACCAACAATCTATGTTTAGAGCAGAAATATGAAAAAATATCAGAGTTTTTAATCTGAAAATTTTCTGTTTTTGGACCTGAAAATTTCGATATATTTGAAAAGGCGTGTTTTCGTAATGCTTCGGACATATGCGCCCAAAGAAGACCCAAATCAGGCTGCGCATCCGCAGAAGGAACTTTGAATCCTTGACTATCCAATATGCGCACAGTGAAGTTTCTGATCAGCCAGTGTGAATGCGCGAAGGTACGTCTTCTGACGTTGCTATTCATATATATTATATATCTCAGTTTTCTAGATCTATTGATTAAGTTGAGGTTTACCGGCCCAGTCAACCCATTACGGTCATGTCGAACCTTTGTGAAAGCCATTGTGTTTTCAGCATACCATAAGGAAAATAAGGTAGATTTAGGTATTAAGCAATTTATGACACATTTTTGCAGTAAAACGGCTTCCTAGAAGTAACAAAAAGATTCATAAGTGTGATTAAAACCTGCAAATTTATTACAATCCACTCAATGTATACCCCTACTTTCATTATATTTTATATGCAACCATGGAGTACTAAGTTTTTTTTTTTAAAAAATGTTAACATAATTAGAATCAACCTTCACAAAATTAGAAGTGTGTTCTTAAAACACTATGCCCATAACTATATGCTTCTGCAAACAAAATACCAGGGTTGAACAGGGACATAACTCTGACAAAATCCGATTTAATCAGTTGATCTACTTATCATCCCCAATATGCTCACCAAGTTTTAAGGCCGCTTCTAAAATAGTTTTTTTTAAATATCTGGCTCACAAGATTTCATTGTGTCCCAAAGGCGAAAAAGGGGCGTAACACCGGAACTCCAAGCCTGACAAAAAAAAAAAAAAAAAAAAAAAAAAAAAAAAAAAAAAACGGGTCCGCTTATTTTCCATCCTTATTCCGAAAAAATCAAGATCCTATCTCCAACCGTTCTTGGCCATATGCTAAGAGTGGTTAAATGACGATATAAAGTTTCTTCTTTGAAGTCGGGGTATACAAAAAAGTAAGCCGCGTTACGGGAAAAGAAAAGAGCCGATATAGTATATACAAACACACAGTGTATAACCGTACAGTGGTCTAATTGTAATCTCACTGAGATAACGCCGATTCGAGACTTAACTGGACAGCTTGGCGCATGCGAACAATAATGTGAAAGTGGTCTATTCTGACAACTTTTGTGACTTAAATTGAATTTTTGAACCATGGTAAATGTTTTCCGGTCATAATCGTTTGACGTCTAATATTTACGTGAAGTGTTAAATGACATTCTGAGTTTACTAGGATTCTGCTCCAAGGTAATAATTGACATAATCGGCGCTAGTCGGACAGCATGTTTTTGCAAGCTGTGCGCTAGTTGTACAGTCAGTCGGAACTGATGAGTACGATTCGAGAGATCACGGATTACAAAATCGAAACATGTAGGGCTTTGTAGGTATCATACATAAAAGATAATATGTGTTTGAAAGATGTTTAAATAAGCGTGAAGATGGCCCTAATTTGGAGTATATCGACCTGGATTCATCGAGCTGAAGAGCGACAAAACCAGGAAAATCATTGATTGAGCATTACGCGATGATGTCTACACACACAAAAAAAAAAAACAAAAAAAACGGACCACTGTCGAAGTGTGAGAAGAATACAGCTAAAATACATTCATTTCTGCCCCCTATGTCGAAAAGGCATTATAATCGGATATTCCGTTGCTTTCTTAGCTGTTAAAATCTCAGAGCGTCTGTCGCGAATTTCGTGTTCGCTAGTGATATTTGGGTGTACAGAATCAGGGCGCTTCCCATTAGATCACTGTACGGTTATTCGGTGTGAAACAGCAAAGATTCAGACGAGCCTACGCATCCGCGCTCGCCACAACCTATGAATTTCACTCATGTAAGCGGTAGCTCAAGAGGAAACTTCAGCCAAAGAGCTTAAAGGCCGGGTATGCGCACTGAAATATTGATTCGATGGAAAGTCCAGAGAGCCTTTTTCTCGCGAAACACCTCAAGTACTGTTTTAAATGTTAATAATAATCAAGCTGTATTCAACAATTAAACAAGAGTACTTTGTTTTAGAGGAGTGTATACATTACCAAGAGAGACTACTCTGACCTGAAAGAGTTACTTTAAAGGGAACTGATTTTGTTCCCATTTCTATAAAGGATAGCCCCTTATACTTGGAAGTTATTTAAGAATAGTTTATTGATTTTTCGCTTCATAGAGCCATGAATGAAAAAAAACGAAGGACGCTCTGCATGATGGCTTGATGAAACGAATATATATATATATATATATATATATATATATATATATATATATATATATATATATATATATAAAATAATTCTTATGATCAATTTTCTGTTTGAATTTCCATGCAGTCGGAACTGGTAAAAGCATCGTTCTTTGCCTTTAAAGCGACAGACCGCTGCTCGAAAAAATATTATCTTGGTTCGGTGTTTCCCGAGCTGAGCACATGTCCTTGACGACCTTTCAAATTTGCATGGACTGACTGGAGATCAAAACAATGGTGGGAGAATTAATAACAAAAATGTACAAGATATATTATTTATATTTTAGATACAAAAGAAAAGTCCAATAAAACCAAAATAAGTATTTATTTAGTTTTACTCTTTCGAATGTGAGCAAGATTGGCCACAAGTAAAAGCAATCGTAGACTCGTAGGCGTGGCATCAGATGTTATTGTTTCATTGGGAAATGAATTGAATTTTCCTCCAATCAAAAAGCAAGAAAACGCATAAATGTAAAAAAAAAAAAAAAATATTTGCCAAGGAACCATATTCTTTTCTGCTGAAGTAATTTCCTTTAAAGAAAGACCAGAGGAATCTGTCTATGCACACATTCTGAAGACCAGTCTGTCTATGCATACAATCTGATTAGGAACTCTAAAGCGAAAATATTCTATCGCATCTAGGTTTCCTTGAAGCGAACAATTTCAGAATGCGTTGATGCGTAGGCTGATCCAGGCCTTGCGGTTATAAAACCCTTGTCATGTCCTTTATTAGCAATTTTCATGTTCAGCTATGTTTAGCAAGAAAGAATTTGCAATTGCTGGTAATTTGACATTTATTAGCAGGACAGAGTTCATGCTCAGCTGAGTTGAGCATGATTCTTTTTTATAACCTCGGGGCCAGGTCTCGCTGTTCGTACCTTATTTTACCATAAGTATTGAGACAATTATGCCTGAGTAAAAAAAGCGTACATGTACAACCATGTCTGATTCCAGATAACGCGGCACCTGATCAGGATCTATACTGTTTACTACTCATCCAGCAATTTTTACGAATCTTTATAAAAACAGCCAAACAAAGTTATTAAATTTTAGAACGAATACGGTAAGGAATTAAGGGCAATGGATACCTTTCAGTGGAGACTACTCTGTCAGAATTGTTTTGCTTCCATTCTAAAAAAGGGTCTTCTCTAAAAAGAAGAAATTTGCTCCCTGTGAGAGCATATTTCTTCCCTTTAGACCAGATCACTTTTTAAAAGAGCTTCGCTTGCAGGAAAGCAAACAGGAAGTCGCAAAATTGTCTCCAGTAATAGCGGAATACTTACTATGTGCATCCAATGCCGTTGTAAGGTGTCGGGTTATTTAGAGTAAATACGGTATATTCTGTAAAACAACGAAAATCAGACACTCAGTTTTTGTAAGTCTCTTCATATGCAGAAATGTAGTTTGCGAGGCTGCATACGCCCTCCCTAGCACCGGCTTAAGCGGTATTCGATTTTCAAAGCAACCAGAATGGGCTCAATGATCCAAAAGGAAATAAAAATATAATCTGCTCTGTGTTGAAGTACGGTGAGGCGTTTTACGGCCGCCACACAGAACTTCACACCAGCTGCATTGAAGTACAAATAAAAGCCTTAAAGGTTTCATTTGGAAGCAAAGAATACACAAAAGAACTAAACCATGTTTCTGTTTGCTGTAGTTTTTTTTATCATTTATTATATACGAGGATTGATCAATAAATTCGAGAACTTATCGGATAGAATGTTAAGTATATAAGATACATTAAAATAATTACTATTAACTGCTGAGACCACATTTCGGCTTTCAAATGAGATTAATTTACGTGAACTTGTGGCGTCATCATCTTCAGCACGTGACGTTCGATGATGTACTTAAAAAAATATCATCTTAGATGATTTCTTTACCAATAATAATAATTCTGTTCTGTAAAAGGATCTTTTGTGTAAACTTAGCTTCTACAATTACACTGTCGACTCAGTTCAACTGACAATATCACAACTGAATTATATGCAAAAATTTGAGGATACTTAACTGCAGTACAAATTTCGGAGGTATATAAACAGGTAGTCTGGTTTGTTTGGCTATGCACAAAAGTCCCAGTATTGTTTTACATATTTATTTTCTAAGGAAAGGCATTTATTTGAAATAAGAGTTTGTAGGAGACTATCATTTTCGCCATTTAGTATACATTTATTCCGCTCTAAATATTAAATTGACACATGTCGCAATCTATTGTCGTATACCTCATAAAATTTCATTAAAATCGGTTTAGCCAAAGACATTTTATTAAAAAAAAATAAAGACACTTAATGCCTTGCTTTAGTAGTTTCTAGACGACGTCGCAAGTGTATGACGTCATAAACGTTTCTAATAACGTATCGTGAGAACCATATTCCGCAGTTTGTATATAAGTTACGACTCAGCTTATGCTGCAGTTTATTCTGGCAGCAAATCATGTGAAAATATACAGAAACAAAACCAGTTGAGCAAAGGTTCTCGAATTATTGATCACCGAACGTACCCAGCAGTGAAGTATGGAGATTTGTCAGTCAGTTATTTTCTACATTTCACAGTGTGATGATATGATAGCAGTAGTTAATGTGTTATTTAACAGTGTCGGAGCTGTTTTTATAGGCTGTTTCCCGTACTATTGCATTTCATGTTCACGTCCTCGGCTTCCAGAAGGGATATAAACCCGACTAGATGAAAGATATTACCATAACGTCATGAAACTGTTGACATTACGTCATGAAGTGACACGCCAACGTTGCTAATTAGCGAACTGAATAACATCATTTTCTTACATTGTTTATTGTTCTTTCGTTTAGTTGAAATAATTTTGTGGCGTTTTCAAGAAAAATCATGTCAATAAAAATGTCTACAATAAACAAAATAATGAACCGTGTTTAGTTGATTAGTTGATATGAAAAAAAAACTGTCGCTCAGTAGCGGAAATATTGCGGTTAAAAAAAACTCGTTCCTTCCGAACTCGTTTTATTTTTTCAAACTACCACGCTCCATCGTGACTGATTTTTCATATCAACCAAACACTGTTGATTATTCTCTATACATTTTTAGGTAAATTCGTGGCTTTCTCAGCGTACCTGGATCACACCTTGAGCAATATCGGAAATGACCAGACTATCGAATTCAACCAAATCATTTTGAACGAGGGCGGAGGCTATGATCAAAGAACGGGTGTGTTCACCTGTCCTCAGAGTGGTTTATATCTCATCACCTTCTTTATTGGTAAGATATTGTCCCCAGTGGACACGCAACGTTGAAAGAACGTCCTATCAACGTCGATATGCATCGACGTTGATGCGACGTTGTATAAACGCCTTGTGCCCGCTGGGTCATTACCTTAAAGGCTATATATACAGACTATCATTGAGCTTCCTTTTATATTTTAGACATTTTAGCAAATGCTCTACAGCCCACAACTTTTTTCTATTTTCAGTTGAAATGGTCAATACTTGGTTCTTGTCTGACAACAGTCCCCATCAAATTTTAAGACAAATAACGATATGGCAGCTTATGTGTCATGTGATCAGCTTCCGCTCCATTCTAAGACACTGGCACACATCTTGTAGGAGGTTACGAACAATGTAAGGGTTATTTGTAAACCAGATGATTTTCTATTTTCATATTGAAAATAACCACTCAAAGTGTACAATTTTGCTAAAGCACCAGATAATTTGATTGCAACCAAATCATTTTGACCGAGGGCGGAGGCTACGAAGAACGAGTGTGTTCATCTGCCCTCAGAGGGGCCTTTATCTCATAACGTTCTTTATTGGAAAAGGCATTATCATTTCATAATTATGTAAAAAGTATATTTCATTGTAGCCATAGCTCTAGATAAGCTATTTTTAAACCATAATTATTGATCTTTTCCTCATTTTACTACCAAAATATATGTGATTGGTACTCATAAGAAGTGCCTTTCCAAGGCGCTTCTATTGAGTACCCCACATATGGTTCGGCGGAGAATTAAAACATTTTTGATGATACCTTTCTTATCTAGTAGCTTTGTAAGCCCTGGAATTTTAACCATATAACATCGGAAATAAGAATATTATAAAGATGAAGCAAATTAAGAGAGAAAAGTATATGTATATGTGTGTGTGTGTGTGTGCGTGCGTGCGTGCGTGCGTGCGTGCGTGCGTGTGTGAGGTAGAATCTGTGTTAGAAGAAACAAACGAATTGGGTGTTCATTCTTACCGGTGTCTCCCAAGGCATATTATTTAATGATAATGTACATAATATAATTTCTTCCATCAGCTTTTTTGCTGAAGAATCCAGCCTGTACATTGTTGTTGTACGTACCCTGACTATAGACTTGGAAATTAAAAACAAATGGGCAACCTCATGGTTGGTTGATTTTAATCAATAAACAAAAACAGCTTCTCTTCTGATCTCTAGGAAATTCAATCCAATTGCACATCATCCTCTTAAAATGAACGACATCGTACTTACAGAAATTTCGAAACACATACATCTGGGAGTCACTTTTTCAAAAATATAAGTGAAAATACTCAGGGAATGCCACAATCATGAAGCCCAGCCCTCCCAATGCACGAGAAGAATGAGAGATGAGGAACAAATAACATAAACGCCATTTGTGAAACCAAAGACGCACAAAGAAAAACCGCAATAGAAAACCCGGCTTGAAACGGTCAGTAGGAAAACTATTAGTGGGGGGACTTAAACCAATTGTATTCACGCGAAACCTCACATTTAATTTTGATGCAGCTCCAACCCTTACACATGAACAGACCCAGCGGGCACATGACGTCTATACAACGTCGCCTCAACGTCGATGCAACGTCATGACGTTGCATCGACGTTGAGGCGACGTTGTATAGACGTCATGTGTCTGCTGGGGAACACTTTAATAAGATCACTGAAACTGCATGGACTATACCCACTTTGATAAGATCTCTTAAGTTTAAGCTTAAGTTAAACAGCCAAGCACTATAACATACATGCATGCATGGCATTTATACGTCCCCTACTTGAAAATAGATACTTAGTATGGGGCAAATGCAACGTGAATCTAACAAACAGCTGGATTAAACCCTTTCAGCTATGTAGACCAAGCCAGATACTTTTACAAACAGTGTAGTGTCTTTTTGCAACAATGGATAAGCAATATTAAAGTTGTTCATTTTATTTTATTTCATTTATTTATTTATTTATATTTTATTTACTTATTCATTTATTTTTTTGTTTATTATTTAAATATTTATTATTTTATTTATTTATTTATATTATTATGATTTTGTATTCTACTTTAGGTGTCAGAGGTCCTGGCGATTTTTACGCTACTTTGATGATTAATAATAACTCTACGATCGATGCTGTAGCGGAAGGAGCGCATGGTAGCCAGGATTTACAAGGAGGTAACAGCGTGCTAGTAAAACTCAACACAGACGACAAGCTGCGGATTAAAAGGAAAGATGGACTCGGTAAATCTAAGCTCGACTCCTACCCCGGGATCAGAATTTCTACGTTTTCAGGCATCCTCTTGCATCTACAACTATAGACAGAGACGACATTACACGTCCATATCCAAATGAGACATTACTAAATACCCCACTTAAATGGACTATTTACACTTGGTAGATTTTCCATAATTTTGTTAAAGGGATATAGATTTAGTGACTTCATGTTTGCCTTCCTGCACACAAAGCCCATTTGCTCCCAAGGGAGCAAATTCTTTCCTTTTAGAGCAGACCTCTTTTCAGAAGGGAAAAAAAACAATTTTGACAGATTTGCCTCCCTGAAAGCGTATCCATTCCCCTTAAGGACAGTGGATACACTTAATCTGAGGATAGGCAACTAAGATTTTTTGCCTCAAGTCCAGAAAGGATCTACTCCAAAAGGAAACAAGAAGTGGCTTTAAAAACGATAGCTGCCGTTAGTACTAGATTCTGTTGTTTTTTAGAATAGTTCTTTTTCTTTTGTACGTAAGATGGTGGAAAAACATAATTTTTAAGTCCAGATTATCACTCAAGCGTTGGAATGAAAAATAACTATCAACTATGATGGCTAGTATGATTGTAAATCATTAATCAGAGAGAGAGAGAGAGAGAGAGAGAGAGAGAGAGAGATGTGTGGGGATCGAACAATTTATAATCATACTCGACATGTCCTCGGTTGAATATAAAGTGGACATGGTGGCGCTTTGTGTAAAACAGCGGCACCAGGTGTGCTCGGGTGATCCATGAACGCAATGCACATGTTACACAGTCGCCGCTGCCTCCATGTGCCTCGGGTACCTGCTTTGGTTAAAAATCTGCACTACAACAACTATTCCCAGGCATAGATCAATACAGTGCCCAGCAAACACACAACATGGTAATAACGTGATTTCGACAGCCTTTCACATTACTGTGCAAGCGTCATTCTTTGGCAAGACGTTTTTCTCTTAGCGTTTTAATGCGAAATGTAATTTTTAAATGACTGATCATATCATTACGAACCATTTTTTGTTGTTTTGTTTGTTTTTTTTTTGTTTGTTTGTTGTTTTTTTGTTGTTGTTGTTTTTTTTCTTTTTTTTTTTTTTTTTCTTTTTTTTTTTTTTTTTTTTTTTTTTTTTTGTTCTGTTTCTCTGCTTTTTTTTTTTCAATTTTTTTGTGTTTTGTGGTGCACCTAATTTTACCGCAACAAAATGGCTCTGACAAAGCAATTTCATTATACATTGATTTTAACACTTCTGTTAGAAAGTATGGTTTGTTTGTTGTTATTTTTTCTACTGATTTTACTTATTGATGCTCCATAACAATATTGAAAAAAAAATGAAATTTGAACAAAGGAAACTTGAGAATCTGCCTCCAATCTACCTTCCCTATCGAGATTTGCATACTATGCATCCATTACTATAAAAAATGAAAATATTGGATTTTTTCAATCCAATGAATAGAATAAAACGTTTTATGCATGGTTTATACGACAAACCGTTTGGATTGAATTATGACAAAATTTTTCATTTTGCTTCCGATTCTTCAAGGTGTCGAAAGCAGAGCATTCTGACACTTTTTGTATCGAGAAATCTATCTATCTATCTATCTATCTATCTATCTATCTATCTATCGTAATGCAGATTCTTTCCATTTATCACGGTTTATAAAAGCTTGGATAAATGAATTAAGGGTTAGGTTTTGATCGAGTAAAACTAATTTAAGCTCTCATTTTCCCAAGTTGTTGTTTGTGTTGACTGTTCTAAGGCGGTCCCTCTGCTGCAGTTCTTTGTGGCTCGAACTAGCCATGTCTAGAACAAATTTCCATGATCCCAAAGATGTACGAACCTTTGAAGTTCAATTGTAGTTTACACCCTTATCAAACCACTCCCCTTTCAAACTACTCCTGAACACTTAAAAATGTGTCTACACCGTTGCTGAGGCCCATTTGTCGGAATATTAACCTTTACTACTCTCTTGCCAGATTCTTGCCAGATTCAGCAGACGACAAATTGATGATATTTTGCTTTTTTTTTTTTTTTTTTTTTTTTATAACATTTTCAATAAATTGATATTTCATATAAGGAGACAATTTGCCTGAAATGACAAAGTCTATTTTCTGAGAAAAATGAAAACAGCATTTCAAAATGTCGTCTGCTGAAATTTTTATCAAGCATGCTAAGCGTTGAGGGTAAATACAATTCCAAAATACCGTCCTTACAAGTGGGCTGAAGGTCATCAAAAGCTTAAGTTGAAGATCATCAAAAGCTTTGATGACCTTCAAATCGAGCTTTTGATGACCTTCAACTTTAGTGTTGGATGACCTTCAGCCCACTTTTCAACCCACTATTCCCACAGTATGGATCACTTTATGGTCAAGTAAGATCTTTTTCAGTTCTGACCGGGACGTTAAATAACGCACCTCCCTCGGATGCTTTCATTTTTAAAACCGGTATTTAAATTATAATTGCTTTTTCCCTCTTACAAACAAACTTTGAAACTGAATAAAGCCAGTCTGACTGGCGCTAAACTTATGCTTCTTGCATGATGAACGTACAACAAACAGGTGTGTGTTGCTTAATGTTTCTTACTATTCTTTCATTCTTTCCTTTTTTATTATAACGTTTGGTTGTGCAAGTGATAGTTCTAATGTTCAACTCGGAATCGAGTGGTGTCGAGTTCGAGTTTTGTGATAAGAGATGAAAAAGGATCTTAAGCACTTTTGATCCGAAAATACACTGCATACATGAAATATTGATATTTCTAGCACAAAGATGAAATAAACCACATCAATCACCCCTAAAATCAGAAATGAGCCTGTCCATTCTATAAGAGGAAGAAAATTGTATTTAAGTGGGTTAAGCTGTATGGCCAAAGTCGACTTGGTGAAATGAATGCCGGAGTTTTATTTCGTTGCATCTGCGACAATAGCATATACAACCGACTATGTCTACCAGGCGTTGTCATTTTCATTTCGATATATAACATCACTGAGAGTGCCAAGGTAATGCAAACGTTGTTCAATCAAATTTATGAATAGACTGAGCCGTTTTGATTGTGATTGGAAATGTCATTTGCTCAGATTAGGACAACGCCCAGTTCAGCCGTTTAGTCTGCCTAAACCGTAATGAAAACAAATAACATTGACACCTTATATACGACACATGTACTAAACAGGTATTTAGCCTTTATCACTCCTTGGACTAATTCAGCGGACGACAAATTGATGATATTCTTTTTTAGGTTCCCCAGTAGGCCTTGATTTTCATGCAAATCGTCTCTGGATTCGATCTCCAACTTTGAATTCAGCTCTTAATTCAGTTTGAATGCAGAGCTCGGAATTCGCTTCCGAGCTCTGAATATCCGTCCAATACAGAGCTGAATTCAGAGCTTGGAAGCGAATTCAGAGCTCTAACCTCGTCCTCTAACTCTGAATTCAAACTTGGAATTTAGAGCTCTGAATTCATTTTCTAGCTATGAATTGTATCTGCGCGAACTCGGAGCCCTGAGTTCAGCCTGCAAGTGATGAACGTACAAGTGTTAATTCAGCTCTGAATTCAAAGTTTGAATTCAAAGCTCTAAATTTGTATCCCAGCTCTGAATTCAGCTCTTAATTGGACCCCTGCGAATTCGGAGCTCTGAATTCGCTTCCAAGCTCTGAATTCAAAGTTTGAATGCAAAACTCAAAATTGGCTTCCCAGGTCTGAATTCAGCGGACCCGTTGCAACAATACTCGTAGTCATGGATTTAATTTCATTTCCATCCGGAATCTCGGAATTTCAAGTCAGAAGCGCTACCCGCGCTCAGCTATGCGAATGATATACGACTCAGAATTCACGCCTGTCATTGGATTTTCTGAGATTTCAGTTCACAATTCATGCTTTCTGAGATTGTTACTGAAATGATATTTTACAGTTCATATTACACAGTTCACAGTATTTCGAAGTTCATACTTTAACATTCACAGTTCATGATTCAAAGTTCATATTTGAAACAAATCACAGTTGATGCTTCAAAGTTCATACTTTAAAATTCACAGTTCGTGTTTCAAAGTCCATACTTTAAATTTCACAGTTCATTCATTGTTCATACATCACTGTACACAATTTAAACAACGCTCTGCATACTTCAAAGTTTATAGTTCACATATAATAGGCCATTTATTACATATTATTCACAGTTAGTAATTCATACTTCACAGTTCACAGTTTATATTTCACACTTCACAGTTCATATTTCACATTTTCCGGTTCACTGTACATAATTCATATTTTACAATTTCATTTCACACTTCCACGTTCACACTTTACAGTTACTGGGCCACGTCTTCGAACATGTGCAAAATTTACAGATTCAGATTCATACCGCGCATGCGCAAAGTCTCATTCGGGCATTTGTCCTCCATGGCATTGATACATTCTATAGAGTCAAACGATTCTGTTGGCGGATAACGAAGGCCCTGATCAGACTGTGCAGATGCACAGGCATATCTGGGCCTCCGCTGTCCGCATATGCCCGAAGACACGAGTTTTGCATGACGCGGCCAAGTTAATACTTCATATTATTCACATCTTTCTCCTATTCCTCTAGCTCTGTAAATCTGTGAATATAAACTTGCAGGCGTATTTGTCTTTAGCTGTACTTTGCCTTAATGTTGACGTATTTATCTTAAAATCTGCATATCGTTATGTCCAGATGTAAATTTTCTTACCAGATCTTGCAATAACTCTTATCAGTCAAAAGCTTATGGCTCAGCATTCTAGGTAAATATTTAAGCAGACAATATTTTGAAATATTTTCTTATTTTTCCCAGAAAACAGGCTTTGACATTCCATGCAAATTGTCTCCTATGAAGACAATTTTCCATGAAATGTCAAAACTTGTTTTCTGCTGAATTTGCCAAGACAATGTTAAAAGTTACTGCATACATCGCTACTTCTTGTTTTTTTAACCTTTACCACCCTCTGGGCTAATTCAGCAGACGACAAATTGATGATATTTTTCTTATTTTTCCCAGAAAACAAGATTTGACATTGCATGCAAATTATCTCCATTGGAGACAATTTGCAAGAAATGTCAATCCTGTTTTCTGGAAAAATTACAAAAAAAAAAATATTTCAAAATGTCGCCTGGTGAAAATATTTTCTAGGGTGCTAGGATACATTTCATGCTATGGAGCCGGGACACAACATTTCCTACAAGATCGCATATCCACAAGTTCAATGGCTGTGATAAATAAGAAAAACATTTTAAACGCTTATTTTCTGTGAAAAATAAGAAAACGATTATAAATGTTTATTTATTATGAAAAATGAAAAACAAAAACTATTTTAAATGTTGTCTACTTTGTTCATAACCATTGAGTATAAGTTTAACCTTTCAATTTTGGAACATCTCTAATGTCTTGCGCAAAGTTAGGTTTCGCTCCGTTTCAGTTGGTGGGGCAGAGTTAATAAATAAAAAAAAATATTTTAGTCAAACACAACTGTTGAGAAACTTCGCATGATGGATTGTCATATGTTGCACTTTGACTAGAACAGAAAATAACACATGCCAAACAAAATATGAAATTACCTTAGCTGTTATAACACATTTCTTCGTCGTATAAACATAGTCCTTAAATGTTTACTGCTGTCTTCTCACTGATCTGGGGCGGATTCAGAGGCGGTTCGAGCGGTTCAGTCTCGACTGTACCATACTTTGACTCAAGATTTCATTTTAATTGGAAATTTGGACAAATTTGATAAATTTGGGATACCGTATTTACCCTAAATATTCACACCCCTTACTCTTTACGTTATAGATCTCTTCAACAAGTCCATTATACTACATGTGAATGTGTCTAAAATTGCTGGGTGAGTGACAAACAGTGCAAACACTGATTAGACGCCGCGTTCTGTTGCGTCTGATCTGGGTCTTCATTGTTTTGCTCAGGCCTGTCTGTCCGAATACGTACAATAAGTACGATCAATTGATTAAATCGAACCTTTCAGAAATCATCCTTGATCCGCCCCTGCTGATCACTTTTGAGAGAATAACAGGGAGCTTGGCAAGTTGCAGTACGTTTAGTGAAATCTCTACAGACATACTGATCACCTGATATAAGCTTTTGCACAATGAATTTCGCATTCATTATTGCTAGCCTTTTGGCTAATAATTTTATTTCTGTTGACGCTACATCTAAGTTCGAACCGCAGTGCTATAGTCGTTTTGACTACGAATACAAAGTCGTCGAAAAGTTGTTTACATTGGAAGCTGCTTATAAGAAACAACAGGAGATAATCCAAGAACTGAAAGATGCTCTAGAAGAGATGAAGAATGAGAATAAAGCTTTGAAGATAGAAATGGAAGGCCTAAAAAACGTGTCTATTCGACAAGAAGGTAATATTATTTATTTATTTATTTATTTATTTATTTATTTATTTATTTTGAGCATCAAAGTCAGAAAACGTACCTTCTGACGTGTGCGCCCAGCGAAGATTCAGATAAGCCTGTGCATTGGCGCAGTCTGATCAGAATTTTCACTAGGCGCATTTTGGATAGCCAAGGATGCAAAGTTTCTTTATATGTACAAATAAGACTCTGATCAGACAGCGCCGATAAAGTCAATCGAGTACCTTCAACATACCTTTTCTGAGGAAAAAAGAAAACTACGAGTAATTATCTTGACATCGCTCTTATCATCAGCGCAGTCTGATCAGAGAAAGTCAGAACGGTGCATCCTTGGCTATGCAAACTGCGTCCAGTGAAGATTCTGATCAGACTTTGAGAAGGCTATGTGAGTTCGCATATGTCACACATACGAATACGTAACAGATGTGTTACTTATGCGTACAATTATACGCATACGTAACAGTTACATATGTGTATGAGTCTCATAAATCAAATTAACACGTGTTCAAACAATACAAAATCTTCATATCTTATAAAATTGCAAAGAAAAATGGATACAGAAGGATTGTGTAGATCAGACTTGGAGACTGATCAGTAGTTACACTGTTTGCCACTCATTTTTCACATATCACTCTGAATGGTGTAAAGCCTGATCTGATGTTATAATAGATGTTATAATAACAATATGACGTCTAATCTTGGTTTCCACAGCTCTCATGTTACTAATGCTTAATGCTGTTTTTTTTTTTTTTTTTTTTGTCATGACACCGCTCCTTTAAGAGCGTATGTATGCTCATAGCAGATTTCCATTGTCAGAATAAAATATAATGTCAGTTAAAGTGTACTAGTAATAACATTTACACCAGACATTGATCCTTAAATGTTTCAGCTGCAATTCGCACGGGGGTCCTATTATATCCTTCCATGGAGCTAAAAAAATATTACCACACTTTATTTTTTATTTTATTTTATTTTTTTTTTCGCAACTAGAAATTTCAGTTATAGGCTATTAGCAACATAGACGTTTTCTGCCGTGGAAGCAATGCATATCGAGTGGTTGCAATAACTTTCACGCATACTTAATATATATCTACAATGTAAAAACCTGTATATTGTACGGTACAATATTGGCAACTGGCTGCCAGCGCATTTACGGTCAATTTTACGGG
Organism: Anodontia alba; assembly: GCA_964016985.1. Taxonomy (NCBI): domain Eukaryota; kingdom Metazoa; phylum Mollusca; class Bivalvia; order Lucinida; family Lucinidae; genus Anodontia; species Anodontia alba. Next base: position 45,148,218 of record OZ024826.1, read on the forward strand.
CGCCTGTAGAACTTTTCTCGTGGGATGGGTTAAAGATGGGTAAGCTTAATATATGGTGCGGTAGCTCAAATCCAAACTATATGTCCTACATTACCTACCTTGCCGTACTCTGCCCTGCCACGCGTGATTATTCCTGTAAATAATCTACAGCGCCCGTAACATTTACAGTAAATGCGCTGGCAGCCAGTTGCTAGTAAATACCGTAAATTCTACAGGATTTTTTCACAGTGTAAGGTTATAGTAATCGTTCGTAATATCAATGATATATCAGACTTACATTAATGTACATATATACAGTTCTTTCCTGCAGAATGTTCTGATGATTCTTGTTCAGAATTGCTGACTGAAAAGATAGATGATGATTCTCTTTCGGTACGTTTTGTGGTAGAACTTCTCAAAAGTTTTTGCATTAGACCATCCTGCAGTCTTAATGATAGAGACCATGGGCACCCCTTTAGATTTAGCAGCTGACGTAGAAGCTGCCCGAGTACTGTTTACCCCAAACTGCTTTTCAATTTTAACTTTCAATATCAAGCTATTCACCCATCTTGACACAGCCTGAGGGCTCCTTGATGGGGGTTTTATGTACTTATAAGTAATTTGTATCAAGTCGAAGTCCCTGGGTTCTTTTCAAATATTCTTTTAAACTTTCCATGATACATAGATTACGATTGTGATACCGATCTAATACAATGTCTTTTAGATGGATCCAGGCCTGGTTTGTTTGAGTACATAATTAGTTTTTATCTCAAGTGAATTTTCATGAAATGTTAAATCATCCATTACAATCAAGTGGAGTGTCTGCCAACGTTGTGCTGTGATAAGCAGAAAAAAGCATACATAATTTTGATGACAACTCAAGTAAAGTCAAGTTCTGTATTTTCTCAATGTGACATAATACGACCTGTACATCCCATATGATATCGTATCTGGACAAACGTAACTTTATATTATGTATACCTTGCAGAAATCTCTTGATTAAGTAGTGAGAACTGAAGTCAGTGCCGCCACAAATTTGAACAAAATTGTTTATAGCTGTCCTTGCTGTCTGGAAAGCATTGTACTTCAGATCTTTCTTATGGAGAGCTTCCAAGAATGCCCAGATATAATTCACAGTGGGATTAAATGGATTGGAACGTTGTCCACAAAATAGCAGCCACTGCTGGATGTAGCAGTTATACTGTTTCTTTGTTGAGTCCCTCCAGGAAGTGAGTATGACTTCTTGAGCTTTTCGCGGTATATTTTGGCGCTGGAGAGCTTTCCGGATAGGTGAAAACTCCAAGGCGCATTTTCACCAGTGGATGCTATAGTTTAGGTCGGTGTGGTAAACTTAGACTCTCCTGTGGCTTCGGAAGTAGTATGTAGGGACCACTTATCATGTGAAGAAGCGATGCTCACACGCTTGGGTGGGCCACAGTGGTGCTGTGGTGCTGGGACCACTGCTTCCGTTAAGTCTTGCACTATTTTCTGCAGAACTTTTGCCATCAAACTGTAAGTAGGGAAGATGTAAAAAAAAGTTTATTATAAGCCAAGGCATGAGAGAAAGCATCCACAGCCAAAGCATGGGGATCCGGTCGGAGTGAAACGTACTCAGTTACCTTATCATTTAAACGTAAATATCTGGAACATTTGACTGAGTCTGCATGTAGAGACCATTCTAGATCATCATTGAAAACCCTTGAATGTTTATTCGCTTCCTTATTCTGTATTCCGGGGAGGTAAGCTGCACTTGAATGAATGTTCCTGTCTAGGCCCAAATCTCTCGCGCAATAGAATCTAGTTCATTAGACCCCCCTGAAACTTATATATGTATGCACAACTAGTGCGTACATGAGTGCGCACTAAATGCGTACATGAATGTTCAGCAGATCTTTACAAAAGGTTAGTAATGCTAACTGACATGATTTGAGCTCTAAATATGTATATGTAATTGCTGTTCTTTTGTAGACCACTGTCCACCTGTTCTGCTATCAGCTGATTTGTCAAAAGCACCCCAGCCCTTTCACGAGGAGTCAGTGAACAGAACTAAATCTGGTGATTTCCGAGTCACTAATTTGACAAAAGTATGGAGATGTATTACCCACCAATTTATAATAGTTTTAGCCTGACTGGAGACTCTCATGAAGTGATCAAAATTGCCTTTATTGAATCTGGGATGAAAATCTTTCATTTTTTCCAGAGGTTTATAAAATGAACGGAGCATATTCAAAAGCTGCTTCTGCTGCTACCATTTTCCCGATCATTTTTGCAAAATTCCTTATTGACCATTTAGACCTCCTCAAACAATTTTGCAACAATCAATAAGGTATTGTTTTCTCTCTTCAGTTAGTCTCACTGTCATACTTTCAGAACAAAGGAGGAATCCAAGAAATATATATATTTGGGTAGAGGGGATTAAAACTGATTTTTCTAGATGAACTGTAAAACCTAGGGCGTCCATCAGTTTAACTGTAAGGGAAATAGTAATATTACACTCTTCAAAAGAGGAACCTTGCAAACAGCTATCATCTATGTAAGCTGTATTTATGAATCCTTTCGATCACAGGTGTGCGAATACCGGTTTCAGGATCTTAGTGAGAACCCAGGGTGATGTTGCCAGCCCTATCGAACGGGATGTGAATTGGTAGTTTTATTTGTGTGTGTGTGTGTGTGTGTGTGTGTGTGTGTGTGTGTGTGTGTGTGTGTGTGTGTGTGTGTTAAACAAAGGCCCAGTTAAAGCCAAATTTCATAAAGAGCTCTCAAGGGACAGGTTATGAAAGTTTATCAAAAATGGATCAGTTCATTTGTTGTTCTTTATCATTTTCCGCGAGGGTGGGGGTCAGGGGCTTTTAGCAGGGATTAAACAATAAATAAATTCCCGCAGTGCATGGCGTTCACCAGGACTTTGCAAAGTGAAAAGTTAAAAGCCCCGCTATTCCCCGACCCGAAGGGGTGGGGTTTCTAGTGACCTGCATAATGTTGTTACACAGTACAGAGGCTATACAAGGTAAACAACTCAAACACAAACACTATATAGCAGCATTCGCGCCAAACAAGTTCGTACTTTGGAGCTTCGTTCTAGAAGCCTTGGTGTTTGTAAAATGGAGCTAACGCACTGACTCAACATTGATGACTCCGACAACGAAGGGCGATAAACGCCAACGTCAACGACGACGCCGGAAAATGATTCCTCTGTTGCTCCTGCTTGCTAAAGCAGTCGCGACAAAAAAAACAAAACACATAGGCCTGCTTATAATATTTGGTACATCATTAGTACACGATTTACCTGCTTGTATGATAATTAATCAAAATATCCTGACTGTCTCCCTCTTAGAAAATAGCACGTATCCTGAAAGGACTCAAATTCTGATCATGAAACATTAACATGGCTACAACATCTAACCTATATTAATTTGACAGACGTATAAGCATTTAAACAATTCAGTATTTTCAGAAAGATCCTACATATATTGTCTGATGTATAACTGATTTAGCAAATATCCATATATGATTATATTCTCTACTTCGGAACTAAACTTTATAGGCAAACTATTGGTATTCCGATGGGAACTAATTGTGCTCCTCTTGTTGCAGATTTATTTCTTCTTTGTTATAAGAGAGATTTCATGAAGTCTCTCTCACGTGAAAATCAGGCTGACATTATTGAGGATTTCAATTCAACTTTTAGATACCTTGATGATTTATTAAATATTGACAATATCTACTTTGACCAAATGGTGGACCGCATATACCCTACAGAACTCCAATTAAATAGAGCAAATTCTTCCGATACCGAGGCACCTTTGTTGGAATCTATGTATATCTAATGGTACAGCTTCCACCAAAATTTATGATAAACGGGACGATTTTGATTTTGATATAGTCAATTTCCCTTTTCTAGATGGCGATGTCCCCCGGCGTACCTCATATGGGGTATACATATCTCATCTTATTAGATTCGTCAGAGCTTCTTCAAATCTTTATGATTTAAACTACCGTAATAAAGCCCTTACTGCCAAATTTCTTAGGCAGGGCTATCCTTATTTTAAACTTCGTAAGGCGTTTTCGAAATTTTATCGCAGAAACAGTGCCTTGGTAGAAAAATATAGCGTCAGTCTGAAAATACTTCTGCAACAAGGTATATCGGAACCAGAATTATACGGTGACTTAGTGTACAGATTTAGAAAAATTGTAGGTAAATCTAACTTTTCGGAGCAATTCAGAAAACTTATTAACCGTTATAAAAGAATTAGCTATAGCCTGGCTATTATGCGGCAGACTGCATGCTTAGTGGTCAACCCAATCATTTTTATGGCTATGCTTCACTCTTTAATTGCACGACGGCGGTTCGGAACCAGAATTTTACGGTGACTTAATGTACAGATTTAGAAAAATTGTAGGTAAATCTAACTTTTCGGAGCAATTCAGAAAATTTATTAACCGTTATAAAACAATTGGCTATAGCCTGGCTATTATGCGGCAGACTGCATGCCTAGTGGTCAACCCAATCATTGTTGATGGCTATGCTTCACTCTTTAATTGCACGACGGCGGTTCGGGCCTCAGACTCAATGACGGCCTCTTCGTAAAACTTAACCAGTGGGTTGTTGCTTGAAGATATGTCTTTGGCTTGGCCCGCTGTGGTTCAACTATTGGTTTTCATTTACTCTGGCATACAGTAGAATTAGCCATGCGCACTCGTCTTTGTTTATTATAGTGATTAATTTGATTTTTATGTTTTCGCTTTGATGCATTGACTGAGTTGGGAGCCTTTATGCGAACCGAATTTTATGTATTTCTGTATTAAGAGTAGCATCGGGACCCAGGGTGAGGTTGGCTAGCTGTAAAAGTGCTTTAAACCCCACGGTGGTTAACTCTACTGACAGTTCTAAGCCGGTGTCCCGGTGTTAGTCTTACTCTTTGTTGCTTTGTTGTTTATTCTACGAGGCGATTTGTTTTATGTCTTACCTTGTGTCATTTTGTTCTTGTGTTTTTCAGTCCTTTTAGCATTGCGATTACCTCGCTTGGGGAAGAGAGGGCTAATCTTAGTGCTTTTCATACGTTTGTTCGATTTGTGCTTGTTTGGATTTGTCGGTTTTCTCTTCCTCTTAGTGTCTGGGAAGGGCTGCGGTTTTATTATTATGGCACTCCCTGGACTTTTCTCTTACCTTTTCTTTAAGCATACATTTACATACTTCCATATTAATAGCCCTCATCAAAATCGTAATAGCTGGTGCACATTGACCTGTTTTCCTGACCCCTCCTTAGAATATACTGGTCGGCATTGTCGATTTCACGAAAAGGGTGCATGCTGTACACAATTTTATAGAAAATCTTCTTACGTAACATTGACTTGACGTAAGGCATAGCTAGTTAATCGCCGTTTGTAAATTTAATTCACTAATGACAAAACAAAGTAAAAAATTATAAATTATTCACAAATATGTGATCCAAGGTTTAAGAAGTGAGGCTGACAGTTGCGTTTTTATTTATGCAAACTAAAAATCAGTTTGAATTTTGTCGCATTTGATTTGAACTATTTTTTCGAAGATGCTTAATTCATCGAAGAACACGCGGATACTTGCCATTTCACTCTTTACAAAATGTGCTTTATTCTTAATTCTATTTAAAACATCAGTGAAATAGGTCTTGTTTAAGACTTGGCCACATTACGTTAGAAACAAACAAATCGGACACGAGTAAGTAAGATCATGGCTAAATAATATGTTCGTCCCGCCAGAGGCGGTTCGGTGTGGTACACGCACAACTTTAGACTCAGGGTGTCACAGATGATACGTGTGACCCAAACTGTAATGGTCCAACAAACGCTTGTGTAGTTCAGTGCCTATCCTGAAAACCACTAAGCGTTCCGTGATTTGGCAGAGGCTCTTGAAACGGCGGCTAAGCTAATAATAACAACAACGTCTGTTTACAAGCTAAAACAAGGTTTATTATGTGCATGAGTTATAAGTTCATGTTATTTTTTTAGGTAACACATGGACTTTACGCTCTTTTCGCGTCATAATTTAAAATACTTTACCACAATAATTTGTTTTTTCTTCGACTTTTTGTGTGTGTGTGTGTTATGCTTTGTTTTGCTATTCTCAATGTGTAGGCTCGCCAAAAAACAACAAAGACTGATAGGCACAAATTTGTTCAAAAATCACCAAGAAATTCCTGAAGCAGTCAAATGCATTTTAGTTAGGCGAACGATAGTGTATCGTCGTTGTTGTTGTTATCACTCCTGGTACCTATAACCGACATACACTAATTCTCGGTATTCGGAAATCACGGCCCCGTCCATCGGGGCCCGTGAAATAGATGGGCTGCCTGATGCCTCCGGGGCAGAACTGCTAGTAACTTGAATCAGAACCTGAGTTCATCATGTGATCCAGTCATGTAAAAGTCCAACAAATGTTGAGGCAGTGTCTCTAAATGATTGAAATATTGTTGACTTGGACCTTAAATCACAAGTCAAGCAGTAGACTCAGAAGTCAAGTGTAATCTGAAATCAAATTGAGTTAGATCAAACAGCGTTACTGTGAATCTAAACTGAAAATAATGAATTGGTTGGTGATTATGTACTTAGTGCCTTGCATTGCATGTCAGCTTTTATAGAGACGCGGAGCGTCCTCATAGCCGAGTGGTCAGCGCTCCCGACTTCGGATCACGAAATCCGGGTTTTGAATTCCGCTAGAGGCGGAATTCAGCTCATGACTGTAGGGCGCTTCATTGCTCAGAGCTTTTCATTAGCATTCTTCCATCGTCTCCATATGACGTAAATAATGTTGAAAGGGATTTAAAACACCAAAATCGTCCTCATTATAGTGACACGGTAGAGCGTTGGCTTGTCACGCAGACGGCCTGTGTTCGATTCCTACAGGGCATTGGTGATTAGAATTGTTTAATCTGTTACATCTGGCGCTCAATATGAATAACTCTGTCTGATAGGCTTGGTGGCCTGTACTATGTGGTTGCTCTAGCTGAGATTCGGAGACGAATCAAAATAGAGTGGGAATATGTAGAAGGGATCATAGGTATATGATCAACTTGTATTGCTTTGTGGTACAAGATGGCTTTTATAGCCAGCCATATGGTAGAGTGTTGGCCTGTCACGCGGGTGGCCTGCATTTGATCCCCGGCAACGCCATTGGTCATTAGAGGGTTTTCACCTGTAACAATAACACATGGAATAACATTCATTTTCTGTACGGGTATTCAACAAGAAGATGGGTAGGTTGTTTGTATCTAATCCCAAACTAGTATTCTCTCGATAGTTTTCTCGCTGGTATTCTTCTTGAGATATAATTAATACACATGTATTTCGTGATTTGGGTGGTGCCATTAGATTTTTGGAAGATCATAACCTGTATTCAGTGAGCGGGATCCACAGTGCAGCCGACTGCAATCTATAGGTTACAAAACAGGTAAGAGAAAAGTCCAGGGAGTACCACAATCACAAACCGCAGCCCTTCCCAGACCCCAAGAGGAAGAGGAAACCGACAAATCTAAACAAGCACAAACCGAACAAACGTACGAAAAGCACTAAGATTAGCTCTCTCTTCCCCAAGCGAGGTAATCGCAATACTAAAAGGACTGAAAAACACAAGAACAAAATGACCCACGGAAAGACATACAACATATCGCCTCGTAGAATAAACCACAAAGCAACCAAGAGTAAGACTAACACCGGGACCACCGCCTTAGAACGGTCGGTAGAGCAAACCACCGGGGGGGTTTAAAGCACTTTTACAGCTAGCTAACTTCACCCTAGGTCCCGATGCTACTCTTAATACAGAAATACATAAAAATTCGGTTCGCATAAAGGCTCCAAACTCAGTCAATGCATCAAAGCGAAAACATAAAAATCAAATTAATCACTATAATAAACAAAGACGAGTACTCATGGCTAATTCTACTGTATGCCAGATTAAATGAAAACCAATAGTTGAACCACGCAAGTCGAAATCTTAACTTTAGGGAAGATTTAAGATTAAAGCACGTTTCCCCTTCGTGGTTGTCTTTCTGCCCACCCGTCAGTCTATCAGTGCTTGGTTTCCGTTCTCGAACTTGAACAGATTATGAACTTGATTCAAATTTTGCATACACATTTACATCAGGGGTGAATGGTTTGGGATTGTTACTGAGCAAAATCCATTAACGTTTGACAGAATTACTGCCCTTGCTAAGCGACAAAAAATGGTTTCCGCTTATTTTTTAGAAAACAAAATGATGGATTTAGATGAAATGTTTTCTTATATGAAATGATATTGAGAATGCCTTGCTTGGAATTACTAATCGGCATATTTCGTCGATTTTCAACAGAGTTATCGCTTCTGCTTATCGAACAAAAATGGTTTCTGATTGATATTTTGAGACAGAAATGATGGATTTTGATGAAATTTTACATATCAGATGATACTGATAATAACTTGCTGCACAATGGCGGGGGTATAATACAGTGTCTGTGATACTTTTATAATAGATTAGGTTCACTACTTTATTCTTATTTCTTTTTAGACACAATATGCTTTAAAAATAGAATTGACATAATGAATTCTCAAGTGGATGGAATATCAAATGAAAAAAGGATTAAAAAATGAGAAAATGGCTTTATTTGTCCTCAGATGTTCACTCATTTATAATGTAAACCATGGGCCATGGACACTGTTAAATGTAAAGTAGAAATGTGTTTGTAAAACACTATGTCCCCAAGTATACACTTGTCAATACAAAAAGGCAGTACAGTGGCACAGTAGAGCGTCCGCTTTGTGACGGGAGGTAGTGGGTTTGATGCCCCGCTAATTGATACCTAAGACTTGAAAACTGGTACTAGCTGCTCTTTCGCTAGACGCTCAGCATTAAGAGAGTAGAGTTAGAACTGGTCAGCCCGGTGTCAGTATATATGATTGGGTGAAATCGACATATCATGTGTCTCGGGAGTGATATTACAGTGAGGCAGCACTCTTAAAGTGAGCATTGAGCTGTCACATCCAGATATCATCGCGATATGACTGAAGTAACAAAAAAGGTAAGAGAAAAGTCCAGGGAATGCCATAATCACAAACCGCAGCTCTTCCCAGACAAAACCCGAATAAAACAAATAATTGTCGATACAAAATGCCAAAATTGGAAACGGGCATAATCCTGACTAAATTATTTCAATTTTCTTTCGATCAGGTTATCTGCTCATCATCCCTAGTAAGCTCATTTGTTTCAAGGCCATAGCTTACAAAATTTCATTATGTCCCATAGGCTTACAATGCATGAGTCTACAATGGAACATAACTCAAGAACTACAAAATCGATTGAAACAGAAAAAAATGCAGGTCCGTTTATTCCATATATAAAATTTCAAGACCCTATCTCGAACTGTTCTTGACCGTATACTAAGAATGAACAAACAAACGATCAAACGACTACAAAGCAATATGCCCTCACCCTGCTTCGAAGTTGAGAGCATAACTAGGTCCACTATTTTTAGCTCACCTAAATCGAAGGCTCGGGATGAGCTATTGTGATCACTTGCCGTCTCTCCGTCGTCCGTCTGTCCGTCCACACCTTTGAAAGTCTTCTCTTCTAAAACTCCAGGGCAAATTTTGTTCAAATTTTATATGGAACCTTCGGTTAAAAGTAGGGGGTTGGTAAAAATTTATACAAAATGGTCTCGGTCCGTTAATTCAGATGGCCACCATGCTTATATATAATAAAAAAAAAACACAAACTCTTCTTCTCGAGAAACAAGAAAGCATAAAGGCTGAATCTTGGTATATATATATATATATATATATATATATATATATATATATATATATATATATATATATATATATATATATATATATAGCATCTGAGATTCAACGTCTACAATGATTGTTCAAACGATGATCGTGCGTTGACCGTTGACCTTTTTACGGCAAGTACAAAATTGTGTCCTCATACATTTGTATGGGGTAAATGTTGAAACATCATTACATGATTTTCAAAAATGAATTTAAGATTAACGGCTAAAACTTACAATGTGTGATTAAAATAGTAAGACTTCAGTTACAATCACAATATTTTCCCTTGGGGTTATCTGCCCTTGCCCCTGAGCTATATATAAAATTGAGTTCTTTAAATGCCTTGCTTTACCAACTGCACGACCCGCCATTAAGTCATCCGAAAGGAGGACTTGCGATGAGTGCCCTTTAATCACCATGTCCGTCGTCTGTAATCAGTTTGAGAAAATCGCTTTAACTTTTAAACAGCTCGGAGTATTTTGATAATGTTGGCATGCAGCTACATATTGAGAAGATCTAACCAAAGAAATTGTCAAAATGCCAGATTTCTTTACAAATAGCCACGCCGAGGCGTAGTCGTCCGTCTGTAATCGGATTGTGAAATTCGCTATAACGTTTAAACTGCTTTGTTATATATTTATAGATACTGTGTGGTGCTACATAAGACAGTTAAGTTACTGCTTCTATATAGCTGTGTAGCAATATCTAGGGTAGATGGGGCTCTCAAGTCCTTGTCGCCAACCATCTAGGAGTTGGCAACTCCAAACAAAAGCCTGCATACCTGGATTTGCCTGTTCTAGTTATGTAAAGTCTGCTTCGGCAGCTGGGGCGGAAGAAATCATTACTATGATTCAACGGCCCAAATGGCGATGCAGCAGCAGGTTGTGGAGCATGGAGAGCGTTACAAGGCACAAAAGAAGTCATGGTCATCCACTGCATCCGGGCTTAGCTCCAGATGTCCTGACACTGTCTTGCCTCTGGATCCAGCTAGGTCAGGATGAGAGAGCGAGGTTGACCCTGCGCACCTCTCCCTCACTATAATCCAATTCACAGCGCATGTCATCTTAATCAGCAACACACATTCACAGTAAGCACTTTGTGGTATGCAGATACACATTGACAAGACCCAACCAATAGAATTGTCAAATGCAACCTGGTGTAATTATTGTGTAGTCCTCACAAAAACAATAGAGCTTTTAGGGTTCCAGATTAGAGAGAAAAACGTTAATGGTTTTTAGGTTTTAAATCGCTTGGAATATTTTGATAAGTTTTGGCATGCAGATACATATGGACAAGATCAAACCAATACAATTGTCAAACCCCATATTTCTGTATATATAGCCTTGCCGAGGCCGGTCCATAATCATTTTGTGAAAATAGCTATTACTTTTAAACCGCTCGGAACATTTTCATAATTCTGGCACACAGACAAGGCCTAATCAATGAAATGTCAAATGCAACCTGGTATAATTAATGTGTACTTCTTACAAAACAAAAGAAGATACTAGGGTTCCAAATAAGAGACAAAAATATTAGAGGTTCTTTGGGGATCTCCAAATGACTTAACACGTTGTTTCTGTTGAGTCATTATCCTTGCTGCATTATAGGATTTAGCTATGATTTATCTCTTGCCCGTAATGACTCATGGATCAGTAAGAAGACGTCTACACGGACCGAATAAATATATGTTTTTTACCATTATGGAAGCTGAGGGCGAAGGTTGGGATTCCGTCTAGCTAGCTTAAGCCCCCCCCCCCCCCCCACCCCCACCCCACACACACACCCCATCTTATTCATTACTGACCGTTCCAAAGAGGTACTTTCATGATGGTACTTTTTTAAATTGTTTTCTAAGGCAGTGGTCCCGTTGTTAGTCTTACTCTTTGTTGCTTTGTGGTTTGTTCTATGAGAAGATTTGTTTTATGACTAGCCTTGTGTAAATTTCCTAGCGCTTCTCTAGTATTTGTTTTAGATTGTACATAGTTCCAAACCGCCTTAGGATTATTTTTAATGTTTTCAACAAGGTCTTTTCATATCCAACTTTAGCTGTCTTATTTCCCTATTTGCTATTAGTTTGGCTTCTTCATAAATTTGTTTGTTGTGTAACGATCTACAATACCTTTTCCATTTTGTTCTTTTTTCTGATTGCTGTTAGGCTACTTTTGTTCATCAAAGGAGTACCATGTTTATTGCTGAAGGTTTTACGCACTGGTACTTTTTCCTTAACTTCATCATCGAATATGTCGGTAAAGCTCTTCCATGATTCCTGTAGATTTGTGGTAGCCTGATTTTTTTTCTTCCCATTTTACTCTCTTCAAGTCCTTTCTAATTGCCTCATAAAAGTTCAGTTTTCCACTGGATTTTGATATCTATTAACGTATGTTACTAGACTTAACTGTATAATACAGGTGATCACTCTTTCCTAATGGCGGTAGGTACTTAATGTTTTCTATCATGTTTTCTCTTCGATTTTTAGGAATAGATCAAGAAGAGAGTCTCTTTGGTTATCCCTCATTCGTGTCGCTTTTTAAGTATGCTGATATAGGAAATGGTCTCTAAGTAGTTCCAGGAATTGAGTTGAAATATGGTTCATTGACACTGGATCTCTCTGTTTCCCAATCATTCTGTTTAAGGTTAAAGTGGATGTTGTTTTAAAGAGGTTAACTATTGCCCAAATACTAATAGTTCTTGTTATTTATGTCAGAGATAGATTAAAATACAATTCCAGAAATAAATAAAATTAATGTTAGATTGATCATATACGCATCACTCAGGAGCTATGAGGGTCCAGAACATGGTTTTGTTGGGTGTAAACTGCAAAAATCCGAGTCAGAGAAAATCCTGAATAATGATAGTGAACACACTGGTGTACACATGTAAGAAACATAAGGAAGGTAAATTGCAGTGAGCTGCTAAATTCTAGTGCGTGGACTGATGATTAAGAAATTCGTGCAGATGTTTTCAGTTGCGAGATAAAAATGTGGTAAAAAGGGATTCAAAACAACAATGTTGATCCATACTTTCTCCTAAATGGTTCAGTGTCGCTAAAAGACAATGCCTTCATTTCATATTGTTATGTTTGTATATCAAACAGCAGATTTTTAGAGTGAGTATAGTTGCAAAACTCATTGTAGCATTGTAGATTTATTGCCATTTTGACACAAACTTTAAGAGTTTAAGAGGGCAACATTCTTTTGGAGATTGGAGTAGATGCGTAAATATCATTATTTTTATGACGTTAAAGTAGATCTCGGTCAGTAAAAAAAAAAAGAAATTTTGTTTGTGATTGAGTTAAGCTATCCTACATATGAAACGAGTTATGATTATTTGGACGCACAGATATAGGTAGCACCTATTAAATTCATATTAACAGTTGCGAACACCATCGTAATTATATATGAAAGTTTTAGTCAGCAAAGAATAAGCAATTTGGCTGAATAGTTTTCAACAACATGTGACTGAAACGAGTGTAACTAATAAATAATGACATGCTTTTGATATACTGCTTAGTCCAGTTAGAAATGGTTTGTCAATAATTTTCGCTTTGTCTGTGGATCAATTGAATATCATGATTAGATGTTTAACATGTACAGTATATGAAGTGATTTCGGGACGATGCATGAGCATGAAATTAATAGTGACGGCTTATTATGCGAGAATAGCAGACATGAGTCAGACACTCGTGCGTGCGAGATACTCTCATTGACTCACTACATATACATTGGCTTCAGTTAAGTTCAAAACATGGCCATCCTCTAAGCGAGAGGTTTAGCACACCCGCCTTGCATTGAAAAACCTAAGATCCGCCAGGCTGGCTCAGCTGATAGAACAACGACTTTCGGGTCGGGAGGTTTTGGGTTCAACCCCTAGCCGTGCCGTAAAGAATTTCTGAAATCGGTAGCAACTGCTCTTTGTCTTGACACTTAGCATTGCACAGAAGACCTAGGACCGGTCACGCCGGTGACAGTATAATATGGCTATTAAGTCAACGTGGCTGGAGCGTGATTCTGCAATTGGGTGTCCTGTAAAGGGACATCACTTCCCATCGTCACATCCAAACAACGTTACGATATTACTGAAAGTCTATTGACAATGGCGTTTGCACACATCTCAAAAAAACGCCGAAAAGTAAAATTGCCACGTGACCGTCTGCAAGGAACTTATCCTGCAGGGCAAGCTGTCTTATAGTATTCTGATCATGTACGACTCGTTCATTCTTAACCAGAGCATAACTGGACTGCGTTCAGAAGTGCAGATTTGCCGTGGAGCCCTATACCTAATGGCGAGCGCTAACATGAGCAGGGGTCCAGGGCAAACCACTTGCGAGGAACTTGCACTTCTGAACGCAGCCCTGTTTTTCATCTGAGTTTACCTTTTTCGCCATGAATTATTCTGATATGCATATTCACGGACCAAGGTCAAAAATACAGAAGCAGGGGTCCAAAGCAAACCATTCGCAAGTAACTTGCACTTCTGAATGCAGCCCTGTTTTCCAACTAAGTATACCTATTTTGCTATTAATTATTCTGATGTACATATTCACGGACCGAGGTCAAAAAGACAGGCCAATATGCGCAGATATTTTTCTATAAAAAGGTTAATAAGATACAATAGTAAGACAAACAAACCTTTAGTCTATAGCAATCAAGGTTGCTTGTGAATGAACTACTCTGTTGTAACAGTAATGGCCACTGAAAAGGCATGAAAAAGAAAGAACTTATACTGACCATATATGGGAATGGTTTTGTTTGTCCTCCTCTGTGCTGTCAGTGCTGATTAGTGCTATACAGGGCTACCTTCAAAAGTGTAAGTTACTCGCGAACATTTTGCCCTGGATCTCTGCTTCTGTTGGCCTGATCATAAGTTACAGGGATCGACGGTAAAACGTTCACTATCACTTTGCATTTCTGTACGCAACCCAGGTAAGGTGTTTGTAACATGTTACCCAGTTAAACAGTGCTCTCGCACAGGTCAGATATCCCTTATTCTGCGAATAGACTGTACCAAATCTGTAGTGGAAAATGTTAACAATCTTTACCTTTGCCATGCTAAATAAATCAAGATGTCACTCCCACTTCTAATTTTTAGCCAGTCAGATAACTTGATCCAGATTGTTGAAACAAAATCACATAATTAATAAGAAACAATGCAGATCCTGGATCTACACTGTATGCAAAGGCAGGGCACATCCGTGTTCAACAGGACCAGGGTTAACATTCGGAAAAGACTATACCCAGGGTAGGCTGCCATTACGTTAGCATACTTGTTCTAAATATAGATTCCTTAGTCATAGCTCTAGGTTAGGATGTTTCTAACCGGAACATATGAGCCGCAATGTGAGAAAACGTACCATCACGAAAACATGCCTATATAATTTTGATCCCCTTAAACCCCACTTTTATATCGTAAAACTGGGGTTTACAGGGCTATACATTATTTTTCTTATTTCTGCTCAAAAACATAGATTGTGCTACTCGTTAGAACCGCCTCCCCGAGGCGGTTTAAACGAGTACCAACAATCTATGTTTTGAGCAGAAATATGAAAAAATATCAGAGTTTTTAATCTGAAAATTTTCTGGTTTTGGACGTGAAAATTTCGATATATTTGAAAAGGCGTGTTTTCGTAATGCTTCGGACATATGCGCCCAAAGAAGACTCAAATCAGGCTGCGCATCCGCAGAAGGAACTTTGAATCCTTGACTATCCAATATGCGCACAGTGAAGTTTCTGATCAGCGAGTATGAATGCGCGAAGGTACGTCTTCTGACGTTGCTATTCATATATATTATTTACCTCTGGTTTCTAGACCTATTGATTAAGTTGAGGTTTACCGGCCCAGTCAACCCATTACGGTCATGTCGAGCCTTTATGAAAGCCATTGTATTTTCAGCATACCATAAGGAAAATTAGATAGATTTAGGTATTAAGGAATTTATGACATATTTTTGCAGTAAAACGGCTTCCTAGAAGTAACAAAAAGATTCATAAGTGTGATTAAAACCTACAAATTTATTACAATCCGCTCAATGTATACCCCTACTTTCATTATATTTTATATGCAACCATGGAGTACTAAGGTTTTTTTTTAAAAAAAGAATGTTAACATAATTAGAATCAACCTTCACAAAATTAGAAGTGTGTTCTTAAAACACTATGCCCATAACTATATGCTTCTGCAAACAAAATACCAGGGTTGAACAGGGACATAACTCTGACAAAATCCGATTTAATCAGGTGATCTATTTATCATCCCCAATATGCTCACCAAGTTTTAAGGCCGCTTCTTAAATAGTTTTTTTTTTTTTTTTTAATATCTGGCTCACAAGATTTCATTGTGTCCCAAAGGCGAAAAAGGGGCATAACACCGGAACTCCAAGCCTGATTTTCCATCCTTATTCCGAAAAAAATCAAGATCCTATCTCCAACCGTTCTTGGCCATACGCTAAGAGTGGTTAAATGACGATACAAAGTTTCTTCTTTGAAGTCGGGGTATAAAAAAGTAAGCCGCATTACGGGAAAAGAAAAGAGCCGTTATAGTATATACAAACACACAGTGTATAACCGTACAGTGGTCTAATTGTAATCTCACTGAGATAACGCCGATTCGAGACTTAACTGGACAGTTTGGCGCATGCGCGCAACAATGTGAAAATGGTCTATTCTGACAACTTTTGTGACTTAAATTGAATTTTTGAACCATGGTAAATGTTTTCCGGTCATAATCGTTTAACGTCTAATATTTACGTGAAGTGTAAATGACATTCTCAGTTTACTAGGATTCTGCTCCAAGGTAATAATTGACATAATCGGCGCTAGTCGGACAGAATGTTTTTGCAAGCTGGCCGCTAGTTGTACAGTCAGTCGGAAATGATGAGTACGATTCGAGAGATCATGGTTTACAAAATCGGAACATGTAGAGCCTGGTAGGTATCATAATAAAATATAATATGTGTTTTAAAGACGTTTAAATAAGCGTGAAGATGGCCCTAATTTGGAGTATATCGACCTGGATTCATCGAGCTGACGAGCGACAAAACCAGGAAAATCACTGATTGAGCATTACGCGATGAGGTCTACACACACAAAAAAAACGGACCACTGTCGAAGTGTGCGAAGGATACAGCTAAAATACATTCATTACTGCCCCCTATGTCGAAAAGGCATTATAATCGGATATTCCGTTGCTTTCTTAGCTGTTAAAATCTCAGAGCGTCTGTCGCGAATTTCGTGTTCGCTAGTGATGTTTGGGTGTACAGAATCATGTCGCTTCCGATTAGACCACTGTACGGTTATTCGGTGTGAAACAGCAAAGGTTCAGACGAGCCTACGCATCCGCGCTCGCCACAACCTATGCATTTCATTCATGTAAGCGGTACCTCAAGAGGAAACTTCAGCCAAAGAGCTTAAAGGCCGGGTATGCGCACTGAAATATTGATTCGATGGAAAGTCCAGAGAGCCTTTTTCTCGCGAAACACCTCAAGTAATGGTTTAAATGTTAATAATAATGAAGCTGTATTCAACAATTAAACAAGAGTGCTTTGTTTTAGAGGAGTGTATACATTACCAAGAGAGACTAGTCTGGCCTGAAAGAGTTACTTTAAAGGGAACTGATTTTGTTCCCATTTCTATAAAGGATAGCCCCTTATACTTGGAAGTTATTTAAGAATAGTTTATTGATTTTTCGCTTCATAGAGCCATGAATGAAAAAAACGAAGGACGCTTTGCATGATGGCTTGATGAAACGAATATATATATATATATATATATATATATATATATATATATATATATATATATATATATATATATATATATATATATATATATATATATATATATAACAATTCTTATGATCAATTTTCTGTTTGAATTTCCATGCAGTCGGAACTGGTAAAAGCATCGTTCTTTGCCTTTAAAGCGACAGACCGCTGCTCGAAAGAATATTATCTTGGTTCGGTGTTTCCCGAGCTGAGCACATGTCCTTGACGACCTTTCAAATTTGTATACACTGACTGGAGATGAAAACAATGATGGGAGAATTAATAACAAAAATGTACAAGATATATTATTTATATTTTAGATACAAAAGAAAAGTCCAATAAAGCCAAAAATAAGTATTTATTTAGTTTTACTCTTTCGAATGTGAGCAAGATTGGCCACAAGTAGTGCAATCGTAGGCGTGGCATCAGATGTTTTTGTTTCATTGGGAAATGAATTGAATTTTCCTCCAATCAAAAAGCAAGAAAACGCATAAATGTAAGAAAAAAAAAATTATTTGCCAAGGAACCAAATTCTTTTCTGCTGAAGTAATTTGAAAGACCAAGACCAATCTGTCTATGCAAACATTATGAAGACCAGTCTGTCTATGCATACAATCTGATTAGGAACTCTAAAGCGAACATTTTCTATCGCATCTAGGTTTCCTTGAAGCGAACAATTTCAGAATGCGTTGATGCGTAGGCTGATCCAGGCCTTGCGGTTATAAAACCCTTATCATGTCCTTTATTAGCAATTTTCATGTTCAGCTATGTTTAGCAAGAAAGAATTTGCAATTACTGGTAATTTGACATTTATTAGCAGGACAGATTTCATGCTCAGCTGAGTTAAGCATGATTTTTTGTATAACCTCGGGGCCAGGTCTCGCTGTTCGTACCTTATTTTACCATAAGTATTGAGACAATTATGCCTGAGTAAAAAGCGTACATGTACAAACATATCTGACTCCAGAGAACGCGGCATCTGATCAGGATCTATACTGTTTACTATTCATCCAGCAATTTTTACGATTTTTTTTATAAAAACAGCCAAACAAAGTTATTAAAATTTTAGAACGAATACGGTAAGGAATCAAGGGCAATGGATACCTTTCAGTGGAGACAACTCTGTCAGAATTGTTTTGCTTCCATTCTGAGAAAGGGTCTACTCTAAAAGGAAGAAATTTGCTCCCTGTGAGAGCATATTTCTTCCCTTTAGACCAGATTACTTTTCAAAAGGGCTTCGCTTGCAGGAAAGCAAATAGGAAATCGCAAAATTGTCTCCAATAATGGCGGAATACTTACTATGTGCATGCAATGCCGTTGTTAGGTGTCGGGTTATTTAGAGTAAATACGGTATATTCAGTAAAACGAACGAAAATCAGACACTCAGATTTTTTAACTCTCTTCATATGCAGCAATGTAGTTTGCGAGACTGTATACGCCCTCCCCAGCATCGGCTTAAGTGGTATTCGATTTTCAAATCAACCAGAATGGGCTCAATGATCCAAAAGGAAATAAAAATATAATCTGCTCTGTTGAAGTACGGTGAGACGTTTTACGGCCGCCACACAGAACTTCAAACCAGCTGCATTGAAGTACAAATAAAAGCCTTAAAGGTTTCATTTGGAAGCAAAGAATACACAAAAGAACTAAACCATGTTTCTGTTTGCTGTAGTTTATTTTATCATTTATTATATACGAGGATTGATCAATAAATTCGAGAACTTTTCGGATAGAATGTTAAGTATATAAGATACATTAAAATAATTACTATTAACTACTGAGACCACATTTCGGCTTTCAAATGAGACTAATTTACGTGAACTTGTGGCGTCATCATCGATAGCACGTGACGTTCGATGATGTATTTAAAAAAATATCATCTTAGATGATTTCTTTACCAATAATAATAATTCTGTTCTGTAAAAGGATCTTTTGTGTAAACTTAGCTTCTACAATTACACTGTCGACTCAGTTCGGCTGACAATATCACAACTGAATTATATGCAAAAATTTGAGGATACTGAGCTCCAGTACAAATTTCGGAGGTATATAAACAGATAGGCTGGTTTGTTTGGCTATGCACAAAAGTCCCAGTATTGTTTTACATATTTATTTTCTAAGGAAAGGCATTTATAAGAGTTTGTAGGAGACTATCATTTTCGCCATTTAGTATACATTTATTCCGCTCTAAATATTAAATTGATACATGTCGCAATCTATTGTCGTATACCTCATAAAATTTCATTAAAATCGGTTTACCCAAAGACACTTTATTAAAAGAAAAATAAAGACACTTAATGCCTTGCTTTAGTAGTTTCTAGACGACGTCGCAAGTATGACGTCATAAACGTTTTTAATAACGTATCGTGAGAACCATATTCCGCAGTTTGTATATAAGTTACGACTCAGCTTATGCTGCAGTTTATTCTGGCAGCAAATCCTGTGAAAATATACAGAAACAAAACCAGTAGATCAAAGGTTCTCGAATTAATTGATCACCGAACGTACCTAGCAGTGAAGTATAGAGATTTCTCAGTCAGTTAATTTCTACATTTCACAGTGTGATGATATGATAGCAGTAGTTAATGTGTTATTTAACAGTGTCGGAGCTGTTTTTTATATGCTGTTTCCCGCACTATTGCATTTCATGTTCACGTCCTCGGCTTCCAGAAGGGATATAAACCCTACTAGATGAACGATATTACCATAACATCATGAAACTGTTGACATTACGTCATGAAGTGACACGCCAACATTGCTAATTAGCGAATTGAATAACATCATTTTCTTACATTGTTTATTGTTCTTTCGTTCAGTTGAAATAATTTTGTGGCGCTTTCAAGAAAAATCATGTTAATAAAAATGTCAGCAATAAACAAAATAATGAACCGTGTTTAGTTGATTAGTTGATATGAAAAAAAAAAAAACTGTCGCTCAGTAGCGGAAATAATGCGGTTAAAAAAAAACTCGTTCCTTCCGAACTCGTTTTATTTTTCAAACTACCACGCTCCATCGTGACTGATTTTTCATATCAACCAAACACTGTTGATTATTCTCTATACATTTTTAGGTAAATTCGTGGCTTTCTCAGCGTACCTGGATCACACCTTGAGCAATATCGGAAATGACCAGACTATCGAATTCAACCAAATCATTTTGAACGAGGGCGGAGGCTATGATCAAAGAACGGGTGTGTTCACCTGTCCTCAGAGTGGTCTATATCTCATCACCTTCTTTATTGGTAAGATATTGTCCCCAGTGGACACGCAACGTTGAAAGAACGTCCTATCAACGTCGATATGCATCGACGTTGATGCGACGTTGTATAAACGCCTTGTGCCTGCTGGGTCATTACCTTAAAGGCTATTTATACAGACTACCATTGAGCTTCCTTTTATATTTTAGACATTTTAGCAAATGCTCTACAGCCCACAACTTTTTTTCTATTTTCAGTTGAAATGGTCAATACTTGGTTCTTGTCTGACAACAGTCCCCATCAAATTTTAAGAAATAACGAAATGGCAGCTTATGTGTCATGTGATCAGCTTCCGCCCCATTCTAAGACACTGACACACATCTTGTAGGAGGTTACGAACAATGTAAGGGTTATTTGTAAACCAGATGATTTTCTATTTTCATATTGAAAATAACCACTCAAAGTATACAATTTTGCTAAAGCACCAGATAATTTGATTGCAACCAAATCATTTTGACCGAGGGCGGAGGCTACGAAGAACGAGTGTGTTCATCTTCTCTCAGAGTTGCCTTTATCTCATAACGTTCTTTATTGGAAAAGGCATTATCATTTCATAATTATGTAAAACGTATATTTCATTGTAGCCATAGCTCTAGATAAGCTATTTATAAACCATAATTATTGATCTTTTCCTCATTTTACCACCAAAATATATGTGATTGGTACTCATCAGAAGTGCCTTTCCAAGGCGCTTCTATTGAGTACCCCCCCCCCCCCCCCCCCCACATATGTTTCGGGGGAGAATTAAAACATTTTTGATGATACCTTTCTTATTTAGTAGCTTTGTAAGCCCTGGAATTTTCACCATATAACATCGGAAATAAGAATATTATAAAGATGAAGCAAATTAAGAGAGAAAAAGTATATATATATATATATATATATATATATATATATATATATATATATATATATATATATATATATATATATGCGTGCGTGCGTGCCTGTGTGTGTGGTAGATTCTGTGTTAGAAGAAACAAA